>PVNU02000815.1:167500-767500 GCA_003013855.2 Liriodendron chinense | reverse complement strand
GGATTTGGAATCGAATCAAACCGCGAATACCTCTCTTAAGCATGGTTTCATAAGTCCGTTGTCCGATCATTTTCGGCGCTTTGGGAAAATCATGGATTATTAGGAAGTTCAAGATTGCCCTCTGGGTTAAACCCAAGCAGTGTTCGTGTTCAATTTATGTTTCAATTTGGTGAGTAATGGATTTCCCACAATACCTAAGTCTCTAATCCTAAGTTCAAAAAATTATCCTCGAAGGGTTCATAGGCGCCTAAGATTTCGTCTATATATTCTCTATGTTCCTCAATTTTAAGGGACTTCACCTAAGTTTAAGTCTCTATCCACAACTTATCTTGATCTTAGGAAAATTCATTTCAACTTCAAATTTTCGTCAACCTAACTTGGGGTTTATATGGGCCCCACTTCTCAAGGCTTGGTAGTGCATTCTCTATCCTATTCGTTTGATTGCTTTGACGTCGATGCTCTCTTCTAGCGGGGGGTTTGGTGTTGCTTGCGTTAATTATAGTGTTAGTACTAGAGAAAGGAAAAGGCATTACAGAAAACATGGTGGAGAGAAAGGAGTGAAAAGAAGAAGAAAGAACATTGTCTCCTTATCGTAACATGACCCTTGAATACACAAGGCACAACGGATTACAAATCCAAAAGAGGGAAAGGAATCTCGAAATACCGTATTAAAATCTATCTCTAAGTTAAGGTTGCAAGATTCGAATAATAAAACAAAACCATTAGTAAGAGTTATGATGCTAAGAGACCCGGAACCTTCCTAAGAAAGTACAACATATTAAAATAAAAGATCTTAATCTAACATAATCATGTGGGATGATCCCTTGCATAGCAATAAAAAAATCCTACGAGGACACTACTTACCAAAACCCTAAGATGAAAAAATACAACTGATTTGAAAACAAAAATTTGGTACATATTTCGAAAAAATGAAAATTTTGAAAGGAAGGAGTGATTTTCTTGTGAAATAGATGGTTCCATTGGACTTGAATGGCCCGTTCTACCCCAAATTCATATATTTTGCACTCCGTAACTCATTCCAGATCAAAAGTTACGAGCAATTTACAATTTGGCCCCTGGTACTTCAGTGGCTAGTGGCATAAAAAATATTACAAGCAACGGACCAATTGGAAATTAGAATCTCCTCCAACTACATGTTGTCGATGAACCGGGGGTTACTCAAAAATTATGATTTCACATTCTTTTACCCCAAAATTTCACTCATTGGCTCTAGTTCAGTCATTTAAGTCCTTCTAGGATGGATTTAGGCATACTCAAGCGTCTCACTCATGACGTTATCCATTGGGGTTGTCCTAGCGTTCGTTTTTTCTGTCCAGGTTGAAAATCATCGAGTAATTGGGGATGTGAATGAGAGAGGGGTTTAAGAAAATGGTCCTAGTGGACATTTGTCTGTCTTCCTATTTGTGTTCACTCTCCCATGGTGGCACCATGGGTTTTCACGATGGCACTACAATATTTTGTTCACGTTTCCCTGTATCTATTGGGTTTTGTGCCATTTAGCCAAGCTCCCCACTAGGCCCAAACAACCCTCAATTGATGGTTATTTGTTGAGCTAAATGACTTTGCACTCACTCTTACAGAAACTCTAAGGTGTAGGCATATGGTGATAGCATAAAGTTCACTCCAACCATTTAACAACTTTAAAGGACGTGTTATCAAGGCATTTTACAGTTCATATGAAATTCTACATCATACTAAGAAGCAGCATCAATTCACCTTGGCAAACATTGTTAGTATGCTATCAAATCATTCCAACAACATCG
Organism: Liriodendron chinense; assembly: GCA_003013855.2. NCBI lineage: Eukaryota > Viridiplantae > Streptophyta > Magnoliopsida > Magnoliales > Magnoliaceae > Liriodendron > Liriodendron chinense. The sequence goes on along the minus strand of PVNU02000815.1, from coordinate 765,716 downwards.
TTTCGCATTAAAATCACACAAAGATTAACATGCAAGTTGGAATAGAAACTTTCAACTACAATCAAAGCACAACAAGTAATTGCAACAGTTTTTTTTTCTTCATAGAATCCAATCAACATATCAACCTAACATTGAATCTAGACACCACTAACTACTTAAACATGGCATTAACTATACCTAGCAATGTTTGATACTAAGTAACCCGACTCGTTTCAAGTTGAAGCTATGCGCTTTTTAATACCACATATACAATGAAGAGAATCGGGCAACCTTAGCGTCTTGGTTTCTACGCTCAAGTAAATCATGCAAGTCAGTCAGGGGCTTGGTCTAAGGGTTTAATGACTCTAATCTCAGAGTCCTAGCTAGGTCAGTGGGTTTGATACTAAGTAACCCGACTCATTTCAAGTTGAAGCTATGCGCCTTTTAATACCCCATATGCCATAAAGAGAACCGGGCAACCTTAGTGTAAGACCCGTACCCTGAATTGCCCTCCGTACGTTTAGTTTCCGGTACCGGTATGTTCCAGGTGGACCAGATTAGAGAGCCTTGATCGCGACCCTAATTTAGTACCGCAACGACCCAAGATCTATACCCCGGCGACTGCACGGGCGCCACGATTCCAACGCTGCGCGGCACGCACCATTGCGATACCCGATGTGAAAGTTGCGATCATTTGCGCAATCAGAGGTGGGCCGCGCAACGCATGTGTGGCGTGGGCCCCACTTGCACAAATCCCAACAATATGTCAAATCAATCACCATACCCACCCCATCACTCTCTCACCTCCAAAGTCAACTCTAATCATGCAACCCATACCTCACATGCCCTCTCCTATCATCATCATCATTACCTCATGTACCCCCTCCCATGCTAGCCATTCTCCTCTAGAAAAACCCCAAGCAGCACTCGTCCATAGGATTTCTAAGGAAAAGAATAAAAAATAAAAAAGAAAAAAGAAAAAAATAAGAAGAAGAAGAAGAGAAAAAAAATAAAAAAGATAAAAAAGAATAAAAAAAGAAAAAATAAAAAAATAAAAAAAATAAAAGATTTTGTTTTCTCCTTCATCCATAACCATGATGATTATTTGAGATCCAACCTGTTCATAAGATCACATGAATATGGATGAAGGAGAAAACAAAATCTTTTATTTATTTTTATTTTTTCTTTTATTTTTTTTTTCTTTCCTCTTTTTTTCTTTTTTCTTTTTTTTTCTTTCTTTTTCCTTTTTTTTTATCCTCTTATATTACTTTTATTTTCTTTCTTTTTTCTTTTTTTTCTTTCTTTTTCCTTTTTTTTTTTTTATCCTCTTATATTACTTTTTTTTATTCTTCTTTTTCTTTTTTTTTTTCTCTTTCTCTTTCCTTAGAAATCCTATGGACGAGTGGTGCTTGGGGTTTTTCTAGAGGAGAATGGCTAGCATGGGAGGGGGTCCATGAGGTAATGATGATGATGATGGGAGAGGGCATGTGAGGTATGGGTTGCATGATTAGAGTTGACTTTGGAAGTGAGAGAGTGATGGGGTGGGTATGGTGATTGATTTGACACATTGTTGGGATTTGTACAAGTGGGGCGCATGCCACACGTGCGTTGCGCGGCCCACCTCGGATTGCGCAAATGATCACAACTTTCACATCGGGTATCGCAATGGGGCGTGCCGCGCGGCGTTGGAATCGTGGCGCCCGCGCAGTCACCGAGGTATAGGTCTTGGGTCGTTGCGGTACTAAATTAGGGTCGCGATCAAGGCTCTCTAATTTGGTCCACCTGGGACGTACCGGTACCGGAAACTAAACGTACGGAGGGCAATTCAGGGTACGAGTCTTACACTTAGTGTCTTGGTTTCTACGCTCAAGTAAATCATGCGAGTCAGTCAGGGGCTTGGTCTAAGGGTTTAATGACTCTAATCTCAGAGTCCTAGCTAGGTCAGTGGGTTCATTATGATGTCCATACTCCACGGCCCAACTTAACTCTATCACCTGCTCTAATAACACCTGCAACAGCCTGAAATATCAAGGGTCGAGTACGAACTCGATCCCCGATATCTCGGGACTCACTCATGCGTATGCGGATGCTATTATGTAAGCATGTGATCCATGTGGCGTCAAATCATGATGATAGGACAAGGTAAACAGTGAAATAAAGACATGATTGAAATTAAGTGGGCTAAAACTAAAATATACAGTACCACATCTCGTAGAAAGGGGTCCACTCAACCCATGGATAATGGTCTGTACCTTAGTTCTTTGTGAAATCGAGTATTCCTACAAGAGCATGTAAGAAATCAAAGGTTTCCTAGTGAAATCTACTGAGATTAGATGGGAAAAGAAGCTTCTACTCACCTACGCAACTGGTGGAACGATCTAGCAAGGAAGAATGGCGTCAACAAGGTTGCTAGCACGCCCGGTTGGTTCAGGGGCGACAAGCAAAGCTCATGCACCCTTCTTTACTCCTCTTCTCTCTTCCAACTCCCACTCTCTCTCTCTTCCAGCAAAGGTTTCTAAAAATCTCATGGACATGCAAGGGTCCTAATGTCCCGCCTAAGAAAAGGTGTATTTAGTAATGATGGCTTGGGTTAGTCTTTGTGCTTGTGTATTTACACTTACATGTGCCTGTGCTGATTTTCTCACCAGGCGATTTCGGACGCATGCTCTCCCATGACATGAGTCCAAGGTCGTCAAGCCTAAGTTTCGGGTTCGGCTGTCCATTAAGTGTCACAGCTCAGCTTCTCTTTCACTGGGGATGGCGACCCTTCCTTGCTCCAATTGCTTATACACTTTGTATGTTGCCTTCATCTTTTCGGTTCACTTTGTGTCTTCATGGTCTCCCAGTCCGCACTTTCTACACAGCAGCAGCCCCCGTTATGTTAGGGGGGCTGCTTGTTGGGGCAATCTTTGACGAAACCCAACCGAGCGATCCAAACTTTGTTTGGAGATTTTAGCTATTTCTATAATAGAATTGAAGGTGGAATTTCTTGGGTATGATAGGTGGGGTTCGATCTATCTATGTTTAAAGTTTGGCCGCTAGAAAGTTAGCGGAATTGGTGTTTTAGCCAAATCCATTCTCGCCCCTTAATTCCTAAGTCATAAGGACGTTGGTCTAATCTGAGTAATGAGTGCGATTGAACCCGTTAATGGTGAAGTTCTCAGCTAAATATTCATTATGTTGTGATCGGATAGCTTTATTGACGGTGGGGTCCGCTAGCTCTCAACCTTAGATTCGTAGACCACCTGATTAGGCCCGAGGTTCGATGATCAAGCGCACTCATTGGCTTTCTAAAAGCATGTTTGGAGATTTTAGCTATTTCTAGAATAGAGTTGAAGGTGGGATTTCTTGGGTATGATATATGGGGTCCGATCTATCTATGTTTAAAGTTTGGCAGCTAGAAAGTTGGCGGAATTGGTGTTTTAGCAAAATCCATTCCACCCCTTAATTCCCAAGTCATACGGGACGTTGGTCTAATCCGAGTTATGAGCGCGATATAACCCGTCAGTTGTGTAGTTCTTAGCTAAATATTCATTATGTTGCGCTTGGATAGATTTATTGACAGTGGGGTCCGCTAGCTCTCAACCTTAGATTCATAGACCACTTGTTTAGGCCCGAGGTTCGATGATCAAGCGCACTCATTGGCTTTCTAAAGGCGTCTGATCGAATTTGTACGGTTCTTCAATTTTCCTGATTAATTGATGGTTGGTTTCTTAGATCTCGGCCCTCGACTCATGGATTTCGAGGTTGGGACCAAGATTAAGCGATTGGAAGAAGTTAGGGGATCTCTAAGAAGGTGTAATCGAATGTGTACGGTTAGATTTATGTATTAGAGTAATCCACAGTCTAAGAAGGTGTAATCGAATGCGTACGGTTAGATTTGTGTATTAGAGTAATCCACAGTCTATTGATTTTGCATTCTCAAATCGAGGTTCCCCCACCTTACGTGTGGCTTAGGTTACTTAAGTTGCCATTTATTCGAGCAGTACCACTAAGTTTCGCGGACACTAAGCGACACCTAATGTTCTACCAATTCAGGTACGGCTTCTCGGATTACTCAGATATCCTTAGCACTTACGAGGGGTTCAAAGTGTTTCGGCGAGGGTTTCCTTACCTAGTGTGATGTATTATGTTCTTCATGATCGGACTCGTACGGAGAAACGGTTGTCGTAGGTCTGAATCCAATACGTCGATACTATGCCTGACCAGGGCAGAGCGCTCGATGCATCTTGTCCTAATCCTGGTGGATTCCGGTCTTCTGCTCGGTCAAAGCAGTGAGTCCATTGGTAATCGCCCAGGATTTGGAATCGGATCAAACCGCGAATACCTCTCTTAAGCATGGTTTCGTAAGTCCGTTGTCCGATCATTTTCGACGCTTGGGGAAAATCATGGATTATTAGGAAGTTCAAGATTGCCCTCTAGGTTAAATCCAATGAGTGTTCGTGTTCAATTTATGTTTCAATTTGGTGAGTAATGGATTTCCCTACAATACCCAAGTCTCTAATCCTAGGTTTAAACAATTATCCTCGAAGGGTTCACAGGCGCCTAAGATTTCGTCTATATATTCTCTTTCTTCCTCAATTTTAAGGGACTTCACCTAAGTCTCTATCCACAACTTATCTTGATCTTAGGAAAATTCATTTAAACTTCCAATTTTCATTAGCCTAACTTAGGTTGCTTGGGGTTTGTATGGGCCCCACTTCTAAAGGCTTGGTAGTGCACTCTCCATCCTATTCGTTTGATTGTTTTGACGTCGATGCTCTCTTCGGGCCGACACCTTCCACTAAGAAGAAAGAGAGGACGACCATCGGCACGAGCGCCCCACGTGGTCCTCAATCCACAACCGGTCTCCCGCATCCTACCTCCAATCGACAATTACAGCCCAAGGGCGGTCAACCTCTAACGGACGCCTCAAATTCTCATCACGCTGCCGAGCTAGGCCATCTTACAAATCCAATCATAATATATATCACGGGGAGAATTTAAACAGTGTATCTACTAAGCAACAAGCATGTACAAACATTTTCAAAACAGCACATTGGAAGCATAAAGACATTACAAGTTCAATTTCAGCAAGCATATGCCACAATCCAGCATTATTCCATCATATTTGCGCCTTTAGCACAACAGAAATTCACCCCTTTAGCATCTGTTAAATAATAGCCACTCGAACATGGGCGTAGGCAATAATAGCATCATCAAGGATCATTACAAGTGATTTCATCAAACATGCATGAAGCCGAACAATTTTCACCAATACCACAACAGATTCAGGGGTTGTGAGCTATACAAGCGAAGCATTAACTACATCTAACAATATTTGGTCCTAGGCAACCCATGGATAACGGTCTGTACCTTAGTTCTTTGTGAAATCGAGTATTCCTACAAGAGCAAGGCTTGCATGTCAGAAATCAAAGGTTTCCTAGTGAGATCTACTGAGATTAGATGGGAAAAGAAGCTTCTACTCACCCTACGCAACTGGTGGAACGATCTAGTAAGGAAGAATGGCGTCAACAAGGTTGCTAGCACGCCCGGTTGGTTCGGGGGCGACAAGCAAGGCTCATGCTGGGATTTCTTCTTTACTCCTCTTCTCTTTTCCAACTCCCACTCTCTCCCTTCCAAGCAAAGGTTTTGAGCAAACGAGGGAGAGATGTGCTGGGATTTCTTCTTTTATTTTTGGTAGAAATTGTCTAATTTGGCCCTGCATGACAAACATGCATAGAAATGACCCTAAGAGAGATTATTTTAGTTATGTGGGGCCTGCTTGGCCCATCTGGACAAATCCAATCCATGGAATAGCTTCCTCAAGGTGACATCTACCTACGGTTACGATTTCACGCCATTCAGATGCGGGGTTTACGGATGTAGGGCGAGGATTGTTCAATGGTCACCGATCATTGATCGGTGCCACAACTTTGGGGTCAAGTTCGATGTTATACCAACGACCTAGGTTCTAAAAATCTCATGGACATGCAAGGGTCCTAATGTCCTGCCTAAGAAAAGTTGTATTTAGTAATGATGGCTTGGGTTAGTCTGACAAATCCAATCCATGGAATAGCTTCCTCAAGGTGACATCTACCTATGGTTACGATTTCACGCCATTCGGATGCGGGGTTTAAGGATGTAGGGCGAGGATCGTTCAATGGTCACCGATCATTGATCGGTGCCACAACTTTGGGGTCAAGTTCGATGTTATACCAGCGACCTAGGTTCTAAAAATCTCATGGACATGCAAGGGTCCTAATGTCCCGCCTAAGAAAAGTTGTATTTAGTAATGATGGCTTGGGTTAGTCTTTGTGCTTGTGTATTTGCACTTACATGTGCCTGGGCTGATTTTCTCACCAGGTGATTTTCGGAGCCAGCTTTCCCATGACACGAGTTGAAGGTCGTGAAGCTGGTGAGAGGGTTGTCTCACCTAATTTTTGGGTTCGGTTGTCCACTAAGTGTCGCAGCTCTGCTTTTCTTCCACTAGGATGGCGACCCTTACTGGTTCCAACTGCTCATACACTTCATCTTTTAGGTTCACTTTGTGTCTTCATGGTCTCCTAGTCCGCACTTTCTATATAGCAGCAGCCCCCCTTATGTTAGGAGGGGCTGCTTTTGGGGCAATCTTTGACGAAACCCAACCAAGCGATCCAAAGCTTGTTTGGAGATTTTAGTTATTTCTAGGATAGAGTTGAAGGTGGGATTTCTTGGGTATGATATGTGGGGTCCGATCTATCTATGTTTAAAGTTTGGCCGCTAGAAAGTAAGAGGAATTGGTGTTTTAGCCAAATTCATTCTCGCCCCTTAATTCCTAAGTCATACGGGACGGTCTAATCCGAGTTATGAGTTGGATATAACCAATTAGTTGTGTAGTCCTTAGCTAAATGTTCCTTATGTTGCAGTTGGATAGATTTATTGACAGTGGGGTCCGCTAGCTCTCAACCTTAGATTCGTAGACCACTTGGTTAGGCCCGAGGTTCGATGATCAAGCGCACTCGTTGTGTAGTCCTTAGCTAAATGTTCATTATGTTGCGGTCGGATAGATTTATTGACGGTGGGGTCCACTAGCTTTCAACCTTAGATTCGTAGACCACCTGGTTAGGCCCGAGGTTCTATGATCAAGCGCACTCGTTGGCTTTCTAAAAGCGTCAAATCGAATTTGTACGGTTCTTTAATTTACCTGATTAATTGATGGTTGGTTTCTTGGATCTCGGCCCTCGACTCATGGATCTCGAGGTTGGGACCAAGATTAAGCGATCGAGTGAAGTTAGGGGCTCTCTAAGAAATTATAATCGAATGTGTATGGTTAGATTTGTGTATTAGAGTAATCCACAGTCTAAGAAGGCGTAATCGAATATGTACGGTTAGATTTGTGTATTAGAGTAATACACAGTCTATTGATTTTGGATTCTCAAAAACACTAGTTCCTTACGGTCATTTTCGGCGCTTGGGGAAAACCATGGAATATGAGGAAGCTCGAGATTGCCCTCTAGGTTAAATCCAAGGAGTGTTTATGTTCAATTTATGTTTCAATTTGGTGAGTAATGGATTTCCCACAATACCCAAGTCTCTAATCCAAGGTTTAAACAATTATCCTCGAAGGGTTCACAGGCGCCTTAAATTTCGTCTATATATTCTCTATCTTCCTCAAGTTTAAGGGACTTCACCTAAGTCTCTATCCACAACTTATCTTAATCTTAGGAAAATTCATTTAAACTTCAAATTTTCATTAGCCTAACTTAGGTTGCTTGGGGTTTGTATGGGCCTCACTTCTCAAGGCCTTGTAGTGCACTCTCTATCCTATTCGTTTGATTGTTTTGACGTCGATGCTCTCTACTAGCGGGGGGTTTGGTGTTGCTCGCGTTAATTATAGTGTTGGAACTTGAGAAAGGAAAAGCCATTGCAGAAAACATGGCGGAGAGAAAGGAGGGTCGCCTTATTGCAACATGACCCTTGAATACCCAAGCCACAACGAATTTTAAATCCAAAAGGGCGAAAGGAATCTCGAAATACCTTATTAAAATCTGTCTCTAAATTGATTAAGTTAAAAGGCTATAAGAGGGCAAGCCAAGGGGGCAAAAGTGATCTGGGTGATGGTAACAACAAAAGATGAAGAATCAAGCTTTAAAAAAATTAGTTGTTTACGATGAAGGCGATAAGAGCGCAAGCAGAAGGGGTTAAACTGATAGGGTGGCGGTAATAAGAAAAGATTTAAGCACCCATCCTTTAGCTGAGGAGAAAGTCTATTATAAATTAGAATCGAGGAACAAAATTGTAAAGGATAGAATAATTGAAACAATGCAGAGATGATGATAATGAAGTACATGCATACAAATATCCTCATCCTCATCCTCGTCATCATCATCATCAAAGCATTACCACAATAGATTGCGGTCACCCACACGAATCTTCTTAAAACCACTCCACTCCATCATAGACCATATCCTCAGTGAAATTATTATAGACCCACGGGTCATTTCCAATTACCACCACCATCAACTTTTTGTTTGTTACCTTGCACTTCTAGAGCCTTCAACTTGCACTAACGAGCTCTCCTAACTCATAGACCATCAAGTCATATCTTAGTAGGTCTACCTATTGTCATTCACATTCCCTAAAAGAAGACTTCAAGTCAAACCAACATAATCGCTCTTGTCAGTGCTGATGTAAGCGTGTGTGTACAAATACACACACACACACACAAACACAAGATCATAAGGAACTAGTGTTTTTTATGACCCATGGAGCCAGTAATAAATCCAAATGGAAACTTCAGTTGGGTACTCCATAGAGAACAATTGAGAGAGAAGGCCATACAAAAAACCATACAGGAGGTTTTGTTTGATCCACCATAGCTAATGTTCTAAGCCACTCACTAGATAAACCCGACCAGCATGAGAGGATTGAGAAGTATATATTACTTACATAGATTTAGAGTTAGGTGAATGAAGCCGAGATGCATGCCGCTAGAGTTCAATGAAATTGCCTTGCACCAATGGAAATAACGGCTATAAACATCGACGATAATACATAAGAGAGAATGCTAGACAGTTAAGAAAAAACAAATTCATAAGATGAGCGCAATGAAATCAGGATGTTGACAACGATGTGTAGGAAAGAATTCAGAATGAACGCATTCAATAGAAGTCAGGAGCAACATCGAAGGGTAATAAGACGATGAAACGTCAACTTCGATTGTTTGGGCACATATAAAGAAGAAATGGAATTACGCTTTAAAAGAAATAATTGATTAAGTTAAAGGTTATAAGAGGGCAAGCTAAAGGGGCTAAAGTGATATGGGTGAGGGTAAGAACAAAAGATAATGAATTAAGCTTCAAAAGAATTAGTTGTTCAAGATGAAGGCAATAAGAGCGCAAGCTCAAGGTGTTAAAGTGATAGGGTGAGGGTAATAAGAAAAGATTTAAGCATCCATGCTTTAGATGAGGATAAAGTTGTAATGGATTAGAATCGTGTAACAAAATCGTAAAGCTTAGAATAATTGAGACAATGCTTAAGATGATGATGATGATGAAGTACATACATACATATATCTTCATCCTCATCGTTGTCATCATCAAAGCATTGTCCCAATAGATTAGGGTCAGCCACATGAATCTTTTCAAAACCACTCCACTCCATTACAGAACATATCCACAGTTAAATTATTATTGACCCTTAGGACATTTCCAATTACCTCCACAACCGACTTTTTGTGCATTCCCTTACAATACTAGATCCTTCAACTTGCACTAACCTGCTCTCCCAACTCATAAGTCATCAAGTTATTCTCAGTAGCTCTACATATCGCCCTTCACATTCCCTAATCATAGCCTTCCAGTCAAACCAACTTAATCGCTCTTGTCAGTGTTGATGTATGCGTGTAGACACACACACACACGCACGCACGACCATAAGGAACTAGTGTTTTTTACGATCCATGGAGCTAGTAATAAATCGAAATGGAAACACGTTTGGCACTCCATAGAAAACAATTGGGGGAGAAGGCCATACAAAATACCATATGAGAAGTTTTGTCTGATACACCATAGCTAACGTTCTAAGCCCCTCACTAGATAAACCCGACCAGGATAAGACGATTGAGGAGTATATATTACCTATATAAATTTAGAGCCAAGTGATTGAAGCAGAGATGCATGCCTCAGGAGTTTAACGAAATTCCCTTAGACCAATGGAAATAACGGCTATAAACACCAACCATGATACATGGGAGAGAATGCTGGATAGTTGAGAAAAAACAAATTTAAAAGATGAGCGCAGTGAAATGGGGATGTTAAGAAGGATGTTTAGGAGAGAATTTGGAACAAACGCATTCAATAGAAGTCGAGAGTAAAATTGAAGGGTAATAAGATGAGGAAACGTCAACTTCGATTATTTGGGCAAATGAAAAGAAGATAAGGAATTACGCTTTAAAAGAAATAGTTGATTAAGTTAAAGGCTTTAAAAGAAATAGTTGATTAAGTTAAAGGCTATAAGAGGGCAAGCTAAAGGGAATAGAGTGACATGGGTGAGGTTAATAACAAAAGATAAAGAAATAAACTTCAAAAGAATTAGTTGTTCAAGATGAAGGTTGTAAGAGCGCAACCTAAAGCAGTTAAAGTGATAGGGTGAGTGTAATAAGAAAAGATTTAAACACCCATGCATTAGCTGAGGATAAAGTCCGTAATGAATTAGAATCGTGGAACAAAATTGTAAAGCTTAGAATAATTGAGACAACGCTTAGATGATATTGATGAACTACATACATACATATATCCCCATCCTCGTCATCATCATCATCAAAGCATTTGTCCCAATAGATTAGGGTCAGCCAAACGAATCTTTTCAAAACCACACCACTCCATCACAGACCATATCCACGGTTAAATTATTAAAGACCCTTAGGACATTTCCAATTACCTCCACAACTGACTTTTTGCGCATTACCTTACAATACTAGAGCCTTCAACTTGCACTAATCTGCTCTCCTAACTCATAGGGCATCAAGTCATTCTTAGTAGCTTTACCAATCACCCTTCACATTCCCTAATAATAGCTTTCAAGTCAAACTAACTCAATTGTTCTTGTCAGTATTCATGTACGCGTGTGTGTAAGGAATGAGTGTTTTTTTACGACCCATGGAGCTAGTAATAAATCTGAATGGAAAATTAACTTGAGTACAACACAGAGAACAATTGGGAGAGAAGGCCATACAAAAAAACCATACAGAAGCTTTTGTCTAATTCACCATAGCTAACGTTCTAAGCCACTCACTAGATAAACCCGACCAGGATGAGACGATTGAGAAGTATATATTAATAAGAGCCAGCTGAATGAAGCCGAGATGCATGCCTCTAGAGTATAATGAAATTGCCTTACACCAATGGAAATAACGGTTATAAACGCCAAGCATGATAACATGGGAAAGAATGCTGGACAGTTAAGAAAAAACAAATTCTTAAGATAAGCACAGTGAAATCAGGATGTCAACAAGGATGTGTAGGAGAGAATTCGGAACGAACGCATTGAATAAAAGTTGGGAGTATCATCAAAAGGTAATAAGCCTAGGAAACATCGACTCGATTCGATTATTTGCGTACATGTAAAGAAGATAAAGAACTATGCTTTAAAAGAAATAACTGATTAAGTTAAAGGCTATAAGAGGACAAGCTAAAGGGGCTAAAGGGTAAATTGTTAATAATTCTTTTTGAAGTGTGTTTATTTAAGAGGGAAAGGGAGCGAATTAGGTGGTACCCGGGAACAACTTAGTGGGTGTTACCCCTACCGTGTGGCCCACGTGGATGATATTTTGTATATCCACTCTGTCTATCCGTTTCACTAGCTCATTTTAGGATGGGGTTAAAAAATGATACAATCCAAATCTCAAGTGGACCATACCACTGGAAACAATGATGATCGAGTGCCCCACCATAAAAAATTTCAAAGAGCCCATCATAAGGTTTCGATAATGTTTATTTGCAATCCAAGTTGTTGATAAGTTCAAGAATAACTAGATTAAGGAAAAATATAAAGATCAAATTTATCCAAAACTTTTGTGGCTCACAAAAAGGTTTTTAATGGTCATTCATTACTCTTTCCAGTGGTATGGTCCACCTGAAATTTGGAGCCTCTTAGGATTTAGGATCACGAAATAAATTGAGATAGAAAAACAAACCAGTCGGCAAGGGTCGAAGACTTGGGATTTTTGGAATTTCTCAACCCCTTTCGCCAGTTCAAGTGGGCCCACTCTCGGGTCTTTCTTCTAGTCCTCTTTCCTTCATGATGGGGAGGATGTCTCACTATATCAAGTAATTTGCTCCTGAAACAACTAGCAAGACAATAAAAGAGTACGTAAAAACAAAAACTATTTCATCAAAAAAGTGATTGAAACAACGACAACCCAATAACAACAACCCATTTATGAGAACCAAATCTTAAAAATTGACATCAAAAGAAAAAAGAAAAAATGGAAGAAAACCTACATCCACAAAAACACCCATCTCATAAAATATAACATATATATATATAGATATATATATATATATATATATATATTATATATATATATATATATATATATATATATAGAGAGAGAGAGAGAGAGAGAGAGAGAGAGAGAGAGAGAGAGAGAGAGAGATAATAGAGAGAGAGAGAGAGAGAGAGAGAGAGAGAGAGAGAGGAGAGAGAGAGAGAGAGAGATGCCAATATGCAGCTCATGCCACAGAAGTTCCATGTAGCTCCTTTCTCATGGTACAAATGGCTAACATTGGTGGCGATTGGGAATGCTGAATTGTTGATCCAACAGAACACCACATGGATAGCCCATATCCCATTCTCAAGAGTAAGAGAGTTAGCTGTGGTAATCATCTGATCTCTGTGCTGCAAAAGGAACCATTAACTCAAAACAGACTAGTGGTCCACATTCAAATACCAATTTCTGCAAAAACTAATACCAATTTCCAATATTCAATAAACAATTTGACAAGCTGACCGTGGCGATTGGGAATGCTGAATTGTTGATCCAACAGAACACCACATGGATAGCCCATATCCCATTCTCAAGAGTAAGGGAGTTAGCTGTGGTAATCATCTGATCTGTGTGCTGCAAAAGGAACCATTAACTCAAAACAGACTAGTGGTCCACATTCAAATACCAATTTCTACAAAAACTAATACCAATTTCCAATATTCAATAAACAATTTGACAAGCTGACCTTCCATGCATTTGGAGTTAAAATTAAAGAAAAATGATCATTTTCCAACAATCTTCAAAATGAATGACATAGCCTGAGGTTTTAAAGCATAATTAACAAGAGTGATTTTTTGGAAGAATTCCGCCTAATGCCTATCATGATGACCAAAATATCCCTAACTTCAAATAATCAACATATATTTGCGCCATTAGGATCACGATGTGCAAACATCAGCCCCAACCACTCATCATGTGGGCCAATCCATATGAAACAATTTCTCCCTACTGATAAATAATAAAACACAAGTGTAGTCACTTGATGAGAGGATGCAGCTGATTTTTGTATGAGGGATCCTCATGATGAGACCAACCTATTGGACATGTTAGATACTGCATGCACATAACATGTTGGAAGTTATCTCTCTGGGTGGATGGTAACTTGTGGTCCAAACGATTGGACTTGAGATCTCATTCAAAAAATATCCCAACTGATTAGATACAGAAATGACATGTTAGAAATTTGATTAAGCCAACTAAGGCATTCAGATGTACTAATGGACTAGATGCTGACGTGTCATAAAAGTAAAATTGAAGTTGACAGGGTATTCAACTAAAAGGCTAGTCTCCCACAGGAGTCTTTCAGGTCACTGATGGCTTGCAGTCTGTCACATTTTTATAATAAACTAATCACTTGTATTAGTGACAGATGGCAGACTAAAGAAGCAAAGAAAAGTCGAATTTTAAATGCTTTAACTGCAGGCAAACCAGATTGACAGTTAAATCAATTCAAATAAAATTCAAGTATAGGAAGCCTTCTAATCAATCAACGATTAAAACCTGTGTGTCAAACTGTTGGTTTGTCCCACATCGGTTGGGAGGGGGGCAAGTTTTGTCTTTATATATACTGGGGTTATTCCACCTAACAGGTCAACAATTTGGGTGACACAACAGTGGTATCAAAGCCTAGGTTATCTGCCCGGTCCATGCCCCAGACCCATGTAGGCAGGAAGGAGGGGGAGGCCCATGCATGCGTGTTGCACGCCCCAGGTTCCACTGTGGGGAGGGGGATTGTTGGTTTGTCCCACATCGGTTGGGAGGGGGGCAAGTTTACGGGTTTGGTCTATGTTCCGGGTGGATCTCCCTCTACCAGACCTGGACCCATTTATAAATGGGTCTGATGGGTTGACTTGGACCCGACCTGGACCCGACCATTTAGTAAAAGGGTCTGGGTCTAAAATTAGACCCAGACCTGTTTAGTAAATGGGCGGGTCTCCAATTAGATGAAGTCTGCTCTCATTCCTACAATCACAAAATAGGTATTGAATTAGTCCTTTAAACATGTAAACCGTGCATAATGAGTGATGAATTGGGGTTAGAATATGCACAATTAAGAGCTCAACACACCCCCCAACCAGCATTTTGCTAGTCCCGAGCAAAACATGCGTGAAACAAGCTTCATTCTCCACAACCCAACTCTCCTCTAGAAACTATTCTTCTATACATCCAAAGACACACAAGTGTAAAAGTCAGAAAAATTAGGTGATAGAGGTTGAAACCTTAAACTTTCAAAACATAATAAGTGTTTATATGAAATTCTCACTGATTGATTGATGAATAGAAGAACTCGAACAAATTCAACCTAATGTGCATCGTGAAAGTTCATCTCATGAGTTGCCGGGATTATCTTCTTCATAGATCAACTAAACTATAGATCCCAAGGTGTATAGAGCAACATCAAGCCTATGACAGGAATTTGCCTTACCGTTCTTCCGACGGCTTTCACACTACGTCCCATTTCCGGCTTTGGTTACGGGTAGACCATCCCCCGGTTGGTAGTAGGTAGCCCTAGTCGGAATTTTCCACCATTTTTCCATCATTCCCAATTTCATCCTTCCTTTTCCTTTTTGCCTTACCGTCCTTCCGACGGCTTTCACACTACGTCCCATTTCCGGCTTTGGTTACGGGTAGACCATCCCCCGGTTGGTAGTAGGTAGCCCTAATCGGAATTTTCCACCATTTTTCCATCATTCCCAATTTCATCCTTCATTTTCCTTTTTCTTTTAAATTAGATAGGATTTTTAGAAATCCATATCTTTCATTATTTTCCCATGGACAAGGATGGACAAAGTACCCCGGCTTGGTTTCTCAACACCTTAAATCGATGTCTAGTTAATCCACAAATCACATAACCCTTTCAAACATGAAAATCGTGTAATGTGAACTAGGTGTAAAAGTGTTCAAATTTTCTATCAATCATATAAATAGGGGACTTCGCATATAAAACCATTATATTAAGAGAAATTCAAAGCTTGCAACATCCCTCACTTCGTATCTCCTCTTCTTATACTCATATCATCTCGAATGCATAGAATCAAAGTTTTCCAAAAAAGTTTTGAATTTTAGAAAAATCGAAAAATTTCTACATCATTGCTTGAAATGTCACAAAAGCTAGTAGATTCATGTAAGGAATCTCTCACCCCCCAACCAATACTTTACATTGTCCTCAATGTAAGAAAATATACAATGAATGCAACACATGAGAGCAACGACAAAATAAAAGGGAGTGAGAAAGAGAGATATCACCTGAGGCATATTTTTCATGGCAAGATTAGCTTTTGGAGAAGGATTACTTCACAACTAAATTAACTAATCAAAGCAAACCCTAATGGGATATCATTCTAGAAAACTATTTAAAATCATCCTCCGCCAGACCAGGAGGTTAATCCCAACAACTCATCCAAAAGCATAAAGTCAAGCAGAATCATTAGATGGATCAAAAGGTTTCGCAGTAAAGTCATCCAATATTCTGCTTTACAATATATGTGTGTGTGAGTGATCTAGATAAGCCACTGAAAATCCCAAAAAGGAATTTCAGCGGGTTCCTTAATGTTTTCACCACATGTATAAGAGGAGACAACATCATATTTGTCAGAAAAAATATGTCTCCATTCAGATTTTCTTGGGCATTGATATTGCAAGTATGGATCATCCCAAGGTTGGTAGAGTTCAGTATGCATGATCCACAGAGGTGTGGAAATATGACTTGATTTCTCAGCACAACAAAGTGTTGTTTTCACATCCTTCTCTCGGCTAACGTCATATGCCGATACCGACTCTAAAGGTGTGACCATATCCCCTATCACATCATCGTTCTTATCAAGGGAGTACGCCACGTCTTTGTCTAAGTGACCGGAGTAAAAAGGTGAGAGGGACTCATCTTCCAGAATAGAATTGATCATGTTTATTTCATGGACCTCCTCATCTTCATCCTCTTGTTGGTTGTCAATATTGAAAGCATTTAACTCAATCGTCATATTGCCAAAAGACATTTGTATGACCCCACTCCTATAATTGATGATAGCGTTTGATGTACGTAGGAATGGGCGGCCAAGTATGACAGGAATTTGATGGCCAATATTAACCATGGGTCGTGTGTCCAAGACAATAAAGTCCACCGGGTAGTAGACCTTGTCAACTTGGACAAGAACGTCCTCAACCACCCCTCTCGGAATACGAATCGATCGGTCAGCAAGTTGTAATGTGGTTTTGGTGGGTTTTAATTCACCTAAACCCAATTGTTCATAGACCGAAAAGGGGATTAAGTTCACACTTGCCCCTAGATCGAGGAAAGCATGTTTCACCCGGTAGTCTCCAATTACGCATGATATTGTCGGACAACCGGGATCTTTGTATTTCTTAGGCATCCCGTGATTTATAATGACACTTACATTCTCTGTCAAAAATGCCTTCTTTTGCACATGTATTTTTCTTTTCACCGTGCAAAGGTCTTTTAAAAATTGAGCATATGACGATATTTGTTTAATGGCATCCAACAATGGGATGTTGATTTTGACTTGTTTAAAAACCTCCAAAAATTCCTGATATTTATCTTGAGGTTTGGCTGAAATCAAGCGTTGGGGGAATGGAGCAACGGGCCTATATTCTTTCAATGGCTCTTTTTCATTCATAGCGGTGCTAGGTCCATCATCCTCTTTGGAAGATACCGGATCATTAGGCGTTGAGGCCTTCACCGGGTCAGATTTTTCAATAATTTTACCACTTCTAAGAGTGGTGATGGCCTTAGCATGTTCCATGTGTTGGTTAGAGGAACTAGGCATGCTTATTTCGCATTGAGGTTTCGGATTTGGTATGGGTTGGGCCGGAAGAATCCCTTCCCTTGCGTTTAAGCGAGCCTTGATTTCCTCCACCGAATTTTTAAGCTCAAGCATTATCGTATGGTTTGATTGATTTATTTATTTGAGCTTGACCTTCCATGAATGCTTTCAATGTATCCTCTATAGGCATTTGAGGTGGGGCCATTAGAAATTGCATTGGGGGCCCCTTTTGAGGATTACTTTGGTTAGTTTCATTCGCCCAATTGAAGTTAGGGTTGTTTCTCCAACTAGAATTGTTCGTGTTTGAATTTGGAGTACTAAAAGGTCGTTGATAACTATTCAAAGCATTCGATTGTTCATATAAAAGTTCTCGAAACGCATAAATTGTTGGACAATCCGGTGTTTGATGTACATTGGAAGCACAAATACCACAAATAGTTTCAACAGTCCCCCTTTATTGGGTTGTATCCACTTTCCTTAATTCCATCTCCTCGACCTTTTGTGTGAGATTAGCCACTCTAGAACCTAGATCATCTTTCTCATTTAAAACGTAAATTTCCCCATTTTCCTTGACTTGGGGTTGTTTTGAACTTGTCGGCTTGGATGTATCCCATGCTTGTGTGTTTTCAGCCAACATGTCAAAATAGTCCCAAGCTTCCTCCGTTTCCTTGTTCATGAACTCCCCATTGCACATCATCTCCACAAATTGGCGCATGGTTGAGTTTAATCCATCATAGAAGAAACTAATCAACCTCCACCGTTCATAGCCATGATGTGGGCATGCGTTTAAAAGCTCATTATACATTTTTCAACATTGGAAAAAGGTTTCATGGGATCAATCCGATATTTGTGCTTTCCCACTAATCAAGTGAGATGGCAACCAAACACCATGGTGGGGCCCGCACACCACACGTGTGAAACCCCACCCATGGCTGGGTGACTTGTGAACAGGAAGAATGGCAAATAAATATAACAGATGGGTCCTGTAAAGTTTCCAATGGTAGGCATTCAATCAACCTTATTTTCTACGTGTGGCCCACCCAAAACTGGGCCCACACCCCTGCCAAGAAGAACGACAAGATATACCCAACATTCATCAAGGTGGGACCCAAAGTTGGGCCCCATCACCTTGGTTAGATGGATAAATAAACATTACAACGGCCCCAAGGAAGGTTTCAAACGTGGGCATCAATGACCACTGTTTCCTACGGTGTGGTCCACTTGAGGTTTGTATTGACCTCATTATGAGGGCCCACGGCCCTAAAATAATATGGAAAAATAGATGGTCGGCATAGATAAAACAGATGCATCGTGGTGGGACCCACAGGGTAGGCCACCTGCTGGGCGGCGTGCCAAAGCACGCTGCTTAGAGCATGGCACCCAAATGGGCCCCAAGAGTTTTGAATCAAACTAATATTTTTGTTTTCTCCTTCATCCATATACATGTGATCTTATGAACAGGTTGAATGACAAATAAACATCACTGTAGGGCTGGGAAGGTTTCAACGGTGGAGATCATTATTCCCACTGTTTCCCGTGGCATGGTCCACTTGACATTTGGATGTGCTTAGATTTTGGGCTCAGCCACTAAAATGAGCTGGAAAGGCATATGGACGGAATAGATAAAGCACATACATTCTAGGTGGGTCCCACGAGTGGGCCACCGGCTTGGCAGACCCCCTTATTTATTTATTTATTTATTAAGTGGGGCCCACAGAAGCTTTCCATCAAGCTGATATTTTTGTTTTCCCTTCCTGTGCACACGTGTGTGGACTTATGACCAGGTTGGGTCTAAAATAAACATCATGGTGGGCCGTAGGAAGGTCTCAACGGTCTGTCACTGTCCCCACTGTTTTCTCTCAAGTGGGTTCCACTGGATATTTGGATCTGTCTCATTATTCAGACCATGCCCTAAAACGATCTCCTCAAATGGATGGACGGTGTGGATATGGCACCCGCATCATGGTGGGACCCACGAGTGGGCCACTAGCTGGCATCACGAGCCAGTGTCCGTGGACGCTGGTACGCCCAGCGTCAGAGACGCCTCCGCTTCTTCTTTCCTTTCTTTCTTTTTTTTTGTGTGGTTTTGATCGAGTGGGGCCCACATAAGGGTGATCTACTCCGTTCATCAGGTTCCTCGGCTCATGGGGGACCTAATGAGCCTAATATTGGGCAGGTGATTCTGTCTACAAACACCACGGTGGGCCACGGAAGTTTCGACAGTGGGCATCATTGCCTCCACTGTTTTCTATGGTGTGGTCCACCTGAGATCTGGATTTACTTCTTTTTTTTTTTGTACCCAACCTTAAAATGGGCTGGAGAAACAGACGGACGGCATGGATCAAATACATGCATCAAGGTGGGTCCCACGAGTGGGGACCCTGCTCAACGCCCAAAAGGGGCTTTAGCCCACGCGCTGCTGGGCAGCAGCGTCCTCTAGACACTGTCTATCCAGCGGCACTCTCTCCCTTTTATTTATTTATTTATTTTTTTTTTATTTTATTAGCAAGTGGGGCCCATTCATGGATGATCCAGCCCATCCATCTCATTGCCCATCACAAGGTGGGCCCAAGGAAATAAAATGAAAGGTAAACGAGAAAAAGGGGGGAAGTTTGCACTCACAATGATGGTTGGACGGTTGGATTGCCGATCGTACGGTCCGGATGATGATCGGGGTCCTCCAAGCTTGATCTCCTCCTTCAATTTCTCTAACTCTCTCTTGCTCTCTCTTGATCTCCCTCTAAATCTCTCTTTACTTCTCTCTTTCTCTCTCTCTCTCTCAAATCTCTTTCTCTTTCTCTCTCCTTTCTCCTTAGAAATCCTATGGACGAGTGGTGCTTGGGGTTTTTCTAGAGGAGAATGGCTAGCATGGGAGGGGGGGTACATGAGGTTAATGACGATGATGATGGGAGATGGCATGTGAGGTATAGGTTGCATGATTAGAGTTGACTTTGGAGGTAAGAGAGTGATGGGGTGGGTATGGTGTGTGTAGACTAGGATGATGAGAGGGGTCTGGGTGAGGTGATGGTGATTGATTTGATTGATTTGACATGTACTTGGGATTTCTGCAAGTGGGGCCCACGCCACACGCGCGTTGCATGGCCCACCTCAGATTGCGCACAAGTACGCATCTTTCACACCGGGTATCGCAATGGGGCATGCCGCGTAGCGTTGGAATCGTGGCGCCCGCGCGGTCGCAAGGGTACAAGTCTTAAGTCGTTGCGATACTAAATCAGGTTCGCGATCAATGCTCTCTAAGCTGGTCCATCTGAGACGTACCAGTACCGGAAACTAAACATACGGAGGGCAATTCAGGGTACGGGTCTTACAACTCACTTGATTTCTTGTGATTGTTACCATTGCCCAAAATGGGACATGTTTATGAAACGTTTACTTGCTATGCATATAGAATAAAGCGACATTTAGTTTCTATATATAAATTTAATTAAATAAACGCCAAAAGCCAAAGAATAGTATCCTTCTCAGTGCTCCCTCTATATATTATGTTCAGACCTAGACACCAGGTGGATGGGTTTCGCTCATTTGCGGAGCCAATAATGATTTGGAGCTCTTCCAATTGCAAATGAGGCCCTTAATTTATTTGTTACCATTTCTGTCACTCTGTTTTTCCCCCTTTCTTGTCCCGCTTTGCTTAGGATGGCTTTATCAACAGGCCTACCTGCCTTGGGCCTAGCTAATACAAAAATTCTAATAGGCCTGGCCCAAAAGTTCAATCAAAGTCAATAGTAGTGGATCACATGGACGAAGTTGATGTGATGCACAGATAACAACTCAGCGCTCCTTTTGGCACGTGATTATGGATGTGCAACAATCTCCCAAAACATGGATGAACAAACACCCAAACATAACTGCAATCAAAGATATTAGACCTAAGCATTTGGATCTAAGGATCAAACATGGGAGTGCATACCTGCAGCAGAAGACTGCCTTGCATGAGAGAGAGGAAAGCGTGGCAAAAATCTGAGAGAGAGCACTCGGAAGGAGGGGGGGGGGGGGGGGGGGGGGGGGGGGTATGGAGCAGAGAGAGAGAGAGAGGGACAACAAACAAAGAGAACGCAACAAAAATACATGGTGTGGCTCCCTTGAGATTTGGAATGGCCTTATTTTTTAGGGCACCCATTCATCTTGTGGGTTTCATCTTAAGAATGTGTGGCATATAAAACATATGGCAGTCCCAGACTTGGGCTGAAAGGTTTTAATTGTGGTGTCCTCATCCCCACTGTTCACTGTGGTCTGATGCACCTGTGTTTTTATCGGCCAGAGCTTTTCAACTTGGGGCGAAGTTGAAGGGTCACAAGTGAATTTACAGCTTATAGGCTGATCGTTTGGACATGGCAATAAACCTCCTTTCAGCGTAATTTTCTTAAAGTAGCCCATATAGCATAGAGTCCACTACATGAACGGTTCTAATCATCTGGCTATATAGCATATAGCCTAGTGGGTAGCCAAAGTCATTGGATCCAAAGCTGGGATAGAGGCAGAAAGCATCTAGAAAATTAGTGTTCTCTCTGTGTGAATGGAAAGAGAGGAGAGATTACGTTGGAATCCAAAGCCTACAGTGTGACCATGTTTTCGTGTGTGGTGCTCAACATGGTGTTTATGTTCCATCCAACTCATTCATCAGGTTGGACTTATCAATATAAACGCACACACAAAAACTCTACATGATCCAAAGCTCAAACTAGTCGAACCATGTAAATTTGGAGATTTTAGTGCTGATTTTTTGCATTGTTCATAACATGTGGTGGCTCACATGAGTACTGATTGGGTTAATATTTGTGCTGTAAGGTGAGAGGGCCCACCTAATGGGTGGAGTGGATGTCACGCTCACAACATGTTGGCCCTTTGGATCACACATCAACGCAAAGTATAACTAAATATAATATCTCTAGGTTAAAGATTAAACGAAAATTTGCTGGGGGGGGGGAAGGAAAGAAGGGTTTGACATGGTTCTTGTAGTATCCTTTAACAACAGGGTTGGTGAAGAAATCATCATCAGATGCCAAGTAGTGGCCCTGATTTCTGGCCCATTGAACATATTGCTTTTTCCCTCCTAAGCTATCATAGTTGTTCACCAAGCTCAATATCAGCCGAATCCCATGTCTCCTTGCCTTTGCTATTACAAAATCCAACCCCTAATAAAAGAATAAGGGAAAAAAAAAGGAGATTCAGACCCAATTCAAAATAATGTAGATGACATTTACACCCACTATTTCTCACACATACACCCCCCTCTCTCACTGAATAAAGTGCATGTGCACATCACAATCACAATGTGTCAAGATGGGGTGCAAGATCCAAAACAAGGGGTGTATATATCAATTACAATGTGTCCAGTTGGGTGCAAGTGCACTATTACAATGTAGCCACTAGGAGCTGTCTTCATAAAAACAGGGGGTAAGAAAAAGGAAAAAAAAAAAAAAGGTGGTTCACATCACCACTGGATAATGTGTGCTTGCATTATTACAGTCTCTACACTCGGGGGGTGTAAGTATCCAAAACAAGGGGTGTCAGTATCATTTATCAAAATCATTGTAATAGAGCACTTGGGTGCAAGTGCTCTGTTGCAATGTGCTCACTTGGGGTGTGTGCATAAAAACAGAGGTTGAAAAATATCAATGACCATCAAAATCTCACATGAAAAAATATAAAATAACAAAACAAAGACACAGGGTCAGCACCTGGACAATTTTTTAATTCGTACACCACCTCCCACAGGGTAATGTGTGCTTGCATTATCACAGTGTGTGCACAGTTGGGGTGCAAGTATCATAAACAAGGGGGTGTAAAGATCATTTCCCAAAAAAAAAATCACATCTAAAAAATAAAAAGGAAAAAATGGGGGAAATGGGTATTTGAGACCTTGAACATCTGTTCATTGTATGAGCCTGGGGAGTACTGTAGAGCTCCATATCCACCATCACTGAAAGCCCAAGTTCTTGCTACTGTAAGAAGCTTCTTGGAATGCAGCTGAGACCTTTCTCCTCTAAGATGGGCCTGATCCCATATACATCAGCCAATAGGCATTGAACCCATTTGCCTAGAAGGGGTCCCATTCAGAACAAAATGCAGGCCCTTTGGTCCTCATGAATCCTCCTCCATTTGCATTGACATGGAGAATGTTGTGAGAGGGAGAGAGCCGTTGTGGGAGAGGGAGAGAGTCGGTGGGAGAGATGGCTGGAAGAGGGAGATTTCTTGAGGATTGAGAGGGTTTATCGAGAGAGAGAGAGGACCGTTGTGAGAGATTTCGAAACCGTTGTGAGATATTTAGAAACAAAGGTGTTTGCTTAATCACGAAGTAATCGGACGCGGATTGCCTGCGAAAGCCTTTCGCAAGCATCTCCTGCGCAAGGAATGCCCACCGTGATGTTTGTGAGAAATCTACGCCGTCCAACCGTTTGTGAGATCCTTTTAGGCGTTGCGACCAAAAATGAACCGTTTATGAAAACTCAAGTGGGCCGCACTAAAGCAAAAGGGGTGTAGGGAAATTCTTGCCGTTGAAACCTTTATGGGGTCCACAGTGATGTTTATATGCCATCCCTACCGTTCATAATGTCATTCCTACTGAGATGAACTGAAAACACAAATATTATCCTGATTCGAAACTTTCTGTGGCCCCACGAATATTTCAACTGTGGAAGTTCATCATCATGTTTTCGGCCCACTTAATTCTTCAATCCCTTTTAATTTTGTCACAACGCCTAAAATGATCTCACAAAACGGTTGGACGGCTTAGATTTCTCAACAACATCACGGTGGGCCACACCCATATTCCTTACGCAGAAGATGCCTGCGAAAGGCTTTCGCAATCAAGCAGACCCTTTTTATTATGACTCTTGCAGTGTATGACGCTTGATACACATGCACTTATAATAAGCTCAATTTTTGTTTCCTTGGACCGTTCAATTTCAACATTCGTATCCCACATGTAAAATAACCTTTTATGTAATTTCAAATGCCTGCGGAACATCCATCATGCTGGGCAAAGTATTACTTTCGAACCATACCATTTGCATATGAGGATATTCAGACATCTTGTCATTGCCAACTTCTGTGTAGTAGATCTCTAGGAGCATTGGGTGAGTATGATTTCAGGCTATGATCCATCTATGCTGAGTGTCCAGTGGACGGACCCATAATTTAAGAAGGTTAAATTTGAAATTACTTATATTGCTAGTATGCCATTTGCAGGTTAATTTGAATTACTTATTGAAATTCAATTGCCTACTGGCCAGGGTAAACTTTGTGGGGCCCACAATGAGTTATGTCTTTGTCTACTTGTCCATCCGTTTTACCAGATTATTTCAAGGCATGAGCGCAAAATCAAAGTGCATACTGAACTCAGTGGACCATACCAAGAGAGAGTGTTTACTCTGAACCAACCCGAATCCGGTGGTTATATGGACTTTGGATCAGAAATGGATCTAACAATTTATAAATGGATCGGATATGGATATCACCTTTTGGATCCGAGTTGGATCTGAACCCGATCCGAATCCGTCCACAAATATATGTACTTGAGTCGGATCCAACTGGATCTGATCGAAATCCGGCCCATTGGGAGCCCTGGGCCCATAATGAGTTATGTCTTATCTACTTGTCCATCCGTTTTACCCAGATTATTCTGAGGCATGAGCCCAAAATCAAGGTGCATACTGAACTCTAGTGGACCATACCAAGAGAGAATGTTTATTTTGAACAGCTACCATCAAAATCTTCATGGGATCACAAAGGTTTTACATTAAACTGATGTTTGTTGTTTTCACTTCATCCATATTAGTGTGACCTTATGAACATGTTTGAATGATATATAAACATCACCGTGGGCCCTAGGAAGGTTTTTGATCGTGAACATCTTGATCCCTACAATTTATGTGGTCATGAGCTCTACTTGAGCTTTAGATATTCTTCAATTTCGGGCTTCAACCCCTAAAATGATCTGAAAAAATGGATGGATGGCGTGGATAAGACATATATTCATGGTGGGCCCAACGGAGTTCATTTAGCATGATAAAATGTGCCCAACACACAATTCGATTTAACACTTGCATATCATCTCTTGGGATGTTTGTTTTTTCAATTACATATGCAAGTAAGGGTAAATTGTTAATAATTCTTTTTGAAGTGTGTTTATTTAAGAGGGAAAGGGAGCGAATTAGGTGGTACCCGGGAACAACATAGTGGGTGTTACCCCTACCATGTGGCCCACGTGGATGATATTTGTATATCCACTCTGTCTATCCGTTTCACTAGCTCATTTTAGGATGGGGTTAAAAAATGATACAATCCAAATCTCAAGTGGACCACACCACTGGAAACAATGATGATCGAGTGCCCCACCATAAAAAATTTCAAGAGCCCATCATAAGGTTTCGGTAATGTTTATTTGCAATCCAAGTTGTTGATAAGTCAATAATAACTAGATTAAGGAAAAATATAAAGATCAAATTTATCCAAAACTTTTGTGGCTCACAAAAAGGTTTTTAATGGTCATTCATTACTCTTTCCAGTGGTATGGTCCACCTGAAATTTGGAGCCTCTTAGGATTTAGGATCACGAAATAAAGTGAGATAGAAAAACAAACCAGTCGGCAAGGGTCGAAGACTTGGGATTTTCGGAATTTCTCAACCCCCTTTCGCCAGTTTCAAGTGGGCCCACTCTCGGTTCTTTCTTCTAGTCCTCTTTCCTTCATGATGGGGAGGATGTCTCACTATATCAAGTAATTTGCTCCTGAAACAACTAGCAAGACAATAAAAAGAGTACGTAAAAACAAAAAACTATTTCATCAAAAAAGTGATTGAAACAACGATAACCCAATAACAACAACCCATTTATGAGAACCAAATCTTAAAAATTGACATCAAAAGAAAAAATAAAAAAATGGAAGAAAACCTACATCCACAAAAATACCCATCTCATAAAATATATATATATATATATATATATATATATATATATTATATATATATATATATATATATATATATATATAGAGAGAGAGAGAGAGAGAGAGAGAGAGAGAGGAGAGAGAGAGAGAGAGAGAGAGAGAGAGAGAGATGCCAATATGCAGCTCATGCCACAGAAGTTCCATGTAGCTCCTTTCTCATGGTACAAATGGCTAACATTGGTGGCGATTGGGAATGCTGAATTGTTGATCCAACAGAACACCACATGGATAGCCCATATCCCATTCTCAAGAGTAAGAGAGTTAGCTGTGGTAATCATCTGATCTGTGTGCTGCAAAAGGAACCATTAACTCAAAACAGACTAGTGGTCCACATTCAAATACCAATTTCTACAAAAACTAATACCAATTTCCAATATTCAATAAACAATTTGACAAGCTAACCTTCCATGCATTTGGAGTTAAAATTAAAGAAAAATTATCATTTTCCAACAATCTTCAAAATGAATGACATAGCCTGAGGTTTTAAAGCATAATTAACAAGGGTGATTTTTTGGAAGAATTCCGCCTAATGCCTATCATGATGACCAAATATCCCTAACTTCAAATAATCAACATATATTTGCGCCATAAGGATCACGATGTGCAAAAATCAGCCCCAACCACTCATCATGTGGGCCAATCCATATGAAACAATTTCTCCCTACTGATAAATAATAAAATACAAGTGTAGTCACTTGATGAGAGGATGCAGCTGATTTTTGTATGAGGGATCCTCATGATGAGACCAACCTATTGGACATGTTAGATACTGCATGCACATAACATGTTGGAAGTTATCTCTCTGGGTGGATGGTAACTTGTGGTCCAAACGATTGGACTTGAGATCTCATTCAAAAAAATATCCCAACTGATTAGATACAGAAATGACATGTTAGAAATTTGATTAAGCCAACTAAGGCATTCAGATGTAATAATGGACTAGATGCTGACGTGTCATAAAAGTAAAATTGAAGTTGACAGGGTATTCAACTAAAAGGCTAGTCTCCCACAGGAGTCTTTCAGGTCACTGATGGCTTGCAATCTGTCACATTTTTATAATAAACTAATCACTTGTATTAGTGACAGATGGCAGACTAAAGAAGCAAAGAAAAGTCGAATTTTAAATGCTTTAACTGCAGGCAAACCAGATTGACAGTTAAATCAATTCAAATAAAATTCAAGTATAGGAAGCCTTCCTAATCAATCAACGATTAAAACCTGTGTGTCAAACTGTTGGTTTGTCCCACATCGGTTGGGAGGGGGGCAAGTTTTGTCTTTATATATACTGGGGTTACTCCACCTAACAGGTCACCAATTTGGGTGACACAACAGTGGTATCAAAGCCTAGGTTATCTGCCCGGTCCATGCCCCAGACCCACGTAGGCAGGAAGGAGGGGGAGGCCCATGCATGCGTGTTGCACGCCCCAGGTTCCACTGTGGGGAGGGGGATTGTTGGTTTGTCCCACATCGGTTGGGAGGGGGGCAAGTTTACGGGTTTGGTCTATGTTCCGGGTGGATCTCCCTCTACCAGACCTGGACCCATTTATAAATGGGTCTGATGGGTTGACTTGGACCCGACCTGGACCCGACCATTTAGTAAAAGGGTCTGGGTCTAAAATAATGACCCAGACCTGTTTAGTAAATGGGCGGGTCTCCAATTAGATGAAGTCTGCTCTCATTCCTACAATCACAAAATAGGTATTGAATTAGTCCTTTAAACATGTAAACCGTGCATAATGAGTGATGAATTGGGGTTAGAATATGCACAATTAAGAGCTCAACACACCCCCCAACCAGTATTTTGCTAGTCCCGAGCAAAACATGCGTGAAACAAGCTTCATTCTCCACAACCCAACTCTCCTCTAGAAACTATTCTTCTATACATCCAAAGACACACAAGTGTAAAAGTCAGAAAAATTAGGTGATAGAGGTTGAAACCTTAAACTTTCAAAACATAATAAGTGTTTATATGAAATTCTCACTGATTGATTGATGAATAGAAGAACTCGAACAAATTCAACCTAATGTGCATCGTGAAAGTTCATCTCATGAGTTGCCGGGATTATCTTCTTCATAGATCAACTAAACTATAGATCCCAAGGTGTATAGAGCAACATCAAGCCTATGACAGGAATTTGCCTTACCGTTCTTCCGACGGCTTTCACACTACGTCCCATTTCCGGCTTTGGTTACGGGTAGACCATCCCCCGGTTGGTAGTAGGTAGCCCTAGTCGGAATTTTCCACCATTTTTCCATCATTCCCAATTTCATCCTTCCTTTTCCTTTTTGCCTTACCGTCCTTCCGACGGCTTTCACACTACGTCCCATTTCCGGCTTTGGTTACGGGTAGACCATCCCCCGGTTGGTAGTAGGTAGCCCTAATCGGAATTTTCGACCATTTTTCCATCATTCCCAATTTCATCCTTCCTTTTCCTTTTTCTTTTAAATTAGATAGGATTTTTAGAAATCCATATCTTTCATTATTTTCCCATGGACAAGGATGGACAAAGTACCCCGGCTTGGTTTCTCAACACCTTAAATCGATGTCTAGTTAATCCACAAATCACATAACCCTTTCAAACATGAAAATCGTGTAATGTGAACTAGGTGTAAAAGTGTTCAAATTTTCTATCAATCATATAAATAGGGGACTTCGTATATAAAACCATTATATTAAGAGAAATTCAAAGCTTGCAACATCCCTCACTTCGTATCTCCTCTTCTTATACTCATATCATCTCGAATGCATAGAATCAAAGTTTTCCAAAAAAGTTTTGAATTTTAGAAAAATCGAAAATTTCTACATCATTGCTTGAAATGTCACAAAAGCTAGTAGATTCATGTAAGGAATCTCTCACCCCCCAACCAATACTTTACATTGTCCTCAATGTAAGAAAATATACAATGAATGCAACACATGAGAGCAACGACAAAATAAAAGGGAGTGAGAAAGAGAGATATCACCTGAGGCATATTTTTCATGGCAAGATTAGCTTTTGGAGAAGGATTACTTCACAACTAAATTAACTAATCAAAGCAAACCCTAATGGGATATCATTCTAGAAAACTATTTAAAATCATCCTCCGTCAGACCAGGAGGTTAATCCCAACAACTCATCCAAAAGCATAAAGTCAAGCAGAATCATTAGATGGATCAAAAGGTTTCGCAGTAAAGTCATCCAATATCCTGCTTTACAATATATGTGTGTGTGAGTGATCCAGATAAGCCACTGAAAATCCCAAAAAGGAATTTCAGCGGGTTCCTTAATGTTTTCACCACATGTATAAGAGGAGACAACATCATATTTGTCAGAAAAAATATGTCTCCATTCAGATTTTCCTGGGCATTGATATTGCAAGTATGGATCATCCCAGGGTTGGTAGAGTTCAGTATGCATGATCCACAGAGGTGTGGAAAGATGACTTGATTTCTCAGCACAACAAAGTGTTGTTTTCACATCCTTCTCTCGGCTAACGTCATATGCCGATACCGACTCTAAAGGTGTGACCATATCCCCTATCACATCATCGTTCTTATCAAGGGAGTACGCCACGTCTTTGTCTAAGTGACCGGAGTAAAAAGGTGAGAGGGACTCATCTTCCAGAATAGAATTGATCATGTTTATTTCATGGACCTCCTCATCTTCATCCTCTTGTTGGTTGTCAATATTGAAAGCATTTAACTCAATCGTCATATTGCCAAAAGACATTTGTATGACCCCACTCCTATAATTGATGATAGCGTTTGATGTACGTAGGAATGGGCGGCCAAGTATGACAGGAATTTGAGGGCCAATATTAACCATGGGTCGTGTGTCCAAGACAATAAAGTCCACCGGGTAGTAGACCTTGTCAACTTGGACAATAATGTCCTCAACCACCCCTCTCGGAATACGAATCGATCGGTCAGCAAGTTGTAATGTGGTTTTGGTGGGTTTTAATTCACCTAAACCCAATTGTTCATAGACCGAAAAGGGGATTAAGTTCACACTTGCCCCTAGATCGAGGAAAGCATGTTTCACCCGGTAGTCTCCAATTACGCATGATATTGTCGGACAACCGGGATCTTTGTATTTCTTAGGCATCCCGTGATTTATAATGGCACTTACATTCTCTGTCAAAAATGCCTTCTTTTGCACATGTATTTTTCTTTTCACCGTGCAAAGGTCTTTTAAAAATTGAGCATATGACGATATTTGTTTAATGGCATCCAACAATGGGATGTTGATTTTGACTTGCTTAAAAACCTCCAAAAATTCCTGATATTTATCTTGAGGTTTGGCTGAAATCAAGCGTTGGGGGAATGGAGCAACGGGCCTATATTCTTTCAATGGCTCTTTTTCATTCATAGCGGTGCTAGGTCCATCATCCTCTTTGGAAGATACCGAATCATTAGGCGTTGAGGCCTTCACCGGGTCAGATTTTTCAATAATTTTACCACTTCTAAGAGTGGTGATGGCCTTAGCATGTTCCATGTGTTGGTTAGAGGAACTAGGCACGCTTATTTCGCATTGAGGTTTCGGATTTGGTATGGGTTGGGCCGGAAGAATCCCTTCCCTTGCGTTTAAGCGAGCCTTGATTTCCTCCACCGAATTTTTAAGCTCAAGCATTATCGTATGGTTTGATTGATTTATTTATTTGAGCTTGACCTTCCATGAATGCTTTCAATGTATCCTCTATAGGCATTTGAGGTGGGGCCATTGGAAATTGCATTGGGGGCCCCTTTTGAGGATTACTTTGGTTAGTTTCATTCGCCCAATTGAAGTTAGGGTTGTTTCTCCAACTAGAATTGTTCGTGTTTGAATTTGGAGTACTAAAAGGTCATTGATAACTATTCAAAGCATTCGATTGTTCATATAAAAGTTCTCGAAACGCATAAATTGTTGGACAATCCGGTGTTTGATGTACATTGGAAGCACAAATACCACAAATAGTTTCAACAGTCCCCCTTTGTTGGGTTGTATCCACTTTCCTTAATTCCATCTCCTCGACCTTTTGTGTGAGATTAGCCACTCTAGAACCTAGATCATCTTTCTCATTTAAAACGTAAATTTCCCCATTTTCCTTGACTTGGGGTTGTTTTGAACTTGTCGGCTTGGATGTATCCCATGCTTGTGTGTTTTCAGCCAACATGTCAAAATAGTCCCAAGCTTCCTCCGTTTCCTTGTTCATGAACTCCCCATTGCACATCATCTCCACAAATTGGCGCATGGTTGAGTTTAATCCATCATAGAAGAAACTAATCAACCTCCACCGTTCATAGCCATGATGTGGGCATGCGTTTAAAAGCTCATTATACATTTTTCAACATTGGAAAAAGGTTTCATGGGATCAATCCGATATTTGTGCTTTCCCACTAATCAAGTGAGATGGCAACCAAACACCATGGTGGGGCCCGCACACCACACGTGTGAAACCCCACCCATGGCTGGGTGACTTGTGAACAGGAAGAATGGCAAATAAATATAACAGATGGGTCCTGTAAAGTTTCCAATGGTAGGCATTCAATCAACCTTATTTTCTACGTGTGGCCCACCCAAAACTGGGCCCACACCCCTGCCAAGAAGAACGACAAGATATACCCAACATTCATCAAGGTGGGACCCAAAGTTGGGCCCCATCACCTTGGTTAGATGGATAAATAAACATTACAACGGCCCCAAGGAAGGTTTCAAACGTGGGCATCAATGACCACTGTTTCCTACGGTGTGGTCCACTTGAGGTTTGTATTGACCTCATTATGAGGGCCCACGGCCCTAAAATAATATGGAAAAATAGATGGTCGGCATAGATAAAACAGATGCATCGTGGTGGGACCCACAGGGTAGGCCACCTGCTGGGCGGCGTGCCAAAGCACGCTGCTTAGAGCATGGCACCCAAATGGGCCCCAAGAGTTTTGAATCAAACTAATATTTTTGTTTTCTCCTTCATCCATATACATGTGATCTTATGAACAGGTTGAATGACAAATAAACATCACTGTAGGGCTGGGAAGGTTTCAACGGTGGAGATCATTATTCCCACTGTTTCCCGTGGCATGGTCCACTTGACATTTGGATGTGCTTAGATTTTGGGCTCAGCCACTAAAATGAGCTGGAAAGGCATATGGACGGAATAGATAAAGCACATACATTCTAGGTGGGTCCCACGAGTGGGCCACCGGCTTGGCAGACCCCCTTATTTATTTATTTATTTATTAAGTGGGGCCCACAGAAGCTTTCCATCAAGCTGATATTTTTGTTTTCCCTTCCTGTGCACACGTGTGTGGACTTATGACCAGGTTGGGTCTAAAATAAACATCATGGTGGGCCGTAGGAAGGTCTCAACGGTCTGTCACTGTCCCCACTGTTTTCTCTCAAGTGGGTTCCACTGGATATTTGGATCTGTCTCATTATTCAGACCATGCCCTAAAACGATCTCCTCAAATGGATGGACGGTGTGGATATGGCACCCGCATCATGGTGGGACCCACGAGTGGGCCACTAGCTGGCATCACGAGCCAGTGTCCGTGGACGCTGGTACGCCCAGCGTCAGAGACGCCTCCGCTTCTTCTTTCCTTTCTTTCTTTTTTTTTGTGTGGTTTTGATCGAGTGGGGCCCACATAAGGGTGATCTACTCCGTTCATCAGGTTCCTCGGCTCATGGGGGACCTAATGAGCCTAATATTGGGCAGGTGATTCTGTCTACAAACACCACGGTGGGCCACGGAAGTTTCGACAGTGGGCATCATTGCCTCCACTGTTTTCTATGGTGTGGTCCACCTGAGATCTGGATTTACTTCTTTTTTTTTTTGTACCCAACCTTAAAATGGGCTGGAGAAACAGACGGACGGCATGGATCAAATACATGCATCAAGGTGGGTCCCACGAGTGGGGACCCTGCTCAACGCCCAAAAGGGGCTTTAGCCCACGCGCTGCTGGGCAGCAGCGTCCTCTAGACACTGTCTATCCAGCGGCACTCTCTCCCTTTTATTTATTTATTTATTTTTTTTTTATTTTATTAGCAAGTGGGGCCCATTCATGGATGATCCAGCCCATCCATCTCATTGCCCATCACAAGGTGGGCCCAAGGAAATAAAATGAAAGGTAAACGAGAAAAAGGGGGGAAGTTTGCACTCACAATGATGGTTGGACGGTTGGATTGCCGATCGTACGGTCCGGATGATGATCGGGGTCCTCCAAGCTTGATCTCCTCCTTCAATTTCTCTAACTCTCTCTTGCTCTCTCTTGATCTCCCTCTAAATCTCTCTTTACTTCTCTCTTTTCTCTCTCTCTCTCTCAAATCTCTTTCTCTTTCTCTCTCCTTTCTCCTTAGAAATCCTATGGACGAGTGGTGCTTGGGGTTTTTCTAGAGGAGAATGGCTAGCATGGGAGGGGGGTACATGAGGTAATGACGATGATGATGGGAGATGGCATGTGAGGTATAGGTTGCATGATTAGAGTTGACTTTGGAGGTAAGAGAGTGATGGGGTGGGTATGGTGTGTGTAGACTAGGATGATGAGAGGGGTCTGGGTGAGGTGATGGTGATTGATTTGATTGATTTGACATGTACTTGGGATTTCTGCAAGTGGGGCCCACGCCACACGCGCGTTGCATGGCCCACCTCAGATTGCGCACAAGTACGCATCTTTCACACCGGGTATCGCAATGGGGCATGCCGCGTAGCGTTGGAATCGTGGCGCCCGCGCGGTCGCAAGGGTACAAGTCTTAAGTCGTTGCGATACTAAATCAGGTTCGCGATCAATGCTCTCTAAGCTGGTCCATCTGAGACGTACCAGTACCGGAAACTAAACATACGGAGGGCAATTCAGGGTACGGGTCTTACAACTCACTTGATTTCTTGTGATTGTTACCATTGCCCAAAATGGGACATGTTATGAAACGTTTTACTTGCTATGCATATAGAATAAAGCGACATTTAGTTTCTATATATAAATTTAATTAAATAAACGCCAAAAGCCAAAGAATAGTATCCTTCTCAGTGCTCCCTCTATATATTATGTTCAGACCTAGACACCAGGTGGATGGGTTTCGCTCATTTGCGGAGCCAATAATGATTTGGAGCTCTTCCAATTGCAAATGAGGCCCTTAATTTATTTGTTACCATTTCTGTCACTCTGTTTTTCCCCCTTTCTTGTCCCGCTTTGCTTAGGATGGCTTTATCAACAGGCCTACCTGCCTTGGGCCTAGCTAATACAAAAATTCTAATAGGCCTGGCCCAAAAGTTCAATCAAAGTCAATAGTAGTGGATCACATGGACGAAGTTGATGTGATGCACAGATAACAACTCAGCGCTCCTTTTGGCACGTGATTATGGATGTGCAACAATCTCCCAAAACATGGATGAACAAACACCCAAACATAACTGCAATCAAAGATATTAGACCTAAGCATTTGGATCTAAGGATCAAACATGGGAGTGCATACCTGCAGCAGAAGACTGCCTTTGCATGAGAGAGAGGAAAGCGTGGCAAAAATCTGAGAGAGAGCACTCGGAAGGAGGGGGGGGGGGGGGGGGGGGGGGGTATGGAGCAGAGAGAGAGAGAGAGGGACAACAAACAAAGAGAACGCAACAAAAATACATGGTGTGGCTCCCTTGAGATTTGGAATGGCCTTATTTTTTAGGGCACCCATTCATCTTGTGGGTTTCATCTTAAGAATGTGTGGCATATAAAACATATGGCAGTCCCAGACTTGGGCTGAAAGGTTTTAATTGTGGGTGTCCTCATCCCCACTGTTCACTGTGGTCTGATGCACCTGTGTTTTTATCGGCCAGAGCTTTTCAACTTGGGGCGAAGTTGAAGGGTCACAAGTGAATTTACAGCTTATAGGCTGATCGTTTGGACATGGCAATAAACCTCCTTTCAGCGTAATTTTCTTAAAGTAGCCCATATAGCATAGAGTCCACTACATGAACGGTTCTAATCATCTGGCTATATAGCATATAGCCTAGTGGGTAGCCAAAGTCATTGGATCCAAAGCTGGGATAGAGGCAGAAAGCATCTAGAAAATTAGTGTTCTCTCTGTGTGAATGGGAAAGAGAGGAGAGATTACGTTGGAATCCAAAGCCTACAGTGTGACCATGTTTTCGTGTGTGGTGCTCAACATGGTGTTTATGTTCCATCCAACTCATTCATCAGGTTGGACTTATCAATATAAACGCACACACAAAAACTCTACATGATCCAAAGCTCAAAACTAGTCGAACCATGTAAATTTGGAGATTTTAGTGCTGATTTTTTGCATTGTTCATAACATGTGGTGGCTCACATGAGTACTGATTGGGTTAATATTTGTGCTGTAAGGTGAGAGGGCCCACCTAATGGGTGGAGTGGATGTCACGCTCACAACATGTTGGCCCTTTGGATCACACATCAACGCAAAGTATAACTAAATATAATATCTCTAGGTTAAAGATTAAACGAAAATTTGCTGGGGGGGGGGAAGGAAAGAAGGGTTGACATGGTTCTTGTAGTATCCTTTAACAACAGGGTTGGTGAAGAAATCATCATCAGATGCCAAGTAGTGGCCCTGATTTCTGGCCCATTGAACATATTGCTTTTTCCCTCCTAAGCTATCATAGTTGTTCACCAAGCTCAATATCAGCCGAATCCCATGTCTCCTTGCCTTTGCTATTACAAAATCCAACCCCTAATAAAAGAATAAGGGAAAAAAAAAGGAGATTCAGACCCAATTCAAAATAATGTAGATGACATTTACACCCACTATTTCTCACACATACACCCCCCTCTCTCACTGAATAAAGTGCATGTGCACATCACAATCACAATGTGTCAAGATGGGGTGCAAGATCCAAAAACAAGGGGTGTATATATCAATTACAATGTGTCCAGTTGGGTGCAAGTGCACTATTACAATGTAGCCACTAGGAGCTGTCTTCATAAAAACAGGGGGTAAGAAAAAGGAAAAAAAAAAAAAAAGGTGGTTCACATCACCACTGGATAATGTGTGCTTGCATTATTACAGTCTCTACACTCGGGGGGTGTAAGTATCCAAAACAAGGGGTGTCAGTATCATTTATCAAAATCATTGTAATAGAGCACTTGGGTGCAAGTGCTCTGTTGCAATGTGCTCACTTGGGGTGTGTGCATAAAAACAGAGGTTGAAAATATCAATGACCATCAAAATCTCACATGAAAAAATATAAAATAACAAAACAAAGACACAGGGTCAGCACCTGGACAATTTTTTAATTCGTACACCACCTCCCACAGGGTAATGTGTGCTTGCATTATCACAGTGTGTGCACAGTTGGGGTGCAAGTATCATAAACAAGGGGTGTAAAGATCATTTCCCAAAAAAAAAAATCACATCTAAAAAATAAAAAGGAAAAAATGGGGAAATGGGTATTTGAGACCTTGAACATCTGTTCATTGTATGAGCCTGGGGAGTACTGTAGAGCTCCATATCCACCATCACTGAAAGCCCAAGTTCTTGCTACTGTAAGAAGCTTCTTGGAATGCAGCTGAGACCTTTCTCCTCTAAGATGGGCCTGATCCCATATACATCAGCCAATAGGCATTGAACCCATTTGCCTAGAAGGGGTCCCATTCAGAACAAAATGCAGGCCTTTGGTCCTCATGAATCCTCCTCCATTTGCATTGACATGGAGAATGTTGTGAGAGGGAGAGAGCCGTTGTGGGAGAGGGAGAGAGTCGGTGGGAGAGATGGCTGGAAGAGGGAGATTTCTTGAGGATTGAGAGGGTTTATCGAGAGAGAGAGAGGACCGTTGTGAGAGATTTCGAAACCGTTGTGAGATATTTAGAAACAAGGTGTTTGCTTAATCACGAAGTAATCGGACGCGGATTGCCTGCGAAAGCCTTTCGCAAGCATCTCCTGCGCAAGGAATGCCCACCGTGATGTTTGTGAGAAATCTACGCCGTCCAACCGTTTTGTGAGATCCTTTTAGGCGTTGCGACCAAAAATGAACCGTTGAAAACTCAAGTGGGCCGCACTAAAGCAAAAGGGGTGTAGGGAAATTCTTGCCGTTGAAACCTTTATGGGGTCCACAGTGATGTTTATATGCCATCCATACCGTTCATAATGTCATTCCTACTGAGATGAACTGAAAACACAAATATTATCCTGATTCGAAACTTCTGTGGCCCCACGAATATTTCAACTGTGGAAGTTCAATCATCATGTTTTCGGCCCACTTAATTCTTCAATCCCTTTTAATTTTGTCACAACGCCTAAAATGATCTCACAAAACGGTTGGACGGCTTAGATTTCTCAACAACATCACGGTGGGCCACACCCATATTCCTTACGCAGAAGATGCCTGCGAAAGGCTTTCGCAATCAAGCAGACCCTTTTTATTATGACTCTTGCAGTGTATGACGCTTGATACACATGCACTTATAATAAGCTCAATTTTTGTTTCCTTGGACCGTTCAATTTCAACATTCGTATCCCACATGTAAAATAACCTTTTATGTAATTTCAAAATGCCTGCGGAACATCCATCATGCTTGGGCAAAGTATTACTTTCGAACCATACCATTTGCATATGAGGATATTCAGACATCTTGTCATTGCCAACTTCTGTGTAGTAGATCTCTAGGAGCATTGGGTGAGTATGATTTCAGGCTATGATCCATCTATGCTGAGTGTCCAGTGGACGGACCCATAATTTAAGAAGGTTAAATTTGAATTACTTATATTGCTAGTATGCCATTTGCAGGTTAAATTTGAATTACTTATTGAAATTCAATTGCCTACTGGCCAGGGTAAACTTTGTGGGGCCCACAATGAGTTATGTCTTGTCTACTTGTCCATCCGTTTTACCAGATTATTTCAAGGCATGAGCGCAAAATCAAAGTGCATACTGAACTCAAGTGGACCATACCAAGAGAGAGTGTTTACTCTGAACAACCCGAATCCGGTGGTTATATGGACTTTGGATCAGAAATGGATCTAACAATTTATAAATGGATCGGATATGGATATCACCTTTTGGATCCGAGTTGGATCTGAACCCGATCCGAATCCGTCCACAAATATATGTACTTGGAGTCGGATCCAACTGGATCTGATCGAAATCCGGCCCATTGGGAGCCCTGGGCCCATAATGAGTTATGTCTTATCTACTTGTCCATCCGTTTTACCCAGATTATTCTGAGGCATGAGCCCAAAATCAAGGTGCATACTGAACTCTAGTGGACCATACCAAGAGAGAATGTTTATTTTGAACAGCTACCATCAAAATCTTCATGGGATCACAAAGGTTTTACATTAAACTGATGTTTGTGTTTTCACTTCATCCATATTAGTGTGACCTTATGAACATGTTGAATGATATATAAACATCACCGTGGGCCCTAGGAAGGTTTTGATCGTGAACATCTTGATCCCTACAATTTATGTGGTCATGAGCTCTACTTGAGCTTTAGATATTCTTCAATTTCGGGCTCAACCCCTAAAATGAGCTGAAAAAATGGATGGATGGCGTGGATAAGACATATATTCATGGTGGGCCCAACGGAGTTCATTTAGCATGATAAAATGTGCCCAACACACAATTCGATTTAACACTTGCATATCATCTCTTGGGATGTTTGTTTTTTCAATTACATATGCAGTAAGGGTAAATTGTTAATAATTCTTTTTGAAGTGTGTTTATTTAAGAGGGAAAGGGAGCGAATTAGGTGGTACCCGGGAACAACATAGTGGGTGTTACCCCTACCATGTGGCCCACGTGGATGATATTTTGTATATCCACTCTGTCTATCCGTTTCACTAGCTCATTTTAGGATGGGGTTAAAAAATGATACAATCCAAATCTCAAGTGGACCACACCACTGGAAACAATGATGATCGAGTGCCCCACCATAAAAAATTTCAAAGAGCCCATCATAAGGTTTCGGTAATGTTTATTTGCAATCCAAGTTGTTGATAAGTTCAATAATAACTAGATTAAGGAAAAATATAAAGATCAAATTTATCCAAAACTTTTGTGGCTCACAAAAAGGTTTTTAATGGTCATTCATTACTCTTTCCAGTGGTATGGTCCACCTGAAATTTGGAGCCTCTTAGGATTTAGGATCACGAAATAAAGTGAGATAGAAAAACAAACCAGTCGGCAAGGGTCGAAGACTTGGGATTTTCGGAATTTCTCAACCCCTTTCGCCAGTTCAAGTGGGCCCACTCTCGGTTCTTTCTTCTAGTCCTCTTTCCTTCATGATGGGGAGGATGTCTCACTATATCAAGTAATTTGCTCCTGAAACAACTAGCAAGACAATAAAAGAGTACGTAAAAACAAAAACTATTTCATCAAAAAAGTGATTGAAACAACGATAACCCAATAACAACAACCCATTTATGAGAACCAAATCTTAAAAATTGACATCAAAAGAAAAAATAAAAAATGGAAGAAAACCTACATCCACAAAAATACCCATCTCATAAAATATATATATATATATATATATATATATATATATATATATATATATATATATATATATATATATATAGAGAGAGAGAGAGAGAGAGAGAGAGAGAGAGAGAGAGAGAGAGAGAGAGAGAGAGAGAGATGCCAATATGCAGCTCATGCCACAGAAGTTCCATGTAGCTCCTTTCTCATGGTACAAATGGCTAACATTGGTGGCGATTGGGAATGCTGAATTGTTGATCCAACAGAACACCACATGGATAGCCCATATCCCATTCTCAAGAGTAAGAGAGTTAGCTGTGGTAATCATCTGATCTGTGTGCTGCAAAAGGAACCATTAACTCAAAACAGACTAGTGGTCCACATTCAAATACCAATTTCTGCAAAAACTAATACCAATTTCCAATATTCAATAAACAATTTGACAAGCTGACCGTGGCGATTGGGAATGCTGAATTGTTGATCCAACAGAACACCACATGGATAGCCCATATCCCATTCTCAAGAGTAAGGGAGTTAGCTGTGGTAATCATCTGATCTGTGTGCTGCAAAAGGAACCATTAACTCAAAACAGACTAGTGGTCCACATTCAAATACCAATTTCTACAAAAACTAATACCAATTTCCAATATTCAATAAACAATTTGACAAGCTAACCTTCCATGCATTTGGAGTTAAAATTAAAGAAAAATTATCATTTTCCAACAATCTTCAAAATGAATGACATAGCCTGAGGTTTTAAAGCATAATTAACAAGGGTGATTTTTTGGAAGAATTCCGCCTAATGCCTATCATGATGACCAAAATATCCCTAACTTCAAATAATCAACATATATTTGCGCCATAAGGATCACGATGTGCAAAAATCAGCCCCAACCACTCATCATGTGGGCCAATCCATATGAAACAATTTCTCCCTACTGATAAATAATAAAATACAAGTGTAGTCACTTGATGAGAGGATGCAGCTGATTTTTGTATGAGGGATCCTCATGATGAGACCAACCTATTGGACATGTTAGATACTGCATGCACATAACATGTTGGAAGTTATCTCTCTGGGTGGATGGTAACTTGTGGTCCAAACGATTGGACTTGAGATCTCATTCAAAAAATATCCCAACTGATTAGATACAGAAATGACATGTTAGAAATTTGATTAAGCCAACTAAGGCATTCAGATGTAATAATAGACTAGATGCTGACGTGTCATAAAAGTAAAATTGAAGTTGACAGGGTATTCAACTAAAAGGCTAGTCTCCCACAGGAGTCTTTCAGGTCACTGATGGCTTGCAATCTGTCACATTTTTATAATAAACTAATCACTTGTATTAGTGACAGATGGCAGACTAAAGAAGCAAAGAAAAGTCGAATTTTAAATGCTTTAACTGCAGGCAAACCAGATTGACAGTTAAATCAATTCAAATAAAATTCAAGTATAGGAAGCCTTCCAATCAATCAACGATTAAAACCTGTGTGTCAAACTGTTGGTTTGTCCCACATCGGTTGGGAGGGGGGCAAGTTTTGTCTTTGTATATACTGGGGTTACTCCACCTAACAGGTCAACAATTTGGGTGACACAACAGTGGTATCAAAGCCTAGGTTATCTGCCCGGTCCATGCCCCAGACCCACGTAGGCAGGAAGGAGGGGGAGGCCCATGCATGCGTGTTGCACGCCCCAGGTTCCACTGTGGGGAGGGAGATTGTTGGTTTGTCCCACATCGGTTGGGAGGGGGGCAAGTTTACGGGTTTGGTCTATGTTTCGGGTGGATCTCCCTCTACCAGACCTGGACCCATTTATAAATGGGTCTGATGGGTTGACTTGGACCCGACCTGGACCCGACCATTTAGTAAAAGGGTCTGGGTCTAAAATTTAGACCCAGACCTGTTTAGTAAATGGGCGGGTCTCCAATTAGATGAAGTCTGCTCTCATTCCTACAATCACTAAATAGGTATTGAATTAGTCCTTTAAACATGTAAACCGTGCATAATGAGTGATGAATTGGGGTTAGAATATGCACAATTAAGAGCTCAACACACACCCCAACCAGCATTTTGCTAGTCCCGAGCAAAACATGCGTGAAACAAGCTTCATTCTCCACAACCCAACTCTCCTCTAGAAACTATTCTTCTATACATCCAAAGACACACAAGTGTAAAAGTCAGAAAAATTAGGTGATAGAGGTTGAAACCTTAAACTTTCAAAACATAATAAGTGTTTATATGAAATTCCCACTGATTGATTGATGAATAGAAGAACTCGAACAAATTCAACCTAGTGTGCATGGTGAAAGTTCATCTCATGAGTTGCCGGGATTATCTTCTTCATAGATCAACTAAACTATAGATCCCAAGGTGTATAGAGCAACATCAAGCCTATGACAGGAATTTGCCTTACCGTCCTTCCGACAGCTTTCACACTACGTCCCATTTCCGGCTTTGGTTACGGGTAGACCATCCCCCGGTTGGTAGTAGGTAGCCCTAATCGGAATTTTCCACCATTTTTCCATCATTCCCAATTTCATCCTTCCTTTTCCTTTTTGCCTTACCGTCCTTCCGACGGCTTTCACACTACGTCCCATTTCCGGCTTTGGTTACGGGTAGACCATCCCCCGGTTGGTAGTAGGTAGCCCTAATCGGAATTTTCCACCATTTTTCCATCATTCCCAATTTCATCCTTCATTTTCCTTTTTCTTTTAAATTAGATAGGATTTTTAGAAATCCATATCTTTCATTATTTTCCCATGGACAAGGATGGACAAAGTACCCCGGCTTGGTTTCTCAACACCTTAAATTGATGTCTAGTTAATCCACAAATCACATAACCCTTTCAAACATGAAAATCGTGTAATGTGAACTAGGTGTAAAAGTGTTCAAATTTTCTATCAATCATATAAATAGGGGACTTCGCATATAAAACCATTATATTAAGAGAAATTCAAAGCTTGCAACATCCCTCACTTCGTATCTCCTCTTCTTATACTCATATCATCTCGAATGCATAGAATCAAAGTTTTCCAAAAAAGTTTTGAATTTTAGAAAAATCGAAAAATTTCTACATCATTGCTTGAAATGTCATAAAAGCTAGTAGATTCATGTAAGGAATCTCTCACCCCCCAACCAATACTTTACATTGTCCTCAATGTAAGAAAATATACAATGAATGCAACACATGAGAGCAACGACAAAATAAAAGGGAGTGAGAAAGAGAGATATCACCTGAGGCATATTTTTCATGGCAAGATTAGCTTTTGGAGAAGGATTACTTCGCAACTAAATTAACTAATCAAAGCAAACCCTAATGGGATATCATTCTAGAAAACTATTTAAAATCATCCTCCGTCAGACCAGGAGGTTAATCCCAACAACTCATCCAAAAGCATAAAGTCAAGCAGAATCATTAGATGGATCAAAAGGTTTCGCAGTAAAGTCATCCAATATCCTGCTTTACAATATATGTGTGTGTGAGTGATCCAGATAAGCCACTGAAAATCCCAAAAAGGAATTTCAGCGGGTTCCTTAATGTTTTCACCACATGTATAAGAGGAGACAACATCATATTTGTCAGAAAAAATATGTCTCCATTCAGATTTTCCTGGGCATTGATATTGCAAGTATGGATCATCCCAGGGTTGGTAGAGTTCAGTATGCATGATCCACAGAGGTGTGGAAATATGACTTGATTTCTCAGCACAACAAAGTGTTGTTTTCACATCCTTCTCTCGGCTAACGTCATATGCCGATACCGACTCTAAAGGTGTGACCATATCCCCTATCACATCATCGTTCTTATCAAGGGAGTACGCCACGTCTTTGTCTAAGTGACCGGAGTAAAAAGGTGAGAGGGACTCATCTTCCAGAATAGAATTGATCATGTTTATTTCATGGACCTCCTCATCTTCATCCTCTTGTTGGTTGTCAATATTGAAAGCATTTAACTCAATCGTCATATTGACAAAAGACATTTGTATGACCCCACTCCTATAATTGATGATAGCGTTTGATGTACGTAGGAATGGGCGGCCAAGTATGACAGGAATTTGAGGGCCAATATTAACCATGGGTCATGTGTCCAAGACAATAAAGTCCACCGGATAGTAGACCTTGTCAACTTGGACAATAACGTCCTCAACCACCCCTCTCGGAATACGAATCGATCGGTCAGCAAGTTGTAATGTGGTTTTGGTGGGTTTTAATTCACCTAAACCCAATTGTTCATAGACCGAAAAGGGGATTAAGTTCACACTTGCCCCTAGATCGAGGAAAGCATGTTTCACCCGGTAGTCTCCAATTACGCATGATATTGTCGGACAACCGGGATCTTTGTATTTCTTAGGCATCCCGTGATTTATAATGGCACTTACATTCTCTGTCAAAAATGCCTTCTTTTGCACATGTATTTTTCTTTTCACCGTGCAAAGGTCTTTTAAAAATTGAGCATATGACGATATTTGTTTAATGGCATCCAACAATGGGATGTTGATTTTGACTTGCTTAAAAACCTCCAAAAATTCCTGATATTTATCTTGAGGTTTGGCTGAAATCAAGCGTTGGGGGAATGGAGCAACGGGCCTATATTCTTTCAATGGCTCTTTTTCATTCATAGCGGTGCTAGGTCCATCATCCTCTTTGGAAGATACCGAATCATTAGGCGTTGAGGCCTTCACCGGGTCAGATTTTTCAATAA
The DNA here is from genome assembly GCA_003013855.2 of Liriodendron chinense. Taxonomy (NCBI): domain Eukaryota; kingdom Viridiplantae; phylum Streptophyta; class Magnoliopsida; order Magnoliales; family Magnoliaceae; genus Liriodendron; species Liriodendron chinense. Next base: position 721,380 of record PVNU02000815.1, on the reverse strand, counting down.
TTTTACCACTTCTAAGAGTGGTGATGGCCTTAGCATGTTCCATGTGTTGGTTAGAGGAACTAGGCACGCTTATTTCGCATTGAGGTTTCGGATTTGGTATGGGTTGGGCCGGAAGAATCCCTTCCCTTGCGTTTAAGCGAGCCTTGATTTCCTCCACCGAATTTTTAAGCTCAAGCATTATCGTATGGTTTGATTGATTTATTTATTTGAGCTTGACCTTCCATGAATGCTTTCAATGTATCCTCTATAGGCATTTGAGGTGGGGCCATTGGAAATTGCATTGGGGGCCCCTTTTGAGGATTACTTTGGTTAGTTTCATTCGCCCAATTGAAGTTAGGGTTGTTTCTCCAACTAGAATTGTTCGTGTTTGAATTTGGAGTACTAAAAGGTCATTGATAACTATTCAAAGCATTCGATTGTTCATATAAAAGTTCTCGAAACGCATAAATTGTTGGACAATCCGGTGTTTGATGTACATTGGAAGCACAAATACCACAAATAGTTTCAACAGTCCCCCTTTGTTGGGTTGTATCCACTTTCCTTAATTCCATCTCCTCGACCTTTTGTGTGAGATTAGCCACTCTAGAACCTAGATCATCTTTCTCATTTAAAACGTAAATTTCCCCATTTTCCTTGACTTGGGGTTGTTTTGAACTTGTCGGCTTGGATGTATCCCATGCTTGTGTGTTTTCATCCAACATGTCAAAATAGTCCCAAGCTTCCTCCGTTTCCTTGTTCATGAACTCCCCATTGCACATCATCTCCACAAATTGGCGCATGGTTGAGTTTAATCCATCATAGAAGAAACTAATCAACCTCCACCGTTCATAGCCATGATGTGGGCATGCGTTTAAAAGCTCATTATACATTTTTCAACATTGGAAAAAGGTTTCATCTTCTTTTTGGGCGAAGTTCATTATGGCCCTTCTTAGTGCATTGGTGCGATGAGTCGGGAAGAATTTTTAAGAAACTCCTGAGTCATCTCAGCCCATGTCCCAATAGACCTTGGCCTTAAGGAATGTAGCCATGATTTGGCCTTCTCTTTCATGTTTTGAGGTACATCCCCTACTTCATTCTCATCCAATCAGTAAAGTTTTAGGCTTGATTTTGATGTTGATTAGCCCCTTGATTTGGTTGATTTTCAGCCATCTCTCTAGTAATTTCAGGAAACTTTTGACGTTTTCTAGCACGAGGCTCTCTATCAATCCCTTCAACAATTACTCCGTCACGAATGAGTCGGTTATTAGAATCCCGAGCCCAATGTGGCATGCAAATCCGAAAGGAATGAAACAAAAAGGAATTCCCTCTTCCTTCCTTTACTTCTCTCTAAGACCGAAGCACAAGGTGTCTATAAAATGGCTGTGCTAGAAGCAAGGATAAAGACCGATTTCTCCTGGTCAATAGGGGTTCAGAGGACTCCCCACCCACTCTTTGAATCTTTTGAAAAAAGTGCAGAAAAAGAAAGAGGAATAAGTTTGAGAAGAGAAATCTCTGAGCACAAGGTGATCCAAGATGGCAGTGCCGACCAATAGGAATCAAGGCGGCACAAGGCCAACCTATCAGAGATCCAAGAGGAGTCTCCACCCACTCTACAAGAGATGAATATGGTAGGAATGAGTAGGAGAAGAAGAAGAGTAAGGTTAGAAAGATAAAACCTGATTTGAGAACTTAAGATGCCTACTTCTTCTTCAACTTCCTAAAAAATCCCTGAATTAGATCTATGTTAGAATCCTGCAAAATCAAAATAAACTAAGTTAGTATCCTTAAATTAAAAGAAAATTTAGCCTAGAAAGCAAAACAAATCCTAAACCTATCTTAACACAATCTCAACTAAAAGCTATCTCAGAAAATTCTAAAAAATACCGCATAAAAATCCCCGGCAGCGGCGCCAAAAACTCGTTCACTCCCCAAGTGTAGGGTTGTGAAGTAGTAATAATTCGGAAAGACCGATATCGTTCCCACATAGATTTATGAATGGGTATTCTCAGAATTTGTCTAAAATAACTAATAATTAAGATCCTATCAAGAACTAAACCTGGAAAATAATGAATTGAGTTTAAACAGAGAAAGTGTAAGCTAATATCAATCTAAAAAGGCACTAGAGCGCCAAGGATCCACTTTTAATAAGTTTCAATGCATCAATACAACTAGGTCTCTCATAACTCAATCGGAATCGAATTCATATCTCTATCCGATCAAAATATAGAGCGGTTCAATCAACCATTATCTAAAACAGTTGCTCATTCATTGATTCGATTCCCACAACAATGCTCAAGCCTTGGGCACACTCAATTGTGTAGGCCAAGCCTCTTTCCAATCTAATTAAGATTCACAATCATAGCTTTCATCAAATCTTGTCACTAGACTTGATTATAATCAATGATTAGAACTCTAATTAAATCAAAATCAATCAACAAACAGCTATTCCAGATTATAACAAAAGATAAGAACTTTAGTTGAATGAGTTCCCACATGAAGATCGGGCCATTGTACACAAGATAATCAAAGGGTTTACCATGCCCGGAGTCGATGATAGATCAATGAACTACACAAGCATAACCAATGCTCAGAAGATAAGCTATTAAGTTTAGAATCACCAAGAATCACATGAGCCCGGAGTCATCAAGAGATCAAAGTAAAACCAAACTTGTACTTGATTCAAACTCATATTGAACTAAAATTCTTTAATTAAAACATAAAAGGAAACCTAGGTTGCATCAATCCATCAAAAACGAATCAAAAGCTTCACCTCTTAGCCCTAACTAAGAGGTTTTAGTTCATCTCTAACATCCTTGAACTAGAAGCCTCAAAAACATAAAAACTACTAAAACAGGAAGAAAACTAAGAAAGCTCAAAGTAGAATCCGTCTCCCAAGCAATCCCCACGTCCTAGCATGCCCTGATATGAAGAGGAGAAGTCCTTTTATAGCTTGGAGGTGTTCATTGCGTAAGAATCTTCCAGAATTCGCGTAAAAATACGCACTTGCGCAGAGAATTTAGGTGCCCAAAATAGAAGGCTATCCATTTTGCATGTCCGACCGGTCACGACCGGTCGGACCTGTCTTTTGACAGTCCAGAGAGTGCAGCAGAGGGGGCGACCTGTTGGCCGACCGGTCGGACTGTGTAGTTCCTCATCCAGCAGGTTCCAAGGGTGAACAATGGGGTGGCCAACCGGTCTTGACCGGTCTGGCTCCCTTGGCCGACCGGTCACGACCGGTCGGACCTCTTCCTTTCCAGATTTTCTTTCTTCTTTTCTTCTTCTCGCTCCTTTCCTTGCTTTCTTCTTTCTTTGGCCCACCTTGGGTCTTCATCCAAGGCTCCTAAATTTCTCATTTTGGTCTCCAATTAGATGAAGTCTGCTCTCATTCTTACAATCCTTTAAACATGTAAACCGTGCATAATGAGTGATGAATTGGGGTTAGAATATGCACAATTAAGAGCTCAACACACCCCCCAACTAGCATTTTGCTAGTCCCGAGCAAAACATGCGTGAAACAAGCTTCATTCTCCACAACCCAACTCTCCTCTAGAAACTATTCTTCTATACATCTCAAGACACACAAGTGTAAAAGTCAGAAAAATTAGGTGACAGAGGTTGAAACCTTAAACTTTCAAAACATAATAAGTGTTTATATGAAATTCCCACTGATTGATTGATGAATAGAAGAACTCGAACAAATTCAACCTAGTGTGCATGGTGAAAGTTCATCTCATGAGTTGCCGGGATTATCTTCTTCATAGATCAACTAAACTATAGATCCCAAGGTGTATAGAGCAACATCAAGCCTATGACAGGAATTTGCCTTACCGTCCTTCCGACGGCTTTCACACTACGTCCCATTTCCGGCTTTGGTTACGGGTAGACCATCCCCCGGTTGGTAGTAGGTAGCCCTAATCGGAATTTTCCACCATTTTTCCATCATTCCCAATTTCATCCTTCCTTTTCCTTTTTGCCTTACCGTCCTTCCGACGGCTTTCACACTACGTCCCATTTCCGGCTTTGGTTACGGGTAGACCATCCCCCGGTTGGTAGTAGGTAGCCCTAATCGGAATTTTCCACCATTTTTCCATCATTCCCAATTTCATCCTTCCTTTTCCTTTTTCTTTTAAATTAGATAGGATTTTTAGAAATCCATATCTTTCATTATTTTCCCATGGACAAGGATGGACAAAGTACCCCGGCTTGGTTTCTCAACACCTTAAATCGATGTCTAGTTAATCCACAAATCACATAACCCTTTCAAATCATGAAAATCGTGTAATGTGAACTAGGTGTAAAAGTGTTCAAATTTTCTATCAATCATATAAATAGGGGACTTCGCATATAAAACCATTATATTAAGAGAAATTCAAAGCTTGCAACATCCCTCACTTTGTATCTCCTCTTCTTATACTCATATCATCTCGAATGCATAGAATCAAAGTTTTCCAAAAAAGTTTTGAATTTTAGAAAAATCGAAAAATTTCTACATCATTGCTTGAAATGTCACAAAAGCTAGTAGATTCATGTAAGGAATCTCTCAACCCCCAACCAAATCTTTACATTGTCCTCAATGTAAGAAAATATACAATGAATGCAACACATGAGAGCAATGACAAAATAAAAGGGAGTGAGAAAGAGAGATATCACCTGAGGCATATTTTTCATGGCAAGATTAGCTTTTGGAGAAGGATTACTTCACAACTAAATTAACTGATCAAAGCAAATCCTAATGGGATATCATTCTAGAAAACTATTTAAAATCATCCTCCGTCAGACTAGGAGGTTAATCCCAACAACTCATCCAAAAGCATAAAGTCAAGCAGAACCATTAGATGGATCAAAAGGTTTCGCAGTAAAGTCATCCAATATAGGGTCTCAAATACAATGTCACCGTCAACTGGTAACGAACTGCACGACAATCGCGGCCGATATGGCCGGTTGATACAAGACAATCAGATGAGCCAAGTATTCATGATGCATGAGCCAAGCATACAGTATGAGTGCCAATAAGTAGTCAATCTACCACGATGGCAATAAAGCAATCTAGTCCAACCTATTTGAGATATGATTAAAATGAGGGGACACATATGAATGATCGAGTCATAGTGCGGGATGTCGTTAGCCAGGGAATCTCGCACCAAGGGCTACAAGGTATGCTAAGCTATTCCTGCCATACAGTGTAAGTCAGGATGATAGACTCCTGTCCTCGAATAGTCCCATACCTATTGGAGAGGTTTGCGATAGAGAGAACGTGAATTACATTTGCGCGACTACATCTCGAATGCTTTATGAATGCATTTATGCCCTAGTGGTCCCCAACTAACAATGGTGATTCAAGATGCATACTCATTACACATGCATGGTGGTCGTCGAAGCATATAGTATAAATATCACATATGAGTATTCCAAACAACACTACGTGTGGCAACAGACATACTAAAAACATCATAAAAAGATAATTCACTCGTAACACAAGCAAACACAAAGAGATAGGACCCGAGATGGATGGTATACAACAACACAGATGGTCCAACAATTGAACGGTGTGGATCAACCTTCAACACTCAGATAACCCAAACGGAAAGGGAATGGTTGAATACACTACCGACATATTAAAGGTAGAACGTACTTGAGCGGCAAGAGTAGAATACCCAAAATCATGCCGAGACCTATAATCCTATAGTACAGTTGAGATAAACACAATAATGGTCCGTAAAAGGAATGTTATAGAACGGGTTGCAAGATAGACAGGTCATGACAGAGAATCATACATGGTAGGGTAATATGAGATAAATGGTCAATACGCTGAGGTCCAAAAAGGGACGACAGGTCTAACCTCATACTGCAAGATAGGCTCCATATAATGGATGGCCTAAATGACATACTAACGTCGAGGATGAGCCCCACACTTGTCCTAAAGGTAAACGGACGGTGTGGATGAGATATACACGATATGGTAGTCTTTAATAGTTGGGTACGAGGGTAGGAGGGGTGAGTCATATAAGTATACAAGCTGAGTTACCAAGATCAGTCAACATGGTGAGTCAACAAGGTGAGTTAATAAGGCAAGTTGACAAGGCGGTCAACATGGTGAGTTAACAAGGTGAATTGACAAGACGGTTCAACAGGGTGAGTTTAAGAAAGTAGTCCTATGACTTGGATCGAGCGAACTTTAGGGATTCCCATGCCTCCATATCTATATAACCTTTCAATAAGGGTTTACACATGGACAACGCGGTCACTCGGACACGCACACTAAGGTGGTCCAAAGGCTATCCTGTACATAACATGCTAGGGTCCATTCATTTGGATGGTTTGAATCAAGCACAAAATTAAGGCGGTCCTATTGGATGGCCAACATACATATCGCACCATAGTGGCCAATGGCTGACGTGGATAGAACAAATGCATAACAAGGTGGACCCGTGGTTGGGGATAACCGCACAAAGGAGTGGGGAAGCCATATACATCAATGGGCCCCAACAGTTTGGGATCAATCCGATATTTGTGCTTTCCCACTAATCAAGTGAGATGGCAACCAAACACCATGGTGGGGCCCGCACACCACACGTGTGAAACCCCACCCATGGCTGGGTGACTTGTGAACAGGAAGAATGGCAAATAAACATAACAGATGGGTCCTGTAAAGTTTCCAATGGTAGGCATTCAATCAACCTTATTTTCTACGTGTGGCCCACCCAAAACTGGGCCCACACCCCTGCCAAGAAGAACGACAAGATATACCCAACATTCATCAAGGTGGGACCCAAAGTTGGGCCCCATCACCTTGGTTAGATGGATAAATAAACATTACAATGGCCCCAAGGAAGGTTTCAAACGTGGGCATCAATGACCACTGTTTCCTACGGTGTGGTCCACTTGAGGTTTGTATTGACCTCATTATGAGGGCCCACGGCCCTAAAATAATATGGAAAAATAGATGGTCGGCATAGATAAAACAGATGCATCGTGGTGGGACCCACAGGGTAGGCCACCTGCTGGGCGGCGTGCCAAAGCACGCTGCTTAGAGCATGGCACCCAAATGGGCCCCAAGAGTTTTGAATCAAACTAATATTTTTGTTTTCTCCTTCATCCACATACATGTGATCTTATGAATAGGTTGAATGACAAATAAACATCACTGTAGGGCTGGGAAGGTTTCAACGGTGGAGATCATTATTCCCACTGTTTCCCGTGGCATGGTCCACTTGACATTTGGATGTGCTTAGATTTTGGGCTCAGCCACTAAAATGAGCTGGAAAGGCATATGGACGGAATAGATAAAGCACATACATTCTAGGTGGGTCCCACGAGTGGGCCACCGGCTTGGCAGACCCCCTTATTTATTTATTTATTTATTAAGTGGGGCCCACAGAAGCTTTCCATCAAGCTGATATTTTTGTTTTCCCTTCCTGTGCACACGTGTGTGGACTTATGACCAGGTTGGGTCTAAAATAAACATCATGGTGGGCCGTAGGAAGGTCTCAACGGTCTGTCACTGTCCCCACTGTTTTCTCTCAAGTGGGGTCCACTGGAGATTTGGATCTGTCTCATTATTCAGACCATGCCCTAAAACGATCTCCTCAAATGGATGGACGGTGTGGATATGGCACCCGCATCATGGTGGGACCCACGAGTGGGCCACCAGCTGGCATCACGAGCCAATGTCCGTGGACGCTGGTACGCCCAGCGTCAGAGACGCCTCCGCTTCTTCTTTCCTTTCTTTCTTTTTTTTTGTGTGGTTTTGATCGAGTGGGGCCCACATAAGGGTGATCTACTCCGTTCATCAAGTTCCTCGGCTCATGGGGGACCTAATGAGCCCAATATTGGGCAGGTGATTCTGTCTACAAACACCACGGTGGGCCACGGAAGTTTCGACAGTGGGCATCATTGCCTCCACTGTTTTCTATGGTGTGGTCCACCTGAGATCTGGATTTACTTCTTTTTTTTTTTGTACCCAACCTTAAAATGGGCTAGAGAAACAGACGGACGGCATGGATCAAATACATGCATCAAGGTGGGTCCCACGAGTGGGGACCCTGCTCAACGCCCAAAAGGGGCTTTAGCCCACACGCTGCTGGGCAGCAGCGTCCTCTAGACACTGTCTATCCAGCGGCACTCTCTCCCTTTTATTTATTTATTTATTTTTATTTTATTTTATTAGCAAGTGGGGCCCATTCATGGATGATCCAGCCCATCCATCTCATTGCCCATCACAAGGTGGGCCCAAGGAAATAAAATGAAAGGTAAACGAGAAAAATGGGGGAAGTTTGCACTCACAATGATGGTTGGACGGTTGGATTGCCGATCGTACGGTCCGGATGATGATCGGGGTCCTCCAAGCTTGATCTCCTCCTTCAATTTCTCTAACTCTCTCTTGCTCTCTCTTGCTCTCCCTCTAAATCTCTCTTTACTTCTCTCTTTTCTCTCTCTCTCTCAAATCTCTCTCTTTCTCTCTCCTTTCTCCTTAGAAATCCTATGGACGAGTGGTGCTTGGGGTTTTTCTAGAGGAGAATGGCTAGCATGGGAGGGGGGTACATGAGGTAATGACGATGATGATGGGAGATGGCATGTGAGGTATAGGTTGCATGATTAGAGTTGACTTTGGAGGTAAGAGAGTGATGGGGTGGGTATGGTGTGTGTAGACTAGGATGATGAGAGGGGTCTGGGTGAGGTGATGGTGATTGATTTGATTGATTTGACATGTACTTGGGATTTCTGCAAGTGGGGCCCACGCCACACGCGCGTTGCATGGCCCACCTCAGATTGCGCACAAGTACGCATCTTTCACACCGGGTATCGCAATGGGGCATGCCGCGTAGCGTTGGAATCGTGGCGCCCGCGCGGTCGCAAGGGTACAAGTCTTAAGTCGTTGCGATACTAAATCAGGTTCGCGATCAATGCTCTCTAATCTGGTCCATCTGAGACGTACCAGTACCGGAAACTAAACATACGGAGGGTAATTCAGGGTACGGGTCTTACAACTCACTTGATTTCTTGTGATTGTTACCATTGCCCAAAATGGGACATGTTATGAAACGTTTTACTTGCTATGCATATAGAATAAAGCGACATTTAGTTTCTATATATAAATTTAATTAACTAAACGCCAAAAGCCAAAGAATAGTATCCTTCTCAGTGCTCCCTCTATATATTATGTTCAAACCTAGACACCAGGTGGATGGGTTTCGCTCATTTGCGGAGCCAATAATGATTTGGAGCTCTTCCAATTGCAAATGAGGCCCTTAATTTATTTGTTACCATTTCTGTCACTCTGTTTTTCCCCCTTTCTTGTCCCGCTTTGATTAGGATGGCTTTATCAACAGGCCTACCTGCCTTGGGCCTAGCTAATACAAAAATTCTAATAGGCCTGGCCCAAAAGTTCAATCAAAGTCAATAGTAGTGGATCAGATGGACGAAGTTGATGTGATGCACAAATAACAACTCAGCGCTCCTTTTGGCACGTGATTATGGATGTGCAACAATCTCCCAAAACATGGATGAACAAACACCCAAACATAACTGCAATCAAAGATATTAGACCTAAGCATTTGGATCTAAAGATCAAACATGGGAGTGCATACCTGCAGCAGAAGACTGCCTTTGCATGAGAGAGAGGAAAGCGTGGCAAAAATCTGAGAGAGAGCACTCGGAAGGAGGGGGGGGGGGGGGGGGGGTATGGAGCAGAGAGAGAGAGAGAGAGGGACAACAAACAAAGAGAACGCAACAAAAATACATGGTGTGGCTCCCTTGAGATTTGGAATGGCCTTATTTTTTAGGGCACCCATTCATCTTGTGGGTTTCATCTTAAGAATGTGTGGTATATAAAACATATGGCAATCCCAGACTTGGGCTGAAAGGTTTTAATTGTGGGTGTCCTCATCCCCACTGTTCACTGTGGTCTGATGCACCTGTGTTTTTATCGGCCAGAGCTTTTCAACTTGGGGCGAAGTTGAAGGGTCACAAGTGAATTTACAGCTTATAGGCTGATCGTTTGGACATGGCAATAAACCTCCTTTCAGCGTAATTTTCTTAAAGTAGCCCATATAGCATAGAGTCCACTACATGAACGGTTCTAATCATCTGGCTATATAGCATATAGCCTAGTGGGTAGCCAAAGTCATTGGATCCAAAGCTGGGATAGAGGCAGAAAGCATCTAGAAAATTAGTGTTCTCTCTGTGTGAATGGGAAAGAGAGGAGAGATTACGTTGGAATCCAAAGCCTACAGTGTGACCATGTTTTCGTGTGTGGTGCTCAACATGGTGTTTATGTTCCATCCAACTCATTCATCAGGTTGGACTTATCAATATAAACGCACACACAAAAACTCTACATGATCCAAAGCTCAAAACTAGTCGAACCATGTAAATTTAGAGATTTTAGTGCTGCTTTTTTGCATTGTTCATAACATGTGGTGGCTCACATGAGTACTGATTGGGTTAATATTTGTGCTGTAAGGTGAGAGGGCCCACCTAATGGGTGGAGTGGATGTCACGCTCACAACATGTTGGCCCTTTGGATCACACATCAACGCAAAGTATAACTAAATATAATCTCTCTAGGTTAAAGATTAAACGAAAATTTGCTGGGGGGGGGGGGGGGGAAGGAAAGAAGGGTTGACATGGTTCTTGTAGTATCCTTTAACAACAGGGTTGGTGAAGAAATCATCATCAGATGCCAAGTAGTGGCCCTGATTTCTGGCCCATTGAACATATTGCTTTTTCCCTCCTAAGCTATCATAGTTGTTCACCAAGCTCAATATCAGCCGAATCCCATGTCTCCTTGCCTTTGCTATTACAAAATCCAACCCCTAATAAAAGAATAAGGGAAAAAAAAAAGGAGATTCAGACCCAAGTCAAAATAATGTAGATGACATTTACACCCACTATTTCTCACACATACACCCCCCTCTCTCACTGAATAAAGTGCATGTGCACATCACAATCACAATGTGTCAAGATAGGGTGCAAGATCCAAAAACAAGGGGTGTATATATCAATTACAATGTGTCCAGTTGGGTGCAAGTGCACTATTACAATGTAGCCACTAGGAGCTGTCTTCATAGAAACAGGGGGTAAGAAAAAGGAAAAAAAAAAAAAAAAAAAGGTGGTTCACATCACCACTGGATAATGTGTGCTTGCATTATCACAGTCTCTACACTCGGGGGGTGTAAGTATCCAAAACAAGGGGTGTCAATATCATTTATCAAAATCATTGTAATAGAGCACTTGGGTGCAAGTGCTCTGTTGCAATGTGCTCACTTGGGGTGTGTGCATAAAAACAGAGGTTGAAAATATCAATGACCATCAAAATCTCACATGAAAAAATATAAAATAACAAAACAAAGACACAGGGTCAGCACCTGGACAATTTTTTAATTCGTACACCACCTCCCACAGGATAATGTGTGCTTGCATTATCACAGTGTGTGCACAGTTGGGGTGCAAGTATCATAAACAAGGGGTGTAAAGATCATTTCCCAAAAAAAAAAATCACATCTAAAAAATAAAAAGGAAAAAATGGGGAAATGGGTATTTGAGACCTTGAACATCTGTTCATTGTATGAGCCTGGGGAGTACTGTAGAGCTCCATATCCACCATCACTGAAAGCCCAAGTTCTTGCTACTGTAAGAAGCTTCTTGGAATGCAGCTGAGACCTTTCTCCTCTAAGATGGGCCTGATCCCATATACATCAGCCAATAGGCATTGAACCCATTTGCCTAGAAGGGGTCCCATTCAGAACAAAATGCAGGCCTTTGGTCCTCATGAATCCTCCTCCATTTGCATTGACATGGAGAATGTTGTGAGAGGGAGAGAGCCGTTGTGGGAGAGGGAGAGAGTCGGTGGGAGAGATGGCTGGAAGAGGGAGATTTCTTGAGGATTGAGAGGGTTTATCGAGAGAGAGAGAGGACCGTTGTGAGAGATTTCGAAACCGTTGTGAGATATTTAGAAACAAGGTGTTTGCTTAATCACGAAGTAATCGGACGCGGATTGCCTGCGAAAGCCTTTCGCAAGCATCTCCTGCGCAAGGAATGCCCACCGTGATGTTTGTGAGAAATCTACGCCGTCCAACCGTTTTGTGAGATCCTTTTAGGCGTTGCGACCAAAAATGAACCGTTGAAAACTCAAGTGGGCCGCACTAAAGCAAAAGGGGTGTAGGGAAATTCTTGCCGTTGAAACCTTTATGGGGTCCACAGTGATGTTTATATGCCATCCATACCGTTCATAATGTCATTCCTACTGAGATGAACTGAAAACACAAATATTATCCTGATTCGAAACTTCTGTGGCCCCACGAATATTTCAACTGTGGAAGTTCAATCATCATGTTTTCGGCCCACTTAATTCTTCAATCCCTTTTAATTTTGTCACAACGCCTAAAATGATCTCACAAAACGGTTGGACGGCTTAGATTTCTCAACAACATCACGGTGGGCCCCACCCATATTCCTTACGCAGAGGATGCCTGCGAAAGGCTTTCGCAATCAAGCAAACCCTTTTTATTATGACTCTTGCAGTGTATGACGCTTGATACACATGCACTTATAATAAGCTCAATTTTTGTTTCCTTGGACCGTTCAATTTCAACATTCGTATCCCACATGTAAAATAACCTTTTATGTAATTTCAAAATGCCTGCGGAACATCCATCACGCTTGGGCAAAGTATTACTTTCGAACCATACCGTTTGCATATGAGGATATTCAGACATCTTGTCATTGCCAACTTCTGTGTAGTAGATCTCTAGGAGCATTGGGTGAGTATGATTTTAGGGCTATGATCCATCTATGCTGAGTGTCCAGTGGACGGACCCATAATTTAAGAAGGTTAAATTTGAATTACTTATATTGCTAGTATGCCATTTGCAGGTTAAATTTGAATTACTTATTGAAATTCAATTGCCTACTGGCCAGGGTAAACTTTGTGGGGCCCACAATGAGTTATGTCTTGTCTACTTGTCCATCCGTTTTACCAGATTATTTCAAGGCATGAGCGCAAAATCAAAGTGCATACTGAACTCAAGTGGACCATACCAAGAGAGAGTGTTTACTCTGAACAACCCGAATCCCGGTGGTTATATGGACTTTGGATCAGAAATGGATCTAACAATTTGTAAATGGATCGGATATGGATATCACCTTTTGGATCCGAGTTGGATCTGAACCCGATCCGAATCCGTCCACAGATATATGTACTTGGAGTCGGATCCAACTGGATCTGATCGAAATCCGGCCCATTGGGAGCCCTAGGCCCATAATGAGTTATGTCTTATCTACTTGTCCATCCGTTTTACCCAGATTATTCTGAGGCATGAGCCCAAAATCAAGGTGCATACTGAACTCTAGTGGACCATACCAAGAGAGAATGTTTATTTTGAACAGCTACCATCAAAATCTTCATGGGATCACAAAGGTTTTACATTAAACTGATGTTTGTGTTTTCACTTCGTCCATATTAGTGTGACCTTATGAACATGTTGAATGATATATAAACATCACCGTGGGCCCTAGGAAGGTTTTGATCGTGAACATCTTGATCCCTACAATTTATGTGGTCATGAGCTCTACTTGAGCTTTAGATATTCTTCAATTTCGGGCTCAACCCCTAAAATGAGCTGAAAAAATGGATGGATGGCGTGGATAAGACATATATTCATGGTGGGCCCAACGGAGTTCATTTAGCATGATAAAATGTGCCCAACACGCAATTCGATTTAACACTTTCATATCATCTCTCGGGATGTTTGTTTTTTCAATTACATATACAGTAAGGGTAAATTGTTAATAATTCTTTTTGAAGTGTGTTTATTTAAGAGGGAAAGGGAGCGAATTAGGTGGTACCCGGGAACAACATAGTGGGTGTTACCCCTACCATGTGGCCCACGTGGATGATATTTTGTATATCCACTCTGTCTATCCGTTTCACTAGCTCATTTTAGGATGGGGTTAAAAAATGATACAATCCAAATCTCAAGTGGACCATACCACTGGAAACAATGATGATCGAGTGCCCCACCATAAAAAATTTCAAAGAGCCCATCATAAGGTTCCAGTAATGTTTATTTGCAATCCAAGTTGTTGATAAGTTCAATAATAACTAGATTAAGGAAAAATATAAAGCTCAAATTTATCCAAAACTTTTGTTGCTCACAAAAAAGTTTTTAATGGTCATTCATTACTCTTTCCAGTGGTATGGTCCACCTGAAATTTGGAGCCTCTTAGGATTTAGGATCACGAAATAAAGTGAGATAGAAAAACAAACCAGTCGGCAAGGGTCGAAGACTTGGGATTTTCGGAATTTCTCAACCCCTTTCGCCAGTTCAAGTGGGCCCACTCTCGGGTCTTTCTTCTAGTCCTCTTTCCTTCATGATGGGGAGGATGTCTCACTATATCAAGTAATTTGCTCCTGAAACAACTAGCAAGACAATAAAAGAGTACGGTGAAAACAAAAACTATTACATCAAAAAAGTGATTGAACAACGATAACCCAATAACAACAACCCATTTATGAGAACCAAATCTTAAAAATTGACATCAAAAGAAAAAATAAAAAACGGAAGAAAACCTACATCCACAAAAATACCCATCTCATAAAATATAATATATATATATATATATATATATATATATATATATATATATAGAGAGAGAGAGAGAGAGAGAGAGAGAGAGAGAGAGAGAGAGAGAGAGATGCCAATATGCAGCTCATGCCACAGAAGTTCCATGTAGCTCCTTTCTCATGGTACAAATCGCTAACATTGGTGGCGATTGGGAATGCTGAATTGTTGATCCAACAGAACACCACATGGATAGCCCATATCTCATTCTCAAGAGTAAGGGAGTTAGCTGTGGTAATCATCTGATCTGTGTGCTGCAAAAGGAACCATTAACTCAAAACAGACTAGTGGTCCACATTCAAATACCAATTTCTACAAAAACTAATACCAATTTCCAATATTCAATAAACAATTTGACAAGCTGACCTTCCATGCATTTGGAGTTAAAATTAAAGAAAAATGATCATTTTCCAACAATCTTCAAAATGAATGACATAGCCTGAGGTTTTAAAGCATAATTAACAAGAGTGATTTTTTGGAAGAATTCCGCCTAATGCCTATCATGATGACCAAAATATCCCTAACTTCAAATAATCAACATATATTTGCGCCATAAGGATCACGATGTGCAAACATCAGCCCCAACCACTCATCATGTGGGCCAATCCATATGAAACAATTTCTCCCTACTGATAAATAATAAAATACAAGTGTAGTCACTTGATGAGAGGATGCAGCTGATTTTTGTATGAGGGATTCTCATGATGAGACCAACCTATTGGACATGTTAGATACTGCATGCACATAACATGTTGGAAGTTATCTCTCTGGGTGGATGGTAACTTGTGGTCCAAACGATTGGACTTGAGATCTCATTCAAAAAATATCCCAACTGATTAGATATAGAATTGACATGTTAGAAATTTGATTAAGCCAACTAAGGCATTCAGATGTAATAATGGACTAGATGCTGACTTGTCATAAAAGTAAAATTGAAGTTGACAGGGTATTCAACTAAGAGGCTAGTCTCCCACAAGAGTCTTTCAGGTCACTGATGGCTTGCAATCTGTCACATTTTTATAATAAACTAATCACTTGTATTAGTGACAGATGGCAGACTAAAGAAGCAAAGAAAAGTCGAATTTTAAATGCTTTAATTGCAGGCAAACCAGATTGACAGTTAAATCAATTCAAATAAAATTCAAGTATAGGAAGCCTTCCAATCAATCAACAATTAAAACCTGTGTGTCAAACTGTTGGTTTGTCCCACATTGGTTGGGAAGGGGGCAAGTTTTGTCTTTATATATACTGGGGTTACTCCACCTAACAGGTTAACAATTTGGGTGTGACACAACAGTGGTATCAAAGCCTAGGTTATCTGCCCGGTCCATGCCTCAGACCCACGTAGGCAGGAAGGAGGGGGAGGCCCATGCATGCGTGTTGCACGTCCCAGGTTCCACTGTGGGGAGGGGGGATTGTTGATTTGTCCCACATCGGTTGGGAGGGGGGCAAGTTTACGGGTTTGGTATATGTTTCAAGGGACCCGTCTAGCCCAAACCCATCCAGACCCGGTTTTAAGCCTTGTAAAATGCTTGCATACTTGATCCAAACCCGAACCCATTATAGGTCTGATGGGTTGACTTGGACCCAACCTGGACCCGACCATATTGTAAAAGGGTCTGGGTCTAAAATTTAGACCCAGACCTGTTTAGTAAATGGGCGGGTCTGGTTTTGACTAAACCCGCCCCAAACCCGACCATTTACAAGCCCTAACCTTAAGAAAGAGGCATTAAAAGCATTAAAAAGATCTACAATTTGCTACAACTCGTCGAGGGGGACCGAGAGATTCATCCATAACCTTAGATGATGCATCATGCATCCAGGGACATAAGATCAGACCATCCTACTTTAGATTAAATATTTAGATCACTTATAAGTCCAATATGATCAGATGAAAAGTGTGGACCCATATCAAACCCAACCATTCTCTATGGATTTCATTAATTAACCCAACAATGGATTTGTCATACAGGGGAGTGCATGTGTGTGTCCAATGTAGCTCAAACACGGTGAAAAATATAGGAAACTAGTCATATAGGATCAATCATCCTCACATAAATGTTTGGGCTAGATTTCTAAATAGTACCCTAATTATTGAATCATTTTCGAATAATGCCCTATCTTTTAAATATTTCTAAATAGCAGCCCTTTTTTTATTTATTTCCAAATAACAATATTTCTAGATAGATCCTACCTTTTCTTTTGATTTATTTGGAAATAACGGCATACACATTTGCTCGATGGGGGAAGGGGTATTGAACACGCCCTTAAGTCTCATCCATCCAGTATGGGGCCACTATATGAACAATTTTAATATGAAGGGCGAGCCTCCGCCTTACCATGTGTGCACAAGGCAACCCCTATGCACAACACCCATGGGCCCACATGGGTAGGACTTCATGGAATGGGCCACGCCCAATTTCTCTACATTTTTTAACAACCTAGTTCTCTTTGAGAAAATGTCAAACTGGGTAGGATGGCTATGACCGTCCAACATAGAGATTTCTTGGGTCTCCTCCTAAAATGGGCCAGACTATATGAACAATTGTAGTTATCAAAAGGTGGACCTCCACCTCACCAAGAGAGCATAAAGCAGCCCCCCACACACATCACCACATGGGCCCACATGGTAGGACATCAAATAAATGCCCAATACCTCCCCATTTGAACCACCGGTCCCACAAAATGTCAACCAATGGTCTGCCTTTAACTGGCCCAATTGAATGATTAGTTAGGTAAGACGTGGTCTCATCCATCTAGCATGGCCCCACTATACGAACAACTTTAGTTATCGAAACTGGGATACAAATCTAAGCCTGAAAATTAGATTGGATTAACAAAGGTAACCTTTAATTGGTGGAAACTAGTTTCTTGAAATATGACCATTGGGCATGTTTCATTTCAACTATAACCATTTCATTGGTTGTATAACCAAATAAGTAAACTTTGGTTCTTGATAAATCCATAATATCTATGGGCATTTGTGACGCAGGGAGGACGTGGTAGGTCGATCACCGTCTCCCTAACCGAGTGTTCTCGAATCCACGAGAAGAAAATAAAAGAAAAAATAAAAGGAAATAAATTCTGAATAATTGATTTATTGATAATTGAATGAATAAAAACGGAATTACAATGCATATAAATAGGAAACTAAACCCTAGGTAAAGTATCAAAATCCAACTCCAACTAAAACTCCTAGAAAACGCAACTTACTATAAATAGTAAACTTACTATTTATAGAAGTCGTTCAATCCTACTAGAACTCTTGGTTTTCGGCCAAAAATAGAAAGTTTTCAAACGGCCTCAACCACGCTGTTCTACGAAATATTCTAAGCCCTTTTCATGTTGGGCACTAACTCTAAAACCATACGGATGCAAAGTTATGATCGAATTAAAACTTACTATAAATAGTAAAAACGAAAATAAACTAGCCTAATGACCGGCGATACGGTCGATTCTCGCGATTCCGGATTGGGCAACCCGGCGTAGCAGGGTTGGTTGGCTAAAGTAGCTCGAGCTACCCCAAATTGATATATTATACGTCCAGTAACTCATTCCGGATTGTGAGATACGACCGATTCACGGTCCTGACGGTCCGGATCACTTTCGGCCCCGTCCGGTCTTCTTTTGGTCCATCTGGGCCATGAAATAGTCAGCGACCCGTCCTACATCAGTCTCCTCCACTTCGAAAGAACTCGACCCCGAGTTCTCGTCCAGCTTTGGTTCATGATATTCGTACAGATCTGCCACGTTGAAAGTCCTTGAAATCTCCATGTCATCTGGAAGATCAACAACGTAGGCATTGTCATTGATCTTGCGAATGATCGGTACCGGTCCAATCTTCTTGTGTTTCAACTTGTTGTGGGTCCCGGTAGGAAATCGCTCTTTACGTAGGTGGACCATCACCTGATCACCTATTTCGAACACTTTGGCGCGCCGATGCTTGTCGGCCGCTTCTTTGTACTTCTCGTTCGAAGCCTGTAATTTGTTGCGCACGTCTGCATGTATGTCCATGATTCGGTCTGCCAGATGTTCAGCTGTAACGCTCATGCCCGGAAGCTTGGGCAGGGGAACCAAATCGAGTGTGTGACGAGGCACGCACCCATAAACAATCTGGAATGGAGACTTTCCTGTCGATCGGTTTACCATGTTGTTGAATGCAAACTCTGCTTGAGCCAGGGCCATGTCCCACTGCTTCGGTTTGTCACCTGAAAGGCAACGGATGAGATTTCCCAATGTGCGGTTGACGACCTCAGTCTGTCCATCTGTTTGTGGATGATAAGCACTGCTGAAGTGAAGTCGTGTACCGAACCGATTCCACAAGGCTCGCCAAAAGTGGCTAACGAACTTTGTGTCCCGGTCTGAAGTGATCGTCTTAGGAATACCATGTAGTCGCACAACCTCTCTGAAGAAAAGGTTCGCAACATGTATCGCATCAAATGTCTTCTTGCACGGAATGAAGTGTGCCATCTTGGAGAATCGGTCTACCACCACGAACACTGAGTCCATGCCGCGTTGTGTTCGTGGGAGCCCTAATATAAAATCCATAGATAAATCCTCCCAAGGGGCATCTGGCACGGGTAATGGCGTGTAAAGACCTGTATTTTGAGATTGTCCCTTAGCAGTTTGACAAATATGACATCGTTGTACCGCCCTGCCAACATCACGAGCAAGTTGCGGCCAGTAATACCGCTCTTCCACCATCGCTCGAGTCTTATCTCGTCCTAGATGACCGCCGAGGCCACCGCCATGCAGCTCGATAATAATCTTGTCCCGTAACGAACTCTGCGGAATGCAAAGTCGATTTCCTTTGAAGAGGAAACCATCTTGAATTAGGAGATCACTCGGGTGACCCTCTTGGCACCTTTTCCATGCATCTGCAAAATCCTCGTCGTCGGCATAAAGTTCCTTGAGGCAGTCGAACCCGATCACCTCACTGCTCACTGTAATAAGAAGGGATGCACGTCGGCTTAGTGCATCTGCCACCTTGTTCTGCTGCCCTGATTTGTGTTTCAGAACGAACGTGAATTCCTGTAAAAACGAAATCCATCTAGCATGCATACGATTCACGTTAGTCTGAGTATTGATAAATTTTAAGGCCTGATGATCAGTGTACAGTATAAATTCCCTTTGAATAAGATAATGGCGCCAATGGCGCAGTGCTTGAACCACTGCATATAATTCAAGTTCATAAGTCGACCACTTCTGTCGTGCGTCGCTGAGTTTCTCACTGTAAAAGGCAACCGGCCTGCCCTCCTGAGAAAGGACTCCCCCAATGCCAACAATAGATGCGTCGCATTCTACCTCAAATAGCTTGTCGAAATTAGGGAGTACCAAAACCGGGGTAGTGGACAACCGATGTTTAATTTCTGCAAAGCTCTTCTCAGCCCCTTCGGTCCATTGAAATGGACCCTTCTTCATACAGTCGGTAATCGGCGCGACGATACTGCTGAAGTTCCGCACAAATCGACGATAGAAGGTCGCCAACCCATGAAAACTTCGTACCTCATGAATGTTTGTCGGAGTCGGCCAATCCCGAATAGCTCGTACCTTTTCTTCGTCCACTCGGATACCCGTGGACGACACGATGAACCCCAGAAACAATAATTGATCAGTTAAGAAGCTACACTTTTTCAGATTTAAGTATAGCTTGTTGTCGGCCAACACTTGTAGCACTTTTCTGATGTGGGTCATGTGCTCCGTTTCATCCTGACTGTATATTAGAATGTCGTCAAAGTAAACGACAACGAAACGGCCAATGAACGGCTTCAACACTTGGTTCATTAAACGCATGAAGGTGCTTGGTGCGTTGGTCAAACCGAAGGGCATAACCAGCCACTCATATAGCCCT
This sequence comes from Liriodendron chinense, assembly GCA_003013855.2. Classification (NCBI taxonomy): domain Eukaryota; kingdom Viridiplantae; phylum Streptophyta; class Magnoliopsida; order Magnoliales; family Magnoliaceae; genus Liriodendron; species Liriodendron chinense. The sequence continues at coordinate 700,929 of PVNU02000815.1, read as the reverse complement.
TCCTTGGTCTTGAAGGCCGTTTTCCACTCGTCACCTGGCCTAATACGGATTTGATGGTATCCACTCCGTAAGTCCAGTTTCGAGAACACCTTGGAGCCCTCGAGCATGTCCAGCATGTCATCCAACCGCGGTATTGGAAATCGATATTTAACTGTTATTTTATTGATCGCGCGGCTATCGATGCACATACGCCATGTTCCATCCTTCTTTGGGGTAAGGAGTGCCGGAACGGCACACGGGCTCATGCTCTCTTTAATAAGACCCTTAAGGATCAGTTCCTCCACCTGTCCCTGTAGAATTTCACACTCTTTTGGACTCATCCGATATTGCGGTCGGTTGGGTAGACTGGACCCTGGGATAAGGTCGATGTGATGTTGTATGTCTCGCATGGGAGGCAACTCATCTGGTAACTCTGCAGGCCAAGTACTTCGAAATTCTTCTAGCAGCGGTTTAAGGCGTTGAGGAATATTAGAGGATCCTGGCTCCTCGCCTTTTACCATAACCGCATAAATCTCGCCCGTTTCCTTTGATTCCTTAACAAACTCGCGAATGGTAAGGAGAGAGTTCCCCTCCACTTTAGAAGCTTCAGGGTGTTTGTCTGGTGTCATAGGGGCCAAAACAATTTTTCGACCATCCTTGGTGAACATGTATATGTTTTCCCGTCCACTGTGGGTCACATCTCGATCCGATTGCCATGGCCGCCCAAGTAACATGTGGCAGGCTTCCATGTCAACCACATCACAGAGGACCTCGTCCTTATAGCTTTTACCAATGGAAAACGAAATAATGCATTGATGAGTTACCTTGGTTTCGTTCACCTTCTTGATCCAGCCGATAGAGTAGGGGGTAGGGTGCTTCGTCATAGGCAGATGTAACTTATCCACCATAATTCTCGAGACAATATTTTCGCTACTCCCACTGTCTATGATCACGTCACAGACTTTGCCCTGCACGGTGCACTTTGTGCGAAAAATATTATGTCGTTGTGGGTGCACTTCCTTCCTGGGGGCGTAAAGTAGTCGTCTTACTACTAGCGATTCCCCATGATCTTCAGTCAGCCAATCGACATCTTCTGTGTCCCCCTCTTCGGCCTGTTCCAATTCAGGATTATCTTCTGTTGGCTCACCTTCCACGCCGCCTTCATTCGTAGTTAAGTGTGCTGCAGGGCGTTGAGGGCAAGCGTTCGACCAGTGACCTGGTTGGCCACAACGGAGACAATGGTCTGGTCTTGGCCGACCATATGGATTGGGGATCCTGCTGGAACCCGCTGTAGTGGGAGCTGTACGTTGAGGTCTTGAGGAACCGCTTCCCCCGTCCCGGTTCGTGACCGTAGGAGGTTGAGGACGCCCTCCTATAGGCTCCTTGCCTTTGGCCAGCGTTGTATCTTGAGTGGATCCGGTGTTGGGATTTCGTGTTGCCGGATAGGGTCGAGCAGGGGGCCGTGACAACTGTGTTTCTGCTCGAGTGGCCAATTGGTTGGCCTCACTCAACGTCCATACCGGATGCATCTGGACTCGATCCTGGATTGCAAATCGCAATCCACCAATGAATCGTGATACCTGTTGTGCCTCTGATTCCGATAAATTATTCCGTGTAGCCAATCGTTGGAATTCTTCAAGATATTCGGCTACGGTTCGATTTCCCTGACGACAATTTTGGTATTGTTGGAACAAAATTTGTTCATAGTCGCTAGGGAGGAATCGAGCTCTAAGAAGTTGTCTCATTCTAGGCCATGTTCGGATGGGTGCCTTATTCTGACGGGTGCGGGAAACCTGTAGGTTTTCCCACCATGCTGAAGCACCTGATTTAAATTTGTAAGCAATTAGTTTTACCTTCTTGTCGTCCGGCACTTCCATATAGTCGAAGTATCGCTCGACCTCTGCCAGCCAGTCGAGGAACTCTTCTATTCGAAGTAGGCCATTAAAGCTGGGAAGATCAGCTTTGCCCCGATAGTCTCGTTCTGCTCGTTCCACACGCTCATTCCCTAGCGCAGGTCGTCGTACCAAAATGTCTTCGACCTCATCATCGCTTGGTTCTGAATCGTCTGGTGTAGCCCTACGATTATCCACCTGGGGTGCTCTACGGACAACATGATTGTCCCGTATAGCAACGGTTGGTGGTTGTTGGTCGCCTTGGGCTCGAAGCGGAGCTAGCGATGCTGCAATCTGGTCGAGGGTTGCCTGTATACCTTGCAGGATCAACCGGTTCTCCCGTTGCGCTGCTTCGAAAGCTGTCGCTGTTAGATAGTCCCTTGGAGCACCGTCCTTAGGATGAGGATCCATCCCTTCATTAGAGGTCATCGTCCTGAGGAAGAAACCTCTCTCTGATACCAATGACGCAGGGAGGACGTGGTAGGTCGATCACCGTCTCCCTAACCGAGTGTTCTCGAATCCACGAGAAGAAAATAAAAGAAAAAATAAAAGGAAATAAATTCTGAATAATTGATTTATTGATAATTGAATGAATAAAAACGGAATTACAATGCATATAAATAGGAAACTAAACCCTAGGTAAAGTATCAAAATCCAACTCCAACTAAAACTCCTAGAAAACGCAACTTACTATAAATAGTAAACTTACTATTTATAGAAGTCGTTCAATCCTACTAGAACTCTTGGTTTTCGGCCAAAAATAGAAAGTTTTCAAACGGCCTCAACCACGCTGTTCTACGAAATATTCTAAGCCCTTTTCATGTTGGGCACTAACTCTAAAACCATACGGATGCAAAGTTATGATCGAATTAAAACTTACTATAAATAGTAAAAACGAAAATAAACTAGCCTAATGACCGGCGATACGGTCGATTCTCGCGATTCCGGATTGGGCAACCCGGCGTAGCAGGGTTGGTTGGCTAAAGTAGCTCGAGCTACCCCAAATTGATATATTATACGTCCAGTAACTCATTCCGGATTGTGAGATACGACCGATTCACGGTCCTGACGGTCCGGATCACTTTCGGCCCCGTCCGGTCTTCTTTTGGTCCATCTGGGCCATGAAAATAGTCAGCGACCCGTCCTACATCAATTTGGCATCTCTACTTTGTAGAGCTTATTGGCTTATTTGTAAAAAAAAAACAAAAGTATTCAGAGTGTCTAATAAACATCTAATTAGAAAACTTATGCATTTAAAAAGTGGCAAATAAGCTCAAATTTAATAAGTGGTAGTTACTTTTAAAAAAATATCTTATTGGCTTTTGCCTATAGAGGTTGGGATTTAGTAAAAAATTTTTCAATGCTAGAAATACCTTATTCTATCAATAATGAACTACCCATATTAAAGGCTGGGCCCCACATGATGAATATTACACATCAAGATAGGTTCACATAATGCACGGTTTACATGAAAGGTGGAACCATATGATGGATGACCGATATCTAAGTGTGACCTAACATGATGGACAATTCTCATCAGGTGGGCCCCACTTGATGGACGGTCTACGTCAAAGGTGGGACTCACATGATGGATGGTGGACACCAAAGGTGGGCCCACATGATGAATGACCCATATTGAAGATGGGGGCCCACATGATGAATGGTCCACATCAAAGTTGGGCCCCACATGATGGATGGCCTACATCAAAGTATGGCGTCGTAGGATCAAGGACTTTCAGGCTACCACACAATGAATGGTCCACATCAAAGTAGGCCTATATAATGGACGAAGTGAGATTCATATGATGGATGGCCCACATTAAAGTGTGGCCCCCTCATGATGGACAATCCACATAAAGTGGGCCCCACCTAAAGAACGGTCCACGTCCAAGGTCTCTCATGATAGATGACCCATATCAGGTACACCCCACAAAATGGATGGTGGATATCAAAAGTGGGCCCCACAAAATGGATGATGGACAATCTACTTTGAAGGTATGGCCTAAACGATGGAAACATCACATGTGGACTCCACATGATAGGTGACGGGTTATGGACATTGAGAGGCCCACATAAACCACAATTAGCATTGATGGTGGACCACATATGATGGATGACCTATATCAAGCCGGGCCCGTGATGATGAATGGTCCACATCCAATACAGGCCTTGCATGATGAACAACCCACTTTGAAGGTTTGAATCATACGATCATAGGTTCACATTAGAGGTGAGGTCCATACAAGGAGGATTCACATCCAATGTTCTACATAATAGATGACCCAAATGTCTTAAAACGTGAAGATTGTGGCCATCCATTCTTTTCCCATTTCGAGCACAGTCCATCCATGATGAGATCCACCAAAACAATCATTTATATTGCTCTTATACTTAGAGTTTTTGTAATATTTAGAAATAATATAAACTACTCTTTAAAAAAAAGCTTTTGTTTGAACCACCTGCCAAATATGCATATTTCAAAAAGGAGGTTTTTTAAGTTTTGAAAAAAGTGTTTTTACTTAACATAATTACCAAAAAAAAAAAAAAGAGTCATGGAAGGACGCGGATTAGTTACCGGCAAGTTGACCAGCGAATCTGGCTATTGAAGTGACGTCACCATATTCAATGGGCTACCGTAAATGTTGTATCCACACCGTCCATCCATTTGGAGAGACCCTCTTAGGGCACGAATCAAAGAATGAGGCAGATCCAAAGGTCAAGTGGACCCTACCGCAGAAAACAGTGGGACAGTGACATCCACCATTGAAAACTTCCTAGGCCCACCATGATTTTTATTTGAGATCCAACCTGTTCATAAATTCACAAAGACATGGAGGAAGGGAAGACTCAAATATTAGCTTGATCAAAAACTTCTGTGGTCCCTGAGAAGTTTTCAACGGTGGATGTCACTGTCCCCACTGTTTTCTGTGGTGGGGTCCACCTGAGATCTGGATCTTCCTCGTTCTTTGGTTTATGGCTTAAAACGATCTCTCCAAATGAATGGACGGTGTGGATACAACAGATTCATCTTGCGAAGGTACACAAACCATGGTGACGTCACTTCAGTAGCAAGATTGCTGCTCAACCTGTCAGTAGGGATTCGGACTGCGTACTGAGTAACTCCGCACGCTAGCGTGCGGAGTAAACTCTGTGGGGCCCACAGTGATTTACGTATTTTATCTACTCCGTCCATCCATCTTAACAGAAAATTTTAGGTATGGTGCCAAAAAATGAAGCATATCAAAATCTCAAGTGGACCACACCACAAGAAATGTGTGAACTGAATGTCTACCATTGAAAAATTCTCAGAGGACACAGAAGTTTTGGATCAAGCTGATATTTGTGTTTTCCTTTCATCCATATCCATGTGATCTTATGAACAGGTTGGATGACAAATAAACACCACTGTATGGCCTGGGAAGGTTTCAACGGTGGAAATCATTATTCCCACTGTTTCCCGTGGCATGGTACACTTGAGATTTGAATATGCTTAAATTTTGGGCTCAACTATTAAAATGAGCTGAAAAACATATGGACGGAATAGATAAAGCACATACATTCCAGGTGGGCCCAACTGAGTTCACTCCGCACCATAAGAGCATGCGGAGTAAACTACTCCATTTTCCACATTTATCTCAAAAGAACCCAAACATCCAACGGTAGATGAGAGGACAAAGGTGTCCGCATCCATATAGAAGTAGAATCCATGAAAAAGCAACAAAAGAATATCAACATCCATAGGTTTCGCTTCCTCAGTATTCCAAGCTACTTTTCCATATTTAACTTTTCCTCCGTCCAAAGATTCCAAAAACAAGCTATCGGTACTCCAGTGTACATAACACCTGATGGCCATAAATAATTTCTTAAGCAGCTTGTTTGTGTTGTGGACCCTGGTTATACATGTATTCTAACATAAATTGCAGGAAGAGATAATAATTATTTTTCTTATTGATCAAGAGAATATGAACAGCTTATTTGCAACAACAAAACACCCTAATTAGGAATGAGCCTAAGCCCTAACCCTATCCATCCCAAAGGTTTAATAGCCTAACTTCACACGTTCCACCAAGTCATGGGGCTTTTGGCGCATTGGTTATAGGCCTGGCAAAATTCCACATGACTCGCCAACTCACACAAAAAATTCGATGTTCGGCCTTATGTCTCTAATGGGTTGGCCCATCAAGACCCCCTTAAGATAACAGGTTAAATTAATGTTTCACCCTGAGGAGCATTTTTTACATGACACGAATACAACACAACATGAACATGGTTCAACACGACCCGTTGTCAGGCCTACATTCGTTAGGTTTTTAACAATTGTTATTAAAGCCAACACCAAGTCCCATGTTTGAGTCATGGGAGGAGTAACCCGGACCCAAGTGAAAGCACTATTGTGAGAAAAAGGGATGCCAAAATAATTAGAGTGTAGCCGCTCAGTGGTAAGGGCTACCTAGATAACTAGAGTGCAGCCGCCATGTCTTGAAAAGGGCTATAAGAAAAGAGACTAGAGTGAGTGTTGCCACAAAGTGGACGGCCATAGATGCAGAGCATGGTGGAATGTTATGATACCAAACATTTAATAGCTTAACTTTACATGTTCCACCAGGCCTAGGGATTTTGGCCATCATAACACAAAAAGGAGCCTACTCCAAATAAGTATATTGTGCCAAAAAATCCGAACTACTAAAAAAATGCATTGATTGCATCATGGAATCTTCTTATCTTTTCTTTGAAGACTAGATTCATTCCAATTCAAAAGATTTATTGAACTTCAGATTATCTCCACCCAATCTGTGGCCATAATTGGTTATTCAGACCATTCAACTGGCGAGATACACAGCCTGTAACACCTCACAAAATCTTCAATGTTGGATGATCACAATCTTTCAATGAATGACCCAGTAAAGCAACATTTGCATATCATCAAAGGTTGAAAGATTTTGAGAACCGATCATAACAAGCAAGTACCACAAGAACTATCTTTCTCACCAACACTCCACTTATGTGGGAAATCCGTACCTTAAAGGGGTAGGCGAAGATCACCTGTCACAAAATCAGTTCCGTCCGATCATCAGGTGGGCCACACTGTAGGAATCAACAGACAACCAATGGTTCGATTCAACATACAGGCTTGGCTCACCTACCAAGCAGATGAACCTGATTTCCACCGAAGGTGATCTTTATGTCGTAGCCTACCGCTTTAAGAGTCCTGATTTCCTAAACAGGTATGTTGGCAGGTAAGAGAGCACTGAAGCACAGGTTGTGATACGTTCGCTGTCAAATAATCAGTTCTAAAAAATAAAAGCAATTCGTCGGGATGTAAGCTGGACTCATGAGTTGGATGGTGAAATTTGAGCCACATATCCGGATGTTCAATTGCCATGCGCATGCGTATGACCCATCACTCTTCTCTCAAGGGCTAATTCCATCATCCAACCAAACACCTGGGTCTTACAACTCATGGATGGGGGGTGAGAATTAGGAATTACCCGGGGAACAGCTTAGTGGGTGTTACCCCACATGGATGATATTTTGTATATCCACGACGTCCATCCGCTTCACCATCCCATTTGAAGATGGGATTCCAAAAACTATGTAGACCAAATCTCAGGTGGACCATAACACTGGAAACAGTGTTGATTGAGTGCCCCACCATTAACAATCTGATGGGCTAGAGCCCATCGTAAGGTTTTGGTAATGTTTATTTTCAATCTAACCTATTGATAATGTCAAGAAGATCTGGATGGATGGAAATTATAAATACCAGCTTGATCCAAGACTTTTGTGGCCCACAAAAAGTTTTTAATTGTCATTCATCACTATTTCTAGTGGTATGGTCCACCCGAGATTTGGATTTTCTTAGGGTTTGGGATCACATCCTAAAATGATATGGAAAAACAGATGGACAGAGTGGACATATAAAAAATACATCAAGATGGGCCCCACACGGTTAGGGTAACACCCACTAAGCTGTTACCCTGGTAACAGCTAATCTGCTCGCGCGGATGAGATGCTTTTGAGGATAATGCAATCCAGGGATTGGTGGGTACATCCAAACAGAACTTAAGCAAAACATAGTAACAAAGCTTCATCATCTCATACTCCAATTCATTTCTTCCCTTGCATTCCATAACAACAAGGAAATCTGAACATATCCGCACGCGCATAAGCTTATGCACGCACGTGTGCGCACATGCAACCACTCGCACTTGCACACTCGAACACTAAGAGAATGAGGAAATGTTTGGGACACATGATCATATAACCAGTAGTGGACCACTGGGACACATGGGGGAGATGTAGGACAGAGTCATCAAAAGTGCAGACGATGATAAACAGGCATGTGGCAAGAAGTCCAATCGCCTGCAAAGTTACATATATGTAGTTGGGAAAATTCACTGCCTTAAGCTTTCCACAATGTAAGTAGCATAGAGATCCCTGCACGCAAGGCAAAGCAATCCAAGTAAATAAATCATAGTTCTAAAGCTCAGTGACTCAATTCAAAATTAGGCTAAGTGAACCCGACTTGATGAGGTTTCGAGCCGAGTCACCACAAAACTTGCTGGTGTCCTCCACTCAGGATGAACTCATCGAGTTGGCTCACTGACTCATTCAACTCAAACGAAGTCACTAAATGGGCGGTTGCTTTTCTGAATGTACATTAAAGAATGATAACAGGAAGGTGGAGTGAAGATTCAAACCCCTGCCCTTTGTTAGAGAGTCAAGGAACTCTACCAACAAACCAAGCTTTTCATCCATGACCATTTCCGTCCATTTTTATATTCATAACATATTAAATAGCTGTTTCTTACTTGAATTCTTATTAATTTAATAATTAAATATTGAGTCAAGTCGAGTCGAACTGACCCAGCTGGCAATCGAGTCGAGTTCAGTTTTCAGGTTTTTGAACAATAACATACACCATAGATAACACCAAATTAAAACAATCAATTGTGAAAGAGACGAGGCAAAATGGTTGATCTCGTCACCGTCTGATCAAGTGGGCTCAACTTGCTTAGGCTTTTTAGGACATGGCAGGAACAAGCGGGGCCTACTTACCATCGGTCTGATCTCGATCGGCACGGCAATAAGACTCATCCTGAGATAAGTTTTGCAGTGGATGCTTCATGCCAAATCAATTTTTTGAAATTATGTAAACCATTTGGGTACTCATAAATGGATAACCACTCTTGTGAATCTTGCTGTGGGTGGGGCCCATCACCATCAAGTGGGCTCTACTAGTGGTGCCCACTTCCTATGACCATTCAATGTTGTTACTACTTGCTATAAGATGCAAAGAGAAACTCACATGGAGTACTGGATCGCTTGGACAGCAGCTTCTGCTGGGAGGAAATCATTCACATTAACCTCTTTGTTCTCGTTCTTCTTGTCTTTATTGTTGGTAGGGAGTCAAGGCCAGATGGAGAAAATTCCATGAAGATACAATCCATGGAGAAAAAAAAAATTGCAGAGCTAGAACCCATTCAACAATAAATAAGGACCTGAGAGTCAGCTCCGGTCTCTTCAGCGCCACAATGAAGAAAATATAGAAAGAAAAATACCAAGGGAGCATTTGGATGCACAGCTGAACTGAGCTGCAGTGATGGGTTTAATAAAATTGAGATGAGCCAACTATGATTTCCTTGTCATTCACATGGATGGCGCAGGAATTAAAAAAAAACAAATGCAATTAGAGGGCCACTTCCTTGTTATGAACAGCAAGAATTCTTGTCATTTTCATCAGATGAAACTGAATGTTCACAATTCAATTCACTCGTACATCCAAATGCATCCTAAGGCAACCCTTGCATATCGAAGTGTCAATAGCATCTATGGAATATTAGTTGGATGATCTCAAACCAGCATCACATGGACCGCTAAATGACCTTCTGTGCTTAATAAAGTGAAAAGCAGGCTACCAACTTATCAAGAACCATTTGGTTATATCACATAAATTGCAAACGAAAAGAAAAAAAGATGGGTTGCGATTATGTAATATGTAATAGGTATTGAGGAGAAACTGCTTCAATCTACATGGGTGGATACAATCTTCGAAGAATCGGCGGATCTCTTGGAGGCGATGCGGAGCAAGCTCCTTGATATCCTGATAATGACGATACTCGGGATCATCAGCACATACCGCTATTATCTTATCGTCCTTCTCGCCCTGAAAGGAATTAATACAATAATTGAGAACTCAGCTGTCTAAATGATCTCCAAATATCCAATGAAAGGATTGTGCAAAAACCTATATTAATAAACAGTGGGTCTGAATCATGACAAACATGAGGACCCATAACGTGCCCTCAAAATTGGAGTCTGGTGCCTAAACACAAACGCATGTTTTGAGCCAAACCCAATTCGTGAAGTACGTTTGGATGAACTTCTGCAAACACCATTTTGATTCCCCCCCCCCCCCCCCCCCCCCCCCACATCGAAATAAGCGCTAAAGAGCCCACTTTCCAAAAACCAATTGGATTGGTTTTCAGCGAGTCAACCAGCAAAATTACAGGAAAACCCGTTCTGTAGAAATACCCTTTTGAAGAGGTTGCATCCAAACAGGCTCTAAGTGTTATTAGAAGATAATGAAATTGATAACAGGAAAGGGTCATAACTTGATCATGACCCAGCTCCATAGCAATTACAAAAGCTCGGGAAAAAGCTCTCACCTGATCAATCATAGGCATAAGCCCAATAGCTCTGGCACGCAGAAAACAGCCAGGCAGTACAGGCTCCTGTGCAAGACAGAAAATTAAACAAATGTATTTAGAAGAACAATTCAAAAGATAAGAGGTCTTTGTTTGCTACATGGAAAGAGATTTCCTATCACAAGTAGTAGGTACCTGCATCAATACCAGCACATCCATCGGATCACTATCTTCACAGAGTGTTCGTGGAATGAAGCCATAGTTGTGTGGATACACAACAGATGAGTAAAGAACACGATCAATCTGAATATAAGCTAAACGTCACCAAATTAGTTTCTTTCATTAAGCTGCAGGACCAGGATGTATCTAGGTTGGAATGCATGTGCGTGTATAAATGTAATTGCATTTCGTCTAGTGATGTTTCTCTAGCTTTTCAGTAAAGCTACTAGGCTAAAGACAAACTGATAACAGCTGTCATGTCCAAATCAGACCAGCATCAGCCAAACCATTTGCTACTGTGAGAGGAGGAACGGAAGAAAAAGAGAAGAATAGATGGAAGAAGGGAAGTAGGGATAGGGAAACCCTAATAGGGAGCTAATGACCTCCATAACCTATTTTATTAACAAAAGGGGTGGACCACCAAAACTCTCTCTTGCAAAGTAAATAACTGATAGGTTGGAAAGGTGACAAAAAGGTATGAAGCAGAGGACTATAAGGCCTTGCATGAAGAGTTGCAAGAGAAAGCCTGTGATTTATTTCTTCAGTCTATCACCAGCATGCTAAAAAAGCATGCAAATTACATAGTTCGACATCCCAACCTGAGACTAAATCCAAGCAAGTGATGAAATGAGATACAGACACCAAAAGTCCATAAATGACATAGAAATACAAAGATTTCTGCAAGAAGAAGGCCTATAAGAAGTTCATACTTTTATAAGACCAGATGTCTTGTCCAGCTCATATTTAACCTTGCTACCCTTGCCAATCTCAACAACCTGCAACAGACCGACATAACAAGGTTAGATGAAGACTGAAATTCAACAAACTACTAAGTTACACCAAAAGCAAGATGCCATTTAACACATACCCAAATGTCTAACTCAAATCGGCCCCTCAATTTTCAGAGTTTGAAGCCGCTGAGTCAGTTGGAAATTTACAATCATTACTTCCTAAAGTTACTGCCTTCACCTTTTTATTTTGAGCCTGTTAAGCTAATTGGCTTGGACGTTCCAAGTCTGTCAACCAGTTTGTTAGCACTGGTAAGACAGGTACAATAAATGCCTCCAGTGAGACACTGAACTTATCAAATTCTCATTTTCCTCCCCAGCTCAAGTATTACAACAACCAAATGATAAAACAAAAAAGTAATGATATGCATCACCAGGATTGCAAATACATAATTTTTCACTTCTTGTGTGTGTAGGCATTCCCCTTCCAACTGCTTTCATAAAATCTTGCAAATATATGTAAGCCATAATCTGGCAAGACAGATATCCGATCACATTGAAATTGCATCCGAACATACCGCCACTACAGAGGAAGATTCCCCTCAATAAGAGGATGCTAATGGGTTCTGGATCTTCCTCCACACCCTCACATATCACCCAATGGGAAGGATGTTGTGCTCCTGTGTGGAGTTGGTGACCGTATATTAAAAAATAAAAATAAATAAAAAAACTAGAAGAATCCTTCCCATCATCACATTCAAGGCCTTTACATCTCCGCAACTATGTGCATGAGCACTGTCCATTTTCATCTTAAACTCCTCACATGAAAAGGAGTTTTGGCCCTAAGATATCATGTGTATGACCACCTCTATGTGGGCCCCACCAGACGCTCATATAGATGATCCAAATCATTCATATCCTTACCAGATATGGAAAACATATGTGGCCCGCTTTGGAACAATGCTAACAGCATAAGGCGGCATTTGGATGCACTACCTAACTAAATTGCATAAGTAGTTCACTGGTATTTAAGTGACCCAATGCAACTACCTTCTCTAATCCTTGAATTCATAATGAGGAAGTAATCCGAATCACAGGAACTTCCTTTCAATTACAATTTACAACCTGAAAGAAACAGATTAACATATGGAACCTAGTCTCTCAAAATGAGAAAGGAAGGTAGACTAACAATTTGAAAGAAACATATTAACATGTGGAACCTAGTCTCTCAAAATGAGAAAGGAAGGTAGACTTAACAATTTGGTCCTCTTAGATATTATTGAGCTAATTACTGCAAACAAATTGAGTACTACATCCAACCACAGCTTAAAGTATCAGTGAGTTAATCCTTTGTTGAAAAAAATTTCATCTGTACAATGCACCATAGTGCAAAAACCCAATCCAACTCGATGTACTTGAAGACTCAACTTGAGTTCATATTTAATATTAAAAATTAAAATAAACTGGCAGTAAATATTTAAAACTTTTATATTTGTATATAAAATATAGAATGCAACAACAAACAACGAGAAATGTAATAGCTTGCTGGTAAAGAGTTCGCTTATCCTGGGGCAGAGGTTGCAGGTTGTGTATTTCCTTTAGATATATTAGCCCATAAGGATCTGTCATCTTCCAATGCAGAAAGGCCTAATAATTCAAGTTATAAACATTCAGGCAAATGCTCCAATCTAAAGGCTACAAGAGATTCACGGTCACAGAACTGTTCCTCACAACTTTGGTCCTGTTGGGAACATCCACGAACTTAGAATGCAATGATGGCCACCAAGAGTATTTGGAGCATCTGCTTTCATCCCACCATCTGCAATTTGTGGGACGCACCAAATAGATACACTCCCATGAAATGCAAATGATGGGATTTTTTTTCTTTTTTTTCTTATACACATTTTAGAGCACATCCAAACGGTCCTTTTAACTAATTCAAAACATATTAAAGTCTTCTAGAGTAACAGTACACAAATGATTAATAAGTACACAGCTGTAGAAGATTTTAGTTGTCAAAAAAAATTCAAAAGTAAACATAGAAATTTTCGAAGCTGCTTTCCTCTTCAACATAGGTGTCTCATCCAATGCAGCAGCTCCTTTTTGTTTTCATTTAAGAGGACCCTTCCAAAGGCTTGTAAAGGAATTAAAGTCAAATTCATGAAGGGAATCAGTTAGAATTTGGAAGGACAAAGGATACTATTATAAAAGTACCTAATATAAGGACACATAAACACAACTTACTAATATGGTAGTTCAATGCTAAGACGTGTTCAATAGCTCCAAAACTTCTCTGTAGTTCACCACAACTGAGTTTGCTAGAAAACCGCTATGCTAAGTGAAAAAAAAGTGTCACATAATCTTGCTAGCTTAGGACAAATCTGTCCCTTGGTTTGTCTTGGATCATGCTAAATACGTTCAACAAGTGAGATTGAGTGGACTTGATTTAACCTTTCTCGGCTCTTTTGAGACTAGGCAAAACCTTTTACATGGGTAAAAATGGGTCAGATGAACCTGATGGGTTATTGGACCCAACCTGACCCAATTTATTTCTATTTGGACCAATCCGGCTATTAATGGGTCAGTTATGAGCACCTTTCAGACCCCAACCATATGCACCCTACCTTGCATGATCAGGATCTTGAATAGCAGAGAGCAAACCGCCTGATGAACCAAAACCAGAATAGCCTGCCCTGACTTATTCCAACTCGGTCAGAATAATCCTGCTAGGTTGGAATGATGGTTGTTTTGGGTGGGTGACCCATTTCATTATCCATTAATACAAGTCTAGAAGGACATGCTCGCAAATTGTAAGTTCATATAAGTGTTCATCCCGCCTTTAAATACTCATCGATGCAAAATGCAACCTCTGAAATTTCACATTCCTTGGGGCAAAAAATCTCAGTTAACAGAACCTGATGAGAGTCTAATGGTTGCATGGACATCACAGCCATGAAAGAAACATGCTATATTTCTCGGTTTGAAATAACAAACTTACACAGTTGAAAACCGACGGAGCCCCAGGACCTGCACAAAAAATAAAAATAAAAAAAATGCATAAATAAACCAAAGAAGTGGGAATATTTACGAAGGTCAGGTTGAAAATTCAAGTTGCAAAATAAATGGTTTACAAAAAAAGGAAGAAAGAATGCAATATATATTATTTCCAAGGAAACATTTAGGCTGCATTTGGAATTTTGGATGCACAAGTGAAATGAAATGTGGCCGTCCAATTGAGAAAGTGGCTGTCAAATTGCAGCTATGATTACTTCAAGTATGATCTGAGAGTAACATAATTGTAATTTGGAGCTCATTCCATTAATATAAATGCCAATGAAGGAAATCACAATTTGGTTTCTTCCGCTTTATTACTGGAGTTCAGATTGATAGTGCATCAAATGCATATATAACCATGTACTTGAATGGATATGAGAATCGAAAAAATGTGTCTGTATCACACCAATTTCTAGATCATGCCATGGATGAGCAGCAACGGATCTGCGAGACATGGAAGAAAGGATTCGCTCATTGAGTACAACATGAGGGAAGCTTGAATGAGCACTTCCTTCTCCATTCCCACGTCCACTCCCTTCTTCGTTTCCACCAGCCATGACCTAAATTCCAAATAAACAAAATCAAGAACTATGATAATAAGTGGCAGAGAACATATCAGAAGGTAAATTCTACCAGCACCCACTTCGACCACTGAATAGGCCCACCCTTTCAACTTGCAGCTATACAACTAGGGGTGCTACTCAGGCAGGTTGGGTAGGGTTGACCCCGACCCGATCTCAAGAGGACCCAACCCGATTTCCAACATGAGGTGCCCAACCTGAACCTGAACCGAATTTCTCTATGCTCAACCTTGACCTAACCCAATCCAACACTCGACACAACCCAAATATATGTGCTTATTCCCAACCTGACCAAATCCAACCCAATTTTGTCCAACCCGGACCTAGCCTGGTTTCAAAATGGGTTGGATTTTTCCAACCCAAAACTCAGGTTGACCTGAAGCCAAGTTGCAGCCCTCTATACAACAGTACAAGAAATATTGATTAGGATTCTTCCATTATAGAGAATTTATGGTGCATGGACCACCCACATTGAAGGCCCACCAAATCAATAGTAGGACACTGAGCTACACACTCCATTTGGACAACCTAAAAACCCAAATTGTACTCTACACGCTTTCAGCTGGAGAATTGGATAACAAGTCATTCACATGACAGGAGGGAAAAAAATCAATTAAATTATAGGAAGAAATTTTGTCCCCATAAAAAACTGAATTTAACAATGAATTACTTTTCAAAATGAAGCCCCCCAAAAATCGATAATTCAAAGCACAGCAATTAAGAAAAAAAATACTTAAATAATATAAAAGTGAAGATTTCTTTCAACGAATGGAGGGGGTAAAAAAATTTGAGTAGCTGTGAGTGCCTGTTTCGGATCATGGAAAGTATTGGGTCGAAAATGTTTCCAAGAAAATGACATTTCCCCATGATTGGGAGTTCACTTTCTTGTGAAAACCATTTTCCAAAAACGTGTTTTCAAAGTCATGAAAATTTCTCCCCACCCCTTTGTTCGTTTTCTATCCAAATGCTTTCTTCGAAAATAACACTAGTCACTTCCTCTCCTTTCATTTTCCAAGCTCCCAAACAGGCCTAAAATGGGGGAAAATGGGGAAACCCCCAGAAAATGAATGAAAGGAAACTGGGTTTTGCATGTTGGAACAAAGAAAATCATATATCATGAGAAAACACTTCTACGGTAGTGTAGAGAGAGAAAGAGAGCATGCATGGAAGATCTAGCAACGTCGAACAGAGAAATTCAACAAAAACAAACCCACGTAATGAAATACAATTCACAGAAAACATGATTTCTGCAATTTCCAATTCACTGCATCAGAAAACCAAGCTTGAAGATGAGAAAACAGAGCTTGCAACATATAAAAGAAAAACAAAAAAAACAACAAAAAAAAAACGAAAATAAAGAGAGAAAATGAACTTACACAGTGCTGCGAATGGGAAAGAGGGAATCGATCGGAATGCTTCTCTATGTAGGAAGGAAGAGCTCTTTATAGCTTTGAAAAAGGTGAGGCCTCTCTCTCCACCGGAAAATAGCCCAACATCTCTGACGTGGCAGGGTAACGAGTCAATCGGGACCGTCCATGTGGTGTTGTCTATCGAGGATGGTCCATATCCCACCTACCAGCCAACTCTAGACTACCTCTTCTTTGCCTCTTCTAACCAACTGATCAGATGGTTAGGATTATTCGATCTATTTGTGTTTTGAACCACTCTCAATAATCAGTGACCGAAACTAGGTGGACGGTCCCGATCTTAAATTACGAATGACAAGTCACCTTGCTATGTGCGAGACTGATAGATGGGCATACCTTATTCCAGTGCTACTGGTTCTACCATATCATCCCGCTTGCTTCACCGGTCGGTCTCCGGCCTCTGTGGCACGTTGGATGCGTTGGAGTCGATCTGACGGTCCTGATACTACCACGTGGCACAAGAAGATTCGAAAGCTACATTTGGGGGTTCGAGGTAGTGATTTTCGCGGGACCCTGTGCTTGCTGCCAAAAGCTGCCATTTGTTCCCTCCATTCCTTTTTATGTTCTGGTAGAGTCTGATGGATGCTACGCAGGCTAGTAGATATTACTTAAAAACTGCATACGTGGCACACAGATAATTTAAATTTAAATTGAACTGTCCAAATCATGGGTCCCATTTATTATGTGTCGTTGAATCGAAATTTACGCGTATTTGATCATCTGACTAACGGATTGATGGACATTTATTGGACGGTTTAGAATGAAAAATATCCTACGGTCTTGTTTCCACAGACCAGTGTCCACGATTCAGATATTAGTGAGTTTGTTTTGAGTTAATGCATCCTATGCAAACGGAAGCGGAGGTGCACCCTATGTTGCTGGTGTAGGGACGTGGTGGACGCATAACGTGTGCGCAGTCTTGGAGCACGGAAGTGGAGGTGCACCCTATGTTGCTGGTGTAGGGACGTGGCGGACACATAGCGTAGCGTGTGCGCAGTCCTCGAGCACCGTGTTTGTTCAAAGAAGATTAAACCTATGTGGACCCACAATGATGTATTTAGTATATCCAAACTGTCCATCCATTTGAAAAGATCATTTTAATGCATGATACCTAAAATGAGTCATATCCAAAACTCAAGTGGACCACACCACAAAAGACAGTGGGACAATGATTCTCACCATTAAAACATACCCAAGGTCCACCATGGTGTTTATTTGTCATCTAAACTGTTCATAAGGTCACATGGACCTAGATGAAGGGTAAAAATAAATATCAAACTAATCCAAAACTTCTGGAACCTCCAAGAAGATTTCAATGGTATATGTTCAATCTCCCACTGCTTTCTATGGTGTGGTCCACTGGATCCTTGGATCTGGGATCTGTCTTAGTTTTTGGGTCAAGCCTTAAAATGATCCCAAAACATGGACGTCACTACACCAGCAACCTCGCTGGTGTAGGGTGCACCAGCCAATCCGCTTCCCATGTATACAACTTTTTTTGTACCTGTGTAACAGGCGCCATAGGCTCGCAGAGTATGCAACTTTTTAGTACCTGCGTATCAGGCGCCACAGACTGGCAGAGTGTTAAATAAACCCTTTTTCGGAAATTCAACAAAATTAGAAAAAACAAAAAAAAAAAAAAGAGAAGAGGCTCGCCTGTAATTCTCTACATCAGTTGTTGGAGAGAGCGCGGGCCTCAAAAAGCTCGGTGTAGCCCACCGTGATGTCTGTCTGGCATCTTATCCGTCCATCGTTTGAGAAAGATCATCTTAGGACTTGACCACAAATATCATGGAGATCCAAAACTCAAGTGGACCACACCATAGGAAACGGCCGGCCCATTGAAGTTTTAGATCATCATGCTATTGGTTTCTACATCCATCCTGGTGGGACTCACCTGACGGGTTGGATGTCATATAAACATCACGGTGGACCAAAATAAGGTTTCAATGTGGGTGTTCTCATCCTGACTGTTCCCACTGGTGTGGTCCACTTTAGTTTAAGATCGAACCATTTTTTGGGCTGATGACGTAATATGAAGTGGCACAACTGATGAACGGAGTGGATGTCGCACACACGTCTTGGTGGACCCAAAAAGATTTTTAACACCACAGCACAATGGGTTTTTGTTACTTGGAGCCGTTGATTTAGTGATAAACGGCCAAATATATCATCAGCCATGATCCTACAATCTCTCTCTCTCTTTTTCCGGTTCTTCGGGCAATCACGGCAAGGACCTTTATGTAACGGTTAGGATCTCAGCTCCAGATACAAAATAGAAAACCCGAGAGTGACGTGGATACTACATGCACAACAGTTGCACGTGAAACCTCTTTGTTTTGGCGTGCAGGCTACCATGTGCATTTGCAATCACTCTCCAAGATTTAGCACTTGGACCATCCTAATCGTCTGCCTCGATATGGATTAATCATATCTCAAAAGGAACGATGATCAGACTATCTGGACCGTTTGATTTTGCCTGTTAAATGACTAACGGCAGCATATTTTCAAACGTTCGTTGGTAGGTATCAATTGGATGGTTGGAGCGTCTGATCGGTGTAGCCTCCATCCAGGGCCCACAATTTGGATGGTATACATTGCTTGTACGTATGCTACGTTCACAGTGGATGATGAACCACAAAGCTCAGTAAGCTGTGGGTTGTTGGACTTAAGCACCAGTGTCTCGCTATAGACCGTGACGAGAATTGGGACCCACCACATTTCAATGAAATGGAATGCGTCGGGCCCACATTTCGTCCCCCCCACGTGATAACCCCAAGAGAATCTTTTTTTGAAAAATGTACTATGTTGATGTCTCGACACTTGATGCCCATTTGAAAAAAGGGTCGTCATTCCATGAGGATCGCCTCGTGTGAGGGAGGGGAAGACGGGTCAGAGTTCCAGGCAGATAGCATACGTGTCAGGGATCCAGGCCGTTCATCAGGTAGTAACTACTGTGTACGTGCCATGATCCAAAAATCAGAATGGTCCAGTCATCAAGTGAGCCACACGGAAGTGCAATTGAATTTGGGTTATTGGACTTTTTTTAACCGCCCACTTTTTCATGCAAGTGTAATCTGTTGATCAGTGGGCTTATATTGTTAGTTTTAGTCCATAGCATGTTCACAGTGCCCTACCTAACGAATGGCCCGGGCTACCCAGCCTTGTGGGCCAAAGCTTGAGCCCTTGAACTTGGCCCGAGGGTCGGCTTGGGCTGGAAATTTAGGACGGTTTGTGACTTGTGAGTCAAGTTAGGCCCGGGCTAATAATCAATAGTCCAGCCTAGTCCATTGTTCTGGGCTAATAGCCAAGGGGTTGCGGATTGGGTACTACCAGGCTTAGCCAGAGACTGGCAATCCTGTGAGGGGCTCTGTGGGGCCCACCATGATGTATATTTTTATCAACAGCATCCATCTATTTTGACAGATCATTTTAGAACATGAGCTGAAAAATGAGGCAGATTGAAGGCTCAAGTGAACCAGACCACCAGAAGCAATGGGGATTGGCTCCTACAGTTGAAAAGTTCATAAGGCCCGGTGTGATGTTTATTTGCCATTCAATCTGTTCATGAAGCCATACTGAAGCCATGTCGACGTGGAAAAAAGGAAAAAAATAGACATGAGCTTAATCCAAAACTTCCATGGCCTTCAAGAAGTTCTCAATAGTAGGCTTTCAATCCTCATTGCTTGTAATGTTGTGGTCTGTTCCAGCATCCAATTTGCCTCCTTTTTGGAACTCCTTTTTGGAATCATGACCCTAAAATGATCTATCATAAATTGGTTGAAGAGCATTGATAAAACATACAGATCATGGTAGGCCCTATAAAGCCCTAATAAGACTGTCAGCCTCTAGCTACATCTTAATAGAGTAGTACCTAATCTGCGTATGTGAAAAAAGGCGTTGCTATGAGAAAGAATGTATAAGTTAAAGATACTTGTAAATTTTTTTTCTTTACTAAGCTACATGGCTAGAATCCTAAATACACACAAGTGCACCTAATTAACATAAATGTGTGAAATAGAGTGATATAAATTACAAATAATGAACACTGGCGTGAAGAGAGAGCTTAGTCGTCAGCCATCCAACGCCCAACGACAATCAAAACTGTTCGACTTGACCAGTCACGATCTTCATACACTTTCATTGCTTTTTTACCTATAGCCTTTTTCTCAATGGTTTAAATCGTTTTATTATTGGACACCATAAAATAGAGGACTTTACCTGCAAAAGTATTTAGTGAGGCAGTTTTAAGCATTTGATTATTTCACTTTCCTCGTAAGCTGCTCTTGCCCCCCCCCCCTATAGAGGCAGGGCAGTTTTAGCCCACTAAGTGTGGAGCTGGTTTACGGCTAAGGCTTATGGCCTATTTGGGAGTGTGGATTTGAAATCCCCTATGAACCCTTTGGATTTGAAATCCTCCACTTGTGTTTTGCACCCTAGAATCAGAATCTCTTGTAATACAAAAGTAGTTATACGTAGTTTTATAGGGCTTGAATTTAATTACTAAATCAACTATAATATCCTTAATTAGTATATGTATTGCTTGATACAATGATGGTAATGAGCCCACTGAAATATATACTTTGGCAAAAATGATGAAATTCCAAGTGTCAGATGAGCTATAAGCATAGGACCACAATTGATCGACTAACCAACAATTTTAACTATTAATTTACATGAACAATGTTTGGACTGCACAAATTACCTTATTAAAGTAATTTTAGTGATGTAGTTGATAGTATGAATATTTTAGTATATAATCAATGGGCCATGTACCTAATAGATCAGTAGCTTAGTAGCATACATGTTACACATGCAACTCTTGAAAAGATTTTAAATGTAATCCTAACTTCCACTTTGGATTTCAAACCTCTCCCTCAATTTAAAACCTCATTACTCGATGATGCCAAACACACCAGGAGAATTGAATCCTCAAATGACCCTTTAAAAGTGTAGGGACACCGACACTAGCCATTCACCACCCCTGGATCAGTTTCCAAAAAAGATGGAACCAAGAGGGAGTGGATGACGAAGATAATGCATAGGTTTTGGGTTTTGGCAAGTGGTGGCCATCAGCTGGTGTATAGAGACAACATGTCTCTGTCCCACCCAATCAAAGATCTCCTTGACCAACCATCTTAGAATTTTTTATTCAGAGATACAAAATGCGTCCACATTCAACTAAATGGGATCTGATGCTGGTCCGCTCGGATATTCCAAGTCTACTACCGTTTGAGTTTTACTCCATCCAAGTGGAACTCAAGTAACCAATCATAGGTAGCGGATAAGGTGCGGCCCGGCCTAACCCAAAACGGTGCCACACTAACCACGGGTCCCACCTTGATGTATTTATTCTATATCCACACCGTCCATCCATTTTTCCAAATCATTTTAAGGCATAAACCAAAAAATGAAGAAGATTCAAGTCTCAGGTGGACCACATTATAGAAAACAGTGGTGATTGAATGTGTTACTGTTAAAAAATTTCCTAGAGCCCACCGTAATGTTTATTTGCCATCCAACCTGTGATGCAAAACTTTCATATTAATAAACCTGAGTGAATGGAAGAACAAATAAATAAATATTAGCTTGATTGAAACTTTAGTATAAACCTGAGTGAAGAGAGAGAGAGAGAAAAATAGTTGATGAAAACTTTGGTGGTCCATTAATGGTCAAACACCACGACTTCTCAAGTTATGGTTGACGTGAGTATTGGATTTGGTTCATTATTTGTCTCGTGCCTCAACATAATCTAAAAAATTGATGGACGGCATATATATATATGTCAAGGTGGGCTTATGGTAAGGGCCGCACCTAATTGGCTCCCCCAATCATCCGGGCTAGTTCCAACTTCCATGCTGTTTGAATTTAAAATCCAGGTGCAAAGATGATACAATTCCGACATGGCCTGTCCCGATGTATGTGTGGATAAACAGGGATGGGCTGAAAAATGGGGGAGAACTAACACTTAAGTGGACCACACTAAATAGTAAGCTTGGTTGCATTAAATGCAAGAGACGTCTCTGGTGTGGTACACTAGAGCATTAGATCTCTCTCTTGTGTGGTACATGACCTTAGAAAAGGGATGGAAGGCGTGAATAAACAGATATATCGCTGTGGGCTGCCACACAAATTTAGTCGTATGTGCTTAAAGGTCCGACCAGGGTCGGACGAAATCCATGTCCATACAATTCTCCCTAAGACCCAGTGTTTCAAAAAATGGACGGTGGTGACTTGACTAGGCGTAGTCATATGATGCAACATCGGGCCTAGAAACTCTAAGTTCACGTGGTGCGGCCCGTGCAAGTCCTGGAATATGTTGATTTTGAGGAATTGATTCATCATCGCAAGGTACGTCAGATGAGTGGATTGGATGGAATATAAACACCAAGGTTGTGGGGGACTTTCCATATACAATTTAGACCATTTTAGTGAGGGACTTTCCATCTCAATTGTTCCATGTGGTGCGGCCCACCTGAGGTTTGGATAGTCTTGGGCCTATTCCAAAACATATGGTGGCACATGTAGTGTATAGGATGAATGTCATATAAACAACATAATGTGTCTTCTATTTGAATCAAGGACAGGCATCTACAGCCCTGGCACTAACGGTTGAAAAGGACTTGGCCTTTTGATTCTGAAAGGGTTTACAAATCACTGCACCTTTAACATTAGTATTTCTATTTATAATATATTGTTCCTTTTTACAATTTGTACAATCTAATTATACAGCTATAATATCTACAATAAAAGAAATAATCAAAACAGATTTGTGTGTCATCTCCTACAATAAAGAAGTATTATGTGGGTTAATGGATGAGGATTTACAGGGATTCTCAATACCCCACCCCCCCGCAAGCTAAGCGTAGGATTAGAGCTAACGCGAAGCTTGGATCGGAAGAAGTTAAACAGCGGCCAGAAAACACTTTTGGTAAAGATATCGGCGACCTGCAAGTTGGACAGAACATGTTGAGTGCAAAGAGTGCCGGCAACAAGAAGTTCTCGTAAGAAATGTTAGTTAAGGTCAATGTGTTTTGTGCGCTTGTGAGAAACAAGATTTGAGCTTAAGAAAATCGCACTCTTGTTGTCACAAAGTAATAAGGGCCGATGTGTGAGGGTGACCTTGATATCACGTATGAGATGAGTAAGCCACAGAACCTCAGCAGCGGTAAGAGCGAGAGCACGGTACTCGGATTTGTAACTAGAGCAGGAAACAGTAGGCTGCTTTTTAGCACTCCAGGAGACAAGATTGTCCCCAAGATAAATGGAATAACCAAAGGTGGAGCGCCGAGTATCAGAATACCCTGCCCAGTCGGCGTCAGAATAGGCCGTGAGACCAGTAGAGAATGATGCAGAAAATGTTAAATCAAAGTGAAGAGTGCCCTTGACATAGCACAGAATACGCTTGACGGCCTGAAAATGTTCTTCAGTTGAAGCATGAAGGAATTGACTGACATAATTGACAGACTGAGCAAGCTCAGGGAGCGTGATGGTCAAATATTGTAAGGTGCCAACCAAAGAACGATAAAGTGTAGGATCCAAGAAGGGTGCACTGTTAGCGGAGAGGCGCTGAGACACAACCATTGGTGTAGCAACAGGCTTACGGTCAAGTAACTGAGCACGAGCAAGGATGTCATGGGCATACTTGGTTTGACTGAGAAAAAGTCCGTCCGAAAGAGAGGATACCTCGAGGTCAAGAAAATAGCTCAAGGAGCGTAAGTCGGTGAGGGCAAATTCCAGGTGCAGCTGCTGAATGAAGTGGTTGAGAAGTGCTGAATTATTCCATGTAACAATGATGTCATCAACATAGAGCAACGGATAGAGGATATCAGCTTTTCTACTGAAGACAAAGAGGGACATGTCAACACAGCTTGCAAGAGAAACCAAATTGTGAGAGAAATGTACTGAAACGGTGAAACCAAGCCCGCGGAGCGTGTTTCAAACTACAGAGAACCTTTTTTAATTTGCACACATGAAGAGGATGCCAAGGATCAACATAGCTAGGATGTTATTCCATATAAACATCTTCACAAAGAACACCATTAAGAAAGGCATTATTGACATCAAGTTGACATAAGGGCCATCGATTAGACATGGCTAGAGAGAGAACAACCCTAACGGTGGAAGCTTTGACCACAGGGACTAAAGGTGTCAGTGTAATTAAGTCCGGGAAGCTGTGTGTAACCCTTGGCAACAGGTGAGCCTTGAAGTGATCAATGGACCATTATAATGATATTTGATCCTGAAAACCCATTTTGAGCCCACAATATTTGTATTAGATGGCCGAAGAATGAGAACCCAAGTATCATTTTTTAGCAGTGCTGTAATTTCTGCATCCATAGCGGCAAGCCATGCCGGATCCTTAGCAACAGAGAGAAAACCTTTGGGCTCAGAAGTATTGAGCAAGACACGGAGAAGGGCCTAAAGGTTGTACAAAGCTGAAAAAACCGGATGCTTGGGCTTGAAGATCCCATCTCGAGCTCGAGTGACCATAGAGTGACGAGCAAGGTGGAGCTAGATTAGACACTGAGGTGGATGTATCTAATCCGGTGGGTAGAGCTCCAGAGCTTGAGGAATCATGAGGCTCACGTGCAATAGGATCCAAAGCAGAGGATGGACTAGAAATCTGCATGGACTCAAAAACAGGAGAATCATCACAGATGGTGTAGGGGTCGGTAAGGGGCCGTGTAATAGTGGTCATAGGCGATAAAGCCAGAGAGGTAGAAATGGAAGTGTATAGCTCTAAAAAATTAGAGATGACCAACTTCGAAGAGGGATGTGCACGTGAAGAGGCTAAAAATGGAAAGAAGGACTCATCAAATTGAGCATGCCGAGTAATGTAAATACGAGAAGTAGCGGTGTCCAAGCAACGAAAGCCCTTATGAGATGGACTGTAACCAATAAAAATGCAAGGCAAACTACGCAAAGCAAATTTATTAGAAACATAATCATGTAAACAAGGATATACCCGACAACCGAAGGGATGAAAATGCTCATAATTAGGAGACTTACCATACAGAACCTCAAAAGGTGAAATGCCGCCAATGATCAGCATGGGCAACCGGTTGATAAAATATGTAGCAGTGTTGAAAGCATTATCCCAAAAACGAGTGGAAACATGGGAATGAAAGAGAAGAGTAAGACCTGTTTTAGTCACATGACAATGTTTGTGTTCAGCACGTCCATTCTGGGATGGAGTGTAAGGACATGACATTTGATGATGAATGCCACTGTCCTGAAGATGAGATTGAAATCGAGTACTGGTGAATTCGGCTCCTCCATCACTTAGAATTTTTTTTTTTTTTTTTTAGAGTTGATTTTTCACAAATTGTTGAAAGCGGAGGAAAATATCAAAGAAATTAATCTTCAGCTTCATGGGGTAAAGCCATGTGAAACGTGAGTGGTCATCTATAAATAACACATAATAGATAAAACCCGCATTTGATTTAACAGGAGATGGACTCCAAATGTCACAATAAATTAGGCCAAGCGTAGAATCAGTTCTACTATCGTTAGAAGAAAAAGGCAATCGATGACTTTTTGCTGACTAACATGTAGAGCACATATGCGGAGTGGGGAGCAAAGAAGTAAGAAATAAATGGCCTTTTTTATTCAATAAAGATATGACAGAATGATTGACATGTCCAAGTCTAGCATGCCATAAATCAAATGAGTCACGTAGAGATTTTTTAGTAAGAACAGAAATGAAAGCTTGATTTTCGCGTTTCAGCACATAAAGACCACCTTCACGTTTACCGGTTGCCACCGCCTTTCCCGTTATTCGATTCTGTACAATAAACTAATCATTAGTAAATACGAACAGTGAATGAAAATCAGTTGTTAATTTACTAATGTATAAAAGATTTTTGGTAAGGCGAGGGACAACAAGCACGTCTAATAGTTGAATACTTTGAGAGGGGTAAACACTACCGGTGTGGGTAATTTGAAGAGAGGCTCCATTGCCAACAAGTACACTGGTCCTTACCAGAATATGATTCTGATTTGTCCAGTTTACCTAAGTCAGGAGTCATATATGCTGAGAACCCTGTCCATGTACCAATTAGATTTGGCTTCAATTGAAAGAGAGCAAGCAGTAGTGAATGCTTCAGCAAGTTGAGCATCAGCCCAGTTATAGCGGTTTCGACAATGATCAGTAGTATGGCCCTCGTTTTTGTAGATCTGGCAACGGGGAGTATAATAACGATAGCCACGACCAGGTCCACTGTATTGCTGGTGTCCTCCACGGCCACGAAATTATTTAAAGTGACCACCACTGCAAGAGTTAGAAGAAGAAACATGGGTGGTGGTGAACGCAGTATGGGCAGCGGGGGATTGCTCAAGAGATTTTTAGAAAATTGCAAAGCTTTCAGCCTTAGAAACCAGATCGGTGAAAGGGGGAAGGGGTGTGAGCGAGATCTGGGCAGGTAGAAAAGGTGGAGAAATCAGCACCTAGCCCCCTTAGAAACCAGTGAGATTTGTCCGTACCATCAATCGGACGACCCATCGCCGGGAGCTGGTCACATAATGCCTTGAATGAGCAAGAATATTCAGGAAATGCTGCAGGTTCCTCATTTGATCAGTTGCAACTCATCTTTGAGATGTAGTTCACGTGTTTTGGAATGATGGCTGAAAGAATTTTCCAAGGCAAGCCAGATGTCTTTGGCAGTGGTGAGATCGAGAACTGCAGCCATAACTTCTTCGGTGAGGGAGGAGAGAAGCAAGCCGAGGATGCGCTGATCTTGGAGCTTCCAATCTGTGTATTTCTAAGGTTGGTGTAGAAGACTCAGCGGCAGAGATGGAGTTTTTGGGTGGAGCAATGGACCCATCCACATAGCCAAGAAGTCTCTGGCATTCAAGAAGCAGAATAAGTTGATTTCGACAGAGAAGGTAATTTGAGGAAGAGAGTGTAATGGTCACCATATGAATCATGGTGTTGAAGGAAACTGAGAGAGTTGTAGGAATCGGCAAGCCATGAGGATTGGTGGGAGGTTGAACCCGTGTCCTCTCTGATACCATGAAATGGTTTGCAAATCACTGCACCTTTAACATTGGTGAGTATTTCTATTTATAATGTATTATTCTTTTGTACAATCTGTACAATCTAATTATACAGTTATAATATCTACAATAAAAGGAAATAATCAAAATAGATTTGTGTGTCATCTCCTACAATCAAGGAGGATTTCATGGGTTAATGGAGAAGGATTTACAGGGATTCTCAATAGATTCTATAGTTAAGATGACCACCGAATTATGATCAATGGTTTGGATTATTTAAGGCGGGCTAGATGGACCGTGTTTATAATCTCATTTCTAATTTTTCCTCTTTATAACACTCCATTCAATTTTATAAGGGATGATTAGGAGAGACTTTGAATGAAGGAAGGATTATAGTATCTGATAGATCTGAAGGAATAGGAGGAAACATGATGGACCCATCAAATAATAGTTGTCCATAAGTGAGCCCATCGCAATGTGTCAGTACAAGTACATCAGGCCTGGCTGTATCATTATGGGCCCACGGCTTCGCACACCTAAGTTTTCAATTATGCTGAATTTATTTATTTTTATAATCTTCACTTCTTTCTCGTTACACCTGATTAACGGATATTATGAAAGATACATACATGATGGTCTCACTATCAACCTATGGTTAGCATCCTATTCTCTTTGTTCCATGTTGTGTGGCCCACTTGAAATGTAGACATGTCTTACTTCTTTTGCATGGACAGAGTGGATTTTACATATAAAATATGGTGGGGCCCACCGAGTCCGGCTATTTACAGTTTCATGATTAGGTAGATGTTGCAGAGGATTCCGTTCCAAAAACAATCCATGAATCCCAATCCATGATATGGTCACTCGATGAGGGTGGCGTGCTCGGACGCGCGACTTCTAGTAACACGGCGCTACATAAGCCCGAAAAACCCTCGGCTCTGTGGGGCCCGCCGTAATGTCCGTGTCATATCCATTCGGTCCATCGATTGTACATGGTAGGACCTTCTAGGGGCTACAGAAATTAGGATCAAGCTGTTGTTCATGTATTCCCTTCATTGCTGGCGTGTTCGATTTTTTTTGAATATTTGGTAAATCTTTGGAAATGCGTTGTTATTACTTCTTATGTCCGTTTGATGAGCAATGAAATTCTCATTTCTTAACATCCGGTTTGAAAAAGACTCACTTAAAATAATAGCCATGTCTATAATTTATCCAAGCTGTTTATCTGTTTTATCCAATTTTTAATAGGACTTGAGCCAAAAAATGAAATAAATCCAAAGCTTAAGTGAACCACACCATAGCAAATAGTGGTCTGTATAACATCCACCATTGAAATCTTTCTCATTCCTTGGACCCACATTGATGTTTATTCGTCATCTAACCCATTCATGAGGTTACATAGACATGGATAAAGGGGGAAAAGCGAATATCAGATTCATCCAAAACTTCTAGGTCCCATAAGAAGTTTTCAATGGTAGACATTCAATTCCCACTGTTTCTTATGGTGTGGTCTAGTTGAGATTTATATCGCCCTCATTTTCTTGGTCGGTCCCTAAAATGAGATGGTGGAAATAATGAACGGCGTGGATAAGTCACATACATCATGGTGGGCCACACAATTTTTTCCTCGATTTTGACGAATATGAGTCCAAAAGCAGCTGTTTTTTGTTACATTAAGAGTGGTGCAAGAATTCCCATGAAAATAATAAATGCTAATTTACCATGATTTCTAAGGGAAATTCAAAAAACTAAACAGGGACAACGGATTTGATGGCAAGCAAACAAGACGGGGTGGGTCGGGAGTTTTTGTCCCGCCGTTTCCTCTAGTGTGGCTGACGTAGGGAGGGCGTGATTATGTTGATTGCTAGCCTAATCGGATAAATATCTTGAGGCCAATAATCCTGACTACCATAACCCTAGATAGAAGTTTCAAACTTCAACTTAAACTAACACCTAAAAAAAATTCACTATTATTCTAATTATATTAGAATAATTAAACCGAACAAATTATAAGCAGTAAAATTGAAATAAAACTAAGTTAATAATGGTTGATCTAGTCATATCTCACGGTTCGTTATGGGCAACCTGACGTAGTGGGTTGGGTGGCTAAAGTAGTACAATTTATCCCAAAATTATATATTATACACCCAAAATTCATCACACAAGATACAACTGTTTTATGATTGCTTCCGTCTCCAACTGATCTTCTTTTGGTCGATCTATGCCATGTAATAGTCCTACCTGCACTACATCAGTGGCCCGCTTGAGTTTTGGATCTGCCTCATGTTTGTTTGGCCCACGTATTAGGTCTTCTGCGTACGTACGTTGAATATGGTCCATCGATATGATCGTCTAACATCCCGCCTTATTACATTCATCCCACATCGCCAGCCGATGAACGGCACAGATCTCTCACAAGCGTGCTACTTGTCACGTGTGATAGATTCCGTTTGGGTCGTGTAGATGCGTAGCTGCTAAAAAGCATATTCGCTCACACAGTTTTCTTCTTCGTGTCGTGTCCCTCCGGTCCACGCCCTTTCCATTCACAGAGACGGACCAACGACAGAAAAAGGGGGAGATGTGATAATCCCTTTTCTCCGCCATTTCTCCCTCGGATCGATCAAAACCCTAATCTACTTTTCACTGCAGCTGCATCAGATCGGAGCTCTCAATTACCATGGATGGAGTCTCGGGCGGCGCCAGCGACGCCTCTGCCGGTCCTCTTGCTAAATGGAGAAGCGATTTCTCCAGGGCGTTTCAGTACTACCTAGATCGATCGACGCCGCAACCTGTTGGCCGCTGGCTGGGTACGGCGGGCCTCGTGCTGATCTACGCCCTTCGTTGCTACTACCTCAAAGGCTTCTATATCGTGTCGTACGCTCTCGGCATTTACTTGCTGAATCTCTTGATCGGATTCCTGTCGCCGAAGGTGGATCCGGAGCTGGAAGTGATGGATGGGCCGTCCCTTCCCACCAAGGGCTCGGACGAATTCAAACCCTTCATTCGACGGCTCCCCGAGTTCAAGTTCTGGTAATCCCATCCCTAATCTCATATGTCGATGATCTTGGTCGTTTGATAATCGGGACATGTCTTGTTCATCTCGAGTTAAAGCTCTGTGCGAAAATAAGATCTCATAAATTCCGGTGTGGAATATTCAACGTTGGCAAAATCCGGTCATTCGTTAAGGGTGTGATACTGTATATGGCGTGGCAGGAAAATTGGGGCTATCAGGACATCTGGTTAGCTACACGTCTGTTGACTTTGGACTTTTAGTCCGTTTAGTTGTGTCTCTGTTTCTTTCATGAGTGGGTCCCACCTGATGACTGGATCAACCTGATTTTCGAGCTGCATATACAACATGAAGGCGCTTGCCTAACAAATGAACCCGTATGTTTCACAAAATATGAAGCATTGGTAGATTTGGGTGTAGGACGTAAATTTTCGTATTGGTCCAAAAGCGCACTAAAAATGCACTTCTAAAACGGAAAGTGGAACAGTCTATGCAACTGAACTTGAGCTACAACTTGGTTAGTGATGACCATTGTTTGATTTGGCAAACAAAATGAGACGTTTTAGTTTCATTGCCTCTCGTATATGGATGTATTTATGGATCTCACTACTACAACATAGCCTGTTATACCTTTCAAAAAAAAAAAAAAAAAAAAAAAGAATCCTGTATATTTGCAACTCTGGTTTGGTGAATAAAACATATAACAAAAATAAAGTAGGTACTGGTTGATTTGATAAGCTAAGGCGAATAAATTTAAAGTAATTGAATTTAAAGCAAATAAATCAAGGAAACAGATGTTCGATTAAACATACATCAAAAGGGAATATGTTCGTCTCACCGGATCCTCCTTTCCATTCCCTTAATGTAAAATTGGTTTCATGGGTAATTTTAAAAACAATGATGCATGCTGCATGCATGAGAATTATGAACTTTTATTTTAAATATGGCATTTTAACTTTTTCCATTTAAGATGATAGCACCATTTTAACAATGATAGGGCTTAAAATGCTAGCACTATTTTAGCTTTGGTATTTAAGGCTTCCTAGAATTCTAACATTTACCATTTAAGATAATAACACCATTCTAACCCTAAGAGGTTCCAAAAAAAAAAAAAAAAAAAAAGATAATACTACCGTTTTGTCACATACCGTTTAATTCTGAAAAAAAAAAAAGAATTGTGAAAATAAGATATTGAAATTTATGGTGGTTTTGTGATGGATATTAGAACGACAAGCTTTTAGAAAAATCGCTACAATAAGATCTCCTCTCGATACTACATATTTACTCGCAAGGGCCTGGGGGCTGGGAGTTCCCAAATAAGGCAGTGTGTGGTTTTGAATGAAAAGATGAGAAGTTCTTCAAAGCTTTCCTTAGAATATAAGAACTGCTTAAAGGAAGAGGAGATTAAGTGGAGGCATTGGTCTAGAGCAATATGGTTAAAAGGAGTTAAGACCATGAAATTTTTTCCATGACATTGCTAGTGCCCGGTCCAAGACTAATAAGATTCATAGCATGTCATGGGATTAGGGTAGAGGAAAAATCTCAAGTTTGTGGCACATTTTACGAGGATCTTCTCACTGGTGAGAAGTGAGTGTGATTACAGCTTGATAACTTTCTATTTAATCAAAATTTCGAAGCGAAACTATCTTTAAAAAAGCCGATCTTCGAGCAGAAAGTCAAAGTGGCAGTGGAAGCTTTGGGTAGAGATAAGGATCCGAGGCCGGATGGATACCCTATGGCTTTTGTCTTTTTCTTTCTCGTATCTCGGCCTTCCTTTATTATCACTGTTGTTGTTGTTGTTGTTGTTGTTGTTGTTGTTGTTATTTTGAAAAGCAATTGGAATTTTATTGGAGTGCCGAGAATGTGCAAAAAACTACAACTCACTCAAACAAAAGCGAGATTACAATCCTTTAAGATATTGATACAAGATGCCCACTTTGCCAAATAAGATTTAGCCTTATGAATGACTTGACTTATAGAGTTGGTTATATTGTTGAAGTATCTTGCATTCCTTTCCCCCAAACTATCCAAAGGATAGCCATCATTGCCTACCTCCACTCAACCCCCTCCTTCCTAAGATTCACCCCATGCCAAGCCAAAAGCGAACTTCCTATTGTGTCTGGCATTACTCAAATCATGCTTAGAGAGTTGAGGGGGCTGGCCCACACTGTGTACGTGAAGGGGGAATGAATAAATAAATGGTCCATTGATTCAACATCTCCCATACACAACACAGACACAAGTTTGACATCTAGAAAGCCTATGACTACGTGGATTGGACCTTCCTGGATTACATGCTCGACAGGATTGGGTGTAGGGTTGTATGGAGATGTTGGATGAAGGAATGCGTTGGCTCTTCTAGATTCTCTGTTTGGTGAATGGCTCCCCTAAATGTTTTTTCAAAAGCTCAAGAGGCATTGGACAAGTTGACTTGACCCCCTTTCCCCGCTCCTCTTTGTTGTCATAGTTGAAGCTTGGGAATAATGCTTTCCAAAGGGCAGGATGTGGGTTTGTTCAAAGGTTTCCAAGTGGACCACGTGCTTTCCCTGATCTCTCATATTTAGTACGCGGATAATATGCTTCTTTTCTGTGAGGTGGATGAAGTAAAGGTTGATAGCCTGTGTATGATTCTCCACTATTTTGAAGTAGTTTCTGGGCAAAAGGTAAAGCTGGCTAAATGTGAAATGCATGGTGTCCACTTGGATAGCGATGAAATTGAGCACCTTGCCGGTCTTTTGGTTGCAAGGCGGGTTCTTTCTCTTCATCTTATCTGCCACCCCCTAGCATTGGAAAGCCAGCCAAGCATATTTGGGACAAAGTGGTGGAAAGATTTGAGTGGAAATTGGCGGGTTGGAAATGGCGGTTTGCTGCTTGGAGGGCGAATCACTCTCATTAAAGCGGCTTTATCCAACTTGCCCCTTTTTTTCATGTCGCTTTTTAGGTGTTCGAAAGCCGTCCTTGATCACCTTGAGAAGCTCAGATGAGATTTTCTTTGGGGCAACTCGCCGGAGAAGAAAATGTTCCACTTATTGGAGAGGGATGAAGTTTGCAAGCTATATGACGGAGGTGGTGCTACCATTCATAATTTGAGCATGATGAATGATGCCCTCTTGGGAAAATGGTGGTGGTAGTTTGGTGCAGAAAGGGGAGCTTTTTGGAGAGAGATCATTGCTAACAAATATGATTGTACGGAAGGTGGGTGGTGGACAAAAGAATCTTCAAACTGCAGGGTGTTGGTAGTTTAGAAGGGCATCTCTAGTATGAGATCGAAGTTCATGGAAGCTTTCTCCATGGGAAACGGGGAGAAGATTTGCTTTTGGGAAGATGTGTGGAGGGGCTACTTGCCTCTTCACATTAGATTCCCGGTCATTGCCTGCCTTACTCTTGATCAGCACGTCATGATCAATTGTTGCTATGAGTTTCGTGGCAATTCAATTGTGTGGTCTCTGCCTTGCCGCTGTTTCCTTCGGGACAATGGGGTGGAAGAATACGCCGCTTTTTTATAGTATTTGCAGCTTTGTTGGCCTTAGTTCATGAGAGCAACAATGTGGTTTGGTCTAATGACAAATTAGCTGCTTCTCGGTTGGCTCTTTCTACTTCATGCTTCGAAAAGGAGGAATGAAGACTGGGAAGATGTCTCACATGTGGCATTATGGTGCCCCTCCCAAGATTGGAGCTTTTGTTTGGCTTATGGGTACAAATAGAGTGTTGACGATTGACAACCTCCAAAAGCAGTCTATGGTCATCCCAAATAAGTCTCTTGTGCATGTTTGATGCTGAATCGGTTAACCATCTTTCTATTCATTGCACCTTTGCTGGTCAAGTGTGGGCCTTCTTCCTCGTCAAATTCAATGTGGCGTGGGCAAATCAATGCCTTGTGACATTAGCGATCTATTTACGGAGTGGCATGGGGCTGCTTTTCGCAAAAAAGTTCAGGCATTGTGGAGGCATTGTCTCCTTGCAGGGTTTTGGGGGATTTGGGGCGAGAGGAATGGTAAATGTTTTTGCAATGTTTGCCAAAGTGTTGAGTGGGTTCTCTCTCATGTTTAGGATATTGATGTTGAGTGTGCAAGGGGTAGTGGGTGGTTGGATAAGATGTAATTTTCTTTTTGCTTCTTTTGTTCCCTTCTTCTTCTTTTTGTTAAGCCTCTTAGCAATACCTCAGCACTTTTTCAGTGACAGTTCTCGTTCTCTTTCAAAACAAACACACACACACACACACACACACACACACACACACACGTTTGGGATGGCCATTGCTCATTTTTGAAGATTATCAATGGTTAAAACTCGGTTCCCTCCCAATGAGCCATGCAAATGCCAAAGCTTTAGGAGGGGCCCACAATGCCACAACAAGGCTGTTGGGGTTATATCTTCTAACTGCCATAGATCCTGAAGCACCTCGTAGAACGATTGATCCTTGAATTGGTCCAATTTATCCCTCCGTGGTTCCACCACACCATGGTAGCCCTTTCCCTATCTAGGAGTTTTAGTCAGTCAACTCTCTTCGGCAAGGAGGCGACCACATCACCTTGTTGCCGCTAACTGACAAGCATCTAGACATGGGAATGTCGCTGTCCACTGCTAATCATGCCAGTCTTGGGAATGCATGCTGAAGTGGTAACTCTCCTTCCACGCATCCTTCCCAAAACAGACATTTTCCCATTTCCAAGAGAGAATCTAACCCCCTCCTTGAAATTAGCTTTAATGCCCAATATACCTTTC
The DNA here is from genome assembly GCA_003013855.2 of Liriodendron chinense. Classification (NCBI taxonomy): domain Eukaryota; kingdom Viridiplantae; phylum Streptophyta; class Magnoliopsida; order Magnoliales; family Magnoliaceae; genus Liriodendron; species Liriodendron chinense. The sequence continues at coordinate 665,668 of PVNU02000815.1, read as the reverse complement.
CAAAGCCCTGATGCTCCAAATGATTGGTTGAATTAATTCTAGTTTTACTTGGAACTTCACTCAGGCCCAACAAGGGCCAACATGAGACTGACTCTTTGATGGACGCCGGAATTTTTTTTTTTTTTTTGGGTAGCACTTTAACAAACTTAAAGCTCAATCCAGTTTCACAGGTTTTCCTGACTAACTTCCCCCCTGCTGAGTGTTATGTTAAGACTTAAGAGAAACCATGCTACAGCTTTAACTCAACTTGGGTCTTTGATCTAGTCAGTTGACATGGTGGGACTTTCAGGTGGTTTGATTTCGTTGATTGTCTCATGCTCTAGTTTGGAGTTTCCTTATTGAAGCCTTTCGTTACTGAGCACTTGTTGTCATGGTAATAAAATCTCTCTTTTATTAGTTGCTGTAACATCTAACATGGGGGTTAAAATACAAAATAGGTTTATTGTGACTGTCATGGTAATAAAATCTCTCTCTGTTTGACTGTCAATTTTGCACATATTTTGGCTGTGTATGGAATTTTAAAAGTAAGCGTAAACTTTTTGATCCTCTTATGTAGAAAGGTTGAGGCAGCTGATCTAGCTGTCTCTGAATCCCAAACTTACATCCTTCTCTCCTTGTTCTTTCAGGTATTCCATGACAAAGGCCTTCTGCATAGCTTTCTGCATGACCTTCTTTTCTGTGTTTGATGTTCCTGTCTTCTGGCCCATATTGCTGTGCTACTGGATTGTTCTTTTCGTCCTGACAATGAAGCGTCAAATTCTACACATGATCAAATACAAATATATCCCATTCAGCATAGGAAAGCAGGTGAGTTCCTCGTAGCCTTAATATATTGTGTTCATGACCACCACTGGCACCGGCACTGGCACCATCGAAACGATACTATGGGAAATTTTTTTGATATTCTGGCAGAGTATGATGGTTGATATGCAGGAGCTAATAAATTGTAGATGCAGCATAGAATTATAACCCAAATTAACTGGTCCAAATGGTGAGAGATGGATCATAAACCAAGGTTAGACTAATTTGGTCAATTAACTAGACCCTTGGAGGAAATTTATTGGAAAATAGCCAACGGTCCAAATTCAGCAAAAAAATGCCCACAAATCAGAGGTTCAGATTTTTCAACCTTTCTGATTTTGGGATGGAACCTCTCAATAGTGGGTGCAACAATTTGGACAGTTTAATTTGAATTGACATTTGCTGCATGTACAATTTCTGAGTGCTTGCATATCAATCATCACAATCCACCAGAGTATCAAACTCCCCTAATACTATAGTGTCATATGTCAGTTGAATGTAACATATTTGCAGGTTGCTGATACAGTTGGTTGAAATATGTGGTACGAAATGTTGATAATTTAATTTAAAGTGAATGATATTGAGAAAAAGCAAACATGCAAGCATGAGAAAATCAGCAATATGGTGGTGGAACAGTCTCTATGAGAGACCATGAAGAGCATGTTTTGTCATCATAGCTTGGTCACAGCTCTGTGGTTGGCTTTCATGATTGCTTGGCAAAAGTTTAGCAACTGGCTGACCGCTTGATGTCAACCCTCATTTTGTGTGGAACTTGCTTCCACATTGCTGCTAGATGGAATTTATCTCCTTACAATAGTTTCCTAAAAAATTAATGATTAATCCCTTAACAACTAGGACTCTATTAAACGGAAGCCATCTTCTAAATCCTACTGAAGATACCTGCCATGAAAGTAATAAAGAGCTAGAAGGCCATAAAGAATTGGGTTCAATGGTAGACAGGGCATGTTTCAACATAGAGGTCTTGGGTTCGAGGCCAGTTTGCGTATTAAAAAAAAAAAAAAAACTAACGAAGAAAGAAAGAAAAGAAAGCATTGGGAACAGAAGATACTGTAGAAATCAATGGGGTTTTAAGGATGTAGCGGGGGATCTGGGAAGGAGAACATAAGTTGGGTTAAATCTGTCTTGCAGATTGACGGGAGCATGATTCAAGAGAAAAATAAAGTGTAGTGGGAAAGGAGGAAGAAGAAGTGGTGGATAATTATAGATGACTGTGATAAATAAAAACTGATTCAATGCCCACTACTGGGTTTGCCTTCGTTTATCTGATCAATATAGACTGATAGAGCTGTCTCCAGATTTACCATATTATTTGTGTGCACCCCATCACTATCTGATCAGCAATGAGTTGTGTGCTCCAACATGTCCCATCATCAACTTTACAATTGGAACTGGTTGGAATTAATAGCGACCACGTCTGATGACCACCATCCAAATAGCTGAATGGGACACCGGTGATTTGGTACTAGTCAAGAGACTGGATGGTTTTTCATTCTGATAATTGTCACCAACATGCGTTTTTTTTTTTTTTTTTTGAAAGATACCAACATGTTCATCCTTCAAAAAAAGAAAAAAAGAAAAAAAGATACCAACATGTTATTGTTATCTTGACAATAACATCAAATTGTTGCCCCCATGTGTTCAACAATATGTTTATCTAGAGAAAGAACACTATTACAAGCCAGCATCAAATTCTTGTCATTGTCTCATTTATATCTTTGCTTTCCTTTAATGACAGAGGTACGGTAAGAAGAAGTCATCTGCTGGCAGCAGTAGTTCATCCAGGGACTGATCCTTGGTGCGCATGTATGCTCGTGATGAATGGAAAGGGGGAAAAGAATATGGGATTTTGCTGATTTTTACTTTCTAAATTCAGAAGTGAACATATATACCATGTCATTCGGAATGCTCTTTGCATATCTACTTAACTTTACCTGCCCCCTTGGGGCTGTCACAACATATGCAACGCATATATTGATGATTCTTTCATCTATTCTCGCTTCGCCTTTTTCTATCAGGTTAATGTCATTGTCCCCTTTTGTTCAAGCGAAGTTTCACAGTTTATTGACTGCTCCTGTAACTTATCTTTAGCAACTGTACTGTACAGTTGGTATAAGTTCTTTGGCATTTTGATCTTCATAGCATTGTTTGAGATATTGGCTGATGTGTATGAGAGATTTTGTAGTGAGGTCTATGAATATGCGGGCTGAAATGTAACGTCTGGCCATAGTTCTAATACTCGGCGACTGACTCAAAACTTGGCTGAGTCAACTTGAGTCAACGAGATTTTGAGCCAAGTCATAAGGAAACTCAATCCTTAAGAGGGACTTGGTTCCAACTAGTTGGACACGTTAAGTCGCCACTCAATTTGTGAAGGCGCTTTATTAGAAGGAAAGCAAGAGGGGTGAATGGGAGTTGAGCCTAGAACCTATAAACCTTAACCAGTGGTAGCATGTTGAGTTGTTGCTTAATTTAGTGTTTTCTATTAGTTATACAATGTAAAATTTTAAATAATTATTACAAACTAAGCTATTTTTAAATACAATAGCTATTTTTACGAGTCGACTTGGTTGAGTTTTTGAGTCAAGCCAACCCAGCTGAACATCAGTAGAGTTGTGCGTCTGACTAGTAAATTTCAGGGCCTGTTTGGCACGCGGGATTAAATGGTATGGAATTCAATTAGATGGGATTAACACTATTATTGCACAATGATTGCATGTCTGGAAATACCATGGTATATTTTGAAGATCCAATCCCTATGTTTGGAATCAGATTCTTTTTTTTTTTTTTGAAAGGTTGGGATCAGATTCTTACTCAAGCAAAAACAGTATTAAGAAAAACCCTGTTTGGTGGACTATGGATTTGGAATCAACAGACCAGATTCATAACTGATGTCGGTCACTTACACATGTATGTAATTCAAATGTCAAGTGTAAAGTACCGTATGGATAAAACACATGCATCAATTTGGGACTCACAAATGTAGTGGATTTCAAAATCCATCATAAATATCGCATGAGACCAAATGCAATTCCGTTCCACCCAATCCCATTCCTTGCCATGTCTCCAAACGTACTATGGAATTTGCACGGAACCAAATCCAATTCCATCCCACTTAATCCCCTCTTGATGGTCAGAAGTGCAACTTTGACCAGGCAGAGCACCGGCAGGATTCTGAGAAATCATTAGGGAGAGTTTCCATGACAAAGGTTTTGGGTTTCTCCCCATTTCTCTCAGAAGTCACTGAGCAATCAGCTTCGGTTATGCTGGCATTGGCTTTCACCTATAATAGGATTGGGACCAGATCTCTGCTATCACAACAAATCACTGCCCCCATTTTCAGTTGCCAAGGCTCCACGTGTGCCATTGTGATATCCAGGTGGTCCCCTCCTTGAATGTGTCCAACTTGGGAATCATGCTGGCATGCAGAAATGAGATGGTTATCATTTTCTAGCCGTCCATTTCTTCTACACTGTGTGGTCTGCCTGACAAATGCCATTGTGATATCCAGGTGGTCCCCTCCTTGAATGTGTCCAACTTGGGAATCATGCTGGCATGCAGAAATGAGATGGTTATCATTTTCTAGCCGTCCATTTCTTCTACACTGTGTGGTCTGCCTGACAAATGTACCGTATAGAATCTAAGTCGTCCTTCTTCAGTAAAGGCACAAATAAGGGCACTTGGGGTTCTTGAACCTGAGTCATCCTTTTGCATGTCATTTTGTTTTATGTTCAATCAGGTACTGTCCTCTTTTTTTCCTTTTCCTTTTTTTTTTTTTTTTTCATTTGTTGCTACTGCTAGTCTGCTACTACTACTATTATTATTAGTATTGTTGGTGGTGGTAGTGGTGGTGTTGGGCTAGAGTCCTATGGTAGATCGCCACCACTTTTAGGACCCATTGTGTATGGAGAATTGCTAGAAAACACATTGAGAAGATGGTAGCTGTATGAATTTGCCCTCAATTGGGGACAGAAGAAGGATAGAATTCAAGGGTCTCTTCGGGTGTTTCTGCTGATGAGTTAACACATATGCTGGAGTGTGTGAAGTTTTTAGTAAGTGCTAGGAATCCTTTCATCTTCGATAACATTATCATTCATCATCTTCGTCTCAGCCAGATAGGCTACCCTGATTGAGATCAGCTATAGAATCTGCTTGAAATGTCAGATTCAGATAGTCCAGATTTAATGAAAAAAGATGCGATCAAAGTTTTGACATCTGGTTGCCTACCTGACACAACACTGACAATGAGCCCAAACCTCTCACAGGCAGGTTTTATAAAAAGAGTCTGGATCCTCTGTTGAAACCGAGCAACTGAGCAGAAAAACCCTGCTTGTCACTTCTCTGATTGGTCCAGCTCAGCCCAGTTCTGACACAGTCAGGATGAGCTGGACCAATCAGAGCAACAGAAGTAGAGGTTCTCTGCTTGGTTTCAGAAGAGGATCCGAATTCTTGTAAAAATTAGTCAATACTTTTGAAAAAGAAAATAATTCCCTTTGAATTTGGATCACACAGTATTTTATTTCTGGCATGGATAATGTACCATCATACATGGGAAAAAGGTTCTCTGAGTTCTAGGTCGAACTGTGGGGCCAACTGTAATGTATGTCAGGCGTCCACACGATCCATTAGATGCACCCTTCCGTGGAAGGCCATGGGCCTAAAAATCAGGTCAATCCATGACTTAGGTGTGCCACACCATAGGCAACAGCTAAGAGTGGATGCCCAGCCATTGAAGCCTTCCTAATTGTATAGAGGGCCTATGGAGATATTCAAACATCCAACCCATCCATTGTGTGTGTCCTAGTTGGATGAAGGGTCAAACCAAATTTCAGGCCATTCCAAAACTAATGTGGGCTCCACTAAGTGTTTTCAAATGCTTTAGGAATGATTTTACACGGTTCAGATTGTGTGGCCTGCTTGAGTTCTGAATATGGCTAATTTTTGGGACATCTCGTAGCCTAAAGGAAAGCCACCAAATGCACGGTATGGATGTCTGACACATCATGGCAGGCCCCACAGTGCTCATATATATATATATATATATATATATATATATATATATATATAGGAATGCTCACCTGTAAACTTCTCACATGATGTGAGCTCAAAATCCGAGCCGTTCATGTGATGTAGCACCCAAAAAAACCTATAAGGTCCATCTTTCAACCTGATCCAGAACTCTAGTGGGCCACAACAGAAAGCAAGAGGCAAATCAAGGGAAGAAACTGTTTCCTTCTTTCATGGCCTACCAAAGTTCTAATACAAGTTGAAAGATGGGCTCTGGGGTTTTTCGGTGCTGCATCACATAGACGGCTCAGATTTTGGGCTCATATCATGTGCGATGAGTCATGAAAAAGTGCTCACGAATTTATCATGAGAGAAGTGCGCAGGTGAGCATTACTCTCACACACACACACATACACACACATATATATCAAGTCAACCGGTTGGACCACAAGGTATAGTCCACCCAGCCCTAACCTGTTAAATGCATGTGAAATCCAACCCTTTCAATAGGTTCACACCACCATGAGGATCACCTATTGCAGAAATCAGCCTGATCGACTTGTAAGGGTGACAACACCTGAAACCAATGTGTAGCCGTTCACAAGTCCACTCGATGAGTTGAAATGGAATAATTTGTGCACAAGTAATCTTCATGATGGGGCAAGAGTCAAGACTACAAGGTGGGTTGGATGTCCTACAAACATAACAAGTTGAAAGTAATCCACTTGTTGGACCTTAACTTATAGTACAACCGGTTGGACTAGAGACTTGCCCTTTTGAGAGAGAGAGAGAGAGAGAGAGAGAGAGAGATGGGCCCTGACGTCACGGTGGTCTGCTATGATAGCTACTCAGTCGAGAGACCTCTCTCTCCAGGATCAAATGTGAGGAGGTATAACCAAGTTGGGCATCTGCATTTAGCAATGGATACTCTCTCTTAATTAAAGCTTTTGCTGCTTGAAAAAAAAAAGGAATATCATGAAGACAACGAACAGCATCCAAAGCCCCTTTGAAAACCTAAACAGTTTTTGCACCAGATTTACATCTTTTAGAATTCCGTACTTTTTATTTAGACAGTGCAATGCTGCAATCCTCAAAGCCGTTAAAAAAACTCCCATCATTCCTACGGAAACATTGGTCTTTATTTGTACTGCAACGAAACACTGCCACTGAAGCCCTTCCCATATACGCCCATGAACTTCGCAACAAACTCTGCACACAAACAATGATCCCGTAACATACTAACATGTGCCAGTGCGGCCCCACATCCATGTGTAAGGAAGCCCATCTGTATGCCACCACGTATGGTTGCAGGCCTGACATCCAGGCCATACATCAGGTGGGTCCAATCCCAAGGATTTCCTGGGCCAACAATCAGGTTGATCCACTCATTAGGTGGGCTGCAATGTTAGAAACAGGAGAACTTGGCCTAGTTTTTTCATCTGTTTGTGAACTGTGGACCACCTGACCTGTTTCTGGCCTAGGCATCAACACATGGACCCACCTAATGGACAGCTTGGATTATGCAATGTTGGCACATGTGGTGGCATGACTATGGTTGACTATGTGCACACAGCATGCACATGAATGAATATACATACTATAATATCCACAAGAAGGTCCCAAGTCCATCCCGTTGGGCCAGAAGTTACAGTGCACCAAGGTCCACCCAGTGGATAACTTCTGACCTGTTGAGCACATGTGACATCCAACCTGTCCAATAGATAGGCCCCACCATTAGGATCACCTTATGTAAAAATCAGCCATATCCACTCATCAACTGGACCGCACTAGTATATTTCTATTTACAATGGGCAGTCATTCTTTTCTATGGTGTGGCCCACTTTATGAGTGGATAGTGCTGATTTTTTTTTGGCACTAGGCGATCCTCATTATGGGTCAACCTATTAGAAAGGTTGGATGTCACATGTTGTCAATGGGTTGGAAGTCATCTGCTGGGTGGACTGTAACTTGTGGTTCAACCGGTTGGACTTGAGAGTTGAGACCTCAGTATCTACATACCTTCTAATTTCAGGAGGGCACCTGTTCCAGTGGGCAGTCTCTTGTCCTGTAGATACGACTGTTTTAGCACATCTGATTCCTTCTCTCAACGGGGTGATTGAAAGGGTAGGGGATGGAACTTACGTAATAAGCATGCCAGTAATAAAGCTCTCTTTTTAGACTAGCTTCAACTCCCCTAAGAAATTGTTCCACAAGCTTCTGCATTGGGACCATTTGTAGTTCTATTTAAATAAGGAACCTTCACTTTGAAGATCAATTCCATAAAGTGCGAACAAATTACCTGAAGGATTAGTTTGGGGTGGACAAAATCCACCAGCAGTCTCTGAAACTTCACTCGAACAAAAGCCAGTCTGAAAATGAAACACGAGAAATCTTAATTCGCACTTTCAGAGTAATTCAAAAGAACCGGCAAACAGATAAGTTGAAAAGTAGATGTTTTTTTTATTTTTATTTTTGTTTTTATTTTTTAATACCTTATAATCCATGTAATGATTTTATGATGCATATCTCAAAGACTGTCAGTTAGGCTTTTTAAAATTATTTATTTATTTATCATGAGAGTTCCTGATTTGCAGGGAGAAAGGCCAAGTTGATGATGATTGATTGATCCAGGCTCCTGATTGCAACAAATTCCCAAGTCCCAACTAGATAAGATTAGTGAGCTCCACTGCTGGCCTGGTCAGATTATTGACCTTACACGAGCGTATTATTTCTACATGTGTGAACTGTGCACTATTCATTCATCCACTTGCATTGATTAAGCATAATTTTCCTTCTTTTTTTTTGGTAGCTGTACCCTTTTTAATAAAAGAACTTGCATAAAAAGTAAGAGATGAAGTTAAATTAGGAAAGTGATGAGCATGCCTAAATATAGAAGGCAACGAGTTTCTTTATTATGATTCTTTTTTTAAGAGTGTTTCTTTATTATGATTGAAGACTTTTCTTTTAAACATTAATATGAAGGTGGTGGAGTGTGATACTCCCATAGGCGCTAGAGGTTTGATGCTCTAATTCTATCCTTTCTATTGGTGTGGTGCCCTAGAAGACTCTTTGAAGTTCATTCAACAGTCCTTTTTTATTTTTATTTTTTTATCTTAGTTTCTGCTATTGGGTGAAGCTTATAAGGAAGAATTTCCGACGACATCATCATCGTTGCCATCATCTCATCATAATATAAGCCTTAACCCAACTAGTTGGGGTTGGCTAAGAATTTCTGCAACAGCTTCAATTTTCTGGTATGAAAATTCCTACACATTCTCCCTCGATGTAATGATGACGATGATGACAGCGACAATAATGATACAGTTCTAAACTTCCCCTGCAGAAAACCACAAAAGCCCTTGAAAATGGTTTTCAATTGCTCTATAACAGACAATGCCCTTCTCCCTGAATGTTGAGGCCAAACTCCATATTTTCAGTCCTCTGTCAACAGATATTTAACAAAACAATGGTTGTTCTTCTTATTAATTTAGGAATCAAATAAATTTGGTATTTTTTTATTTTTATTTTTTGACAAAATAGGAATCGTAAAGCTGATCCCAAAGGGCTGTGTCAAATAACCACTTGCTCTAAAAGCTCGAGCCATTAGAAGATGGTGTATCAATGTGAATCAAGAGACTTTAACACTACCCCGCACATGTGGGGTGGAACTCCGCACGGGAACATACTAGACAAGGGTGGGGGGACACTCACACCATAAACAGGTCGGGCTTGATTTCCCGGTTCCCGGGCCGGACTTGATTTTCCTGGCCCCCCCTGTGGGAGAATATATTACGGAGGCATATTTGCTGCTCCCAGGATTCAAACACATGACCTTGCGCTCTAATACCATGTCAAATAACCACTTTCTCTAAAAGCTCAAGCCTTTAGAGGATGGTGTATCAATGTATATCAAGGGACTTTAACAGGCTGGAATAAGGATATGATGATGCTGATGATGATGACTGACCAATGAAGCATTACATATTGATCCCATCAATACATCAAGGACTGTTGATATATCGGTGAATATTAGTTGCTAACCTTTTGGGAGATGGATCGGCTAGAATCTCTGCTGCAAGTTCCACTAGGACCTCTTCCCAGCCTAGTGGGATTGGTTGTTCTTCAGTGAAAGGATAGCTACATGGCAACAGATGAATCAGGAAAAAGTGAAATGAAATTTCACACGAGCCACTGCCTCATTCATAGTTCTTACTTGTGTGCTTTGCATGCTTCAAGTGCCATGATTGCGTTCCTCAAGTTCTGCTTTGATTTGGTTGCAATTTTAGCTGCAAAACTCATTGGCAGATCAAAGTTCTCCTTCCTTGCTATTTGAATAAGAACCTCCATGATCTGAGATATAAAGTAAAAGTGTTACATTTGCTCTCAGAAATTGTAACTCTTGCACTTCAATCTCATTCAAAGGCAGCTACAGTATCAGTAATTGATGCCAGGTTCGACCACAGAAAGGGAGGTAACAAGAAGTGATTCCATCATTAATTGGGGAAAAGAGTGAAGTTTGAAGCAATAAAAAAGAAGACTGTTCTCTGTAATGATGGGCCTGTTGTGCACAAACGAATCCCATGGTGTTCCTGCCCCACCAACTACTATGATTTTGTAATATTAAGGTGGAGAGTGAATATTAAAAATTACACTATTTGGCAGCAGGTACAAATCTCCTTCTTGGCAATTTCTTGGGAGACTGTCAGATTCTGACATTTTTCTCACGATTCTATCAGGAAATCTTGCTGAAAATAAAAATACCTGTCACCATTATCTAAGACTTATCCTAATTAATTGGGATCATCTACATGAATCCTATTCTACCATTCCTCTCTATTGAAGGCCACAACTTTATTATAAACTAATAAATAATTTTAAAAGTTATTATAAACTAATAAATAATTTTAAAAATATAAAATATAGCTAAAACTGAGTTACTTTAAAATTTTAAATATTGATTTTGTTAGAACTGTGAAACATTAAAAACTGCCAAGCATTTGAAAATCTCACAACTTTATCACAATCCGAGAAAATATCGAAAGATTTTCATAATCTTAGCAACATTTGTCACAAACTCATGTCAAACATTGCAGCAATCGCGCCATCCCACTTCGTCTCATTGCATTAAATGCAGTTGTTGGGAGGAAAACTTGGGAAACACCATAGCATCTCTAGTTCGAAAACATCCCCATGCGATGAAATATATAACTGTTTAGAACATAGATGATGTTTAGTAACATGCAAGTCAAAGAAGAATAATCCAAAAACCATGTCCACGATCGTGCTTGCTTTTGTTTTAAATAAGACATAACAAGGTGAACTCGGTTCTGGTTAAAATGATGCAAAGCCCAACGCCCCAAACTCTATGATATTCATGTGTATGAAATGAAAGCAATACCTACCTCATGTGTAACGGGGGCATCCACTGCAATAAGCTTGCAGCGGCTTTTGATCGATTCGAGAAGGCCAGTGTCATCTTCACAACAGAGTATGATCTTACATGCATCTGTATGACAGTCCATTATCCACTTTATCAAGTGCTGCACGTTGTCTGCGAGTTTGTCAACCTCATAGAGAATGATTACTGGAATAGTGAGATAAAGCCATGTTAGATTTGTAAAGATTGGGTCATTTGGGAAGAGGTGAGTGTTCAAGCCGTCGGACCTTTGTAATCTGCCTTTAAGCTTGCATCACTGAATTCAGGAATAGGTGCACGGTTGCTGGTTATTTCCTTGACTAGAGCCATTAATGCATATCTGGCATTCTTTGATATAGACTTCAGATTAAGCTCCACATGGTGAGGGCTTGAAGTTAGCGGAACAACCACTGGCATTTGCTGAGTTTCCTGTTAAAAGCATCAAAAGGATCTACTGTTAGTCGGTACCAATCAAAATGTTTGTAATTTGTTCACCAGCTCTAAAAAGAGTATAAGAAAAGAGGAGAAAGTTTTACAAAAAAAAAACAACAAAGAACAGCTGCCATTTCACAGGACTTTTTCTTAATTGTCGGGCAGCAGTTAAGTACATTTTTTTAGCCACACAAAAAGACAACAAGAAAAAAGAAAAAAGGATCATCGTTCGTCATACCTGAACATGAAAGTATCTTAAATCATTTGAGATCTGCAATAAAATTGGACAAAGAACTGGTAAGCCTATTTAACGTTAGTGTACAAACTTCGAACAGAAAACACATGCATGTAGACACACGCACACCAAACAGACCATCAGATGAACTTCTTGAAACATACTTGCCAAGCTGAAGCACCAAAAATTTCACACAGTAAAGCCATGCCTAGGGCTTTCTTTCCTGAGCCCGAAGGTCCCTTGAACAGAAGATGAGGGCAGTTGCGGAGGGATATCTAGCCAAAGTGAAGGAAGTAACTATCAGTGAGATGGCATAAAAATGACCTATCATTGAGTTATGACAAGAGAAACTGACACTTTGAAAGAAGAAAAAGAAAAGAAGAAGAAGAAGAAGAAACTGACACTTCGAAAGAAGAAAAAGAAAAGAAGAAGAAGAAGAAGAAGAAGAAGAAGCATACATTATCTATAAACATGGTCCAAAAGCAATGCTACTCGTGACTTTCACCAAGTTAAGAGTTACAATGCCATGATAAAACTTGAAAATTATACATAGCTGTGACCTGCTACAGACTTGGCCTGACTTGATTATTCTCACATATGTTACAAGACATATAGATGAAGTTCAAAATTGAGTTCTATAGCATTTAGTTTGCATTAATTACAGAATTCAATTTTGAATGCATGATGCAAGTCAATTCAACATATAGAAACCATTAAGCATGTAAAGTATTATACAGATGTATTACATCGTAGAAAATAATTTTCGATTACAAACATTGATGAGCTATAGATTGTAGAATCACTTATCAAATAGACTTCATTAATGATATATAAATAAGTAGAACAATAAAGCATTTCAAATACGCTCAGTTGTCATGTTCCTCATAAGAATGTATTGCAACCCAGTCACAAGCTGAGCTCCCCAAGGGTATCAACCAGTTTAGTTAGGTATTTGAGGGAATTGTGCCAAACTATTAAACAACACCGACTGTGTAAAAGCATCTAAAGAATTTTAAACAGCTATCATTTCTCAAATTCCTCGAAAAATGGTAAAAATTCTACTCTTATTATGCCAATTTTCAAAATTATAGGAGAATTGGAAAAAGGATAGAAGCAGAATTGCCAAGTCAGGGTAGCCATACCAATTGCTTGAGATGTTGGGCTTGTGATTTGTGGCAAATGAATCCACTCAATGAATCAGGTTGATGCTTATCAGCCCAGAACTGTCTAAGGTTTTCCACCACAAATGCCTTCTCAATAAATGAAGCCTCATCTATATTCCTAGCTTCAGGAGACTTCGATCTCCTGCAACTACCCCCCCTTATACAAGAGAACCACACGTCCTTTTGGCTTCTTTGCATGCTGGCAGTGAATTTCCGGAAACTCTCACTCATCACTCTGCTACCATCAGCCATCTTACTACTTCCATTGATAGTTTTACTACTACTCTGCCTACTTATTGCAGAGCTTGAGAACATGTTTCTTTGCGATGGAACAGTACTGACTGTAGACACTTGCATATTCTGATCAAAACCACTGATTCCTCTGCTTGTCTGTTGAACGTTGGGAGTTTTTTCAGAAACTGCCTTAGCTTTGGGTGCAAAGCTGCTTGCAGAACCAATGTTCTTTGGTGCTGCATTTTTTTGCAAGGCTGTGAAGTCGCGAGAAAAGAAGATATCGCCCGGAGGAATCGAGTCTGTGCTTTCCATCATTAAAGCATCAGGAACTGCACTTTTTGAAAGCTTTTCGTTAGCAATCATTTCATTGATTTCACTTGCAGAAGGTGCTTTTGTGTGAGAATTTTTCTTCTGTTTCTGAACCGGGATTCCTGCTAATGGTGAGGGGCTTCGGTCCCATCTTTGCTCCTTGGAAATAGTACTAATGTGCTGCACTTTCTCCCTTGCTCTCAATTTTGGAGCCGACATTGTCCTGTGGCTGTAGTTAGGCCTCTCGCTCATTCTAGAAGCTTTCCCTGAGTCCATAAACTCGTGTGGAGATTTTTGGTTTGGTTTCCAGTATGATCCTTTAAGCTCGTCGTTTTCCACATTGGTTTCCTCTTTACCCACTTCAAATGAAGAAATATGTCTCTGATTCTCGGAAAGTGCAAAAAGACTGCCATTTCCACGTAAATGAGAGCCTAATTTGGGCAAAACACTACCACCATCATCTACACGTGGTCTGTATGGAGATTTACTTTTACTCCTTGGCATTGGGCTGACTTCTGAAGCTTGGAAAGAGAAATCATCATCAGGCTTTGCAGTATACCTTCGATCATGGCCCAAGGGACTGATACTTCTCGCAGAACGTAATGAAGTTTTCAGCTGTTCTGCGACTAAAACCCTGCCCCTTTGATTATTATCTTTCTTTAGATCATGCCATGGAGTATCCCGCCATTCAGATTCCGCATCAGAAGGTTCATAGCCACTTCGCCTCTGTTTGAGAGAGGAATGAGCCTGAGCTCTGTTGTGTCTTGAGGCATTCCGCATCATGGGCATCACAGAAGAATTTACAAGTTCTGCTGTTTGACACGTCGAAAAGCTTGGAAACTTGGCTTCTGCATGAATATTAAAGGAAGCATCGAATTCCTGAAATTCAAGTGTGGGGAAAGCTTGGAAGCAAAGGTTTCTGCAACAGGAAAGTAGAAGGATCGAATTGCTCAAGGGAATTATGAGTTTCAGAAAATCGGACCTCGATGCCCTAGGAAGAGTGAAATTGTAGTGTTACTACTAAGAGACTTGAGTACTTGAAAATTTGAATATGGAAATGCCCTGAATTCTTGAATTCTGGCACATTTCTCAATGGTGGGTAGGAGCAAGATCGGGAGTTCTTAGTTTGGACATCAAAACTAGTTGAGAATCTCTAAATTGGGTTATCTCTGGAAGAAGAGCGACTGGAGGATTCCTTGAGTTCCTAACAAAAGCTACAAGAAGCTCACAGTTTCCTAAAATCGAAACATAAAACTCTAAAAAAAGCTTGGATTTTCCAATGCTTTTGAGCGAAGAAGTTCCAGATTGCACAAAACCGGAACTAAAAAGCCTAGGAAAATCTCGAATTCTGGTGTTTATGACTGGAACGTAAAATCAAAGAAAGAGCTCGAATTCTCATGTTTTCACGAGAAGAAGATCCGAATTTCCTTAAATCGGTCTTCGGAACTGTAGAAAAAGCTTGAATTCTCGAGTTTTTGCGAGAAGAAGCTCGGAATATCCTGGAATCGGACTTCGAGATCCTAGAAAAAGCTCGAATTCTAGCGCTTCTGCGAGAAGGATCTAGAGATTCTAGCGAATCTTGCCTCGAAACCCTCGAAAGAGAGGTGATGAAGATGAATGGCCAGAGATTCTTGAATTTAACGGAGCGAGGTTCTCTATGCAGCTGCATTGCTTGAAGACAAAAGGAAGACAGAAGAGAGTCTCTCCAGCTATTTTACAACTCCAAGTAGAGGGCCCTTCTTTCTGCAATTTCTAAGCTCTCTTTGAGAGGATCTCCCTCTCTGTCCTTTCCAGGTTCTGCTGCTCCATCAAAATGAGCGCGGATTTGCGCACACAGTAAACCCTGTGGGCCCACCATGATGTATGTGTCTTATCCACGCTGTCCATCCATTTTTCCAGCTCATTTTAAGGCATGAGCTCAAAATCGAAGCATATCCAAAGGTCAAGTGGACCACACCACAGGAAACCGTGCAATTGAATGGCCACCGTTAAAAACTTCAAGGTTTGGATAACCTGATTAGGGGTGTTAACGGGCCGGTATCGGGCCCGAAAATCAGCATTTTGAATAGAACTGACCCAAAGGCCCGGAAAGAAATAATGCAAAATCCGGGCTGAGACCTACCCAGGCCCGGCCCGGCCTGTTGATAGCCCAAAAGCTAATATTTGCATTTTCCCTTCATCCATGTCCATGTGAACTTATGAATTTCGTTGAATGAAAAATAAACATCACTGTGGGCCTAAGAAGGTTCAACGGTGGATGTCGTTATCTGCACTGTTTCCTATGGTGCGTGAGAGAGAAATCCTGACCGTCCATGAACGTGATCAGAACAGGAGTTTAAAAGGGGCGCGTTACCCGGTTACTCAGTGGGCCCACCGGCATGCCTGTGTTCAGCTCGGGCGCGAGTTTAACACTGACTGTATCTGAAAGCTATGCAGGGGCCATACAGGTGTCCGTGTGAAATTTACTCGGTCCATCAGATTTTTCCAGCTCATGGTACGGTGAGAACCCCAAAAAAAGAAGCAGATCCAAGGCTTGAGTGGGCCACGCCACAGCAAAAAAGTTGGGATTGGTCTCCGACCTTGCAACCCTCCTAGTGCATGTGTGTTTTATCCACACATGGCAAAACATTATGGGCCCTCCCATGATGCATGTGTTTTATTCACACCATCCCTTCATTTTACCCTATCATTTTAGGGTAAAGCACTAAAAAAAAATAAAAAATAAAAATCCAAAGCTGAATTAAACCACACTACAGAAGCAGTCGGAATGGTGATGCCCACACTTGCAGCCCTCCTAGTGCCTACCATGATGCTTATTTGCCATCCACGATCATGAGGTCACGAGGCATGGACAAAGGTAAAACACTAATATCAGCTTGATCCAAAATTTTCATAGCTTCTAAAAAGTTCTCAATGGTACGCTTCCAATATCCAATATTTCTCATGATATGGTCCACTTGAGCTTTTAATTTGCCTCAATTTTTGCTCATGCCCTAATACGACATGGAAAAATGAATGGACGGTGCGCATAAGACACATACATCATGGGTCCCACAAAGTTTTTCCGCATAGTATTTTTCAAATATGCTTTGGATGAGCCATCTCTAGTGATATACAATCACAATCCAATCAAATCCTACCACATCATATGCAGAACCCACTTTACTTCCATGAATGCAACAAGATGTGTGTAAGAATCCAGTCCCTCCATTTGGGTTTTTTTTTTTACAATGACCCCACCGATTATTTAACTGGGGCCCTTCTTCATGGTTGAATCCCCCTAAAGAACTCTCTGATTAAGTATTCAAATCGTCTGATCATGCAGAAGTTATAGCAACCGTACATGTTCAGAGGAAAAGAGCAAAATTATCAACCGATACAAAGTGAGAATAGTCATGTTTGGATTATTGGAAGATAACCCATCATGTTGCAACACGTTGAAGATTATTCGAGCGAACCGGGCAAGGAATTTGGATGGTCAGGATAGCAATACATGACTGCAAAGTAGGGAGTACGGCTCACCATCAATTTTATGTTGGTGGTGAACTATCACACAAGTCTCTCCCTCTTTTATTTGGCTTTGGCTCCCCGTTTCCAAATTCGCCGTCGATGTTCTCAAAGGTGCATATTGTTCGTTGAGCTCACATACAGCTGGATGGAGGTGAGAGATGCAAGCGAATGGCGACGTTGATCTGCCTTGTGGTTTTATATTCTAACAGTTCCGTTTGGTTTTTCCATGCACGGCACCTAGTCCATTTTGGACTTCATTATCAGTGATCTGGACCGTCCACTAGGTCCAATCCACTCTTCTTTTGTTAACTTGGAGAAGTCATAATCATTGGATGATTGAGGCCTTCCATTTAGTGCCCCTGGAGAAATGGACGGGCAAGATCGTTCATAATCATGAATTCCTAGAACCATATTCCTGTTATGATTTTCACGTAGTAGTTGAAGAAGATCAGGTGGGCTGGAAGTTGTGGATAGCATGCATGTATGATGTCGATTCCAACAAGGCAAGTGCAATCAGGTGCATGGAAGGGTTTCCATCAGCTGTCCACTGGATAATCTCTGTCATATATTTCCTCTTTCCTAAACGATTAAAACTTTGATACTATGGTATAGTGTGATGTATGATGGGCAAGACTCATTTGGCATCTCTACTCTAATTCAATTGGAGCTTTTCCTCTAATTCAACACCCACTAAGCTGTTCCCCTGGTATCACCTAATTCTCACCCCCTCATCCATGAGTTGTAAGACCCAGGTGTTCATATGTGGCTCAAATTTCACCATCCAACTCATGAGTCCAGCTTACATCCCGACGAATTGCTTTTATTTTTGAGAACTGATTATTTACAGTGAATGTATCACAACCTGTGCTTCAGTGCTCTCTTACCTGCCAATATACCTGTTTAGGAAATCAGGACTCTTAAAGCGGTAGGCTACGACATAAAGATCACCTTAGGTGGAAATCAGGTTCATCTGCTTGGTAGGTGAGCCAAGCCTGTATGTTGAATCCAACCATTGGTTGTCTGTTGATTCCTACAGTGTGGCCCACCTGATGATCGGACCGAACTGATTTTGTGACAGGTGATCTTCGCCTACCCCTTTAAGGTACGAATTTCCCACATTAGTGGAGTGTTGGTGAGAAAGATGGTTCTTGTGGTACTTGCTTGTTATGATCGGTTCTCAAAATCTTTCAACCTTTGATGATATGCAAATGTTGTTTTATGGGTCATTCATTGAAAGATTGTGATCATCCAACATTGAAGATTTTGTGAGGTGTTACAGGCTGTACATCTCGCTAGATGAATGGTTTGAATAACCAATTATGGCCACAGTTTGGACGGATATAATCTGATACATTGATGTATCCGGCAGTATAGTTCAATAAATCTTTTGAATTGGAATGAAGCTAGTCTTCAAAGAAAAGATAAGAGGATTCCATGAAGCAATCGTGTATATATATATATATATATATATATATATATATATATATATATATATATATATATATATATATATATATATATATATTTTGTTAGTAGTTTGGATTTTTTTGGCACAACATACTTATTTGGATTAGGCTCCTTTTTGTGATATGATGGCCAAAAGCCCTACGCCTGGTGGAACGTGTAAAGTTAAGCTATTAAATGTTTGGGATCGTAACATTCCACCATGCTTTGCATCTACGGTCGCCCACTTTGTGGTAACACTCACTCTAGCCTCTTTTCTTGTAGCCCTTTTTAAGGCATGGTGGCCGCACTCTAGTTATCTTGGTAGCCCTTACCACTTGGCGGCTACACTCTGATTGTTCAGGCATCCCTTTTCTCACTATAGCGCTTTCACTTGGGTCCGGATTACTCCTCCCGTGACTCAAACATGGGACTTGGTGTTGGCTTTGATATTAATTGTTAAAAACCTAACCAATGTAGGCCTGACAATGGGTTGTGTTGAACTGTGTTTGTATTGTGTTGTATTCGTGTTGTGTAAAAAATGCCCTCACTCAAGCTCAACCTATTAACTAATGGGTCAAAATTTAGAAACCCAAACCCATTCGTTAATTTAATGGGTTATCCGCAACCCGACTTATTTAACCCGTTAAATAAACGGGTCGTGCTTTCGTGGGCATAAAGATGGGAAATGGGCTCAATTTAATAGGGATTTTGGAGAGTGGCCATGTGGGGCCGCGGGCAAAAAGATGGAGAAAACTCCCAAGAGAGAGAGAGAAAAAGAGTCTTGTTGGTGTCTTAGCTTCTTAAGGATTTCTCACCACACTAAAAATAATTATCAAAATACCCTCACTAATGGGTTAAACAGCTTTCGCAGGTGAAACACTAATCTGACTTGTTATCTTAAGTGGTCTTGATGGGCCAACCCATTAGTGACCCGACATGATAAGGCCGGACCCAAACATCGAATTTTTCGTGCGAGTTGAACCAATGCACCAAAAGCCCTCGGACTGGTGGACGTGTAAAGTTAGGCTATTAAACCTTTGGGATGGTTAGGGTTAGGGTTAGGGTTAGGGCATAGGGCTTAGGCTCATTCCTAACTAGGGTGTTTTGTTGCTGTAAATAAGCTGTTCTTATTCTCTTGATCAATAAGAAAAATAATTATTACCTTCAATTTACGTTAGAATACATGTATAACTAGGGGTTCACAACACAAACAAGGTGCTTAAGAAATTATTTATGGCCATCAGGTGTTATGTACGCTGGAGTACCTATAGCTTGTTTTCGGAATCTTTGGACGGAGGAAAAATTAAATACGGAAAATTAAAAAGTAGCTTGGAATCCTCAGGATTCTACTTCTACATGGATGCGGTCACCTCTGTCCTCTTATCTACCATTGGATGTTTCGGTTCTCTTGAGATAAATGTGTAAAATGGAGTAGTTTCCAGGACGCAGATTAGCTACATACAGGTTGAGTAGCAATCTTGCTAGTGAAGTGACGTCACCATGGTTTGTGGCCCTTCCCATGATGAATCTGTTGTATCCACACCGTCCATTCATTTGGAGAGATCGTTTTAAGGCATGAACCAAAGAACGAGGTAGATCCAGATCTCAAGTAGGACCCCACCACAGAAAACAGTGGGGACAGTACTGACATCCACCGTTGAAAACTTCTTAGGTGCCACAGAAGTTTTTGATCAAGCTAATATTTGAGTCTTCCCTTCCTCCATGTCTTTGTGAATTTATGAACAGGTTGGATCTCAAAAAAGAATCATGCTGGGCCTAGGAAGTTTTCAATGGTGGATGTCACTGTCCCACTGTTTTCTGCGGTGGGGTCCACTTGAGCTTTGGATCTGCCTCATTCTTTGATTCGTGCCCTAAAATGGTCTCTCCAAATGGATAGACGGTATGGATGCAACATAAACATCATACCGGGGCCCATAGAACATCGTGACGTCACTTCCATAGCCGCTACTCAACTTGCCAGTAACTAATCCGCGTTCTTCCATGACTTTTTTTTTTTTTGGGTAATTATGTTAAGCAAAAATTCTTTTTTCAAAACCTAAAAAACATTATATCTGAAATATGCATGTTTAGTAATTAGTTCAAATAAAAGCTTTTTTAAGGATAGTTGATATTATTTCTAAATATTACAAAATCTCTAGTATAAGAGCAATGTAAATTATTGTTTTGGTGGATCTCACCATAGATGGACTGTGCTCGGAATGGCTAAAGAACGGATGGCCACAATCCTCATGTTTTTAAGACATTTGGGTCATCTATCATATAGAACATTGGATGTGAATTGTCTATCGTATGGAGCCCACCTCTAATGTGGACCTTTGATTGTGTGAGTCAAACCTTCAAAGTGGGTTGTTCATCTTGCAAGGCATGTATTGGATGTGGACCATTCATCATCACGCGCCCAACTTGATATAGGTCATCCATCATATGTGGTCCACCATCAATGCTAATTGTTGTTTATGTGGGCCCCTCAGTGTCCATTACTTGTCACCTATTATGTGGAGTCCACATTTGATGTTTCCATCGTTTAGGCCATACCTTCAAAGTAGATTGTCCATCACGTGGGGCCCACTTTTGATATCCACCATCCATCGTGTGGGGCGCACCTGATATGGGTCATCCATCATGAGAGACCTTAGACGTGCACCGTCCTTTAGGTGGGGCCCACTTGATGTGGATTGTCCATCATTAGGGGGCCACACTTTAATGGGGGCCATCCATCATATGAATCCCACTTCGTCCATTATGTAGGCCTACTTTGATGTGGACCATTCATTGTGTGGTAGCCTTAAAGTCCTTGATCCTAGGTCGCCATACTTTGATGTGGGCCATCCATCATGTGGGGCCCAACTTTGATGTGGACCATTCATCATGTGGGCCCCCATCTTCAATATGGGTCATTCATCATGTGGGCCGACCTTTGGTGTCCACCATCCATCATGTGAGTCCCACCTTTGACATAGACCATCCATCAAGTGGGGCCCACTTGATGAGAATGGTTCATCATGTTAGGTCACACTTTGATATCGGCCATCTATCATTTGGTTCCACCTTTCATGTAAACCGTGCATTATGTGAGCATATCTTGATGTGTACTATTCATCGTGTGGGGCCCAACCTTCAATATGGGTTGTTCATTGTGTGGGCCCACCTTTAATGTCAACCTTCGATCATGTGGTCCCACCTTCAATGTTCACTATTCATCATGTGGGTCCCATCTTTGATGTTGACTATCCATTAGGTTTGGGCCACAACACACATACCTAGGGAGCAAAAATAACAAGAAGAGGTTGAGAGATGAAAAAGCATTTTTTGTATTTTAAAATGTTGATAGAAGAAGGTATTTCTAACATTTTAAAAAAAATTATTAAATCCTAACGTCTACTGGCAAAAGCAAATAAGATATCTTTTAAAAAGTAACTCCCACTTATTAAATTTGAGCTTATTTGCCACTTTTTAAATGCATAAGTTTTCTAATTAGATGTTTATAAGACGGAATACTTTTTTTTTTTTACAAAGAAGCCAATAAGCTCTACAAAGTAGAGATGCCAAATGCCCGTAGATATTATGGAATTATCAAGAGCCAAAGTTTACTTATTTGGTTATACAACCAATGAAATGGTTATAGTTGAAAGGACACATGCCCAATGGTCATATTTCAAGAAACTAGTTTCCACCAATTAAAGGTTACCTTTGTTCATCCAATCTAATTTTCAGGCTTAGATTTGTATCCGACTTTCGATAACTAAAGATGTTCGTATAGTGGGGCCATGCTAGATGGATGAGACCATGTCTTACCTTACTAATCATCCAATGGGGCCAGTTAAAGGTAGACCATTGGTTGACATTTTGTGGGACTGGTGGTTCAAATGGGGAGGTATTGGGCACTTATTTGATATGTCCTACCATGTGGGCCCATGTGGTGATGTGTGTGGGGGGCTGCTTTATGCTCTCTTGGTGAGGTGGAGGTCCACCTTTTGATAACTACAATTGTTCATATATTACGGCCCATTTTAGGAGGAGACCCAAGAAATCTCCACGTTGGACTGTCATAGCCATCCTACCCAGTTTGACATTTTCTCAACGAGAACTAGGTTGTTAAAAAATGTAGAGAAATTGGGCGTTGCCCATTCCATGCCTACCCATGTGGGCCCATGGGAGTTGTGTACAGGGGTTGCCTTGTGCACACATGGTGAGGCGGAGGCTCACCTTTCATATTAAAATTGTTCATATAGTGGCCCCCTGCTGGATGGATGAGACTTAAGGGCATGTTCAATACCCCTTCCCCCCATCAAGCAAATGTGTATGCCGTTATTTCCAAATAAATCAAAAGAAAAGATAGGATCTATCTACAAATATTGTTATTTGGAAATAAATAAAAAAGGGCTGCTATTTAGAAATATTTAAAAGATAGGGTATTATTCGAAAATGATTCAAAAATTAGGGTACTATTTAGAAATCTAGCCCAAACATTTATGTGAGGATGATTGATCCTATATGTCTAGTTTCCTCTGTATTACAACTTGTTTGAGTTACATTGGACACACACATGCACTCTCCTGTACGACAAATCCATTGTTGGGTTAATTAATGAAATCCATAGAGAATGGTTGGGTCAATTGAAGGTGATTGAGGCATTGATATGGGTCCACACTTTTCATATGATCATACTGGACTTATAAGTGATCTAGATATTTAATCTAAAGTAGAATGGTTTGATCTTATGTCCCTGGATGCATGATGCATCATCTAATGTTATGGATGAATCTCTCGGTCCCCCTTATGAGCTGTAGCAAATTGTAGATCATTTTAATGCTTTTAATGCCTCTTTCTTAAGGTCCTTTTAAGGATCCTGCCCTACCATGCATGACTTCCCATTCACATGATGCACAACATGTTTCTTCTTTGATGACTCAAATGGGGTTATGTTGTTTACCATTGGCATGTTCCATTCAACAAGGCTACTTTTTTTTTTTCTTTTTTCTTTTCCTGTTATTGTTTGATGTTGTGTCACACCCAAAAGGTTAACCTATTAGGTGGAGTAACCCCAGTATATATAAAGACAAAACTTGCCCCCCTCCCAACCGATGTGGGACAAACCAACAATCCCCCTCCCCATAGTGGAACTTGGGGTGTGCAACATGCATGCATGGGGCCTCCTCCTCCTTCCCGCCTACGTGGGCCTGGGGCATGGACCAGGCAGATAACCTAGGTTTTGATACCACTGTTGTGTCACACCCAAAAGGTTAACTTATTAGGTGGAGTCGGTGTTTGCATTGTCGACGAAATGTCGATAATATCGACGATAATATCGGTGTCGCTGCCGTTGCGACACCGAAACCCCCTTTTTTCGTGTCTCTTCCAGATATCGCCGAAATTTCGGCGATTTTATCGGAATATCGCCTGTAAATAGGTAAAAATCGGAAGAAAAATCGGAAGACAGCAGTTGTCGGGGCTGAAATTGCCTAAATACGTAAATATCGTCGAAAAAAAGAAGAAAAAACTCCAATTTTCATACCTGGTTGATCGGAACGGAAGCATGCCTCAATCGACAGCGCCGGTACACGTAAGGTAAGAAATCTCCCTTTTCCTTCTCCATTGAAAGCTCCATGTCGCAATTTCGGCGAAAACTCAGGGATTCGAGGGAGAAAAGCTCTCGATTGGGAATGAGCGGGAATCCCTGATTTTTAGGGCTTCTTTCTCTCCAGCCCTTTCTCGATTTTGTGGGGACGCGGATTAGCTAAAGTAGGAATCGCACGCTCTTATCGTGCGGAGTAAACACTTTTGGGCCCACCTAGAATGTATGTGCTTTATCTATTCCGTCCATATGTTTTTCCATCTCATTTTAGGGGTTGAACCCAAAATTTAAGCATATCCAAATCTCAAGTGGACCATGCCACGGGAAACAGTGGGAATAATAATTTCCACCGTTGAAACCTTCCCAGGCCCCACAGTGATGTTTATTTGTCAGCCAACCTGTTCATAAGATCACATGATCATGGATGAAGGAAAAACAAAAATATCAGCTTGATCCAAAACTTCTGTGTCCTCAGAGAATTTTTCAATGGTAGACATTCAATTCACACTTTTCCTGTGGTGTGGTCCACTTTAGATTTTGATATGCTTCATTTTTTGGTACCGTACCTAAAATTTTCTATTAAGATGGATGGACGGAGTGGATAAAATACGTAAATCACGGTGGGCCCCACAGAGTTTACTCCGCACGCTAAGCGTGCGGAGTTACTCACTACGCAATCCGCTTCCGGTTTAGTAGGGACGCGGGTTGGGTGGTGACGTGAACACTGTGGGTCCCATCATGATGTATTTCTTTAATCCACGCCGTTCATCCATATTTACAGATCATTTTAATGTATGAGACCAAAAATGAGATAGAAAAATATCTCAAGTGAACCACATCACACGAAACAGTGAGTAGAATGTTATCCACTGTTGAAACCTTCCTAGGGCCCACAGTGATGTTTATTTGTCATCCAACCTGTACATAAGATTAAAAAAGATGGATGGATGGATGGAAAAAAAAATATAAGCTTGATCCAAAACTTCTGTGGTCCACAAAAATTTTCCAATGGTGCATGTTCAATCCCCACTGTTTCCTATGGTGTGGTCCACTTGATCTTTGCATCTGCCTCATTTTTGGTTTCGTGTCTTAAAATGAGATGGAAAAATGGATGGACAGTGTGGATTAAACAAATACATCATGGTGGGACCCATAGAGCTTTGACACCAGCTTGATGGTTGGTGTTCGCGTCACCAGCCCACCCCACGGCTGTTAAGCGGGGAGACATGAAGCCAAAGTGACGTCACCAGATTTTGTGGGCCCCACCATGATGTATGTGTTGTATCCACACCGTCCACCTATTTGGAGAGATTATTTTATGGCATGAGCCAAACAATGAGTCAGATCCAAAGCTGGAGTGGACCCCGCCACAAAAAAATAGTGGAGATTAAACACCTACCATTAAAAACTTCTATGGGCCACAGAAGTTTTCGATCAATCTGATATTTGTGTTTTCCCTTCGTTCATGTCTGTGTTAACTTATGAAAGGGTTGGATCTCAAATAAACATCATGGTGGACCCTAGGTAAGTTTCAATGGTAGGCGTCACTCTCCCCACTGTTTTCTATGGTGGGGACCACTCGAGCTTTGGATCTACCTCATTCTTTATCTTATGTCCTAAAATGATCTCTTAAAATAGATGGACGGTGTGGATTAACGGCATGGATATACAATTCATACATAAAGATGTGGGCTCCTACGGTCAAGGTACCACCTATATAGCTGGTTACTGGGTGGCGAATTCCTGCCAAAGCCTTGGCCGCTGGGAATGTAGGTGAGGCCCACCGTGATGTTTCTGAGAAATCCACCCCGTCCATCCACTTTGTGAGAACAATTTAGAACATTATACTAAAAACTAACCGAATCCAAGGCTCAAGTGCGCCGTGCTAAATGAAAAGGTGGGGTAGGGAAATTCTTACCGTTGAGATCACAGTGATGTTTATATACCATTAATACCGTCCATAACATCATTCCTACTGGGATTAACTAAAAACAAAAATATTAGACTGATTTAAAACTCCTGTAGCCCCATGAATATTTCAACTGTGGACATTTAATTATACATTTTCGGCCCATTTGATTCTTGGATCCATCTCAATTTTGGTTGCATTTATATTATATAAACTTATTTTAGTTGTTATTGGAGTGATTTCTCACGGTAACGCATGCTTTCTGAGTCTATTGAATGAAAAATTATTATTTAATGCATTCTTTTTGTAATTTTTTTATTTCTGAATATGCAAATATGTGTATTTAGACATTTCTTGAAGTTTCACTAAAAAATTCCACAATTTTCCTCATGTTTCTCCATTTTTCCCCACATTTCCGGTTATCAACGATATTATCGACGATAACGATATTATATCTTTATCTCCGGCCAGCGAAACTTGTAACGATAACGACAATGCGAACACTAGGTGGAGTAACCCCAGTATATATAAAGACAAAACCTGCCCTCCTCTCAACCGATGTGGGACAAACCAACAGTTTAACACACAGGTTTTAATTGTTGATTGATTGGAAGGCTTCCTATACTTGAATTTTATTTGAATTGATTTAACTGTCAATCTGGTTTGCCTGTAATTAAAGCATTTAAAATTCAACTTTTTCTTTACTTCTTTAGTCTGCCATCTGTCACTCATACAAGTGACTAGTTTATTATAAAAATGTGACAGATTGCAAGCCATCAGTGACCTGAAAGACTCTTGTGGGAGACTAGCCTTTTAGTTGAATACCTAGTTAACTTCAATTTTACTTTTATGTCAAGTCAGCATCTAGTGCATTATTACATCTGAATGCCTTAGTTGGCTTAAACGAATTTCTAACGTGTCATTTCTGTATCTAATCAGTTGGGATATTTTTTTAATGAGATCTCAAGTCCAATCGTTTGGACCACAAGTTACCATCCACCCAGCAGAGATAACTTCCAACATGTTATGTGCATGCATTATCTAACATGTCCAATAGGTTGGTCTCATCATGAGGATCTCTCGTACAAAAATCAGATGCATCCTCTCATCAGGTGACTACACTTGTATTTTATTATTTATCAGTAGGGAGAAATTGTTTCATATGGATTGGCCCACATGATGAGTGGTTGGGGCTGATTTTTGCACAACGTAATCCTTATGGCGCAGATATATGTTGATTATTTGAAGTTAAGTTAGGGATATTTTGGTCATCATGATAAGCATTAGGCGGAATTCTTCCAAAAAATCACTCTTGATAATTATGCTTTAAAACCTCAGGCTATGTCATTCATTTTGAAGATTGTTGTAGGAAAATGATCATTTTTCTTTAATTTTAACTCCAAATGCATCGAAGGTCGGCTTGTCAAATTGTTTATTGAATATTGGAAATTGGTATTAGTTTTTGCAAAAATTGGTATTTGAATGTGGACCACTAGTCTGTTTTGAGTTAAGGTTCCTTTTGCAGCACACAGCTCAGATGATTACCACAGCTAACTCCCTTACTCTTGAGAATGGGATGTAGGCTATCCACGTGGTGTTCTGTTGGATCAACAATTCAGCATTCCCAATCGCCACCAACGTTAGCCATTTGTACCATGAGAAAGGAGCTACATGGAACTTCTGTGGTATGAGCTGGATATTGGCATTTCTCACACTCTCTCTCTCTCTCTCTCTATAATATTTTTTGAGATGGGTATTTTTTTGGATGCAGGTTTTCTTCCATTTCTGATTTTTTCTTTTCGAGTCTATTTTTAATCACGTCAATTTTTAAGATTTAGTTCTCATAAATGGGTTGTTGTCATTGGGTTATCTTTCTTCAATCACTTTTTTGAAGAAATGGTTTTTGTTTTTACGTACTCTTTTATTGTCTTGCCAGTTGTTTCAGGGGAAAATTACCTATTGTAATGAGACATCCTCCTGATCATGAAGGAAAGAGGACTAGAAGAAAGACCCAAGAGTGGGCCCACTTGAACTGGCGAAAGGGGTTGGGAAATTCCGAAAATCCCAAGTCATCGACCCTTGCCGACCGGTTTGTTTTCTCATCTCATTTTATTACGTGATCCTAAATCCTAAGAGGTTCCAAATCTCAGGTGGACCATACCACTAGAAAGAGTAATGAATGACCATTAAAAACCTTTTTGTGGGCTACAGAAGTTTTGGATAAATTTGATCTTTATATTTTCCCTTAATCCAGTTATTCTTGAACTTATCAACAACTTGGATTGCAAATAAACATTACCGAAACCTTACGATGGACTCTTTGAATTTTTTTATGGTGGGGCATTCGATCATCATTGTTTCTAGTGGTATGGTCCACTTGAGATTTGGATCTGTATCATTTTTTTAACCCCATCCTAAAATGAGCTGGTGAAACGGATAGACGGAGTGGATATATAAAATATCATCCATGTGGGCCACGCGGTAGGGGTAACACCCACTCAGTTGTTCTCGGGTACCACCTAATTCACCCCTTTCTCTCTTAAATAAACACACTTCAAAAAGAGTTATTAACAATTTACCCCTACTTACATATGTAATTTAAAAAACAAACATCCCAAGAGATGATATGCAAGTGTGAAATCCAATTGCGTGTTGGGCACATTTTATCATGCTAAATGAACTCCGTTGGGCCCACCATGAATGTATGTCTTATCCACGCCGTCCATCCATTTTTTCAGCTCATTTTAGGAGTTGAGCCCAAAATTGAAGAATATCCAAAGCTCAAGTAGACCTCACCGCATAAATAGCAGGGATCAAGATGTTCACGGTCGAAACCTTCCTAGGGCCCATGGTGATGTTTATATATCATTCAACATGTTCATAAGGTCACACTAATATGGATGAAGTGAAAACACATATATAGGTTTAATCTAAAACCTTTGTGATCCCATGAAGATTTTAATGGTAGATTTTCAAAATAAACACTCCCTTGGTATGGTCCACTTGAGTTCAATATGCACTTTGATTTTGGGCCCATGTGTTGAAATAATCTGGTAAAACGTATGGACAAGTAGACAAGACATAACTCATTGTGGGCTCAAAAAGTTTACCCTGCCCAGTAGGCAATTGAATTTCGATAAGTAATTCAAATTGACCTGCAAATGGCATACTAGCAATATAAGTAATTCAAATTTAACCTGCAAATGGCATACTAGCAATACTACAAATGGCAGAGCCCTAAAGTCATACTCACCCAATGCTCGTAAAGATCTACTGCACAGAAGTTGGCAATGACGAGATGTCTGAATATCCTGATATGCAAACGGTATGGTTCGAAAGTAATACTCTGCCCAAGAGTGATGGATGGTCCGCAGGCATTTTGAAATTACATAAAAGGTTATTTTACATGTGGCATACGAATGTTGAAATTGAACGGTCCAAGGAAACAAAAATTGAGCTTATTTGATCATTAGATCATCTGATCGGTTGAAATTTACTGGACGGTTGAAATTTAAAACTACCCAATAATCCTATTCCCACAAACGTCCAACAATCAGAAGTTAGGATTATTTTGAAAATGTGATCGATCTTATTTGAGTTAATATACGCCACGTGTAAAATTATAAGTGCATGTGTATCAAGCGTCATACGCTGCAGGAGTATCATAATAAAAAGGGTTTGCTAGGTCGCTTCGGACGGGAGCGAATTAGGTGTTACCCTGGTAACACTTAGTGGTGTTACCCCTACCGTGTGGGGCCTATATTGATATATTTTTTGGATATCCATGCCGTCCATCTATTGTCACGCCTAATTCTAGGACGAGAACCAAAATTATAAGAAGATCCAAATCTAAGGTGGACCATACCAATAGAAAAAGTGATGAATAATCATTAAAAGCATTTTGCGGGACAAAAAAAATTTTAGATCAAGCTGATATTTAAATTTTCCCTTCATCCAGACATTCATGACATCATGAAGATCTTGGATTGCAAATAAACATTAACAAAACCTTACGTGGACTCTTTGGAATTTTTAATGGTGGGCTCTCAATCGGCACTGTTTCCAGTGGTATGGTCCAGTTGAGATTTAGATTTGCATAATTTTTGGAATACCATCTAAAATGGTCTGGAGAAACAGATGGACGGTGTGGATATACAAAATACTATCCATGTGATGTGAATCACACGGTGGGGTAACACCCACTAGGCAACACCTAAATCGCTTTCGCTTCGGACGTGGATTGCCTGCGAAAGGCTTTCGCAGGCATCTTATGCGCAAGGAATCTGGGTGGGGTCCACCGTGATGTTTGAGAAAACTCAACGCCGTCCAACCGTTTTGGGAGTTCATTTTAGGTGATGCGACCAAAATTGAACGGGATCCAAGATTAAGTGGGCCGAAAACATGACGATTGAACTTTCACAGTTGAAATATTCGTGGGGCCACAGAAGTTTCGAATCAGGATAATATTTGTGTTTTCAATTCATCTCAGTAGGAATGACATTATGAACGGTATGGATGGCATATAAACATCACTGTGGACCCCATAAAGGTTTCAACGGCAAGAATTTCCCTACACACCTTTTGCTTTAGTGCGGCCACTTGAGTTTTCAACGGTTCATTTTTGGTCGCAACGCCTAAAAGGATCTCACAAAACGGTTGGACGGCGTAGATTTCTCACAAACATCACGGTGGGCATTCCTTGCGCAGGAGATGCTTGCGAAAGGCTTTCGCAGGCAATCCGCGTCCGATTACTTCGTGATTAAGCAAACACCCTGTTTCTAAATATCTCACAACGGTTTCGAAATCTCTCACAACGGTCCTCTCTCTCTCTCTCTCGATAAACCCTCTCAATCCTCAAGAAATCTCCCTCTTCCAGCCATCTCTCCCACCGGCTCTCTCCCTCTCCCACAACGGCTCTCTCCCTCTCACAACATTCTCCATGTCAATGCAAATGGAGGAGGATTCATGAGGACCAAAGGCCTGCATTTTGTTCTGAATGGGACCCCTTCTAGGCAAATGGGTTCAATGCCTATTGGCTGATGTATATGGGATCGGGCCCATCTTAGAGGAGAAAGGTCTCAGCTGCATTCCAAGAAGCTTCTTACAGTAGCAAGAACTTGGGCTTTCAGTGATGGTGGATATGGAGCTCTACCGTACTCCCCAGGCTCATACAATGAACAGATGTTCAAGGTCTCAAATACCCATTTCCCCATTTTTTTCCTTTTTATTTTTTAGATGTGATTTTTTTTTTTGGGAAATGATCTTTACACCCCTTGTTTATGATACTTGCACCCCAACTGTGCACACACTGTGATAATGCAAGTACACATTATCCTGTGGGAGGTGGTGTACGAATTAAAAAATTGTCCAGGTGCTGACCCTGTGTCTTTGTTTTGTTATTTTATATTTTTTCATGTGAGATTTTGATGGTCATTGATATTTTCAACCTCTGTTTTTTATGCACACACCCCAAGTGAGCACATTGCAACAGAGCACTTGCACCCAAGTGCTCTATTACAATGATTTTGATAAGTGATATTGACACCCCTTGTTTTGGATACTTACACCCCCCAAGTGTAGAGACTGTAATAATGCAAGCACACATTATCCAGTGGTGAGGTGAACCACCTTTTTTTTTCCTTTTTCTTACCCCCTGTTTTTATGAAGACAGCTCCTAGTGGCTACATTGTAATAGTGCACTTGCACCCAACTGGACACATTGTAATTGATATATACACCCCTTGTTTTTGGATCTTGCACTCCATCTTGACACATTGTGATTGTGATGTGCACATGCACTTTATTCAGTGAGAGAGGGGGGTGTATGTGTGAGAAATAGTGGGTGTAAATGTCATCTACATTATTTTGACTTGGGTCTGAATCTCCTTTTTTTTTTCCCTTATTCTTTTATTAGGGGTTGGATTTTGTAATAGCAAAGGCAAGGAGACATGGGATTCGGCTGATATTGAGCTTGGTGAACAACTATGATAGCTTAGGAGGGAAAAAGCAATATGTTCAATGGGCCAGAAATCAGGGCCACTACTTGGCATCTGATGATGATTTCTTCACCAACCCTGTTGTTAAAGGATACTACAAGAACCATGTCAACCCTTCTTTCCTTCCCCCCCCCCCCCCCCCCCCCAGCAAATTTTCGTTTAATCTTTAACCTAGAGAGATTATATTTAGTTATACTTTGCGTTGATGTGTGATCCAAAGGGCCAACATGTTGTGAGCGTGACATCCACTCCACCCATTAGGTGGGCCCTCTCACCTTACAGCACAAATATTAACCCAATCAGTACTCATGTGAGCCACCACATGTTATGAACAATGCAAAAAATCAGCACTAAAATCTCCAAATTTACATGGTTCGACTAGTTTTGAGCTTTGGATCATGTAGAGTTTTTGTGTGTGCGTTTATATTGATAAGTCTAACCTGATGAATGAGTTGGATGGAACATAAACACCATGTTGAGCACCACACACGAAAACATGGTCACACTGTAGGCTTTGGATTCCAACGTAATCTCTCCTCTCTTTCCCATTCACACAGAGAGAACACTAATTTTCTAGATGCTTTCTGCCTCTATCCCAGCTTTGGATCCAATGACTTTGGCTACCCACTAGGCTATATGCTATATAGCCAGATGATTAGAACCGTTCATGTAGTGGACTCTATGCTATATGGGCTACTTTAAGAAAATTACACTGAAAGGAGGTTTATTGCCACGTCCAAACGATCAGCCTATAAGCTGTAAATTCACTTGTGACCCTTCAACTTCGCCCCAAGTTGAAATACTCTGGCCGATAAAAACACAGGTGCATCAGACCACGGTGAACGGTGGGGATGAGGACACCCACAATTAAAACCTTTTAGCCCAAGTCTGGGACTGCCATATGTTTTATATGCCACACATTCTTAAGATGAAACCCACAAGATGAATGGGTGCCCTAAAAAATAAGGCCATTCCAAATCTCAAGGGGGCCACACCATGTATTTTTGTTGCGTTCTCTTTGTTTGCTGTCTCTCTCTCTCTCTCTCTGCTCCATACCCCCCCCTCCTTCCGAGTGCTCTCTCTCAGATTTTTGCCACGCTTTCCTCTCTCTCTCTCATGCAAAGGCAGTCTTCTGCTGCAGGTATGCGCTACCATGTTTGATCTTTAGATTCAAATGCTTAGGTCTAATATCTTTGATTGCAGTTATGTTTGGGTATTTGTTCATCCATGTTTTGGGAGATTGTTGCACATCCATAATCACATGCCAAAAGGAGCGCTGAGTTGTTATCTGTGCATCACATCAACTTCGTCTATGTGATCCACTACTATTGACTTTGATTGAACTTTTGGGCCAGGCCTATTAGAATTTTTGTATTAGCTAGGCCCAAGGCAGGTAGGCCTGTTGATAAAGCCATCCTAAGCAAAGCGGGACAAGAAAGGGGGAAAAACAGAGTGACAGAAATGGTAACAAATAAATTAAGGGCCTCATTTGCAATTGGAAGAGCTCCAAATCATTATTGGCTCCGCAAATGAGCGAAACCCATCCACCTGGTGTCTAGGTCTGAACATAATATATAGAGAGAGCATTGAGAAGGATACTATTTTTTGGCTTTTGGCGCTTAGTTAATTAAATTTATATATAGAAAACTGAATGTCGCTTTATTCTATATGCATAGCAAGTAAAACGTTTCATAACATGTCCCATTTTGGGCAATGGTAACAATCACAAGAAATTAAGTGAGTTGTAAGACCCGTACCCTGAATTACCCTCCGTACGTTTAGTTTCCGGTACTGGTACGTCCCGGATGGACCAGATTAGAGTGCATTGATTGAGAACCTGATTTAGTATCGCAACGACCTAAGACTTGTACCCTTGCGACCGCGCGGACGCCACGATTCCAACGCTACGCGGCATGCCCCATTGCGATACCCGGTGTGAAAGATGCGTACTTGTGCGCAATTCGAGGTGGGCCACGCAACGCGCGTGTGGCGTGGGCCTCACTTGCACAAATCCCAAGTACATGTCAAATCAATCAACTCAATCACCATCACCTCACCCATACCCCTCTCATCACCCTAGTCTACACACACTATACCCACCCCATCACTCTCTCACCTCCAAAGTCAACTCTAATCATGCAACCTATACCTCACATGCCCTCTCCCATCATCATCGTCATTACCTCATGTACCCCCCTTCCCATGCTAGCCATTCTCCTTTAGAAAAACCCCAAGAACCACTCGTCCATAGGATTTCTAAGGAGAAAGGAGAGAAAGAGAAAGAGATTTGAGAGAGAGAGAGAGAGAAAAGAGAGAAGTAAGGAGAGATTTAGAGGGAGATCAAGAGAGAGCAAGAGAGAGTTAGAGGAATTGAAGGAGGAGATCAAGCTTGGAGGACCCCGATCATCATCCATACCGTCTGATCGGCAATCCAACCGTCCAACCATCATTGTGAGTGCAAACTTCCCCCCTTTTTCTCGTTTACCTTTCATTTTATTTCCTTGGGCCCACCTTGTGATGGGCAATGAGATGGATGGGCTGGATCATCCATGAATGGGCCCCACTTGCTAATAAAATAAAATAAAAATAAATAAATAAAAAAAAGGGGAGAGAGTGCCGCTGGATAGACAGCGTCCAGAGGACGCTGCTGCCCAGCAGCGCGTGGGCTAAAGCCCCTTTTGGACGTTGAGCAGGGTCCCCACTCGTGGGACCCACCTTGATGCATGTATTTGATCCACGCCGTCCGTCTGTTTCTCCAGCCCATTTTAAGGCCGGGTACAAAAAAAAAAATGAAGTAAATCCAGATCTCAGGTGGACCACACCATAGAAAACAGTGGAGGCAATGATGCCCACTGTCGAAACTTCCGTGGCCCACCGTGGTGTTTGTAGACAGAATCACCTGCCCAATATTGGGCTCATTATGTCCCCCATGAGCCGAGGAACCTGATAAACGGAGTAGATCACCCTTATGTTGGCCCCACTCGATCAAAACCACACAAGAAAGAAAGGAAAGAAGAAGCGGAGGCGTCTCTGAGGCTGGGCGTACCAACGTCCACGGACGCTGGCTCGTGATGCCAGTTGGTGGCCCACTCGTGGGTCCCACCATGATGCGGGTGCCATATCCACACCGTCCATCCATTTGAGGAGATCGTTTTAGGGCATGGTCTGAAGAATGAGACAGATCCAAATCTCTAGTGGACCCCACTTGAGAGAAAACAGTGGGGACAGTGACAGACCGTTGAGACCTTCCTACGGCCCACCATGATGTTTATTTTAGACCCAACCTGGTCATAAGTCCACACACGTGTGCACAGGAAGGGAAAACAAAAATATCAGCTTGATGGAAAGCTTCTGTGGGCCCCACTTAATAAATAAATAAATAAATAAGGGGGTCTGCCAAGCCGGTGGCCCACTCGTGGGACCCACCTAGAATGTATGTGCTTTATCTATTCCGTCCATATGCCTTTCCAGCTCATTTTAGTGGCTGAGCCCAAAATCTAAGCACATCCAAATGTCAAGTGGACCATGCCACGGGAAACAGTGGGAATAATGATCTCCACCGTTGAAACCTTCCCAGCCCTACAGTGATGTTTATTTGTCATTCAACCTGTTCATAAGATCACATGTATATGGATGAAGGAGAAAACAAAAATATCAGTTTGATTCAAAACTCTTGGGCCCCATTTGGGTGCCATGCTCCAAGCAGCGTGCTTTGGCACGCTGCCCAGCAGGTGGCCTACCCTGTGGGTCCCACCACGATGCATCTGTTTTATCTATGCCGACCATCTATTTTTCCATATTATTTTAGGGCCATGGGCCCTCATAATGAGGTAAATACAAACCTCAAGTGGACCACACCGTAGGAAACAGTGGTCATTGATGCCCACGTTTGAAACCTTTCTTGGGGCCATTGTAATGTTTATTTATCCATCTAACCAAAGGTGATGGGGCCCAACTTTGGGTCCCACCTTGATGAATGTTGGGTATATCTTGTCGTTCTTCTTGGCAGGGGTGTGGGCCCAGTTTTGGGTGGGCCACACGTAGAAAATAAGGGTGATTGAATGCCTACCATTGGAAACTTTACAGGACCCATCTGTTATGTTTATTTGCCATTCTTCCTATTCATAAGTCACCCAGCCATGGGTGGGGTTTCACACGTGTGGTGTGCGGGCCCCACCATGGTGTTTGGTTGCCATCTCACTTGATTAGTGGGAAAGCACAAATATCGGATTGATCCCAAACTGTTGGGGCCCATTGATGTATATGGCTTCCCCACTCCTTTGTGCGGTTATCCGCAACCACGGGTCCACCTTGTTATGCATTTGTTCTATCCACGTCAGCCATTGGCCACTATGGTGCGATATGTATGTTGGCCATCCAATAGGACTGCTTTAATTTTGTGCTTGATCCAAACCATTTAAATGAATGGACCCTAGCATGTTATGTACAGGATAGCCTTGGGACCACCTTAGTGTGCGTGTCCGAGTGACCGCGTTGTCCATCCCGTGGATCCACCTTAATGATTAGTTGTGTAAACCCTTATTAAAAAAGGTCATATAGATATGGAGGCATGGGAATCCCTAAAGTTCGCTCGATCCAAGTCATAGGGCTACTTTCTTAAACTCACCTTGTTGAACCGTCTTGTCAATTCACCTTGTTAACTCACCATGTTGACCCGCCTTGTCAACCTGCCTTATTGACTCACCTTGTTGACTCACCATGTTGACTGATCTTGGTAACTCAGCTTGTATACTCATATGACTCACCCCTCCTACCCTCGTACCCAACTATTAAAGACTACCATATCGTGTATATCTCATCCACACCGTCCGTTTACCTTTAGGACGAGTGTGGGGCTCATCCTCGACATTAGTATGTCATCTAGGCCATCCGTTATATGGAGCCTATCTTGCAGTATGAGGTTAGACCTGTCGTCCCTTTTTGGACCTCAGCGTATTGACCATCTATCTCAGATTACCCTACCATGTATGATTCTCTGTCATGACCTGTCTATCTTGCAACCCGTTCTATAACATTCCTTTTACGGACCATTATTGTGTTTATCTCAACTGTACTACAGGATTATGGGTCTCGGCATGATTTTGGGTATTCTACTCTTGCGGCTCAAGTAGGTTCTACCTTTGATATGTCGGTATTGTATTCAACCATTCCATTTCCGTTTGGGTTATCTGAGTGTTGAAGGTTGATCCACACCGTTTAATTGTTGGACCATCTGTGTTGTTGTATACCATCCATCTCGGGTCCTTTCTCTTTGTGTTTGCTTGCGTTATGAGTGAATTATCTTTTTATGTTATGAGTGAATTATCTTTTTATGATGTTTTTAGTATGTCTGTTGCCACACATAGTGTTGTTTGGAATACTCATATGTGATATTTATACTATATGCTTCGACGACCACCATGCATGTGTAATGAGTATGCATCCCGAATCACCATTGTTAGTTGGGGACCATTAGGGCATAAACGCATTCATAAAGCATTCGAGATGTAGTCGTGTAAATGTAATTCACGTTTTCTCTATCGCAAACCTCTCCAATAGGTATGGGACTATTCGAGGACAGGAGTCTATCATCCTGACTTACACTGTATGGCAGGAATAGCTTAGCATACCTTGTAGCCCTTGGTGCGAGATTCCCTGGCTAGCGACATCCCGCACTATGACTCGATCATTCATGTGTCCCCTCATTTTAATCATATCTCAAATAGGTTGGACTAGATTGCTTTATTGCCATCGTGGTAGATTGACTACTTATTGGCACTCATACTGTATGCTTGGCTCATGCATCATGAATGCTTGGCTCATCTGATTGTCTTCTATCAACCGGCCATATCGGCCGCGATTGTCGTGCAGTTCATTACCAGTTGACGGTGACATTGTATTTGAGACCCTATATTGGATGACTTTACTGCGAAACCTTTTGATCCATCTAATGATTCTGCTTGACTTTATGCTTTTGGATGAGTTGTTGGTATTAACCTCCTAGTTTGACGGAGGATGATTTTAAATAGTTTTCTAGAATGATATCCCATTAGGATTTGCTTTGATCAGTTAATTTAGTTGTGAAGTAATCCTTCTCCAAAGGCTAATCTTGCCATGAAAAATATGCCTCAGGTGATATCTCTCTTTCTCACTCCCTTTTATTTTGTCATTGCTCTCATGTGTTGCATTCATTGTATATTTTCTTACATTGAGGACAATGTAAAGTTTTGGTTGGGGGGTGAGAGATTCCTTACATGAATCTACTAGCTTTTGTGACATTTCAAGCAATGATGTAGAAATTTTTCGATTTTTCTAAAATTCAAAACTTTTTTGGAAGACTTTGATTCTATGCATTCGAGATGATATGAGTATAAGAAGAGGAGATACGAAGTGAGGGATGTTGCAAGCTTTGAATTTCTCTTAATATAATGGTTTTATATGCGAAGTCCCCTATTTATATGATTGATAGAAAATTTGAACACTTTTACACCTAGTTCACATTACACGATTTTCATGATTTGAAAGGGTTATGTGATTTGTGGATTAACTAGACATCGATTTAAGGTGTTGAGAAACCAAGCCGGGGTACTTTGTCCATCCTTGTCCATGGGAAAATAATGAAAGATATGGATTTCTAAAAATCCTATCTAATTTAAAAGAAAAAGGAAAAGGAATGATGAAATTGGGAATGATGGAAAAATGGTGGAAAATTCCGATTAGGGCTACCTACTACCAACCGGGGGATGGTCTACCCGTAACCAAAGCCGGAAATGGGACGTAGTGTGAAAGCCGTCGGAAGGACGGTAAGGCAAAAAGGAAAAGGAAGGATGAAATTGGGAATGATGGAAAAATGGTGGAAAATTCCGATTAGGGCTACCTACTACCAACCGGGGGATGGTCTACCCGTAACCAAAGCCGGAAATGGGACGTAGTGTAAAAGCTGTCGGAAGGACGGTAAGGCAAATTCCTGTCATAGGCTTGATGTTGCTCTATACACCTTGGGATCTATAGTTTAGTTGATCTATGAAGAAGATAATCCCGGCAACTCATGGGATGAACTTTCACTATGCACACTAGGTTGAATTTGTTCGAGTTCTTCTATTCATCAATCAATCAGTGGGAATTTCATATAAACACTTATTATGTTTTGAAAGTTTAAGGTTTCAACCTCTATCACCTAATTTTTCTGACTTTTACACTTGTGTGTCTTGGGATGTATAGAAGAATTGTTTCTAGAGGAGAGTTGGGTTGTAGAGAATGAAGCTTGTTTCACGCATGTTTTGCTCGGGATTAGCAAAATGCTGGTTGGGGGGTGTGTTGAGCTCTTAATTGTGCATATTCTAACCCCAATTCATCACTCATTATGCACGGTTTACATGTTTAAAGGACTAATTCAATACATATTTTGTGATAGTAAGAATGAGAGCAGACTTCATCTAATTGGAGACCAAAAGGAGAAATTTAGGAGCCTTGGATGAAGACCCAAGGTGGGCCAAAGAAAGAAGAAAGCAAGGAGAGGAGAGAGAAGAAGAAAAGAAGAAAGAAAATCTGGAAAGGAAGAGGTCCGACCGGTCGTGACCGGTCGGCCACCCCATTGTTCACCCTTGGAACCTGCTGGATGAGGAATTACACAGTCCAACCGATCGTGACCGGTCGGCCAAACCAGTCCGACCGGTCAAGACCGGTCGGCCAACAGGTCGCCCCCTCTGCTGCACTCTCTGGACTGTCAAAAGACAGGTCCGACCGGTCGTGACCGGTCGGCCAAGTCACTCAGACCGGTCATGCGACCGGTCGGACATGCAAAACGGATAGCCTTCTATTTTGGGCGCCGAAATTCTCTGCACAAGTGCGTATTTTTACGCGAATTCTGGAAGATTCTTACGCAATGGACACCTTCAAGCTATAGAAGGACTTCTCCTCTTCATATCAAAGCATGCTAGGACATGGGGATTGCTTGGGAGACAGATTCTACTTCGAGCTTTCTTAGTTTTCTTCCTGTTTTAGTAGTTTTTATGTTTTTGAGGCTTCTAGTTCAAGGATGTTAGAGATGAACTAAAACCTCTTAGCTAAGGCTAAGAGGTGAAGCTTTTGATTCGTTTTTGATGGATTGATGCAACCTATGTTTCCTTTTATGTTTTAATTGAAGAATTTTAGTTCAATATGAGTTTGAATCAAGTACAAGTTTGGTTTTACTTTGATCTCTTGATAACTCCGGGCTCATGTGATTCTTAGTGATTCTAAACTTAATAGCTTATTTTCTGAGCATTGGTTATGCTTGTGTAGTTCATTGATCTATCATCGACTCCGGGCATGGTAGACCCTTTGATTATCTTGTGTACAATGGCCCGATCTTCATGTGGGAACTCATTCAACTAAAGTTCTTATCTTTTGCTATAATCTGGAATAGCTGTTTGTTGATTGATTTTGATTTAATTAGAGTTATAATCATTGATTATAATCAAGTCTAGTGACAGGATTTGATGAAAGATATGATTGTGAATCTCAATTAGATTGGAAAGAGGCTTGGCCTACACAATTGAGTGTGCCCAAGGCCTGAGCATTGTTGTGGGAATCGAATCAATGAATGAGCAACTGTTTTAGATAATGGTTGATTGAACCGCTCTATATTCTGATCGGATAGAGATATGAATTTGATTCCGATTGAGTTATGAGAGACGTAGTTGTATTGATGCATTGAAACTTATCAAAAGTGGATCCTTGGCGCTCTAGTGCCTTTTTAGATTGATATTAGCTTACACTTTCACTGTTTAAACTCAATTCACTATTTTCCAGCTTTAGTTCTTAATAGGATCTTAATTATTAGTTATTTTAGACAAATTCTGAGAATACCCATTCATAAATCTCTGTGGGAACGATACTCGGTCTTTCCAAATTATTACTACTTCGCAACCCTACACTTGGGGAGTGAACAAGTTTTTGGCGCCGCTGCCAGGGATTTCTATGCGGTATTTTTTAGAATTTTTTGAGATAGCTTTTGGTTGAGATTGTGTTAAGATAGGTTTAGGATTTGTTTTGCTTTCTAGGCTAAATTTTCTTTTAATTTAAGGATACTAACTTAGTTTATTTTGATTTTGCAGGATTCTAACATAGATCTAATTCAGGGATCTTTTAGGAAGTTGAAGAAGAAGTAGGCATCTTAAGTTCTCAAATCAGGTTTTATCTTTCTAACCTTACTCTTCTTCTTCTCCTACTCATTCCTACCATATTAATCTCTTGTAGAGTGGGTGGAGACTCCTCTTGGATCTCTGATAGGTTGGCCTTGTGCCGCCTTGATTCCTATTGGTCGGCACTGCCATCTTGGATCACCTTGTGCTCAGAGATTTCTCTTCTCAAACCTATTCCTCTTTCTTCTTTTTCTGCACTTTTTTCAAAAGATTCAAAGAGTGGGTGGGGAGTTCTCTGAACCCCTATTGACCAGGAGAAATTGGTCTCTCTCCTTGCTTCTGGCACAGCCATTTTATAGGCACCCTATGCTTCGGTCTTAGAGAGAAGTAAAGGAAGGAAGAGAGAATTCCTTTTTGTTTCATTCTTTTAGGATTTGCATGCCACATTGGGCTCGGGATTTTAATAACCGACTCATTCGTGACGGAGTAATTGTTGAAGGGATTGATAGAGAGCCTCGTGCTAGAAAACGTCAAAAGTTTCCTGAAATTACTATAGAGATAGCTGAAAATCAACCAAATCAAGGGGCTAATCAACATCAAAATCAAGCCCAAAACTTTACTGAATTGGATGAGAATGAAGTAGGGGATGTACCTCAACCTAGAACTTTACGTGACTATTTACAACCAGCTAGGACGAGTACTCCCTCTTGCATAATTTTCCCTCACAATGTGGGAAATATTGATTTTAAACCGGGGTTGATCCAACTTCTTCCCAGATTCCATGGACTCGACTCTGAAAGCGCTTATCTACACATTAAAGAGTTCGAAGAGGTTATCGCCACAATAAACTATGACAAAGTAACCAAGGATACTATAAAACTTAAATTATTCCCTTTCTCCTTGAAAGAGAAGGCCAAATCATGGCTACATTCCTTAAGGCCAATGTCTATTGGGACATGGGCTGAGATGACTCGGGAGTTTCTTAAAAAATTCTTCTCGACTCATCGCACCAATGCACTAAGAAGGGCCATAATGAACTTCGCCCAAAAAGAAGATGAAACCTTTTTCCAATGTTGGGAAATGTATAATGAGCTTTTAAACGCATGCCCACATCATGGCTATGAACGGTGGAGGTTGATTAGTTTCTTCTATGATGGATTAAACTCAACCATGCGCCAATTTGTGGAGATGATGTGCAATGGGGAGTTCATGAACAAGGAAACGGAGGAAGCTTGGGACTATTTTGACATGTTGGCTGAAAACACACAAGCATGGGATACATCTACGCCGACAAGTTCAAAACAACCCCAAGTCAAGGAAAATGGGGAAATTTACGTTTTAAATGAGAAAGATGATCTATGTTCTAGAGTGGCTAATCTCACACAAAAGGTCGAGTAGATGGAATTAAGGAAAGTGGATACAACCCAACAAAGGGGGACTGTTGAAACTATTTGTGGTATTTGTTCTTCCAATGTACATCAAACACCGGATTGTCCAACAATTTATGCGTTTCGAGAACTTTTATATGAACAATCGAATGCTTTGAATAGTTATCAACGACCTTTTAGTACTCCAAATTCAAACACGAACAATTCTAGTTGGAGAAACAACCCTAACTTCAATTGGGCGAATGAAACTAACCAAAGTAATCCTCAAAAGGGGCCCCCAATGCAATTTCCTATGGCCCCACCTCAAATGCCTATAGAGGATACATTGAAAGCATTCATGGAAGGTCAAGCTCAAATAAATCAATCAAACCATACGATAATGCTTGAGCTTAAAAATTCGGTGGAGGAAATCAAGGCTTGCTTAAACGCAAGGGAAGGGATTCTTCCGGCCAAACCCTTACTAAATCCGAAACCTCAATGCGAAATAAGCGTGCCTAGTTCCTCTAACCAACACATGGAACATGCTAAGGCCATCACCACTCTTGGAAGTGGTAAAATTATTGAAAAATCTGACCCGGTGAAGGCCTCGACGCCTAATGATCCGGTATCTTCCAAAGAGGATGATGGACCTAGCACCGCTATGAATGAAAAAGAGCTATTGAAAGAATATAGGTCCGTTGTTCCATTCCCCCAACGCTTGATTTCAGCCAAACCTCAAGATAAATATCAGGAATTTATGGAGGTTTTTAAGTAAGTCAAAATCAACATCCCATTGTTGGATGCCATTAAACAAATACCGTCATATGCTAAATTTTTAAAAGACCTTTGCACGGTGAAAAGAAAAATACATGTGCAAAAGAAGGCATTTTTGACAGAGAATGTAAGTGCCATTATAAATCACGGGATGCCTAAGAAATACAAAGATCCCGGTTGTCCGACAATATCATGCGTAATTGGAGACTACCGGGTGAAACATGCTTTACTCGATCTAGGGGCAAGTGTGAACTTAATCCCCTTTTCGGTCTAT
This sequence comes from Liriodendron chinense, assembly GCA_003013855.2. NCBI lineage: Eukaryota > Viridiplantae > Streptophyta > Magnoliopsida > Magnoliales > Magnoliaceae > Liriodendron > Liriodendron chinense. Next base: position 622,056 of record PVNU02000815.1, on the reverse strand, counting down.
GAACAATTGGGTTTAGGTGAATTAAAACCCACCAAAACCACATTACAACTTGCTAACCGATCGATTCGTATTCCGAGAGGGGTGGTTGAGGACGGTCTTGTCCAAGTTGACAAGGTCTACTACCCGGTGGACTTTATTGTCTTGGACACACGACCCATGGTTAATATTGGCCCTCAAATTCCTGTCATACTTGGCCGCCCATTCCTAGGTACATCAAACGCTATCATCAATTGTAGGAGTGGGGTCATACAAATGTCTTTTGGCAATATGACGATTGAGTTAAATGCTTTCAATATTGACAACCAACAAGAGGATGAAGATGAGGAGGTCCATGAAATAAACATGATTAATTCTATTCTGGAAGATGAGTCCCTCTCACCTTTTTACTCCGGTCACTTAGACAAAGACGTGGCGTACTCCCTTGATAAGAACGATGATGTGATAGGGGATATGGTCACACCTTTAGAGTCGGTATCGGCATATGACGTTAGCCGAGAGAAGGATGTGGAAACAACACTTTGTTGTGCTGAGAAATCAAGTCATATTTCCACACCTCTGTGGATCATGCATACTGAACTCTACCAACGCTGGGATGATCCATACTTGCAATATCAATGCCCAGGAAAATCTGAATGGAGACATATTTTTTCTGACAAATATGATGTTGTCTCCTCTTATACATGTGGTGAAAACATTAAGGAACCCGCTGAAATTCCTTTTTGGGATTTTCAGTGGCTTATCTGGATCACTCACACACATGTATATTGTAAAGCAGGATATTGGATGACTTTACTGCGAAACCTTTTGATCCATCTAATGATTCTGCTTGACTTTATGCTTTTGGATGAGTTGTTGGGATTAACCTCCTAGTCTGACGGAGGATGATTTTAAATAGTTTTCTAGAATGATATCCCATTAGGGTTTGCTTTGATCAGTTAATTTAGTTGTGAAGTAATCCTTCTCCAAAAGCTAATCTTGCCATGAAAAATATGCCTCAGGTGATATCTCTCTTTCTCACTCCCTTTTATTTTGTCGTTGCTCTCATGTGTTGCATTCATTGTATATTTTCTTACATTGAGGACAATGTAAAGTTTTGGTTGGGGGGTGAGAGATTCCTTACATGAATCTACTAGCTTTTGTGACATTTCAAGCAATGATGTAGAAATTTTTTGATTTTTCTAAAATTCAAAACTTTTTTGGAAAACTTTGATTCTATGCATTCGAGATGATATGAGTATAAGAAGAGGAGATACGAAGTGAGGGATGTTGCAAGCTTTGAATTTCTCTTAATATAATGGTTTTATATGCGAAGTCCCCTATTTATATGATTGATAGAAAATTTGAACACTTTTACACCTAGTTCACATTACACGATTTTCATGATTTGAAAGGGTTATGTGATTTGTGGATTAACTAGACATCGATTTAAGGTGTTGAGAAACCAAGCTGGGGTACTTTGTCCATCCTTGTCCATGGGAAAATAATGAAAGATATGGATTTCTAAAAATCCTATCTAATTTAAAAGAAAAAGGAAAAGGAAGGAGGAAATTGGGAATGATGGAAAAATGGTGGAAAATTCCGATTAGGGCTACCTACTACCAACCGGGGGATGGTCTACCCGTAACCAAAGCCGGAAATGGGACGTAGTGTGAAAGCCGTCGGAAGGACGGTAAGGCAAAAAGGAAAAGGAAGGATGAAATTGGGAATGATGGAAAAATGGTGGAAAATTCCGATTAGGGCTACCTACTACCAACCGGGGGATGGTCTACCCGTAACCAAAGCCGGAAATGGGACGTAGTGTGAAAGCCGTCGGAAGGATGGTAAGGCAAAAAGGAAAAGGAAGGATGAAATTAGGAATGATGGAAAAATGGTGGAAAATTCCGATTAGGGCTACCTACTACCAACCGGGGGATGGTCTACCCGTAACCAAAGCCGGAAATGGGACGTAGTGTGAAAGCCGTCGGAAGGACGATAAGGCAAAAAGGAAAAGGAAGGATGAAATTGGGAATGATGGAAAAATGGTGGAAAATTCCGATTAGGGCTACCTACTACCAACTGGGGGATGGTCTACCCGTAACCAAAGCCGGAAATGGGACGTAGTGTGAAAGCCGTCGGAAGGACGGTAAGACAAATTCCTGTCATAGGCTTGATGTTGCTCTATACACCTTGGGATCTATAGTTTAGTTGATCTATGAAGAAGATAATCCCCGCAACTCATGAGATGAACTTTCACTATGCACACTAGGTTGAATTTGTTCGAGTTCTTCTATTCATCAATCAATCAGTGGGAATTTCGTATAAACACTTATTATGCTTTGTTGAAAGTTACTTCTTTTACTCACAATGCCAAATACTCGAGCTTCTTTGGTGCTTTCAAACCTGATGTAATGTAAAATAATTGTTGAAATTCTTAATACAAGACCATCTTTTGCTGTTTTGGCATCTGCTTTAAAAAGCTTAAAGGGTATCACAAAGCCCATTTAATTTGAAAATCTCATGTATCTCAATTTCCTAATGCTTGTTCTACGCATATTAAGTTTATTTATTTATTTATTTTCCGTTTATGCATAATTACCACTACCATGCTTTGATTGCAGTCAAGCTGGATTCTCGGCCAAAGGTTATTAAAGGTTTGATTCTCACAAAGGCTTGATTTTGAAGGATTAGAACTTCTTTTTAATTTCTGTTTATACATTAAAAGGCAGAAAATGCTTGTTTATTTTGAAACTTCAGCTAAGATACATTATATGAACTACTCCGTCTAAAAAAGGAAAAAGAAAAAAGAAACTAATTCTGCGTTTAGATGCACAAATGAATTGAATTGTGAACATTCAGTTTAATTAAGAGGAACTTACTAGAGTTATGATTTTGTGTCCAGTATTCATAATGAGGAGCAATTTGAAGCAATGTTTAGTTCCTACCCTTTTGGGCTCTTCAAGCCAGATAAAAAGCCTCTATAATTTGAAACTAGCTCAAGTTGAATGTTGCAAAAGGACTTGAGTTGATCTGATCCTCTTGTTCTCTTGTAGATTCTTCCTTTCAAATCCAATTTGAAAAATGGTCCATCTTAAAAAATGCAATTGATGAATTGTTACAACCAGTAGGCTACCTAAAATTGATTGAGTAAGAATGTGCAAGTATTGTTCTGTGATTCAGAAGCTAATCTTTGAACTTCTGAATGACCGTTCCCTGAAAATTCCTCCATCTGCATGCTGTGGTCAGTATAGTCCTCCAAAATTTCAAGAAATTGGTGCCCAGAAAGAACAAGCCTTACACTATTGGTTGGATTTCTGTAGAAATGTTTGCCTTTGTAATTTTTGATACTCATTTAATGGTTTTGGTTGATGTTAATTCTAATTTTGTTTTTTTCCCTATTATTATTTCTATTGTCATTATTATTGAGCAATGCTCTAGTGCTTGCATTGGGACGTAGTTCAATCGATTGATCTATGCTATGGATTAGGTCCAACAGACAATTCTTGGGCCACCATGATAACATCACAGTAATCTAACAAATATTAGCCATTTGATCAATGGCGTGAAATATGGCTGGCCAAGTCATTTACATAAAAATAGGCTTGCAACAATTTGATCCATCTATTTGTTAGTGACCATCATGGATTGCTTATGAATCTAAAGAGTCACTTTTGTTAGTCAATCGTAACTATCCCATCCATGGCTTGGAGAAAGGATGGCTATATAAAATAAGGACAAATCAAGATGGTTTGGATCATCTGTTTGGTGTGATTTTTCATTGTAAGCCATACAATGTGTTTTGAACTAAATGGAAAGCTCTGATCGTTTGATTGGATTGTCTAAGTGAACCAATGCAACTAAGAGCACTATATAACTTATAGTGCTCTAAGAGCACTGGAGCATTTTCTCATCATCATCATCCTATTATTATTATTGTTATTGTTATTGTTCTTTCTTGAGTCTTTAATTTTTTTTTTGTGGGACTAATCTGAACCAGTCCTGTTTGAGCTGTTCTGGCTGCCAGAATTTGCGTGTCTCCTATTTGGTGGCTGGACTTAAATAACATTTTGTTGTTTGGACTCTTCTTCTTCATGGTAACAAAATATGACATTGGCATCCAGGTGCGGGTTTGAAGTGAGGATATTGCCAAAGATAAGAATGACTCAGGAGGCATTTAACAACACAAAGGATGGAGTTTGGAATTTGCAAAATGAGCAGCGAAAGAGCGAACAACGATTGCCTTCTTACGTGTTGATGATGAGCATATGAAGGTGTTTGAGAATCGTGTGAAGCAGATTCTTATGTCGTCCAGATCCACGACATTTACTAAGATTGTCAACAAATGGAATACTGCTCTTATAGGTAGTTACTTCTATTAGTTTGTTTCTCTATTTGAAAGGTTTTATATTTTGGTGAGATTGTTTATACCAATGGCACAACTTGCTGAAAAATATTCATTTTTACAGGTCTCATGACATATTTTCGTGAAGCAACTGTTCATACTCGGGAGCTGTTGGATTTGCTTATGAAATGTGAAAATAATATTCAAACCCGTATTAAGATTGGTTCAAATTCCAAGATGCCTAGTAGGTAAGTTTGGTTGCTAACCAGTAGAAAGGCACACACAGATGTATCATGTATTTCAATTGATGTCATTCAGTCTTTTTGTAGTTTCTTATCAGGCATTCATTCTTTTATGTATTATATGATTTATGTTTCTTTCCCCAGGTTCCCTCCTGTCATTTTTTAAACGCCTAAGGAAATTGAAGGTCTTAGCATGTTATCAATGGGTCACATATTGATTCCGCAGAGTGACCTCCGTTACAGCCAACAAACTGATGTTGGCGAGTGGTATGAGTCACGAGTACCAGCTTATTCCAAATCTTCATCACTATATACAGGTTAAAATTGATGCACTTAATTATTGGTTTGTTATCAAGATGTTTTGTAATGGCCGTTACAGATAAAGTGACCTGTAATGGCTGTTACGGCTCCCGTAATGGCCATAACGGTCCGCTACGGGGCCGATACAAGTTTATTTTATTTTCTGTTAAAAAAAGACCGTAATGGTCGTTACGGTAACAGTGGTGTTCGTTATGGCCACAGTTACCGTTACAGAATACCATGCTTGTTATTTTGTCCTCTGGGTGGAGCTTCTGTACTGTAACCATCTGGTCCTGTTTTCCTTCAGCCTTGGGAAAGTGAATTCATAGATTCACAACGTGTTTGGGCCGAATATGCATTGAAGAGGTAGGAAGCGCAATCGCAAAACAGGCGCTTGACTCTTGAGGATCTTGAGGTGAGTTTCTCTACTTGTCATCATCTTAATTTCATTTTATCAGCTAGAGGAGTTTCTTCATCATTGATTGAAAGTCTGCAGCAGTTGCATGTGCATCTAAATCTGCACCTAGTATCAACCCCTTTTCTCCTCATGTTTATGCTTGGTTTAGTGAGTAATTATGTGAAACATTTGCCCTCATGATATGCATATATCCTCAATTTTACTTTTTGTACAAGCGGGGCCCAGGGTTCCATTACTGAGACTATTTGTCTGATTGCCCTCCAAAATCAATCACCCATGTACTAAAAATAACCAGATTTTATTGACGAACCACAGTTAATAACCTGATTGAAGATCCTATACTCTCATTTTCTGGTATTCATCTCAGCTGAATATGGACCATTGCTGTATTTCTTTTCTTGACCATTTACTTTCAGCCCACAAAAGGTTTTGTAGAGGAAACCGAATTTCTTTTTGTTGATGTTACTGAGTTTCCAGGAAATTTGGGTGTTGGATTCTAATATTTCCTCCTCTTTTCTAAAGCTGATTATGTCATTTCGATGGGCAGGGTGTGTGTAAGAATATGAAGTGTATTAGTCATGATTTGAGGCTGATAGGGACTTGTCGATGACTTTCGTATTCCAAAATGTACGAATCCAAACTTAATAGAGTTTGTACCTTCATGGAGGTTTGCAATGAGTTTATTTCTCTCAAATGGAGTTTGTACAATCAGGTGCTTGCATTTGAAGTACGAAGGTGCCACAAGATTCAAGTTAATACAATATCTGCCAGTATTAACTTCATACTTTTATTTTCTGAGACTCTGCTTGCTAAAGTCTCCTTGTGGTGACTTTTTTCACATTGATGAAAATTCTCGGGCCCATTGAGATGCCGTGCGGCCAAGGCCATTGGATTCATTGACATGATGATTGACTAGTACTCATCAGCCAACGCACCGTTGCAGAAAGAATTGCTTAGCAGGTTTATTATGAATTCTCCTGTTTGATTTCTACAGTATCTTAAAAAGTTTGGTTGTATTAGGAGGCTTTATTTGTTTCCCCTGGGAAGTGTAGTTTTGTGCAGATTTTTTTCTTTTTCTTTTTTCCTTCCCAGGTTCATCACAAGAGATGAAGTGAAACAAGCACTTGACTACATATGGAATGGGTGATGAAGCCACAATCAATGAAGTTATCAATGACGTTGACACAAATCATGTAAGTTAATCATTATCTTGTAAGGAATCATATGATCCTTGCCCTGAGAATGCCCATGTATGCTCAAGTTTTCAGTTTCAACAAGTGGGCTTCATGATTCAGTGACCCGAAGCATTTTTCTGGTGGAACCATCTTGGATAGACAACAATCCAAAAATCTTCTAGATATGCTGCTGAAGCCATTTTCTAGCACATGCTGCCGACACTTAATTCTATACTTTTTTTTGTCAATATTTAAGCAACTGCATTGGTTTCTTGGTTTTGGATGCAATTAACCTTAGTTCACATTGGTTGATGATTTTTATGTTTCTTTACAAATTACAAATTCAACGAGAAAATTTGTATGGTTAGGATAGTTTTCTTATAAATCCACTTTTATATCATGTTCATTTATTTTCATTTTACTCCTGCAGGTTTCCAACAACTGAGCCGTTAGCGTTTGAGCTAATAGCCACAACAGCAGATAGCAGGCGTGCAGTCATGAATCGGCTGTTGATGTTAGCCTTCATCTTGAACAACTAATTCTTTTGAAGCTTAATTCTTTATCTTCTGTTATTACCCTCACCCATGTCACTTTAGGCCCTTTAGCTTGCCCTCGTATAGCCTTTAACTTAATCAACTATTTCTTTTAAAGCGTAATTCCTTATCTTCTTTTCATGTGCCCAAGCAATCGAAGTTGACGTTTCCTCGTCTTATTACCCTTTGATGTTACTCCCGACTTTTATTGACTGCATACGTTCCGAATTCTCTCCTACACATTCTTGTCAACATCCTCATTTCACTGCGCTCATCTTTTGAATTTGTTTTTTCTAAACTGTCCAACATTCTCTCCCATGTATCATGGTTGGTGTTTATAGTCATTATTTCCATTGGTGTTAGGCAATTTCGTTAAACTCTTGAGGCATGTGTCTCTGTTTCAATCACCTGGCTTTAAATCTATATAGGTAGTATATACTTCTCAATTGTCTTTTCCTGGTCGGGTTTATTTAGTAAGGGGCTTGGAACGTCAGCTATGGTGGATCAGACAAAACCTCGCATATTGTATTTCATATGGCCTTCTCTCCCAATTGTTCTCTGTGGAGTGCCAATATGTTTCCATTTTGATTTATTACTAGCTCCATGGGTTGTAAAAAACACTAGTTCCTTCTGATCATGTGTGTGTGTGTGTACACACACACACACACGCATACATCAACACTGACAAGAGCGATTAAGTTGGTTGACTTGAAGGCTATTATTAGGGAATGTGAAGGGCGATAGGTAGAGCTACTGAGAATGACTTGATGACCTATGAGTTAGGAGAGCAGGTTAGTGCAAGTTGAAGGCTCTAGTATTGTAAGGTAACGTGCAAAAAGTCGGTTGTGTAGGTAATTGGAAATGTCCTATAAGGGTCTATAATAATTTAACTGTGGATATGGTTTATGATGGAGTGGAGTGGTTTTAAAAAGATTCGTGTGGCTGACCCCAATTTATTGGGACAATGCTTTGATGATGACAACAATGAGGATATATATATGTATGTACTTCATCATCATCATCTAAGCATTGTCTCAATTATTCTAAGCTATACAATTCTGTTCCATGATTCTAATTCTTCACAGACTTTATCCTTAGCTAAAGTATGAGTGTTTAAATCTTTTCTTATTACCCTCATCCTATCACCTTAACCCATTTAGCTTGCACTCTTATAGCCTTTATCTTGAACAACTAATTCTTTTAAAGCTTAATTTGTTATCTTTTGTTGTTACCCTCACCCGCATCACTTTAGCCCCCTTAGCTTGCCCTCTTATAGCCTTTAATTAATCAAATATTTCTTTCAAAGCATAAATCCTTATCTTCTTTACATGTGTCCAAACAATCGAAGTTGACGTTTCCTCGTCTTATTACCCTTTGATGTTGCTCCCGACTTCTATTGAATGCGTTCGTTCCGAATTCTATCCTACACATTCTTGTCAATATCCTCATTTCACTGCGCTCATCTTATTCATTTGTTTTTTCTTAACTGTCCAGCATTCTCTCCCATGTATCATGGTGATTGTTTATAGTCGTTATTTCTGTTTGTGTAAGGGAGTTTCATTAAACTCTAGAGGCATGCATCTCAGCTTCATTCACCTTACCCTAAATCTATATAAGTAATATATACTTGTCAATCGTCTCATCTTGTTACGATTTATCTAGTGAGTGGCTTAGAAGGTTAGCTATGGTGGATCAGACAAGACCTCCCATATTTTCTCCGAATTGTTTTCTATGGAGTGCCGAACTTGAGTTTCCATTTGGATTTATTAATAGCTCTATGTGTCGAAAAAAACACTAGTTCCTTATGATTGTGTGTGTGCGTGTGTGTGTGTGTGTGTGTGTGTGTGTGTGTGTGTGTGTACACACCCACGCATACTGTCAGTGCACTTTTCTGTGGCATACTAGTGCACCTTGTTTGTCAATCACTTAGGTCAGTGAGTCTTGTGTTAGTTGAGCTTCATGAAGATGAAGACCGAAGACTCAAGTGGCCCTGCTGCATCAAGGAAGAAGAAACAGGTAAAAGTGATGCCTTGGTGAGCCTTGAACCTTGACCAAAACCAATCCCGTAAACTCTTGATGACCTTGACCACATTAGGCATACCTTATTCATCATAGATTGGCCCTAGGTGTCCTAAAAGATCACCTAACTGTAGGCTAAGAGGTTGCATGTGCTGTGAGATCGAAGCCCAAACCATTCAGCACACTTTATGGCCTATCCGACCGGTCGTGACTGGTCAGTTGGACTGGATCGACCGGTCAAGACAGGTCGGACTGGCTCCCAGATTGGATAGCACACTGCTGTGTACACAGGCTTTTGGGCCGACCGGTCTTGACCTGTCGGGACAGGTCGGGACTAGCCATTTTTTGCCCGTTTTATGTCCGTTTGGACCTTTTTATAAAGAGGCTTGGGGTGTTTGTTAAGCATAAGAAGAGGGATTTTGAAAGGAGTGAAGCCACCATTGTTGGAGACCATTTGAGACTCATTCCCAACCTATGCAAGGCATCTTCTTTGTGCTTTAACACAAGATTGGAGCATTCCAAGCTCACCTTCATCTCATCTTGATCTCTAGAGTTTGGATCTTCCTTGATAGTCACATCTTTATCCAAATCTTTAAGATGAGATCGTTGTAGGTGAGCAACTCTAGACAACTCATTCCCATTAGTTGTAGAGTTCTCAAACCTACCCTCCTATCACCTTGGGCATCTCAAAGGCATCACAAGCAAAGTGATTGATCAAGTGTAGCTGAGGCATTGGCGACGCAACGGCAACACGATCGAGGGAGCAAGGGAAGCTGATCGAAGCATGGGAGAGCGGAGATCAAGCAACCCAATTCAGCACTGAACAAGGGGCTCATCCGACAAGTAAGGTTGTCTTTGTTGAGAGTCCATCCACTCAATTCCCTATGGGAGTTGAGTGTAGAGTTTGTTTGTCAAACTCGAACTAGGGTCGTTTGCCGATCCTTGGCTTGTTTGTTGAGCCTAAACTCTAGGGACGTTGGCCGTTCCTTGGCTTATTTGTTGGCCTAAAGACCAGGGGTTGTTTGGCACTCCTTGGCTCATTTGTCGGGCTTAAACAAAGTCTCCAAAGGGGAGCCTCTGATACAGGAGTGAACGTGCGTCAGGTTGAGAGTTAGCCTTGTCCAAAACTCCGTTTATGGTTGAGAGGTGAACCGGGAAAATCTCCGTGTAAAGGTTGAGGGGTGAACCTCATTTAATACCTCCGATAGTGAATGCCGGTGCGCTCAATGGGGTTGAGTACTTGAACCGTGAGTGGAGTAGACCCAAAGTCGAACCACTATACATGCTTGTGTTTGTGATTGAATTGAGTACATTGTTATCTTAACATTGAATGTTTTATTGCTAATTATGCATGCTTGATAGGAATGTATGCTAGACACTAGATAGACACATCCACACAGAAGATGTACTTTCACTAGTTGTGTAGGCTTGAGCTCATTGATCCATTATCATAATTCTGCATAGGTTGCATAGATTAGGAGCTTGATTAGTTAAATCATTTGATTATCTGTGCTTGCTTAGACTAGGTAGTTTATTGCTTAAACCATATGCTTGTCTTGTGATTGGACCCACTTAGGATTGGAAGCCGAAGTGTTCTTGCTTAGTTTAATTTGTTAAATTGTATAAGTAGGCGAAAAGAATTTCAAAAGGTCCTAATCACCCCCTCTTTTAGGACTTAGCCATAATTCTAGTTGCTCTTTAAGCTTTCGCACATACGAAGGTGTCGTGTTAGACTACCGACGTAATTTCACATACATCAACGCTGACTAGAACAATTAGGTTGGTTTGACTTGAAGGCTATTATTAGGGAATGTGAAGGGCGATAAGTAGAGCTTCTAAGAATGACTTTATGACCTACGAGTTAGGAGAGCAAGTTAGTGCAAGTTGAAGGCTCTAGAAGTGAAGGTAACGTGCAAAAAGTCGATGGTGGAGGTAATTGGAAATGACCTATGGGTTTATAATAATTTAATTGAGGATATGGTCATTGATGGAGTGGAGTGGTTTTAAAAAGATTCATGTGGCTGACCCCAATCTATTGTGACAATGCTTTGTTAATGATGATGACGAAGATGAGGATATATGTATGTATGTACTTGATCATCATCATCTAAGTATTGTCTCAATTATTCTAAGCTTTACATTTCTTTTCCATGATTTTAATCCATCACATAATTTATCCTCAGCTAAAGCATGGGTGCTTAAATCTTTTATTATTACCCTCACCCTATCACTTTAACCCCTTTTGCTTACACTCTTATAGCCTTCATCTTGAACAACTAATTCTTATCTTTTGTTATTAACCTCACCCATATCACTATAGCCCCTTTAGCTTGCCCTCTTATAGCCTTTAACTTAATCAACTATTTCTTTTAAAGCGTAGTTCCTTATCTTCTTTACATGTACCCAACTAATCGAAGTCGATGTTTCCTCAGCTTATTACCCTTTGATGATACTCCCAACTTCTATTGAATGCGTTCGTTCCAAATTCTCTCCTACACATCCTTGTCGACATCCTGATTTCACTGCGCTCATCTTAAGAATTTATTTTTTCTTAACTGTCCAGCATTCTTTCCCATGTATCATGCTTGGCGTTTATAACCGTTATTTCCATTGGTATAAGGCAATTTCATTAAACTCCAGAAGCATGCATCTCGGCTTCATTCACCTGGCTCTTATTAATATATACTTCTTAATCGTCTCATCCTGGTCGGGTTTATCTAGTGAGTGGCTTAGAACGTTAGCTATGGTGAATCAGACAAAAGCTTCTGTATGGTTTTTTTGTATGGCCTTCTCTCCCAATTGTTCTCTGTGGAATACCCAAGTTAAGTTTTCATTAGGATTTATTACTAGCTCCATGGGTCGTAAAAAAACACTCGTTCCTTACACACACGCGTACATGAACACTAACAAGAACGATTGAGTTGGTTTGACTTGAAAGCTATTATTAGGGAATGTGAAGTGCGATAGGTAAAGCTACTAAGAATGACTTGATGCCTTATGAGTTAGGAGAGCAAATTAGTGCAAGTTGAAGGCTCTAGTATTGTAAGGTAATGTGCAAAAAGTCGGTTGTGGAGGTAATTGGAAATGTCCTAAGGGTCTTTAATAATTTAACTGTGGATATGGTCTGTGATGGAGTGGAGTGGTTTTAAAAAGATTCGTTTGGCTGACCCCAATCTATTGGGACAATGCTTTGATGATGATGATGATGAGGATGAGGATATATGTATGTATGTACTTCATCAATATCATCTAAGCGTTGTCTCAATTATTTTAAGCTTTACAATTTTGTTCCATGATTCTAATTCATCATGGAATTTATCCTCAGCTAATGCATGGGTGCTTAAATCTTTTCTTATTACCCTCACCCTATCACTTTAACCGCTTTAGCTTGCGCGTTTACAACCTTCATCTTGAACAACTAATTCTTTTGAAGCTTATTTCTTTATCTTTTGTTATGAACGTCACCCATGTCACTTTATTCCCTTTAGCTTGCTCTCTTATAGCCTTTAACTTAATCAACTATTTTTTTACAGCGTAATTCCTTATCTTCTTTTCATTTGCCCAAATAATGGAAGTTGACGTTTCCTTATCTTATTACCCTTTGATTTTACTCCCGACTTCTATTGAATGAGTTCGTTCTGAATTCTCTCCTACACATCCTTGTCAACATCCCCATTTCAATGCGCTCATCTTTTGAATTTGTTTTTTTTCTCAACTATCCAACATTTTGTCCCATGTATCATGGTTGTTGTTTATAGCCGTTGTTTCCATTGGTCTAAGGGAATTTCATTAAACTCCTGAGGCACGCATTTTGCTTCAATCACTTGGCTCTAAATCTATATAGGTAATATATACTTAATCGTCTTATCCTGGTCGGGTTTATCTAGTGAGGGGTTTAGAACGTTAGCTATGATGGATCAGACAAAACTTCCCATATGATATTTTGTATGGCCTTCTCTCCCAATTGTTTTCTGTGGAGTGCCAAACGTGTTTCCATTTCGATTTATTACTGGCTCCATGGGTCGTAAAAAACACTAGTTCCTTATGATTGTGTGTGTGTGTGCGTGCGTGTGTGTCCACACGCATACATCAACACTAACAAGAGCGATTAAGTTGGTTTGACTAGATGGCTATGATTAGGGAATGTGAAGGGCGATATGTAGAGCTACTAAGAATGACTTGATGACTTATGAGTTAGGAGAACAGGTTAGTGCAAGTTGAAGGATCTAGTATTCTGAGGTAACGCGCAAAAAGTTGGTTTTGGAGGTAATTGGAAATGTCCTAAGGGTCAATAATAATTTAACTGTGGATATTGTCTGTAATGGAATGGAGTGGTTTTAAAAAGATTCGTGTGGCTGACCCCAATCTATTGGGACAATGCTTTGGTGATGATGACGACGAGGATAAAGATATATGTATGTATGTACATCTTCATCATCGTCTAAGCGTTGTCTCAATTATTCTAAGCTTTACAATTTTGTTCCACGATTCTAATCCATCACAACTTTATCCTCATCTAAAGCATGGATGCTTAAATTTTTTCTTATTACCCTCACCCTATCACTTTAACACCTTGAGCTTGCGCTCTTATCGCCTTCATCTTGAACAACTAATTCTTTTGAAGCTTAATTCATTATCTTTTGTTCTTACCCTCACCCATATCACTTTAGCCCCTTTAGCTTGCCTTCTTATAGCCTTTAACTTAATCAATTATTTCTTTTAAAGCGTAATTCCATTTCTTCTTTACATGTGCCCAAACAATTGAAGTCGACGTTTCATCGTCTTATTACCCTTCGATGTTACTCCTGACTTCTATTGAATGTGTTCGTTCTGAATTCTATCCTACACATCGTTGTCAACATCTTGATTTCATTGCGCTCATCTTATGAATTTGTTTTTTCTTAACTGTCAAGCAGTCTCTCTCATGTATCATCATCGATGTTTATAGCCGTTATTTCCATTGGTGCAAGGCAATTTCATTAAACTCCAGCGGCATGCATTTCGGCTTCTTTTACCTGGCTATAAATCTATTTAAGTAATATATACTTCTCAATCCTCTCATGCTGGTCGGGTTTATCTAGTGAGTGGCTTAGAACATTAGCTATGGTAGATCAGACAAAAACCTCCCGTATGGTTTTTTGTATGGCTTTCTCTCCCAATTGTTCTCTATGGAGTCCCCAACTGAAGTTTCCATTTGGATTTATTACTGGCTCCATGGGTCGTAAAAAACATTGGTTCCTTATGATCTTGTGTTAGTGTGTGTGTTTTTACACACACACGCTTACATCAACACTGATAAGAGCAATTATGTTGGTTTGACTTGATGGCTATTATTGGGGAATCTAAACGACAATAAGTAGACCTAAGAAATGACTTAATGGTCTATGAGTTAGGAGAGCTAGTTAGTGCAAGTTGAAGGCTCTAGAAGTGCAAGGTAACAAACAAAAAGTTGGTGGTGGTAATTGGAAATGACCCATGGGTCTACAATAATTTAACTGAGGATATGGTCTATGATGGAGTGGAGTGGTTTTAAAAAGATTCGTGTGGGTGACCCCAATCTATTGGGACAATGCATTGATGATGATGATGACGAGGATGAGGATATTTGTATGCATGTACTTCATCATCATAATCTCTGCATTGTCTCAATTATTCTATGCTTTACAATTTTGTTCCTCGATTCTAATCCATAACAGACTTTATCCTCAGCTAAAGCATGGGTGCTTAAATCTTTTCTTATTACCGTCACCTTATCAGTTTAACCCCTTTTGCTTGCGCTCTTATCACCTTCATCGTAAACAACTAATTCTTTTAAAGCTTGATTCTTTCTCTTTTGTTGTTACCCTCACCCATATCACTTTAGCCCCTTTAGCTTGCCCTCTTATAGCCTTTAACTTAATCAACTTTAAAATATATTTTAATAAGGTTTTTCGAGATTCCTTTCCCTCTTTTGGATTTAAAATCCATTGTGCCTTGTGTATTCAAGGGTCATGTTACGATAAGGAGACAATATTCTTCCTTCTTCTTTTCACTCCTTTCTCTCCTCCATGTTTTCTGTAATGCCTTTTCCTTTCTCAACTACCAACACTATAATTAACGCGAGCAACACCAAACCCCCCGCTAGTAGAGAGCATCGACGTCAAAACAATTAAACAAATCGGATAGAGAGTGCACTACCAAGCCTTGAGAAGTGGGGCCCGTACAAACCCCAAGCAACCTAAGTTAGGTTGATGAAAATTTGAAGTTTAAATGAATTCCCCTAAGATCAAGATAAGTTGTGGATAGAGACTTAAACTCAGTTGAAGTCCCTTAAAATTGAGGAAGATAGAGAATATAAAGATGAAATCTTAGGCGCCTGTGAACCCTTCGAGGATAATCGTTTAAATCTAGGATTAGAGACTTGGGTATTGTGGGAAATCCATTACTCACCAAATTGAAACATAAATTGAACACAAACACTCCTTAGATTTAACCTAGAGGGCAATCTTGCACTTCCTAATAATCCACGATTTTCCCCAAGCGCCGAAAATGATCGGACAACGGACTACGAAACCATGCTTAAGAGAGGTATTCGTGGTTTGATCCGATTCCAAATCCTGGGCGATTACCAATGGACTCACTGCTTTGACCGAGCAGAAGACCGAAATCCACCAGGATTAGGACGGGATACATCGAGCGCTCTGCCCTGGTCAGGCATAGCATCGACGTATTGGATTCAGACCTATGACAACCGTTTCTCCGTATTAGTCCGATCATGAAGAACATAATACATAAAGCCCCGCCGAAACACTTTGAACCCCTTGTAAGTGCTGAGGATACATGAGCAATCCCAGAAGTCGTACCTGAATTGGTAGAACATTAGGTGTCGTTTAGTGACTGTGAAACTTAGTCGTACTGCTCGAATAAATGGCAACTAAGTAACCTAAGCCACCCCTAAGGTGGGGGAACTAGTAAGTGTGTATCTTAGGCTCGTACTCCCCTTTAGCGGCCATGAGTACCAGACCCTAGTTCTCCTCTTTCGCTGCTTCCTCTCCTTTTTTCTGAACTTTTCCAAGAAAATCCATGGCCACTCCTACAACCGTAGCAAGGCAACATGTTTAAGAGAGTCTAATGGTTGAAATTCTCCATAGGAGGAGAGCTATCGTATCACTAGGAGCCTAAAAATTGCATTTATGATTGTGGAGAGAGGGGCACCCACCGAGTTGTCGACAAGACGTAGCCCTAATCTAGGATACATAGGAGTTTAGACCTGAATTTTTTTTTCCAATGAACCCATATCCCACAGGTCCTGGGATGGGATTAGGTAGTTAGAGGGCGAAGTTACAATTCACAGCCATTTCAACACTCGAATTGAGCATGGTGGCTTGAAGAGCTTGTGTGTTCGGTAGTTCGTTTTTTTAAATTCCCTTGTGTACTTGTAATGTATATATCCTCCTGTACTATTAGGCTAGATTTGTTGAAAGGGGTTTAAATCGGGTCCATGACAAAAGTCCTTCCTCTTGACAGAAGGTCATGACTTCCGAAATCCAGATCCTCTCGAGCTTAAAACTCATGTGAGACGGCTCCTAAGATGGAGCCGGAGTCGGAAACTGTTCCGCCACCACCAATCATGAGTATCTTTGGTGTCATTCCTCTTGGCATCTAGTCAGGAACCCTTGCATTTGATGCGCTTGGACAACGGCTGCCCTGATTCAGCAATAGTCGAAGCCTTTTCGCCCTTGTTCTTCTCTCTTCACGTCCTAGGATGTCCTAAAATCTCAGGAAACACCTCTTTAATATAGGGAAATCGAGCAGTGCCTTAAGTTTTGCGTAAGAGATCGTGTATCGACTCCGCCCGTCAACCAATCGAAACTTAGCTACGATCGGTCGAACCTTCGGAGCAATTTTCCAGCGACAAACTTTTGAATTTTATGCATTGGGTCAACTGGTCGACTAGACCTGTCTCCCTGTCGTAATGAGATTTTTTTTTTTTTTTTGGTCGAGTGAGTTCTAACATTAAACTATTAAATTCCAGAGTATGTCAACCCATCGACCTTAGTAGTGAATCGATCGATCTTTGTTATCTTTCTCTATAAACTCACTTTGTAGTAATGTAGCAAGTTGTAAATTATGCATTATTGAAGTCGCGTTATCGTAACATTAGTGATGAAATCGTAGGTTCTTGTGCCTCGTGAAAAAAAAAATTAAGGGGGGTAAAATGTTACGAATCCTGTTCGGTTAAATGAGTATGCACTATACTCGATTGAAGAGAATTGGTCCAAGTTATACACATGATTTGAACACCAACTATGGGATAGAGTATGCCACCAGCCTAATTGTATGAGCATCTTATAGGATATAAGTTTAGCCATCCAGATTACTGATTCAAATAACTAAGTAAAGTCCGAGTCAATCTCAGAATGTTGATAATGGAACCCATAAAGGGGAATGGTTAGGATTCAGAAAACTACACCAAGTCGTATAAGTATATATGTTTATTGAAAATAAACCCAAGAGTCTATAAGCTGAATCACCGCACCTGGCCCCAGCATATTCACAGATAAGGTTGTTAGATACGAACCTAGTGGAAGCCTTAGACAATTTCGGGTACGAAATTGATCTTTAAGGGGGGTAGATTTTAACACCCTGGATTTTCGCCAACTCAGGTGTTGAAGTTATTGGGCATCACTAGAATGCTTCTAAATTGTCAGGCAAGCATAGGTGTACGTACCCTTCTTCAGACTCGGAATACCTAGAAAATGTCGAGGGAACCTCGATTTCAGAATCCAAAATCAATAGACTATGTGGATTACTCTAATACACAAATCTAACCATACACGATTACACCTTCTTAGACTATGTGGATTACTCTAGTACACAAATCTAACCATACACATTCGATTACACCTTCTTAGAGAGCCCCTAACTTCACCTGATCGCTTAATCTTGGTCCCAACCTTGAGATCCATGAGTCGAGGGCCGAGATCCAAGAAACCAACAAATTCGATCAGACGCCTTTAGAAAGCCAATGAGTGTGCTTGATCATCGAACCTCGGGCCTAACCAGGTGGTCTACGAAACTAAGGTTGAGAGCTAGCGGACCCCACCGTCGATAAATCTATCCGACCGCAACATAATGAACATTTAGCTAAGAAGTACACAACTAACGGGTTATATCCCACTCATAACTCGGATTAGACCAACGTCCTGTATGGCTTAGGAATTAAGGGGCGAGAATGGATTTGGTTAAAACACCAATTCCGATAACTTTCTCGCAGCCAAACTTTAAACATAGATAGATCGGACCCCACATATCATACCCAAGAAATCCCACCTTCAACTCTATTCTAGAAATAGCTAAAATCTCCAAACAAGCTTTGGATCGCTCGGTTGGGTTTCGTCAAAGATTGCCCCAACAAGCCCCCCCCTAACATAAGGGGGGCTGCTGCTGTGTGGAAATTGCGGACTAGGCGACCATGAAGACACAAAGTGAACCGAAAAGACGAAGGCGACATATAGCGTGCATGAGCAGTTGGAATGAGGAAGGTTTGCCATCCCTAGTGAAAGAGAAGCAGAGCTGCGACACTTAGTGGACAACTGAACCCAAAAATTATGTGAGACGACCCTCTCACCGGCTTGATGACCTTGGGCTCGTGTCATGGGAGAGCCGGCGCCCGAAATCGCCTTGTGAGAAAATCAGCACAGGCACATGTAAGTGCAAATACACAAGCACAAAGACTAACCCAAGCCATCATTGCTAAATACACCTTTTCTTATGTGGGACATTAGGTCCCTTGCTTGTCCATGAGATTTTTAGAACCTAGGTCGCTGATATAACATCGAACTTGTCCCCAAAGTTGTGGCACCGATCAATGATTAGTGATCGTTGAACGATCCTCGCCCTACATCGGTAAACCCCGCATCCGAATGGCATGAAATCGTAACCGTAGGTAGATATCACCTTGAGGAAGCTATTCCATGGATTGGATTTGTCTAGATGGGCCAGGCAGGCCCCACATAACTAAAACAGTTTCTCTTAGGGTCATTTCAATGCATGTTTAGCATGCAGGGCCAAATTAGACAATTTCTATCATATAAAAGAAGAAATCCCAGCCCTTCTCTCCCTTGTTTGCTCAAAACCTTTGCTGGAAGAGGGAGAGTGGGAGTTGGAAGAGAGAAGAGGAATAAAGAAGAAGGGTGCATAAGCTTTGCATGTCGCCCCCTAACCAACCGGGCGTGCTAGCAACCTTGTTGATGCCATTCTTCCGTGCCAGATCGTTCCACCAGTTGCGTAGGGTGAGTAGAAGCTTCTTTTCCCGTCTAATCTCAGTAGATTTCACTAGGAAAAAACCTTTGATTTCTGTCATGCAAGCCTTGCTCTTGTAGGAATACTGGATTTCATCAAGAACTAAGGTGCGGACCATTATCCCTGGGTTTCCTAGGACCAAATGTTGTTAGATGTAGTTAATGCTTCGCTTGTATAGCTAAGAATGCCTAAATCTGTTGTGGTATTGCTGAAAATTGTTCAGCTTCATGCATGTTTGATGAAATCGCTTGTGACGATCCTTGATGATGCTATTATTGCCTACGTCTATGTTCGAGTGGCTATTATTTAACAGATGCTAAAGGAGTGAATTTCTGTTGTGCTAAAGGCGCAAATATGATGGAATAATGCTGGATTATGGTATATGCTTGCTGAAATTCAACTTGTAATGTCTTTATGCTTCCAATGTGTTGTTTTGAAGCTGTTTTTGTACATGCTTCCTGCTTAGTAGATACATTGTTTAAATTCTCTCCATGATATATATTATGATTGGATTTGTAAGATGGCCCAGCTCAACAGCGTGATGAGAATTTGGGGGCGTCAGCTTAAGGTCGACCACCCTTGGGTTGGAATTGTCGATTGGAGGTAGGATGCGGGAGACCGGTTGTGGATCGAGGACCACACGGGCTATTGGGGATGGTGGTATAGGACCTATGCCCGAGCTGTCGACCTACGCTCGGGTGGTTCCTCTCCGTAGTGACCATTGAGCACTGATAGAAGTGAATTGAACAACATTATTGTTTTAAATTTGATTGATTTAGTTTGAGTAGTAAGCCTGCACCTTGGAATTGATTATTTGTACTGGTAGTTGGGTGACGACCCTTCTGCCTTGGCTTCGGCGTGGCTGACGAGTCACTGCCTGACCATACCTGGATCGAGGGGTTACTGGCGATGATATGCATTCGCCACGTAGGGAGCCAGAGGGTCCCAGGTTGGCCCGGTAATAGAACACTGGTACGGTGGTTTCGCAAACCTGCTGGATGATAAAATGGAATAATTAACAACTCGGCTAATCATGCATGGTTTGGCATAGCATGCATTGTGTTTGGGTGATGGGGTGGTGCCTCATTCACTGGTTGCTCGGGCCTGTGCGGGCGATGTGGTGGGTGCCACTCACTGTCGGCTGTGACCAAAACGGTGATCGGGCATGCATGTGCACTTCATGCATTCATGCATTAAGAGATTACAAGTTGTGGTTCTTTGCCTATGCCCATGTCTGTTATGTGCGTATGTTTGACTTGTTATTGACGGCTTGGGTCCGTTGGGGTGATGTGGTGGTGCCAGAATGGTTCTATGCCTACGCCTACGTGTGTATGTTTAATCCATTACCCACATTTGTCTATATCTGTGCCATGAATAACTTAGGAAAATAGAACCACTGAGTTGATCACTCACTCCCAATCCTGGGATAGTGTTTTAAAACACCAACCAGGTAAGTTCATCGATGCAAGTACCCCAAGGTGAATGAACTCGATGAGGCCTAGTTAGACTGGTTGAGTGGACCCCTTTCTTCGAGATGTGGTAGTGTATATTTTAGTTTCACTTAATTTCAATCATGTCTTTATTTCACTGTTTGCCTTGTCCTATCATCATGATTTGACGCCACATGGATTACATGCTTACATAATAGTATCCGCATACGCATAAGTGACTCCCGGGATATCGAGGATCGAGTTCGTACTCGACCCTTGATATTTCAGGCTGTTACAAGTGGTATTAGAGAAGGTGATAGAGTTAAGTATCAAACATTGCTAGGTATAGTTAATGCCATGTTTGATTAGTTAGCGGTGTCTAGATTCAATGTTTGGTTGATATGTTGATTGGATTCTATTACTTGATGTGCTTTGATTGTAGTTGAAACTTTCTATTCCAGCTTGCATGTTAATCTCTGTGTGATTTTAATGCGAAACGATGTTGTCGAATGATTTGATGGCATACTAATAATGTTTGCCAAGGTGAATTGATGCTGCTTCTTAGTATGATGTTGAATTTCATATGAACCGTAAAATGCCTTGTTAACACTCCTTTAAAGAATAGGATAGAGAGTGCACTACCAGGCCTTGAGAAGTGGGGCCCATACAAACCCCAAGCAACCTAAGCTAGGCTGATGAAAATTTGAACTTTAAATGAATTTTCCTAAGATCAAGATAAGTTGTGGATAGCGACTTAAAC
This sequence comes from Liriodendron chinense, assembly GCA_003013855.2. Classification (NCBI taxonomy): domain Eukaryota; kingdom Viridiplantae; phylum Streptophyta; class Magnoliopsida; order Magnoliales; family Magnoliaceae; genus Liriodendron; species Liriodendron chinense. The sequence continues at coordinate 600,577 of PVNU02000815.1, read as the reverse complement.
TTAGGTGAAGTCCCTTAAAATTGAGGAAGATAGAGAGTGTACAGACGAAATCTTAGGCGCTTGTGAACCCTTTGAGGATAATTGTTGAAACCTAGGATTAGAGACTTGGGTATTGTGGGAAACCCATTACTCACCAAATTGAAACATAAATTGAACACGAACACTCCTTGGATTTAACCTAGAGAGCAATCTTGAACTTCCTAATAATCCATGATTTTCCCCAAGCGCCGAAAATGATCAAACAACGGACTTACGAAACCATGCTTAGAGAGTAAATAGACGAAATCTTAGGCTCCTGTTAACCCTTTGAGGATAATTGTTTAAACCTAGGATTAGAGACTTGGGTATTGCGGGAAACCCATTACTCAGCAAATTGAAACATAAATTGAACACGAACACTCCTTGGATTTAACCTAGAGAGCAATCTTGAACTTCCTAATAATCCATGATTTTCCTCGAGCGCCGAAAATGATCTGACAGCGGACTTACGAAACCATGCTTAGGAGAGGTATTCGCGGTTTGATCCGTTTCCAAATCCTGGGCGATTACCAATGGACTCACTACTTTGACCGAACAGAAGACCGGAATCCACCAGGATTAGGACGAGATACATCGAGCGCTCTGCCCTGGTCAGGCATAGCATTGACATATTGGATTAAGTCCTATGACAACCGTTTCTCCATATTAGTCCGATCATGAAGAATATAATACATCACCCTATGTAAGGAAAGCCTCGCCGAAACACTTTGAACCCCTTGTAAGTGCTAAGGATATCTGAGCAATCCCAGATGCCATACCCGAATTGGTAGAACATTAGGTGCCGCTTAGTGAACGTGAAACTTAGTCGTACTGCTCGAATAAATGACAACTAAGTAACCTAAGCCACCCCTAAGGTGGGGGAACCTCGGTTTGAGAATCCAAAATCAATAGACTATGTGGATTACTCTAATACACAAATCTAACCGTACACATTCGATTACACCTTCTTAGACTATGTGGATTACTCTAATACATAAATCTAACTGTATACATTCGATTACACCTTCTTAAAGATCCCTTAACTTATTTTGCTAAAAAACCAATTCCGCTAACTTTCTAGTCGCCAAACTTAAAACGGAGATAGATCGGACCCCACATATCATATCCAAGAAATCCCACCTTCAACTCTATTCTAGAAATAGCTAAAATCTCCAAACAAGCTTTGGATCGCTCGGTTGGGTTTCGTCAAAGATTGCCCCAACAAGCAGCCCCCCTAACATAAGGGGGGCTGCTGCTGTGTAGAAAGTGCGGACTTGGCGACCATGAAGACACAAAGTGAACCGAAAAGATGAAGCTGACATACAGAGTGTAAGAGCAGTTGGAACAAGGAAGGGTCGCCATCCCCAGTGGAAGAGAAGCAGAGCTGCGACACTTAGTGGACAACCGAACCCGAAACCTAGGCTTGACAACCCTCTCACCGGCTTGACGTCCTTGGACTCGTGTCATGGGAGAGCCGACGTCTGAAATTGCCTAGCGAGAAAATCAGAACAGGCACATGTAAGTGCAAATACACAAGCTCAAAGACTAACCCAAGCCATCATTGCTAAATACACCTTTTCTTAGATGGGACATTAGGACCCTTGCATGTCCGTGAGATTTTTAGAACCTTGGTCTCTGATATAACATCAAGCTTGTCCCCAAAGTTGTGGCACCGATCAATGATCGATGACCGTTGAACGATCCTCGCCCTACATCCGTAAACCCCGCTTCCGAATGGCGTGAAATCATAACTGTAGGTTGATATCACCTTGAGGAAGCTATTCCATGGATTGGATTTGTCCAGATGGGCCAGGCAGGCCCCACATAACTAAAATAGTCTCTCTTAGGGTCATTTCAATGCATGTTTGGCATGCGGGGCCAAACCAGACAATTTCTATCATATAAAAGAAGAAATCCCAGCACTTTTCTCCCTCGTTTGCTCAAAACCTTTGCTAGAAGAGGGTGAGTGGGAGTTGGAAGAGAGAAGAGGAGTAAAGAGGAAGGGTGCATGAGCTTTGCATGTCGCCCCCGAACCAACCCGGCGTGCTAGCAACCTTGTTGACGCCATTCTTCCTTGCTAGATCGTTCCACTAGTTGCGTAGGGTGAGTAGAAGCTTCCTTTCCCATCTAATCTCAATAGATTTCACTATGAAACCTTTGATTTCTGACATGCAAGCCTTGCTCTTGTAGGAATACTCGATTTCACCAAGAACTAAGGTGCGGACCATTATCCATGGGTTGCCTAGGACGAAATGTTGTTAGATGTAGTTAATGTCACGCCCCAAATTCGGTTCTCGACGTCCATTCGCTGTAACCCGAATTCAGAGGTGGCAGCCTCCGTAGTACCCCGATCTCGGATCCTAACCCTACACGTCAGGTTCCGATCCTGGGATACCACAAGGAGGATTTTAGGGTCTGAAATTTTTTTTTTTTTAAAACATGAGCATCACAATATGAGTACCATCAAAGACAAACACAATATTTCCACTAAATCATTTCGTTTATATACAGTACTGGAAAGTAAATATACAATGCGTAAATATAAAAACTGTGCACACTTCGACACCTCCTGCTACTGCACTACAAACTCCAACTCAACGTTGCTGATATACTCTGGTAGAACCTGCAGCGTAACAAACGCGCATAAGCTTCGAACGAAGCTTCGTGAGTGCGTGTGTGCGTGCACAATGCGTATGACAAGCATGATAAATATCAGAGTAAGCAGTAAAGCATGATGAGAACTTTAAACCAAGACTTCGCCCAATTAGGCTACACGATCATGTGATATGAATAACCAGTTTACCACGACTATGCAAGCATGCAATACATATAACTAGCCTACCATGGCTATGCGAGCGTGCAATACAGGTAACCAGCCTACCAAGGCTATAAACTCATACTATGCAATGGCCTACAGGGCCTAATGTCACATACAATGATCCAATGCATGTATGCAAATCACCACCTCTCAGTACAGTGGTCCAGATGCGAACAGTCATAACGCGATCACGTAAGCAATGCAGGACTCGGAACTGGTAGCTCGCCAGTGTGGTAGCTCGCCCAGGCTTACAGCCTCGCCCACATCACACCCGCCCACATCAGGTCCGTCCCACACCATACAGAACATCAGTCACATCACTGATACCAATACCATCTCTGAAACGGAACATCACCGGGGTCTCACAGACCTCACTACTCACCAGTAGAATGCCAAAGCCTATCTGGTGCAATAGCGGACCTACTCACAGCTGGTCAAACTCAACCCCCTTTGCCAACACTCTTCCGGCAGGTTAGGTCAGACCTCCTTCCAAACTGACCACGTGCAGTGGATAACACCGCCGTTTGGTATTCGGCATACTGGTGTTTGATTAAACCACCCGGTCCTTGAATGGAGCACCCACCTTGGTACCAACGGGATCAGGGACTTTCACCCAGGGACATCTTTGGCATCCAGTTTAAAGATCACATATTTCCGGTGTTCTGCAAACCACGATGGAGCTGTGGTTGCAACGTAGTAACCATGCTATATGCGGCACAAGCAGACGGTGCGAAATGCAACCATGCATACAAACGTGGGACGACATGCCCATGCAAGTCTCCAAAGAGCACCATAAAACTATAAGGTCTCAAACACAATGTCACCGTCAGCTGGTAATGAATTGCACGACAATCACGACCGATATGGCCGGTTGATACAAGACAATCAGATGAGCCAAGCATTCATGATGCATGAGTCAAGTATACAGTATGAGTGCCAACAAGTAGTTCATCTACCACGATGGCTCTAAATCAATCTAGTCCAACCTATTTGAGATATGATTAAGATGAGGGGACACATATGAATGATCGAGTCATAGTGCGGGATGTCGCTAGCCAGGGAATCTCGCACCAAGGGCTACAAGGTATGCTAAGCTATTCCTACCATACAGTGTAAGTCAGGATGATAGATTCCTGTCCTCGAATAGTCCCATACCTATTGGAGAGGTTTGCGATAGAGAGCACATGAATTACATTTGCGCAACTACATCTCGAATGCTTTATGAATGCGTTTATGCCCTAGTGGTCCCCAACTAACAATGGTGATTCGGGATGCATACTCATTACACATGCATGGTGATCGTCGAAGCATATAGTATAAAGATCATATATGAGTATTCTAACAACACTACGTGTGGCAACAGACATATCAAAAATAGCATAAAAAGATAATTCACTTATAATATAAGCAAACATAAAGAGATAAGACTCTAAATGGATGGTATACAACAACACAGACGTTCCAACAACTGAACGGTGTGGATTAACCCTCAATATTCAGATAACCCAAATGGAAAGGAAATGATTGAAAACACTACCGACACATCAAAGGTAGAACCTACTTGAGCGGCAAGAGTGGAATACTCAAAATCATGCCGAGACCCATAATCCTGTAGTACAGTTGAGATAAACACGATGAATGGTCCGTAGAAGGAATGTCATAGAACGGGTTGCAAGATAGACAGGTCATGGCAGAGAATCATAAATGGTAGTGAAATCTGAGACAGATGATCAATACGATGAGGTCCAAAAGAGACGACAGGTCTAACCTCATACTACAAGATAGGCTCCATATAATGGATGGCCTAGATGACATACGAACGTCGAGGATGAGCCCCACACTCGCCCTAAAGGTAAACGGACGGTGTGGATGAGATATACACGATATGGTAGTCTTTAATAGTTGGGTACAAGGGTAGGAGGGGTGAGTCATATGAGTATACACAAGCTGAGTTACCAGGGTCAATCAACATGGTGAGTCAACAAGGTGAGTCAACAAGGCAGGTTGACAAGACGGGTCAACATGGTGAGTTTAATAAGGTGAATTGACAAGACGGTTCCACAGGGTGAGTTTAAGAAGGTAGTCCTGTGACTTGGATCAAGCAAACTCTAAGGATGACCTTTCAATAAGGGTTTACACAACTAATCATCAAGGTGGGTCCACGGGATGGACAACGCGGTCATTCGAACACGCACACTAAGGTGGTCCCAAGGGCCATCCTGTACATAACATGCTAGGGTTCATTCATTTGGATGGTTTGGATTAAGCACAAAATTAAGGCGGTCCTTATGGATGGCCGACATACATATCGCACCATGGAGGCCAATAGCTGACGTGGATAGAACACATGCATAACAAGGTGGACCCGTGGTTGGGTATAACCGCACAAAGGAGTGGGGAAGCCACATACATCAAAGGGGCTACAACAGTTTGGGATCAACTCAATATTTGTGCCTTCCTACTAATCAAGTAAGATGGCAATCAAACACCATGGTGAGGCCCGCACACCACATGTGTGGAACCCTACCCATGGCTGGGTGACTTATTAACAAGAAGAATGGCAAATAAATATAACAGATGGGTCCTGTAAAGTTTCCAATGGTAAGCATTCAATCACCCTTATTTTCAACATGTGGCCCACCTAAAACTGGGCCCACACCTTTACCAAGAAGAACGACAAAGTATCCCCAACATTCATCAAGGTGGGACCCAAAATTGGGCCCCATCACCTTTGGTTAGATGGAAAAATAAACATTACAATGGCCCCAAGGAAGGTTTCAAAGGTGGGCATCAATGACCACTGTTTCCCTACAATGTGGTCCACCTGAGGTTGGGATTTACCTCACTATGAGGGCCCCCGGCCCTAAAATAATATGGAAAAACAGATGGGCGGCATACATAAAACAGATACATCGTGGTGGGACCCATAGAGCGTAGCACCCAAATGGGCCCCAAGCATTTTGAATCAAACTAACATTTTTGTTTCCCCCTTCACCCATATCCATGTGATCTTATGAACAGGTTAAATGACAAATAAACATCACCTTAGAGCCTGGGAAGGTTTCAACGGTGGAGATCATAATTCCCACTGTTTCCGTGGCATGATCCACTAGAGGTTTGGATATGCTTAAATTTGGCTCAGCCACTAAAATGAGCTGGAAAAATATATGGACTGGATTGATAAAGCACATACATTCAAGGTGGACCCAACGAGTGGGGCCCATTGACATTACCCATAGGGCTGCGCCGCTGGGCAGCAGCGTCCCCTGGACGCTGTCTGTCCAGTGGCCAGCTTTCATATCTTTTTTCTTTTTTTTTTTATTTATTTATTTTTTTTTTATTTTTTTTTTTATATCCTCTCCGCAAGTGGGGCCCACAAGCTTTTGATCAATCTGATATTTTGTTTTCCCTTCTTACATGCATGTGTGAACTCATGAACAGGTTGGATCTCAAATAATCATCATGGTGGGCCGCAGAAGGTTTCAAGGGTAGGGCCACTGTCCCTACTGTTTTTCTGCGGTGGGGCCCCCTTGAGACTTGGATCTGACTCATTCTTGGGGTCATGCCCTAAAATGATCTCCCCAACTGGATGGACGGTGTGGATACAGCACATGCATCATGGTGGGACCCACAGGGTGGGCCTCAGCTGGCACGAGCAGCGTCCTGGACGCTGGTACTACCAGCGTCAGCGACGCTGCCTCTTCTCCTTTTCTTCCTTTCTTTTTTTTTTTTTTTTCTTTTTACACTCATACCATGTGGGGCCCACATGGGACTGATCCACTCCGTTCATCAGGTTCCCCATCTCATGGGGGACCCAACAAGCCCACTATTGGATATGTGATTCCAGCTAGAAACTTAAAAGTGGGCTGAAGGATTTCTGACAGTAGAAATCATAATTTCCACTGTTTTACGCAGTGTGGTCCATTAAAAATTCGGATCGGCTTCATCTTTTGGCCCTGGCCCTAGAATGATCTGGGAAAACCGATGGACGGCGTGGATGGAACACAAACATCAAGGTGGGTCCCACGAGTGGGGACCCCATTAAACCCTCCAGCGTGCGCTGGACGTTTCCAGCGTCTCTGACGCTGGACGTCCAGCGTCCGTGTCTTTTCTCTTTTCTTTTTTTTTTTTTTTTTTTTTTTTTTTTTTTCTTTTTCTTTGTTCGTATCAAGTGGGGTCCACTTGGAGACGATCCACTCCGCTCATTAGGTTTCCCAGCTCGTTGGGGACCTAATAAGCCCAATATTGGGCAGGTGATTCCGTCTACAAACATCACGGTGGGCCAAAGAGGTTTCGACAGTAGGCATCCTTGCCTTTACTGTTTTCTATGGTGTGGTCCACCTGAGATCTGGATTTACTTCATTTTTGGCGTCCAACCCTAAAATGGGCTGGAGAAACTGATGGGCGGTGTGGATCGAATACATGCATCAAGGTGGGTCCCACAAGTGGGAACCCACGGTCATGCCCAAATGCCCAGCAGCGTCCTCTGGACGCTGACTGTCCAGCGGCCAAATGTTTTTTTTTCCTTTTTTTTTTTGTCCTTTTTTTTTTTTTAATATCAAATGGGGCCCACATGTGTAAGATCCACTCCATCTATCAGCTGGGCCATCACATGGTGGGCCCACATGGTGGACAGCATCGATGAACTACATACATCATGGTGGCTGTTGGCCACACTAATTATGCCACAAATGGGTCCCCAAGTGGGATCCACACCATCAAAAGGTGGGACCCATTCATGGACGATCCAGCCCATCCATCTCATTGCCCATCACATGTGGGACCAAGGAAAGAAAACGAAAAGTAAACGAGAAAAAGGGGGGAAAGGTATGCACTCACAATGATGGTTGGACGGTTGGATTGCCGATCGGACGGTCCGGATGATGATCGGGGTCCTCCAAGCTTGATCTTCACCTTCAATCTCTCTAACTCTCTCTTTCTCTCTCTTGATCTCCCTCTAAATCTCTCTACTTCTCTCTCTCTTCTCTCTCTTCTCCCTCTCTCTCTCTCTCTCTCTCTCTCTCTCAAATCTTGCAATTGAGAAGCCACCCCCCCCACGTATGGCTCTTGTATGGGAAGAGGGGGGTGCATGATGTCATGATGATGATGGTGATGATGGGAGAGAGCATGAGAGGTATGGGTTGTGGTTGACTTTTGGTGAGAGAGGATGGGGTGGGTATGGTGATGATGGCTAGATAATGATGGGGGTATGGGTGAGGGTGATGTGATAGATTTGACATGTTGTTGGAAATTGTGCAAGTGGGGCCCACGCCACACGCGCGTTGCGTGGCCCACCTCGAATTGCATGAACGTATGCTTCTTACACACCGGGTATCGCAATGGGGCGTGCCGCGCGGCGTTGGAATCGTGGCGCCCGCGCGGTCGCAAGGGTACAAGTCTTGGGTCGTTGCGGTACTAAATCAGGGTCGCGATCAAGGCTCTCTAATCTGATCCGTCCGGGACGTACCAGTACCGAAACTAAACGTACGGAGGGCAATTCAGGGTACGGGTCTTACAGTTAATGCTTCGCTTGTATAGCTAAGAACGCCTGAATCTGTTGTGGTATTGCTGAAAATTGTTCGGCTTCATGCATGTTTGATGAAATCGCTTGTGATGATCCCTGATGATGCTATTATTGCCTACGTCTATGTTCGAGTGGCTATTATTTAACAGATGCTAAAGGAGTGAATTTCTGTTGTGCTAAAGGCGCAAATATGATGGAATAATGCTGGATTGTGGTATATGCTTGCTGAAATTCAACTTGTAATGTCTTTATGCTTCCAATGTGCTGTTTTGAAACTGTCTTTGTAAATGCTTCCTGCTTCGTAGATATATTGTTTAAATTCTCTCCATGATATATATTATGATTGGATTTCTAAGATGGCCCAGCTCGACAGCGTGATGAGAATTTGGGGCGTCCGCTTGAAGTCGACCACCCTTGGGTTGGAGTTGTCGATTGGAGGTAGGATGCGGGAGACCGGTTGTGGATTGAGGATCACGCGGGCTGCTAGTGCCCAAGGTCGGCCTTCCCTTCTTCTTAGTGGAAGGTGCCGGCCCGAATCCGGGTTGGATGTGTTGTGTGTGACGTGTCACTTTTATTCGAATTCAAGTACCAACGTTACCACTGAATAGGCCCACTTAAAATCGTACGGTGAATCGATCCCCAAGTCTCATGTGCCGGAGATGGTGGTATGGGACCTATGCCCGAGCTGTCGGCCTACGCTGGATTGGTGCCTCCCCGTAGTCACCATTGAGCACTGATAGAGGTGAATCGAACGACCCGGGCATTATTGTTTTAAATTTGATTGATTTAATTGAGTAGCAAGCCCGCACCTCGGAATTTATTATTTGCACTGGTAGTTAGGTACGACCCTTCTGCCTTGGCTTCAGCGTGGCTAACGAGTCACTGCCTAACCATACCTGGATTGAGGGCTTACTGGCAATGATATGCATTCGCCACGTAAGGAGCCAGATGGTCCCAGGTTGGCTTGGTAATAGAACACTGGTATGTGGCTTCGCCAACCTGCTGGATGATAAAATGGAATAATTAACAACTCGGCTAATCATGCATGGTTTAGCATAGCATGCATTGTGTATGGGTGATGGGGTGGTGCCTCATTCACTGGCGGCTCGGGCCTGTGCGGGCGATGTGGTGATGCCACTCATTGTCGGCTATGACCAAAACGGTGATCGGGCATGCATGTGCACTTCATGCATTCATGCATTAAGAGATTACAAGTTGTGGTTCTTTGCCTATGCCCATGTCTGTTATGTGCGTATGTTCGACTCGTTATTGACGGCTTGGGTCCGTGCGGATGATATGGTGGTGCCAGAACGGTTCTTTGCCTACGCCTATGTTTGCTACGTGTGTATGTTTAATCCATTACCCACATTTGTCTATATCTGTGCCATGAATAACTTAGGAAAATAGAACCACTGAGTTGATTACTCACTCCCAATCCTGGGACGGTGTTTTAAAACACCAACCAGGTAAGTTCATTGATGCAAGTACCCCAAGGTGAACGAAGTCGATGAGGCCTAGTTAGACTGGTTGCGTGGACCCCTTTCTACGAGATGTGGTACTGTATATTTTAGTTTCACTTAATTTCAATCATGTCTTTATTTCACTGTTTACCTTGTCCTATCATCATGATTTGACGCCACATGGATTACATGCTTACATAATAGTATCCGCATACGCATAAGTGACTCCCGGGATATTGAGGATCGAGTTCGTACTCGACCCTTGATATTTCAGGCTGTTACAAGTGGTATTAGAGAAGGTGATAGAGTTAAGTATCAAACATTGCTAGGTATAGTTAATGCCATGTTTGATTAGTTAGCGGTGTCTAGATTCAATGTTAGGTTGATATGTTGATTGGATTCTATGAAGAAAAAAAGCAGTTGCAATTACTTGATGTGCTTTGATTGTAGTTGAAACTTTCTATTCTAGCTTGCATGTTAATCTCTGTGTGATTTTAATGCGAAATGATGTTGTCGAATGATTTGATTGCATACTAACAATGTTTGCCAAGGTGAATTGATGCTGCTTCTTAGTATGATGTTGAATTTCATATGAACCGTAAAATGCCTAGTTAACACGTCCTTTAAAGTTGTTAAATGGTTGGAGTGAACTTTATGCTTTCACCATATGCCCACACATTAGAGTTTTTGTAATAGTTAGTGTAGAGTGATTTAGCTCAACAAATTGCCATCAATTAGGGGTTGTTTGGGCCTAGTGGGGAGCTTGACTAAATGGCACAAAACCCAATGGATACGGGGAAACGTGGACAAAAAAACATAGTGCCACCGTGAAAACCCATGGTGCCACCATGGGAGAGTGAACAGAAACAGGAAGACATAGACAAAGGTCCACTAGGACCATTTTCTCAAACCCCTCTCCCATTCACATCCCCAATTGCTCGATGATTTTCAACCTGGACAGAAAAAACGAACGGTAGGACAATGAGTGAGACGCTTTAGTACGTCTAAATACATCCTAGAAGGACTTAAATGACTGAACTAGAGCCATTGAGTGAAATTTTGGGGTAAAAGAATGTGAAATCATAATTTTTGAGCAACCCCCAGTTCATCGACAACATGTAGTTGGAGGAGATTCTAATTTCCAATAGCTCCGTTGGTTGTAATATTTTTTATGCCATTAGCCGATGAAGTACCAGGGGCTGAATTGTAAATTGGTCGTAACTTTTGATCCGGAATGAGTTACGGAGTGCAAAGTATGTGAATTTGGGGTAGAACGGGCCATCCGAGTCCAATGGAACCATCTATTTCACAAGAAAATCACTCATTCCTTTCAAAATTTTTATTTTTTCGAAAAATGTTCCAAATTTTTGTTTTTAAGTCAGTCGTATTTTTTCTTCATAGGGTTTTGGTAAGTAGTGTCCTCGTAGGATTTTTTTATTGCTATGCAAGGGATCATCCCACATGATTATGATAGATTAAGATCTTTTATTTCAATATGCTCTACTTTCTTAGGAAGGTTCCGGGTCTCTTAGCATCATGACTCTTACTAATGGTTTTGTTTTATTATTCGAAGCCTTGCAACCTTAGCTTAGAGATAGATTTTAATAAGGTATTTCGAGATTCCTTTCGCTCTTTTGGATTTATAATCCGTTGTGCCTTGTGTACTGAAGGGTCGTGTTGCGATAAGGAGACAATGTTCTTCCTTCTTCTTTTCACTCCTTTCTCTCCGCCATATTTTCTGTAATGCCTTTTCCTTTCTCAACTACCAACACTATAATTAGCGCAGGCAACACCAAACCCCTCGCTAGTAGAGAGGATCGACGTCAAAACAATCAAACGAATAGGAAAGAGAATGCACTACCAGGCCTTGAGAAGTGGAGCCCATACAAACCCCAAGCAACCTAAGCTAGGCTGATGATAATTTGAAGTTTAAATGAATTTTCCTAAGATCAAGATAAGTTGTGGATAGCGACTTAAACTTAGGTGAAGTCCCTTAAAATTGAGGAAGATAGAGAGTATATAGACGAAATCTTAGGCGCCTGTGAACCCTTTGAGGATAATTGTTTAAACCTAGGATTAGAGACTTGGGTATTGTGGGAAACCAATTACTCACCAAATTGAAACATAAATTGAACAAGAACACTTCTTGGATTTAACCTAGATGGCAATCTTGAACTTCCTAATAATCCATGATTTTCCCCAAGCACCGAAAATGATCGGACAAAACGGACTTACGAAACCATGCTTAAGAAAGGTATTCGCGGTTTGATCCGATTCCAAATCCTGGGTGATTATCAATGGACTCACTGCTTTGACCAAGCAGAAGACCGGAATCCACCAGGATTAGGATGGGATACATTGAGCGCTCTGCCCTGGTCAGGCATAGCATCGACATATTGGATTCGGACCTATGACAATCGTTTCTCCGTATTAGTCCGATTATGAAGAATATAATACATCGCCCTAGGTATGGAAAGCCCCGGCGGAACAATTTGAACCCCTTGTAAGTGCTAAGGATATCTGAGCAATCCCAAAAGCCATACCCGAATTGGTAGAACATTAGGTGCCGCTTAGTGAACGCGAAACTTAGTCGTACTGCTCGAATAAATGGCAACTAAGTAAACTAAGCCACCCCTAAGGTGGGGGTACCTCGGTTTGAGAATCCAAAATCAATTGACTGTGGGTTACTCTAATACACAAATCTAACTGTACACATTCGATTACACCTTCTTAGACTATGTGGATTACTCTAGTACATAAATCTAAGCGTACACATTCGATTACACCTTCTTAGACTATGTGGATTACTCTAATACATAAATCTAAGCATACACATTCGATTACACCTTCTTAGAGATCCCCTAACTTCACCCGATCGCTTAATCTTGGTCCCAACCTCGAGATTCATGAGTCGAGGGCCGCGATCCAAGAAACCAACCATCAATTAATTAGGAAAATTAAAGAACCGTACAAATTCGATTAGACGCCTTTAGAAAGCCAATGAGTGCGCTTGATCATCGAACCTCGGGCCTAACCAAGTGGTCTACGATTCTAAGGTAGAGAGCTAGCGGACCCCACCGTCAATGAATCTATCCAACCGCAACATAATGAATATTTAGCTAAGGACTACACAACTAATTGGTTATATCGCACTCAAAACTCAAATTAGACCAACGTCCTGTATCACTTAGTAATTAAGGGGCGAGAATGGATTTGGCTAAAACACCAATTCCGTTAACTTTCTAGCGGCCAAACTTTAAACATAGATAAATCGGACACCACATATCATACTCAAGAAATCCAACCTTCATCACTATTATAGAAATAGCTAAAATCTCCAAACAAGCTTTTAGAAAGCCAATGAGTGCGCTTGATCATCGAACCTCGGGCCTAACCAGGTGGTCTACGAATCTAAGGTTGAGAGGTAGCAGACACCACCGTCAATAAATCTATCTGACCGCAACATAATGAATATTTAGTTAAGAACTGCACAACTAACGGGTTATGTTGCACTCGTTACTCGGATTAGACCAACGTCCCGCATGACTTAGGAATTAAGGGGCGAGAATGGATTTGGCTAAAACACCAATTCCGCCAACTTTCTAGCGGCCAAACTTAAGACGTAGATTGATCGGACCCCACATATCATATCCAAGAAATCCCCCTTCAACTCTGTTCTAGAAATAGCTAAAATCTCCAAACAAGCTTTGGATCGCTCGGTTGGGTTTCGTCAAAGATTGCCCCAACAAGCAGCCCCCTTAACATAAGGGGGGCTGCTGCTGTGTAGAAAGTGCAGACTTGGAGACCATGAAGACACAAATTGAACCGAAAAGATGAAGGCGACATAAAGAGTGTAAGAGCAGTTGGGACAAGGAAAGGTCGCCATCCCCAGTGGAAGAGAAGCAGAGCTGCGACACTTAGTGGACAACGGAACCCGAAACTTAGGCTTGACAACCCTCTCACCGGTTTGACGTCCTTGGACTCGTGTCATGGGAGTGCCGACGTCCGAAATTGCCTAGCGAGAAAATCAGCACAGGCACATGTAAGTGTAAATGCACAAGCACAAAGACTAACCCAAGCCATCATTACTAAATACACCTTTTCTTAGGTGGGACATTAGGACCCTTGCATGTTCGTGAGATTTTTAGAACCTAGGTCGCTGATATAACATCGAGCTTGTCCCCAAAGTTGTGGCACCGATCAATGATCGGTGAGCGTTGAACGATCCTCGCCCTACATCCGTAAACCTCGCATCTGAATCGCGTGAAATTGTAACTATAGGTTGATATCACCTTGAGGAAGCTATTCCATGGATTGGATTTGTCCAGATGGGCCAGGTAGGCCCCACACAACTAAAACAGTCTCTCTTAGGGTCATTTCTATACATGTTTGGCATGCGGGGCCAAACCAGACAATTTCTATCATATAAAAGAAGAAATCCCAGCACTTTTCTCCCTCGTTTGCTCAAAACCTTCTCTAGAAGAGGGAGAGTGGGAGTTGGAAGAGAGAAGAGGAGTAAAGAGGAAGGGTGCATGAGTTTTGCATGTCGCCCCCGAGCCAACCCGGCGTGCTAGCAACCTTGTTGATGCCATTCTTCCTTGCTAGATCATTCCACCAGTAGCGTAGGGTGAGTAGAAGCTTCCTTTCCCATTTAATCTCAGTAGATTTCACTAGGAAACCTTTGATTTCTGACATGCAAGCCTTGCTCTTGTAGGAATACTTGATTTCACCAAGAACTAAGTTGCGGACCATTATCCATGGGTTGCCTGGGACGAAATGTTGTTAGATGTAGTTAATGCTTCGCTTGTATAGCTAAGAACGCCTGAATCTGTTGTGGTATTGGTGAAAATTGTTCGTCTTCATGCATGTTTGATGAAATCGCTTGTGATGATCCTTGATGATGCTATTATTGCCTACATCTATGTTCAAGTGGCTATTATTTAACAGATGTTAAAGGAGTGGATCTCTGTTGTGCTAAAGGCGCAAATATGATGGAATAATGCTGGATTGTGGTATATGCTTGCTGAAATTCAACTTGTAATGTCTTTATGCTTCCAATGTGCTGTTTTGAAACTGTCTTTTTACATGCTTCCTGCTTAGTAGATACATTGTTTAAATTCTCTCCATGATATATATTATGATTGGATTTGTAAGATGGCCCAGCTCGATTGCATGATGAGAATTTGGGGGTTCGCTTGAGGTCGACCACCCTTGGGTTGGAATTGTCGATTGGAGGTAGCATGCGGGAGACCGGTTGTGGATTGAGGATCACGCGGGCCGCTGGTGCCCAAGGTCGGCCTTCCCTTCTTCTTAGTGGAAGGTGCCGGCCCGAATCCGGGTTGGATGTGTTGTGTGTGACGTGTCACTTTTATTCGAATTCAAGTACCAACGTTACCACTGAATAGGCCCACTTAAAATCGTACGGTGAATCGATCCACAAGTCTCATGTGCCAGAGATGGTGGTATGGGACCTATGCCCGAGCTGTCGGCCTACGCTGGAGTGGTGCCTCCCCGTAGTGACCATTGAGCACTGATAGAGGTGAATTGAACGACCCGGGCATTATTGTTTTAAATTTGATTGATTTAATTGAGTAGCAAGCCCGCACCTTGGAATTTATTATTTGCACTGGTAGTAGAGTGACAACCCTTCTGCCTTGGCTTCAGCGTAGCTGACGAGTCACTGCCTGACCATACCTGGATCGAGGGGTTACTGGTGATGATATACATTCGCCACGCAGGGAGCCAGATGGTCCCAGGTTGGCCCGGTAATAGAACACTGGTATGGTGGCTTCGCTAACCTATTAGATGATAAAATGGAATAATTAACAACTCGGCTAATCATGCGTGGTTTGGCATAGCATGCATTGTGTTTGGGTGATGGGGTGGTGCCTCATTCCCTGGCGGCTCGGGCCTATGCGGGCTATGTGGCACTGTCGGCTGTGACCAAAACAGTGATCGGGCATGCACGTGCACTTCATGCATTCATGCATTAAGAGATTACAAGTTGTGGTTCTTTGCCTATGCCCATGTCTGTTATGTGCGTATGTTCGACTCGTTGTTGACGGGTTGGGTCCTTACGGGTGATGTGGTGGTGCCAGAACGATTCTTTGCCTACGCCTATGTTTGCTACGTGTGTATGTTTAATCCATTGCCTACATTTGTCTATATCTGTGCCATGAATAACTTAGGAAAATAGAACCATTGAGTTGATCACTCACTCCCAATCCTGGGACAGTGTTTTAAAACACCAACCAGGTAAGTTCATCGATGCAAGTACCCCAAGGTGATTGAACTCAATGAGGCCTAGTTAGACTGGTTGAGTGGACCCCTTTCTACGAGATGTGGTAGTGTATATTTTAGTTTCACTTGATTTCAATCATGTCTTTATTTCACTGTTTGCCTTGTCCTATCATCATGATTTGACGCCACATGGATTACATGCTTACATAATAGTATCCACATACGCATAAGTGACTCCCGGGATATTGAGGATCGAGTTCGTACTCGACCCTTGATATTTCAGGCTGTTACAAGTGGTATTAGAGAAGGTGATAGAGTTAAGTATCAAACATTGCTAGGTATAGTTAATGCCATGTTTGATTAGTTAGCGGTGTCTAGATTCAATGTTAGGTTGATATGTTGATTGGATTCTATTACTTGATGTGCTTTTATTGTAGTTGAAACTTTCTATTCCAGCTTGCATGTTAATCTCTGTGTGATTTTAATGCGAAACGATGTTGTCGAATGATTTGATTGCTTACTAATAATGTTTGCCAAGGTGAATTGATGCTGCTTCTTAGTATGATGTTGAATTTCATATGAACCATATAATGCCTTGTTAACACGTCCTTTACAGTTGTTAAATGGTTGGAGTGAACTTTATGCTTTCACCATATGCCCACACCTTAGAGTTTCTGTAATAGTTAGTGTAGAGTGATTTAGCTCAACAAATAGCCATCAATTAGGGGTTGTTTGGGCCTAGTGGGGAGCTTGACTAAATGGCATAAAACCTAATGGATACGGGGAAACGTGGACAAAAAAACATAGTGCCACTGTGAAAACCAATGGTGCCACCATGGGAGAGTGAACAGAAACAGGAAGACATAGACAAAGGTCCACTAGGACCATTTTCTCAAACCCCTCTCTCATTCACTTCCCCAATTGCTTGATGATTTTTAACCTGGACAGAAAAAACGAACGCTAGGACAATGAGTGAGACGCTTTAGTATGTCTAAATACATCCTAGAAGGACTTAAATGACTGAACTAGAGCCAATGAGTGAAATTTTAGGGTAAAAGAATGTGAAATCATAATTTTCAGCAACCCCCGGTTCATCGACAACATGTAGTTGGAGGAGATTCTAACTTCCAATAGCTCCGTTGGTTGTAATATTTTTTATGCCACTAGCCGATGAAGTACCAGGGGCCGAATTGTAAATTGGTCGTAACTTTTGATCCGGAATGAGTTACGGAGTGCAAAATATGTGAATTTGGGGTAGAACGGGCCATCCGAGTCCAATGGAACCATCTATTTCACAAGAAAATCACTCGTTCCTTTGAAAATTTTATTTTTTCGAAAAATGTTCCAATTTTTTGTTTTTAAATCAATCGTATTTTTTCATCTTAGGGTTTTGGTAAGTAGTGTCCTCGTAGGATTTTTTTATTGCTATGCAAGGGATCATCCCACATGATTATGATAGATTAAGATCTTTTATTTTATTATGTTCTACTTCCTTAGGAAGGTTCCGGGTCTCTTAGCGTCTTGACTCTTATTAATGGTTTTGTTTTATTATTCGAAACCTTGCAACCTTAACTTAGAGATAGATTTTAATAAGGTATTTCGAGATTCCTTTCCCTCTTTTGGATTTATAATCCATTGTGCCTTGTGTATTAAAGAGTCGTGTTGCGATAAGGAGACAATGTTCTTCCTTCTTCTTTTCACTCCTTTCTCTCCGCCATATTTTCTGTAATGCCTTTTCCTTTCTCAACTACCAACACTATAATTTACACGAGCAACACCAAACCCCCCACTAGTACAGAGCATCGACGTCAAAACAATCAAACGAATAGGATAGAGAGTGCACTACCAGGCCTTGAGAAGTGGGGCCCATACAACCCCAAGTAACCTAAGCTAGGCTTATGAAAATTTGAAGTTTAAATGAATTTTCCTAAGATCAAGATAAGTTGTGGATAGAGACTTAAACTTAGGTGAAGTCCCTTAAAATTGAGGAAGATAGAGAGTATATTGACGAAATCTTAGGCGCCTGTGAACCCTTTGAGGACAATTGTTTAAACCTAGGATTAGAGACTTGGGTATTGTGGGAAACCCATTACTCACCGAATTAAAACATAAATTGAACACGAACACTCCTTGGATTTAACCTAGAGGGCAATCTTGAACTTCCTAATAATCCATGATTTTCCCCAAGCGCCGAAAATGATCGGACAATGGACTTACGAAACCATGCTTAAGAAAGGTATTCGCGGTTTGATCCGATTCCAAATCCTGGGCGATTATCAATGGACTCACTGCTTTGACCGAGTAGAAGACCGGAATCCACCAGGATTAGGACGGGATGCATCGAGCGCTCTGCCCTGGTCAGGCATAGCATCGACATATTGGATTCTGACCTATGACAACCGTTTCTCCGTATTAGTCCGATCATGAAGAATATAATACATCATCCTAGGTAAGGAAAGCCTCGTCGAAACACTTTGAACCCCTTGTAAGTGCTAAGGATATCTGAGCAATCCCAGAAGCCGTACCCGAATTGGTAGAACATTAGGTGCCGCTTACTGGACGTGAAACTTAGTCGTACTGCTCGTATAAATGGCAACTAAGTAACCTAAGCCACCCCTAAGGTGGGGGAACCTTGGTTTGAGAATCCAAAATCAATAGACTATGTGGATTACTCTAATACACAAATCTAACCGTACACATTCGATGACACCTTCTTAGACTATGTAGATTACTCTAGTACATAAATCTAATCGTACACATTCGATTACACCTTCTTAGAGATCCCCTAACTTCACCCGATCGGTTAATCTTGGTCCCAACCTCGAGATCCATGAGTCGAGGGCCGAGATCCAAGAAACCAACCATCAATTAATCAGGAAAATTGAAAAACCGTACAAATTCGATCAGACGCCTTTAGAAAGACAATGAGTGCGCTTGATCATCGAACCTCGGGCCTAACCAGGTGGTCTACGAATCTAAGGTTGAGAGGTAGCGGACCCCACCATCAATAAATCTATCTGACCACAAAATAATGAATATTTAGTTAAGAACTATGCAACTAACGGATTATATTGCACTCATAACTCATATTAGACCAACGTCCCGTATGGCTTAGGAATTAAGGGGCGAGAATGGATTTGGCTAAAACACCACTTCCGCTAACTTTCTAGCGGCCAAACTTAAAACGTAGATAGATTGGACCCCACATATCATATCCAAGAAATCCCACCTTCAACTCTATTCTAGGAATAGCTAAAATCTCCAAACAAGCTTTGGATCGCTTGGTTGGGTTTCATCAAAGATTGCCCCAACAAGCAGCCCCCCTAACATATGGGGGGCTGCTGCTGTGTAGAAAGTGCAACTTGGAGACCATAAAGACAGAAAGTGAACCGAAAAGATGAAGTCGACATATAGAGTGTAAGAGCAGTTGGAATAAGGAAGGGTCGCCATCCCCAGTGGAAGAGAAGCAGAGCTACGACACTTAGTGGACAACTGAACCCTAAACTTAGGCTTGACGTCCCTCTGACCGGCTTGACGTCCTTGGACTCGTGTCATGGGAGAGTCGGCGTCCGAAATTGCCTAGCAAGAAAATCAGCACAGGCATATGTAAGTGCAAATACACAAGCACAAAGACTAACCCAAGCCATCATTACTAAATACATCTTTTCTTAGGTGGGACATTAGGACCTTGCATGTCCGTGAGATTTTTAGAACATAGGTCGCTGATATAACATCGAACTTGTCCCCAAAGTTGTGGCACCGATCAATGATCGGTGACCGTTGAACGATCATCGCCCTACATCCGTAAACCCCGCATCCAAATGGCGTGAAATCGTAACCGTAGGTTGATATCACCTTGAGGAAGCTATTCCATGGATTGGATTTGTCTAGATGGGCCAGGCAGGCCCCACATAACTAAAACAGCCTCTCTTAGGGTCATTTCTATGCATGTTTGGCATGCAGGGGCAAATCAGACAATTTCTATCATATAAAAGAATAAATCCCAGCACTTTTCTCCCTCGTTTGCTCAAAACCTTTGCTAGAAGAGGGAGAGTGGGAGTTGGAAGAGAGAAGAGCAGTATAGAAGAAGAATGTATGAGCTTTGCATGTCGCCCCTGTACCAACCCGGCGTGCTAGTAACCATGTTAACGCCATTCCTCCTTGCTAGATCGTTCCACCAGTTGCATAGGGTGAGTAGAAGCTTCTTTTCCCATCTAATCTCAGTAGATTTCACTAGGTAACCTTTGATTTCTGACATGCAAGCCTTGCTCTTGTAGGAATACTCAATTTCACCAAGAACTAAGGTGCGGACCATTATCCATGGGTTGCCTAGGACGAAATGTTGTTAGATGTAGTTAATGCTTCGCTTGTATAGCTAAGAACGCCTGAATCTGTTGTGGTATTGTTGAAAATTGTTCGACTTCATGCATGTTTGATGAAATCGCTTGTGATGATCCTTGATGATGCTATTATTGCCTACGTCTATGTTCGAGTGGCTATTATTTAACAGATGCTAAAGGAGTGAATTTCTGTTGTGCTAAAGGCGCAAATATGATGGAATAATGCTGGATTGTGGTATCTGCTTTGTCACGCCCCAAACCCGGGGACCGGGCTCACTAAATTCCCGATCGCCGACCTTGGTGCCAACGGCCTCCGTAGTACCCCATTCTTGGCTCCTAGCTCTCATGTGTCAGGTTCCGATCCTGGGATCCTACCAGGAGGATTTTCAGCGTAAATTTTTTTTTTTGTACAGGAGCATAATCAAAACCATAAAACATCATCAAATATCCACTAATAAGTTTGTTGAATACAGTACTGGAAAGGGAAATACAACATGAATCAGAAGTCCAAAATATCAGGTACATGAACCGCGCTCAACGCTGCTGATAGGCTCTAGTACCTGTAGTGTAAACAAACGCGCATGAGCTTCCTACGAAGCCCAGTAGAGTGCGTGTGTGCGTGTGTGATGCATATGACAAGTATACAGATATCAGAGTAAGCGAACGTAGTAGAGGGCTAAGTTACTAAGTTTATGAATGCTATCAGCCATCCCAAGGCTATGCGATGCAAGGGCCTACATGGCCGAGTGTTACATGCTAGAGATGCAATGCAAACATGTCAATCCTCAACGGATCCACATATCAAAATAGTTCTCATCTGGGACATCACCGGGGTCTAGTATGCTCTAATATTGGCCGCCGCACATCGCGCGCATAACCAAGCGAGTAGAAAAGACCTCACTATCCGCCTCGTCAGTGGTATGCCAATGCCCACCCGGCTCGCCGATAGCGGACCCATTCCATGAGCTGGTCAGATTCGACCTATCTTACAGCCCACTGCACCCGGGCGGATAAGGTCACACCCCTTTCCAACCGACCTCGACACAGTGGGAGACGCGGCCTACTGGTATTTGGCACACGGGCGCTCATGTTATCCACTCGGTCTCGACGCTGGAGCATCCTACTGGTACCACAGGGTTTAGGGACTTTCACCCAAGGACATCCATAGCGCCCACGTACTAGAACAAGTTTCCGGTGTCCAATACTGTCAACCATGATGTGACTATGGTGGCCACCACCCCAATGCTGCTAGGGTGTGAAAGCGATCGTGACATACATAATGCGAAATGCATGAGTCATACAATCCAAATCATGCACCAAGCTTACGCATACTGCGCAATCATGTGGGGCGACCCTGTCTCACACGGGTCCCCTAAGTATAACAAGCCAACTAGCATATGCTATGGTTAATCATAATCCATAACAGGCATACAAATGATGCGTATGGGCATATGAATGAGCATGGTATTCATTATACTAAGCATGTTATCAGTGTGACATATCAAGCTAATCATACTAGCATGTTACCAACATATCATGTAACCCTGGCCTTAAAAGGCCCAATATATACATAGAGATTGGGACCCGGACTGTGGGTCCCATTGGAAATGTAAAGGTCTTAATGGCATAGCCCACTTGAGACCACATCGGCCCCATACTTGGGCCTGCACATAAAAGATAGGCAGCATGAATAAAACAGATACACCATGGTGGAGCTAATAGATACATCACGTTGGGACCCATAGGGTGGGCCACCTGCTGGGCAGCGTGGTACCCATCTAGTCCCAATAAGTTTTGAATCAAGCAGATATTTGTGTTTTCTCCTTCATCCATAGCCATGTGATCTTATGAACAGATTGGATGGCAAATAAACATCACTGTAGAACCTAGAAAGGTTTCAACGTTTAAGATTATCATTTCCACTGTGGCATGGTCCACTTGACATTAGGATATGCTTAAATTTTGGGCCCAGCCACTTATGAATAGGTTGGGTGACAAATAAACATCATTGTAGGTCTAGGAAGGTTTCAATGGTGGAGATCATTATTTCCACTGTTGTTTCGTGGCATGGCCCACTTGCCATTGGGATATGCTTAAATTTTGGGCTCGGCCACTTATGAAACAAGTTGGATGACAATTAAACATCACTGTAGGGCTGGGAAGGTTTCAACGGTAGAGATCATTATTACCACTGTTGACCCGTGGCATGGCCCACTAAAATGAGCTGGAAAAACATATGGACGGGATAGGTAAAGCACATACATTCTAGGTGGGCCCAACGAATGGGGCCCATAGATAATGCCCATATAGACGACACTGCTGGGCAGCAGCGTCCCCTGGACGCTGTCTGTCCAGCAGCCAGCGTTATATATATATATATATATATATATATATATATATATATATATATATATATATATATATATATATATATATTTATTTATTTATTTACTCTCAACAAGTTGGCCCACAGAAGTATCCGATCAAGCCGATATTTTTGTTTTTCTTTCTTCCATGTATGTGTGAACTTATGAACAGGTTGGATCTCAAATAAACATCATGGTGGGCCATAAGAAGGTTTCGACGGTAGGGCCACTGTCCCTACTGTTTTCTGTGGTGGGGCCCCCTCAAGACTTGGATCTGACTCATTCTTGGGGTCATGCCCTAAAATGATCTCCCCAACTGGATGGACGGTGTGGATACAGCACATGCATCATGGTGGGACCCACGAGTGGGCCACCAGCCGGCCGAGCCAGCGTACCTGGACGCAGGTACGCCCAGCGTCAGAGGCTCTGCCTCTTCTTTCCATTTTCTTCTTCTTTTCTTTTTTTTTTTTTTTTGTGCCCACATGGGACTGATCCACTCCGTTCATCAGGTTCCCCATCTCATGGGGGACCCAGCAAGCCCAATATTAGGTATTTAAATCAGTCCAGAAACACTAAGGTGGGCCAAAGGATTTCTGACAGTAGAAATCATAGTTTCCACGGTTTCATGTGGTGCGGTCTACTTAAGATTTGGATCGGTTTCAAATTTGGGGCCTGACCCTAAAATGATCTGGGCGAACAAATGGACGGCGTGGATGGAACACAAACATCAAGGTGGGTCCCACGAATGGGGACCCATTGCAGCGTCCAAGGTAACGCTGGACGTTCCAGCGTCGCAACGTCCAGACGCTGGACGTCCTTCCTCTTTTTTTTTTTTCTTTCTTTTTTTTTTTTTTTTTGCGGTTATTTCAAGTGGGGCCCACTTAGGGACAATCCACCCCCTTCATCATGTTCCCCAGCTCATTGGGGTTCTAACAAGCCCAATATTGGGCAGGTAATGTGGTCCACAAACATCACGGTGGGTCCAAGAAGTCTCAACAGTCGACTTCATTACCTCCACTGTTTTCTATGGTGTGGTCCACCTGAGATCTGGATCTTCTTCATTTTTGGGTCCCTGCCCTAAAATGGGATGGAGAAACAGATGGGCGGTGTGGATCAACTCATACATCAAGGTGGGTCCCACGAGTGGGGACCCACGGTCAAACCTTCCAAGTGGTTTAGGCACCGCTGGGCAGCAGCGTCCTTTGGACGCTGACTGTCCAGCGGCCGGTCCTTGTTTTTCTCTTCTCTTCTTTTTTTTTTTTTGTTGTTGTTGTTGTTGCTGTAGTTGCTGTCGTCCGGACAGGTGGGGTCCACACGTGCGGGATCCACTCCATTCATCAGCTGGGCCATTGCATGGTGGGTCCACATGGTGGACAGGGTGGATGAACTACATACATCATGGTGGGCTGTTGGCCACACTAATTTTGACACAAAATGGGTCCCCAAGTGGGATCCACACCATCAAAAGGTGGGACCCATTCATGGACGATCCAGCCCATCCATCAGGTTGTCCACCACCAGGTGGGCCCAAAAGAAAAGGAAAATGAAAGGAAATAAGGAAATGGGGAGGTTTATGTCCCTTGCACTCACCTTGATGGATGGTTGGACGGTTGGATTGAATCGGGTTGATGATCGGACGATCCGGACGGTTCGGATGATGGTTGAGGTCCTCCAAGCTAGGATCTACACCCTCAATCTCTCTATCTCTCTCTTGATCACTCAAATCTCCCTCTTCTCTCAAATCTTTCTCTTTCTCTCTCCTTTCTCAAATCTCTCTCCTCTCTCTCTTAAATCTCTTTTGCAAATATGGGAAGTGAGGCCTCCTCTCCCCATACGTATGGCTCTTGTATGGGAGAGAAGGGGGGGGTACATTAGTGATGATGATGATGATGGGAGAGGTCATGGGAGGAATGGGTTGGAGTTGACTTTGGTGAGAGAGGAATGGGATAGGTATGGTGTGAGTAGGCTAGGGTAATGATAGGGGTATGGGTAAGGGTGATGGTGATGGATTTGATTGATTTGACATTCTCTTGGGATTTGTGCAAGTGCGGCCCACGCCACACGCACGTTGCGCGGCCCACCTCGGATTACGCAATCGATCATAACTTTCACACCGGGTATCGCAATGGGGCGTGCCGCGCGGCGTTGGAATCGCAGCGCTTGCGCGGTCGCCGGGGTATAGGTCTCGGGTCGATGCGGTACTAAAACAGGGTCGCGATCAAGGCTCGCTAATCTGGTCCATCCAGGACGTACCGGCACCGGAAATTAAGCGTGCGGAGGGCAAATAAGGGTACGGGTCTTACAACTCTCCCCTCCTAGCAAAAAATTTCGTCCTCGAAATTTGCAATACAACCCAAACTAGCCGAAGATCATAAAAAAAGAATCGCATAACTATATATGCATATCGAATCGAAAAACAATCATACAGATACAATCAATCATAAAAAAGATGAGGATAAGACTCGCGAATCTCTACCTCTCGCTCCCACGACGCCTCATCTACGCTATGATGACTCCACTAGACCTTCAATAAAGGAATGACCTTGGTCCAGAGGACCTGCTCCTTCCGGTCAAGGATACGAACCGGCTGCTCAATGTAAGAAGCATCCTCACGAACCTCCAACGGCTGCCAATCTATCACAGGAACCACGTCTGATTCACACTTCCGCAACATAGAAACATGAAAAACATTGTGGACGCCAGACAACTGAAGTGGCAAGGCCAGCTGATAGGCCACGGCGCCAACACGCCCAGTGATCTCGAAGGGTCCAATGAATCTCGGGGCAAGCTTCCCCTTGGCTCCAAAACGAACCACGCCCTTCATGGGTGAGACCCTAAGATACACACGATCCCCAATGGAAAACTCTAGGGGACGACGTCGACGATCTGCAAAACTCTTCTGTCGACTCTGAGTTGTGCGCATCCTCTGCCTGATGATATCGATAGCCTCTGATGTCTTCTGCACAAGCTCGGGACCTAAGAGACGATGCTCTCCAACCTCGGCCCAACAACTAGGAGACCTACAAGGTCTACCATACAACGCCTCAAAAGAAGCCATACCGATAGTCGCCTAGTAGCTGTTATTATATGCAAACTCAGCCAAACGCAGGTGTTTATCCCAACTACATGAGAAATCCAACACGCAAGCTCGAAGCATGTCCTCAAGGATCTGGTTGACCCTCTCGGTCTGACCATCAGTCTGAGGATGATATGCGGTGCTGAACTTCAAGGCAGGCCCCATCGCCTTCTGAAAACTCTTCCAGAACCGCGACGTAAATCTCGGATCTCGGTCAGAAACGATCGAAACTAGGACTCCGTGCAGCCTCACAATCTCCTCGATAAACAATTCTACAAGTCGGTCCAATGACCAGGTCGCACGTATCGCAAGAAAATGTGCCGACTTCGTCAAACGATCAACAACAACCCAGATGGCGTCGTGACCGCGATCAGTCCTCGGCAAGCCCATAATGAAGTCTGTGGTCACGTGCTCCCATTTCCACAACGGGACACTCAACGGTTGCAGGGGACCTGGAGGTTTGCGATGATTGGCCTTGACACGTTGGCAAGTGTCACACTCAGCCACAAAACTGGCAATCTGACGCTTCATACCGGCCCAAAAATACTGCCTCCTCATATCACGATACATCTTGGTTGAGCCTGGGTGAATCGTGAACCTCGATCGGTGTGCCTCATCCATAAGATCTCTGCGCAATTGGAGAATATCTGGAACACAACCGACCCCTGAAACGAAGTCCACCATCTGACCCAATCTGCCAATCAGTCTGACCCTCTGACGTGGCCTCTTCCCAATAATCCTTCAACGTCTGATCTGTCTGCTGAGCCTCGATCACCCTAGAAACAAGAGAGGGTTGAATCGACAAGCTCGATAACTGCGCGATAGAAGACTGCAGGCTCAGCTCAAAATCATACTCGGCAACCTCCTCGAGCATCCTCCATTCCCGGACCATCATATGCGCCATCAGGCCTCGTGGCTGACGGCTAAGGGCATCTGCCACCACGTTGGCCTTACCAGGGTGGTACTGAAGATCAAAATCATAATCCTTCAGGAGCTCCATCCAACGTCTCTACCTCATGTTCAACTCGGACTGCGAGAAGAGGTACTTTAGGCTCTTGTGGTCAGAAAAGAGCTCGAACCTGACCCCATAAAGATAGTGCCTCCACACCTTTAGTGCGAAGACTACCGCTGCTAGCTCCAGATCATGCGTGGGGTAGTTCTGCTCATGGACCTTGAGCTGGCGAGACGCATACGCTACTACTCTGCCATGCTGCATCAGGACAGCACCTAAGCCAATACGTGAGGCATCTGTAAAAACCACGAATCCTTCACTCCCGGAGGGAAGAGTGAGGACTGGTGTAGACGTAAGACGGTCCTTCAGTTCTGCAAATGCTAGCTCACAGGCATCACTCTAAACGAACTCTGCGCCCTTCCGGGTCAACCTGGTCAGCGGGGCTGCAATACGAGAGAAGCCCTCTATGAAACGACGATAATAACCTGCTAACCCCAGGAAACTCCGGATTTCGGACGCGCTCGTGGGCTGACTCCACTGACGCACTGCATCAATCTTCACCGGATCTACTGCTACTCCCTACCTCGTCACCACATGACCGAGGAACTTCACCTCCTCCTGCCAAAACTCACACTTCTCCAACTTCGCATAAAGCTGGTGTGTGCGGAGGGTCTGCAAGGTGATCTCCAGATGCCGCGCATGCTCCTCCCGAGTCCTTGAATAGATCAGAATGTCATCGATAAACACCACAACGAACTGATCAAGGTAGGGACGAAAGACCTCGTTCATCAATTGCATGAACACAGCGAGCACATTGGTCAGTCCGAAAGATATGACCTGGAACTCAAAATGACCGTAACGCGTCCTGAATGCCGTCTTCGGGATATCCTCCTCCCGGACACGGACCTAATGATAACCGGACCGTAGGTCAATCTTTGAAAAGAACTGGGCTTCCAGTAACTGGTCAAATAAATCATCGATCCTCGGAAGCGGGTACCTATTCTTAATCGTGACCTTGTTGAGCTCGCGGTAATCCACGCAGAGCCTCAACGAGCCATCCTTCTTCTTCACGAAGAGTACCGGCGCTCGCCACGGTGAACTGCTCGGACGGATGAAGCCTAGTTCACGCAACTCGTCCAACTGCTTCCGCAGCTCCCGCAACTCCAAGGGTGCCATACGGTATGGGGCCTTTGAGATAGGCGCAGTACCGGGCACGAGGTCAATCTGAAACTCGGTATGCCGACGAGGCGGCAACCCCGGAATCTCCTGAAACACATCCGGAAAATCGCGAACTACCGACAACTGGGCTATGCACACGGCAACCGGTTCCTCTATGGCACACGACATCAAAGATGACAACTGCTCGCCTCTAGGCTCGGCAACGAACTGAAACTGCGGCATGCCGGGTATAAGGAAAGTGACTATTCTTGCGAAGCAGTCCAATACAGCGTGATACTCGGCCAGCCAATCCATGCCCAGGATAACATCAAACTCGGTCATCGGTAA
This sequence comes from Liriodendron chinense, assembly GCA_003013855.2. Classification (NCBI taxonomy): domain Eukaryota; kingdom Viridiplantae; phylum Streptophyta; class Magnoliopsida; order Magnoliales; family Magnoliaceae; genus Liriodendron; species Liriodendron chinense. The sequence goes on along the minus strand of PVNU02000815.1, from coordinate 572,277 downwards.
AACAAACAAATCAGCGGGCAAAAAGGTCTCTCCTACCAAGACGGGGCAAGACGAACAGATCAAACTCAATACTGCGGTCTTCCCTAAGGGTGTCGACACTGACAAACCCTCGCGCACGGAATCTAACGGCAAACCAGTCGATCGGCAGAAATCATCGGATACAAAAGAATGCGATGCACCAGAATCAAACAAAACATGAGCTATGCATGCAGAGACAATGAGTGTACCATCAACGACTCCTCCCGGTGCCTGAGAATCCTGCTGGGCTGCATAGACCCTGCCCTGAGTCTGCTGGGGATGTGTCTGTCCCCTCTGCGGTCGCCGCTGCTGCTGCTGCTGTCTATGCTGCTGCCTCTGCTGTTGTGGCTGCTGCTGTCGCTGCTGCTGCTGTGGGTGGGGACACTCATGCCTACGATGCCCTGTCCCCCCACATCCGAAACAAACGCCCGCAAACTGTCTCTGGGACGGTGCTGGGGGTGCCGCTGGTGCTACTGGCGGTCGAACAGATGGACGAACCGGGTGCCTCTGCTGTGCCCGAGTCTGCTGCTGCCGGAAGCTGCTAGAAGGAGCCTTCCTCTTCCCCTTCCGGTCTCCGCTCTGGTCACGGATCCGCTGTGCATCGGCCCACTCTGCCTCATATATCTGGGCCCGCTCTACCACCTCCTCGAATGTAGGAAGCTTGTGTCCCGTGACACGGCCACGAAGGCCAAGGCGCAGTCCGGTCTCAAATCGACGGGCCTTCCGTACCTCGTCATCCACGAGATACGTCGCAAATCTGGATAGCTCAACGAATCGAGCCTCATACTGCGGCACTGACATATCTCCCTGGACCAGTGTCTCGAACTCTAGAGCACGCTGCTGGCGGACATGCTCAGGGAAGAACTTCCGGTCAAACCGGTCTACAAAGTCCTCCCATGTCCACTCGAAATCAGGCCCGGCGGCTCGAGGAACGGACGCCCACCAGTGCTCGGCCTCTCCCTGAAAAAGGAAAACGGCAAGAGGAACTCGCTCCTCGGTCGAGCATCGCATCGTGGTAAAGATCTTCGTTACCTCCGATTTCCATCGCTCCGCTGCCACCGAGTCTGGCCCGCCCAAAAACCGTGGGGGATCCATTCGCCTGAAATCCATCAGCAAGGAACGAGCACGATCCTGCTCTGATGGGGCAACTGCGTCAGATGACCTCCTCTCCTGGCGCTCTACCATGGAGGTCATAACCCGCATCATCTCCTGAAACTGACCATTAGTAGATATGTGATGTCATCCGCAGGTATTCCCAAGTTATGCTACTAATGGCCATAGATTAACTACCCTTAACTGAATGATTGTTGCAAACTTAGGATGATTAGGATCCCGATCTCATGCACTTAGCGAGCCACACTAGGATCCTATTACAACATAGTTATAATAGGATTCCCTATTTTGAGCTTAGAAACTTCTGAATATGATTCCCTAACGTGTGTGCATTCGAGAGTATCAATGCTAAGAGGTACCTGTCCTTTTCTGTAGGATATGGCGCCCAAGAGAGCCACCGGTAGGCCGTCGACCGGTGCGGGTACATCCCAGACCGCCCCAGTCCCAGCTCCAGCTCCAGCTATGACTGCTGGTCAGTTTCAGGAGATGATGCGGGTTATGACCTCCATGGTAGAGCGCCAGGAGAGGAGGTCATCTGACGCAGTTGCCCCATCAGAGCAGGATCGTGCTCGTTCCTTGCTGATGGATTTTAGGCGGATGGATCCCCCACGGTTTTTGGGCGGGCCAGACCCGGTGGCAGCGGAGCGATGGAAATCGGAGGTAACGAAGATCTTTACCACGATGCGATGCTCGACCGAGGAGCGAGTTCCTCTTGCCGTTTTCCTTTTTCAGGGAGAGGCCGAGCACTAGTGGGCGTTGGTTACTCAAGCCGCCGGGCCTGATTTCGAGTGGACATGGGAGGAATGGGTTGGAGTTGACTTTGGTGAGAGAGGAATGGGATAGGTATGGTGTGAGCAGGCTAGGGTAATGATAGGGGTATGGGTGAGGGTGATGGTGATGGATTTGATTGATTTGACATTCTCTTGGGATTTGTGCAAGTGGGGCCCATGCCACACGCGCGTTGCGCGGCCCACCTCGGATTACGCAATCGATCATAACTTTCACACCGGGTATCGTAATGGGGCGTGCCGCGCGGCGTTGGAATCGCAGCGCCTGCGCGGTCACCGGGGTATAGGTCTCGGGTCGATGCGGTACTAAAACAGGGTCACGATCAAGGCTCGCTAATTTGGTCCATCCAGGACGTACCGGCACCGGAAATTAAGCGTGCGGAGGGCAAATAAGGGTACGGGTCTTACACGCTTGCTGAAATTCAACTTGTAATGTCTTTATGCTTCCAATGTGCTGTTTTGAAACTGTCTTTGTAAATGCTTCCTGCTTAGTAGATACATTGTTTAAATTCTCTCGATGATATATATTATGATTGGATTTATAAGATGGCCCAGCTCGACAGCGTGATAAGAATTTGAAGGTAGGATGCGGGAAACCGGTTGTGGATTGTGGACCACGCGGGCTGCTCGTGCCCAAGGTCGGCCTTCCCTTCTTCTTAGTGGAAGGTGCCGGCCCGATTCCGGGTTGGATGTTTTGTGTGTGACCTGTCACTTTTATTCGAATTCAAGTACCAACGTTACCACTGAATAGGCCCACTTAAAATCGTACTGCAAATCGATCCCCAAGTCTCATGTGCCGGGGATGGTGGTATGGGACCTATGCCCGAGCTGTCGGCCTACGCTGGGGTGGTGCCTCCCCGTAGTGACCATTGAGCACTGATAGAGGTGAATCGAACGACCCCGGGCATTATTGTTTTAAATTTGATTGATTTAGTTTGAGTAGCAAGCCCGCACCTCGAAATTGATTATTTGTACTGGTAGTTGGGTGACGACCCTTCTGCCTTGTCTTCGGCGTGGCTGACGAGTCACTGCCTGACCATACCTGGATCGAGGGTTTACTGGCGATGATATGCATTTGCCACGCAGGGAGCCAGATGGTCCCAGGTTGGCCTAGTAATAGAACACTGGTACGGTGGCTTCGCCAACCTGCTGGATGATAAAATGGAATAATTAACAACCTGGCTAATCATGCATGGTTTGGCATAGCATGCATTGTACTTGGGTGATGGGGTGGTGCCTCATTCACTGGCGGCTCGGGCCTATGCGGGCGATGTGGTGGTGCCACTCATTGTCGGCTATGACCAAAACGGTGATCGGGCATGCATGTGCACTTCATGCATTCATGCATTAAGAGATTACAAGTTGTCGTTCTTTGCCTATGCCCATGTTTGTTATGTGCGTATGTTCGACTCGTTATTGACGGCTTGGGTCCGTGCGGGTGATGTGGTGGTGCCAGAATGGTTCTATGCCTACGCTTGTTGATGCAGGACAGCCCTAATCGTGATGCATGCTCATGAACATATGTAATCCAGCGGAAATAAATAGCAATAATAATCTAAAATTCATCACCTATCATCATAAATTAAGAAAAGCATAAAAGAGGCATGCAATGGAGCGGGCCATCATCACAATGACAAAGTAAGAAATTCAAATAATGCATAGGTTGGATCTGGCGAGGGATGGAACCTCCCGTTCTTGCATGGTCTTAATCCAAATACCCAATGTAAATCACTAGTCCGAGGGATCGAGGGATTTCTCGGATTAGGGATTTTGGAATTTGAGAAATAGAGATTTTGGATAAAATCTCAAATCTAGGATCTAGAAGTTATGAGAGAATAGAAATAGAGAAAGAGGAAGTAATTAGTTTACCTTAGAAGAAGTTGGAAGGGCACAAGAAGAAAAGAGAAGAATGAGATCAAGAAAGAAGAAGAAGCACCATGAGAGAGGGAAAGAGGAAAGAGGCAACCAAAGGTTTGCTTTGTTTCATAAATCAACAACTAATAAAAAAGGTTTAGGGCAACACCCTTATAAAATTCGGAATTAGCATAATTACCAAAATACCCCTACTAACAAAATTTAAAAAAAAAAAGACATTTGCATGAAAAAAATGTACCCACACTAACCAAAAACTCAAATAAGTAACAAATGCATAAAATAAACTCAAATCTAAGATGTTCAATGCGCTCCAATGATGGTGTGATGAAAGTGGGCCACGACGAACCAACGGTCCGATCACATCATCATCATGATCCAACGGTCCGATCATATCGCCTCCAAGCAACTCACACATGTCTTCCCAAGGTGGGGTCTTTTCAAATGTCTCGGACTACATGTGTAAGGTCTTTAATGCTCCTCAACTCGTCACGAACAATCCAGGCCCGTCATCATCGAGCCATAAAGATATAGGTGTTACTCGCCTCCTACGATGATAAACCCTAAAGGGCCTAATGTCCGCATCACTTATGTTTGCTACGTGTGTATGTTTAATCCATTACCTGCATTTGTCTATATCTGTACCACTAAGTTGATCACTCACTCCCAATCCCGGGACGGTGTTTTGAAACACCAACCAGGTAAGTTCATCGATGCAGGTACCCCAAGGTGAACGAACTCGATGAGGCCTAGTTAGAATGGTTGAATGGATCCCTTTCTACGAGATGTGGGACTGTATATTTTAGTTTTAGCCCACTTAATTTCAATCATGACTTTATTTCACTGTTTACCTTGTCCTATCATCATGATTTGACACCACATGGATCACATGCTTACATAATAGCATCCGCATACGCATGAGTGACTCCCGGGATATCGGGATCGAGTTCGTACTCGACCCTTGATATTTCGGGCTGTTACAAGTGGTATTAGAGAAGGTGATAGAGTTAAGTATCAAACATTGCTAGGTATAGTTAATGCCATGTTTGATTAGTTAGTGGTGTCTAGATTCAATGTTAGGTTGATATGTTGGTTGGATTCTATGAAGAAAAAAAAACTGTTGCAATTACTTGATGTGCTTTGATTGTAGTTGAAACTTTCTATTGCAGCTTGCATGTTAATCTCTGTGTGATTTTAATGCGAAACGATGTTGTCGAATGCTTTGATAGCATACTATGTTTGCCAAGGTGAATTGATGCTGCTTCTTAGTATGATGTTGAACTTCATATGATTTGTAAACTGCCTTGATAACACGTCCTTTAAAGTTGTTAAATGGTTGGTGTGAACTTTATGCTTTCACCATATGCCTACACCTTAGAGTTTCTATAATAGTTAGAGTGTAGAGTGATTTAGCTCAACAAATAGCCATCAATTGGGGGTTGTTTAGGCCTAGTGGGGAGCTTGACTAAATGGCACAAAACCCAACAGGTACGGGGAAACATGGACAAAATACCGTAGTGCCACTGTGAAAACCTGTGAATATAAACCGGAAGACATAGACAAAGGTCCACTAGGACCATTTTCTCAAGCCCCTCTCTCATTCACATCCCCAATTGCTTGATGATTTTCATCCTGGGCATAGAAAAAACGAATGCTAGGACAACCCAAATGGATAACGTCATGAGTGAAACGCTTTAGTACACCTAAATCCATCCTAGAAGGACTTAAATGACTGAACTAGAGCCAATGAGTGAAATTTTGAGTTAAAAGAACGTGAAATCATGATTTTTGAGCAACCCCCGGTTCATCGACTACATGTAGTTGGACGAGATTCTAATTTCCAATAGGTCCGTTGAAGTACCAAGGGCTGAATTGTAAATCGGTCATAACTTTTGATCTGGAATGAGTTACGGAGTACAAAATATATGAATTTGGGGTAGAACAAGCCATCCAAGTCTAATGGAAGCTTCTATTTCACAAGAAAATCACTCCTTCCTTTCAAAATTTTCTTTTTTTCGAAAAATGTACCAAATTTTTGTTTTTAAATCAGTTGTATTTTTTCATCTTAGGGTTTTGGTAAGTAGTGTCCTCTTAGGATTTTTTTATTGCTATGCAAGGGATCATCCCACATGATTATGTTAGATTAAGATCTTTTATTTTAATATGTTTTCCTTTCTTAGGAAGGTTCCGGGTCTCTTAGCATCATGACTCTTACTAATGGTTTTGTTTTATTATTCGAAGCCTTGCAACCTTAACTTAGAGATAGATTTTAGTAAGGTATTTTGAGATTTCTTTCCCTCTTTTGGATTTATAATCCGTTGTGCCTTGTGAATTCAAGGGTCATGTTACGATAAGGAGACAATGTTCTTCCTTCTTCTTTTCACTCCTTTCTCTCCGCCATGTTTTCTGTAATGCCTTTTTCCTTTCTCAACTACCAACACTATAATTAACGCGAGCAAACCCAAACCTCCTGCTAGTAGAGAGCATCGACGTCAAAACAATCAAACGAATAGGATAGAGAGTGCACTACCAGGCCTTGAGAAGTTGGTCCCATACAAACCCCAAGCAACCTAAGCTACGCTGATGAAAATTTGAAGTTTAAATGAATTTTCCTAAGATCAAGATAAGTTGTGGATATTGACTTAAACTTAGGTGAAGTCCCTTAAAATTGAGGAAGATAGAGAGTATATAGATGAAATCTTAGGCGCCTATGAACCCTTTGAGGATAATTGTTTAAACCTAGGATTAGAGACTTGGATATTGTGGGAAATCCATTACTCACCAAATTGAAACATAAATTGAACACGAACACTCCTTGGATTTAACCTAGATGGCAATCTTGAACTTCCTAATAATCCATGATTTTCCCCAAGCGCCGAAAATGATCAGAAAACGAACTTATGAAACCATGCTTAAGAAAGGTATTCGCGGTTTGATCCGATTCCAAATCATGGGCGATTACCAATGGATTCATTACTTTGACTGAGCAGAAGACAGGAATCCACCAGACTTAGGACGGGATACATCGAGCGCTTTGCCCTGGTCAGGCATAGCAGTGACGTATTGTATTCAGACTTATGACAACCGTTTCTACGTATTAGTCCGATCATGAAGTACATAATACATCACCCTAGGTAAGGAAAGCCTCATCGGAACACTTTGAACCCCTTATAAGTGCTAAGGATATATGAGCAATCCCAGAAGCCGTACTTGAATTGGTAGAACATTAGGTGCCACTTAGTGACCGTAAAACTTAGTCGTACTGCTCGAATGAATGGCAACTAAGTAACCTAATCCACCCTAAGGTGGGGGAACTAGTAAGTGTGTATCTTAGGCTTGTACTCCCCTTTAGCGGCCACGAGTACCAGACCCTAGTTCTCCTGTTTCTCTCCTTCCACTCCTTCTCTCTGAACTTGTCCAAGAAAATCCATGGCCACTCCTACAACCGTAGTAAGGCAACACATTTAAGAGAGTCTAATGGTTAAAATTCTCCATAGGAGGAGAGCTATCTTATCGCTAGGATCCTAGAAATTGCATTTAGGATTGTGGAGAGAGGGGCACCCACCAAGTTGTCCACAAGACGTAGCCCTAATCTAGGATACATAGGAGTTTAGACCTGATTTTTTTTTCCGGATGAACCCATAACCCACAGGTCCTGGGATGGCATTAGGTAGTTAGAGGGCGAAGTTACAATTCACAGCCATTTCAACACTTGGATTGAGCATGGTGGTTTAAGAGCTAGTGTGTTCATTAGTTCGTTTTGTTTAAATTCCCTTGTGTACTTGTAATGTAGACATCCTCCTGTACTATTAGGCTAGATTTGTTTAAAGGGGTTTAAGTCGGGACCATAACGAAAGTCCTTCCTCTTGGCAGAAGGTCATGACTTCCGAAATCCAGATCCTCTCAAGCTCAGAACTCATGCGAGTTGGCTCCTAAGATGGAGCCAGAGTCAGAAACTATTCCGCCACCACTAGTCATGAGTATCTTTAGTGTTGTTCCTCTTCGCGCCTAGTCAGGAACCCTTGCATTTGTTCCTCTTCAGCAGCAGTCGAAGCCTCTTCGCCCTTGCTCTTCTCTCTTCACGTCCTAGGATGTCCTAGAATCTCTGGAAACACCTCTTTAATATAGAGAAATTGAGCAGTGCCTTAAGTTTTGCGTAAGAGATTGCGTACCGACTCCGCCCGTCGACCAATCGAAACTTAGCTACGACCGGTCGAACCTTCAAAGTAATTTTCCATCAACGAATTTCAGAGTAATTTCCCATGATATATATTGTGATTGAATTTGTAAGATGGCCCAGCTCCGTAGCATGATGAGAATTTGGGGCGGCCACTTGAGGTCGTTCGCTCTTGGGCCGGAATTGTTGATTGGAGGTAAGATGCGGGAGACCGGTTGTGGATTGAGGACCACGCGGGCCGCTCATGCCCAAGGTCGGCCTCCCCTCCTCCTCGGTGGAAGGTGTCGTCCCGACTCCGGGTTGGATGTGTTGTGTGTGACCTGTCAATTCTATTCAAATCTAAGTACCAATGTTTCCACTGAAAGGCCCACTAAAAATCATACGGTGAATCGATCCCCAAGTCTCATGAGCCGGGGATGGTGGTGTGAGACCTATACCTGAGTTATCGGCCAACGCTGGGGTGGTGCCTCCCCGTAGTGACCATTGATCACTGATAGAGGTGAATCGAACTACCTGGGCATTATTGTTTTAAATTTGATTGATTTAGTTTGAGTAGAAAGCCGGCACCTCAGAATTGATTATTTGTACTGGTAGTTGGGTGACGAGCCTTCTGCCTTGGCTTGGGCATGGCTGATGAGTCACTGCCTAACCATACCTGGATCGAGGGGTTACTAGCGATAATATGCATTCGCCACGCAGGGAGCCAGATGGTCCCAGGTTGGCACGGTAATAGAACACTGGTACGGTGGCTTTGCCAACCTGCTAGATGCTAAAATTGAATAATTAACAACTCGGCTAATCATGCATTGTGTGCGGGTGATGGGGTGGTACCTTATTCACTGGTGGCTCGAGTCTGTACGGGTGATGTGGTGGTGCCACTCACTGTCGGCTGTTACTAAAAGGATGATAGGGCATGCATGTGCACTGTGTGCCTTCATGCATTAATTAAGAGAGTACAAGTTGTGGTTCTTTGCCTATGCCCATGTCTACTATGTGTGTACGTTTGACTCATTATTGACAGCTTGGGTCTGCGCATGTGATGTGGTGGTGCCAAAATGGTTCCATGCCTACGCCTATGTTTGCTACGTGTGTATGTTTAATCCATTACCTATATTTGTCTATTTTTGTGCCATGAATAACTTAGGAAAATAGAACCACTGAGTTGATCACTCACTCCCAATCCTGGGACGGTGTTTTAAAACACCAACCAGGTAAGTTCATCAATGCAAGTACCCCAAGGTGAACGAACTTGATGAGGCCTAGTTAGACTGGTTGAGTGGACCCCTTTCTACGAGATGTGGTACTGCATATTTTAGTTTTAGCCCACTTAATTTCAATCATGTCTTTATTTCACTGTTTACCTTGTCCTATCATCATGATTTGACGCCACACGGATCACATGCTTACATAATAGCATCCGCATAAGCACGAGCGACTCCTGGGATATCGGGGATTGAGTTCGTACTCGACCCTTGATATTTCGGGCTGTTACGGGTGGTATTAGAGAAGGTGATAGAGTTAAGTTGGGCCGTGGAGTATGGACATATCATAATGAACCCGTTGACCTAGCTAGGACTCTGAGATTAGAGACATTAAACCCTAAGACCAAGCCCATGACTGACTCACGTGATTTACTTGATCGTAGAAACCAGGACACTAAGGTTGCCCAGTTCTCTTCGTTGCATATGGGGTATTAAAAGGCGCATAGCTTCAACTTGGAATGAGTCGGGTTACTTACTATCAAATATTGCTAGGTATAGTTAATGCCATGTTTGAGTAGTTAGTGGTGTCTAGATTCAATATTACGTTGATATGTTGATTGGATTTTATGAAGAAAAAAAAGCTGTTGCAATTACTTGATATGCTTTCATTGTAGTTGAAACTTTCTATTCCAGCTTGCGTGTTAATCTTTGTGTGATTTTAATGCGAAATGGTGTTGTTGGAATGATTTGATAGCATACTAACAATGTTTGCTACGGTGAATTGATGCAGCTTCTTTGTATGATGTTGAATTTCATATGAACTATAAAATGCCTCGATAACACAGTCCTTTAAAGTTGTTAAATGGTTGGAGTGAACTTTATGCTTGCCTACACCTTAGAGTTTCTGTAATAGTTAGAGTGTAAAGTGATTTAGCTCAACAAATAGCCCCCAATTGGGGGTTGTTTGGGCCTAGTGGGGAGCTTGACTAAATGGCACAAAACCCAATAGATACGGAGAAACGTGGACAAAATACCGTAGTGCCACCGTGAAAACCCATCGTGCCACCATGGGAGTGTGAACAGAAACAGGAAGACATAGACAAAGGTCCACTAGGACCATTTTCTCAAACCCCTCTCTCATTCACTTCCCCAATTGCTTGATGATTTTCAACCTGGACATAGAAAAAACGAACGCTAGGACAACCCCAATGGATAACGTCATGAGGGAAACGCTTTAGTACGCCTAAATCCATCCTAGAAGGACTTAAATGACTGAACTAGAGCCAATGAGTGAAATTTTGGAGTAAAAGAATGTGAATCATGATTTTTGGACAACTCCGGTTCATCGGCAACATGTAGTTAGAGGAGATTCTAATTTCCAATAGGTCCGTTGCTTGTAATATTTTTTATGACACCAGCCTCTGGAGTACCAGGGGCCGAATTGTAAATTGGTTGTAACTTTTGATCCGGAATGAGTTACGGAGTGCAAAATATATGAGTTTGGGGTAGAACGAGCCATCCGAGTCCAATGGAACCATCTATTTCACAAGAAAATCACTCCTTCCTTTCAAAATTTTCATTTTTTCAAAAATGTACTAAATTTTTGTTTTTAAATCAGTTGTATTTTTTCATCTTAGGGTTTTGGTAAGTAGTGTCCTCTTAGGATTTTTTTATTGCTATGCAAGGGATCATCCCACATGATTATGTTAGATTAAGATCTTTTATTTTAATATGTTTTGCTTTCCTTGGAAGGTTCCAGGTCTCTTAGCATCATGACTCTTACTAATGGTTTTGTTTTATTATTCGAAGTCTTGCAACCTTAACTTAGAGATAGATTTTAATAAGGTATTTTGAGATTTCTTTCCCTCTTTTGGATTTATAATCCGTTGTGCCTTGTGTATTAAAAGGTCATGTTACGATAGGGAGACAATGTTCTTCCTTCTTCTTTTCACTCCTTTCTCTCCGCCATGTTTTCTGTTATGCCTTTTCCTTTCTCAACTACCAACACTATAATTAATGCGAGCAACACCAAACCCCCCGCTAGTAGAGAGCATCGACATCAAAACAATCAAACGAATAGGATAGAGAGTGCACTACCAGGCCTTGAGAAGTGGGGCCCATATAAACCCCAAGCAACCTACGTTAGGCTGATGAAAATAAAAGTTTAAATGAATTTCCCTAAGATCAAGATAAGTTGTGGATAGAGACTTAAACTTAGGTGATGTCCCTTAAAATTGAGGAAGATAGAGAATGTAAAGATGAAATCTTAGGCACCTGTGAACCCTTCGAGGATAATTGTTTAAACCTAGGATTAGAGACTTGGGTATTGTGGGAAATCCATTACTCACCAAATTGAAACATAAATTGAACACGAACACTCCTTGGATTTAACCTAGAGGGCAATCTTGAACTTCCTAATAATCCATGATTTTCTCCAAGCGCCGAAAATGATCAGGCAACGGACTTACAAAACCATGCTTAAGAGAGGTATTCGCGGTTTAATCCGATTCCAAATCCTGGGCGATTACCAATGGACTCACTGCTTTGACCGAGCAGAAGACCGGAATTCACCAGGATTAGGACGGGATACATCGAGCGCTCTGCTCTGGTCAGGCATAGCATCGACGTATTGGATTCAGACCTATGACAATTGTTTCTCCATATTAGTCTGATCATGAAGTACATAATACATCACCCTAGGTAAGGAAAGCCCCGCTGAAACACTTTGAACCCCTCGTAAGTGCTAAGGATATATGAGCAATCCCAGAAGTCATACCTAAATTGGTAGAACATAAGGTGCCATGTAGTGACCGTGAAGCTTAGTCGTACTACTCAAATAAATGGCAACTAAGTAACCTAAGCCACCCCTAAGGTGGGGGAACTAATAAGTGTGTATCTTAGGCTCGTACTCCCCTATAGCGGCCACGCGTACCAGACCCTAGTTCTCCTCTTTCCCTCCTTCCTCTCCTTCTCTCTGAACTTGTCCAAGAAAATCCATGGCCACTCCTACAACCATAGCAAGGCAACACGTTTAAGAGAGTCTAATGGCTGAAATTCTCCATCGGAGGAGAGCTATCTTATCGCTAGGAGCCTAGAAATTACATTTAGGATTGTGGAGAGAGGGGCACCCACCGAGTGGTCCGCAAGACGTAGCCCTAATCTAGGATACATAGGAGTTTCGACCTGTTTTTTTTTTTTTTTCGATGAACCCATAACCCATAGGTCCTGGGATGGCATTAGGTAGTTAGAGGGCAAAGTTACAATTCACAGCCATTTCAACACTTCGATTGAGCATGGTGGTTTGAAGAGCTAGTGTGTTCGTTAATTCGTTGTTTAAATTCCCTAGTGTACTTGTAATGTATACATCCTCCTGTACTATTAGGCTAGATTTGTTTAAAGGGGTTTAAGTCGAGACCATGACGAAAGTCCTTCCTCTTGGAAGAAGGTCATGACTTCCGTAATCCAGATCCTCTCGAGCTCAGAACTCATGCGAGTCGGCTCCTAAGATGTAGCCGGAGTCAGAAACTGTTCCGCCACCACCAGTCATGAGTATCTTTAGTGTTGTTCCTCTTGGAGTCCAGTCAGGAACCCCTGCATTTGATGCACTTGGACAACAGCTGCGCTAATTTAGCAGCAGTCGAAGCCTCTTCGCCCTTACTCTTCTCTCTTCACGTCCTAGGATGTCCTAGAATATCAGGAAACACCTCTTTAATATAGAGAAATCAAGCAATGCCTTAAGTTTTGCATAAGAGATCGCATACTGACTTCACCCGTTGACCAATCGAAACTTAGCTACGACTGGTCGAACCTTCGGAGCAATTTTTCATCAACAAACTTTTGAATTTTATTCATTGGGTCAACTGGTTGACTAGACCTGTCGCCCTGTCGTAATGAGAATTTTTTTTTTTTTTTTTATCTAGTGAGTTCTAACATTAAACCATTAAATTTCAGACTATGTCGACCCATCGACCTTAGTAGTGAATTGATCGATCTTTGTTATCTTTCTCCATAAACTCACTGAGTAATAATGTAGTAAGTTGTGAATTGTGCATTATTGAAATCGCATTATCGTAACATTAGTGATGAAATCGTAGGTTCTTGAGCCTCGTGAAAAAAATTTAGGCGGGGTAAAAAGTTATGAATCCTGTCTGGTTAAATGAGTATGCACTATACTCGATTGAAGAGAATTGGTCCAAGTTATACACATGATTTAATCACCAACTATGGGATAGAGTATGCCACCAGCCTAATCGTATGAGCATCTTATAAGATATAAGTTTAGCCATCTAGATCACCGATTCAAATAACTAAGTCCGAGTCAATCTCATAATGTTGGTATGAGACCTATGCCCAAGCTATCAGCCAACGCTAGGGTGGTGCCTCCCCGTAGTGACCATTGAGCACTGATAGAGGTGAATCGAACGACCTGGGCATTGTTGTTTTAAATTTGATTGATTTAATTTGAGTAGAAAGCCGAGACCTCGGAATTGATTATTTGTACTAGTAGTTGGGTGACGACCCTTCTGCCTTGGCTTGGGCATGGCTAATGAGTCCCTTCCTGACCATACCTGGATCGAGGGGTTACTTGGCGATGATATGCATTCGCCATGCAGGGTGCTCGATGGTCCCAGGTTGGCACGGTAATAGAACACTAGTACAGTGGCTTCGCCAACCTGCTAGATGCTAAAATTAAATAATTAACAACTCAGCTAATCATGCATTGTGTGCGAGTGATGGGGGTGGTGCCTTATTCACTGACGGCTCGAGTCTGTGCGGGTGATGTGGTGGTGCCACTCACTGTCGGCTGTGACTAAAAGGATGATAGGGCATGCATGTGCACTTCGTGCATTCATGCATTACTTAAGAGATTACAAGTTGTGGTTCTATGCCTATGCCCATGTCTACTTTGTGCGTACGTTCGACTCATTATTGACGGCTTGGGTCTGCGCGTGTGATGTGGTGGTGCTAGAACGCTTCTATGCCAATGCCTATTTTTTCTACGTTTGTATGTTTAATCCATTACCTACATTTGTCTATATCTGTGCCATGAATAACTTAGGAAAATAGAACCATTGAGTTGATCTTTCACTCCCAATCCTGGGATGGTGTTTTAAAAAACCAACTAGGTAAGTTCATCGATGCAAGTACCCCAAGGTGAACGAACTCAATGAGGCCTAGTTAGACTGGTTGAGTGGACCCCTTTCTAAGAGATGTGGTACTGTATATTTTAGTTTTAGCTCACTTAATTTCAATCATGTCTTTATTTCACTTTTTACCTTGTCCTATCATCATGATTTGACGCCACATGGATTACATGCTTACATTATAGCATCCGCATACGCATGAATGACTCCCGGGATATCGGGGATCGAGTTCGTACTCGACCCCTGAAATTTCGGGCTGTTCATGGTATAGAGCAGGTGATAAGTTATTGGGCGGATATGATTATCATAATGACCGCGCCTAGGTTTGAGTAGAGACATTAAACCCGAGGAAGCCCCTTGGACTGCTGAGCGTGGACACTAGTATCTCTTCATTGCATAGGGTTTAAAGGGCGCTCTTCAACTAATGAAAGTTACTTCATCGCTGGTATAGTATGCCAGTTGAGTATTTGAGATTAGAGACATTAAACCCTAGGACCAAGCCCCTGACTGACTGACTGGTATGATTTACTTGAGCGTAGAAACCAAGACACTAAGGTTGCCAGGTTCTCTTCATTGCATATGGGGTATTAAAGGGCGCATAACTTCAACTTGCAATGAGTCAAGTTACTTACTATCAAACATTGCTAGGTATAGTTAATGCATGTTTGAGTAGTTAGTGGTGTCTAGATTCAATATTGAGGTTTATTTGTTAATCGGATTCCATGAAAAAAAAAATTGTTGCAATTACTTGATATGCTTTCATTGTAGTTAAAACTTTCTATTCCAGCTTGCATGTGTTAATCTTTGTGTGATTTTAATGGAAAACGGTGTTGTTGGAATGATTTGATAGCATGCTAACAATGTTTGCCAAGGTGAATTGATGCCGCTTCATAGTATGATGTTGAACTTAATATGAACTGTAAAATGCCTTAATAACACGCACGCCCTTTAAAGTTGTTGAATGGTTGGAGTGAACTTTATGCTTTCACCATATGCCTACACCTTAGCGTTTCTATAATAGTTAGAGTGTAGAGTGATCTAGCTCAACAAATAGCCATCAATTGGGGGTGGTTTGGGGCTAGTGCGGAGCTTGACTAACTGGCACAAAACCCAATAAATACGGGGAAATGTGGACAGAATATCGTGGTGCCATCGTGAAAACACATGGTGCCACCATGGGAGAGTGAACAGAAACAGTAAGACATAGACAAAGGTCCACTAGGATCATTTTCTCAAATCCCTCTCTCATTCACATCTCCAATTGCTTGATGATTTTGAACTGGGACAGAGAAAAAACGAACGCTATGACAACCCTAATGGATAACGTCATGGGTGAGACGCTTTAGTGCGCCTAAATCCATCCTAGAAGGACCTAAATGACTGAACTAGATCCAATGAGCGAAATTTTAGAGTAAAAGAAAGTGAAATCATGATTTTTGAGCAACCCCTGGTTCATCGACAATATGTAGTTGCAGGAGATTCTAATTTCTAATAGGTCCATTGCTTGTAATATTTTTGATGCCACTAGCTGCCGTGCTATTTAAAAAAAATTTCTGGTAGTTCAACTTTAAGTTTAATTTCATTCTACGAAATTTCATCCCATTGCATCTTCTGGAAAAATTATTAAAATTCTAAGAGTACCAGCTGCCCTAGAGCTAACATTTTTTTTTTTACCGTTCCAAAACAACCTAAAATTATCCCTATTTGAATTTTCTTTTTCTATTTATTTTTCCCTAAAAGTAGTCTCATCAAGCTTTTTATGGGTTTTTGAATCACTCCAATCGAAGTTGGATTTCTAAAGATACATTTTTTTGAAGTCAGCATATACAAGCTGCTCGTCGGGGCAACTATTGAAAGAGGGTGGACAGAGGCCCACGGTGCCATCACGAAAACCACGTTACCACCGTGGCCATCTATCGAAAATCTAGGGCCGTTTTCCGGAGTACCACGGTGCCCCTAGTGAAAACTATGCTTCTCCCAGTGGCCTTTCGGAGAAATTATAAGGCATGTTTGTCCAGAGAACCACAGTGCCACCGTGGGCAGCTAAGGAAAATTCAAGGTCGTTCCTGAAAAATCATGAACAACCATGGCGCGAATTTTAAATTGGTCGTAACTTTTGATCCGGAATGAGTTACGGAGTGCACAATATATGAATTTTGGGTAGAACGGGCCATCCGAGTTCAATGGATCCATCTATTTCACAAGAAAACCACTCCTTCCTTTCAAAATTTTCATTTTTTCGAAAAAAATAACCAAATTTTTGTTTTTAAATCAGTTGTATTTTTTTATCTAAGGGTTTTGGTAAGTAGTGTCATCTTAGGATTTTTTTATTGCTATGCAAGGGATCATCCCACATGATTATGTTAGATTCAGATCTTTTATTTTAATATGTTCTACATTCTTAGGAAGGTTCCGGGTTTCTTAGCATCATGACTCTTACTCATGGTTTTGTTTTATTATTCAAAGCCTTACAACCTTAACTTAGAGATATATTTTAATAAGGTATTTCGAGTTTCCTTTCCCTCTTTTGGATTTAAAATCCATTGTGCCTTGTGAATTCAAGGGTCATGTTGCGATAATGAGACAATGTTCTTCCTTCTTCTTTTCACTCCTTTCTCAACGCCTATTTTTCTGTAATGCCTTTTCCTTTCCTAGGTACCAACACTATAATTAATGCGAGCAACACCAAACCCCCCACTAGTGGAGAGCATCGACGTCAAAACAATCAGAAGAATAGGATAGAGAGTGCACTGCCAGACCTTGAGAAGTGGGACCATACAAACCCCAAGCGACGTAAGTTAAGCTGATGAAAATTTGAAGTTTAAATAAATCTCTCCTAAGATCAAGATAAGTTGTAGATAGAGACTTAAACATAGGTGAAGTCCCTTACGATTCAAGAAGATAGAGAATATAAAGACGGATTCTTAGGCCCCTGTGAACCCTTCGAGGATAATTGTTTGAACCTAGGATTAGAGACTTGGGTATTGTGGGAAATCCATTACTCACCAAATTGAAACATAAATTGAACGCGAACACTCCTTTGATTTAACATAGAGGGTAATCTTGAACTTCCTAATAATCCATGATTTCCCCAAGCGCCAAAAATGATCGAACAACGGACTTACGAAACCATGCTTAAGAGAGGTATGCGCAGTTTGATCCGATTCCAAATCCTAGGCGATTACTACTGGACTCACTGCTTTGACTGAGCAGAAGACCGAAATCCATCAGGATTAGGACAGGATACAATGAGCGTTCTGCCCTGGTCAGGCATAGCATTGATGTATTGGATTCAGACTTATGACAATCGTTTCTCCGTATTAGTCCGATCATGAAGAACATAATACATCACCCTAGGTAAGGAAACCCCCGTTGAAACACTTTGAACCCCTTGTAAGTGATAAGGATATCTGAGCACGTCCAGAAGCCGTACCTGAATCGGTAGAACATTAGGTGTCACTTTGTGACCGTGAAACTTAAGTCGTATTGCTCGAATAAATGGCAACTAAGTAACCTAAGTAACCCCTAAGGTAGGAAAACTAGTAAGTGTGTATCTTAGGCTCGTACTCCCCTTTAGCGGCCATGAGTACCAAACCCTAGTTCTCCTCTTTCGCTCCTTCCTCTCCTCTCTGAACTTGTCCAAGAAAATCCATGGCCACTCCTATAACCGTAGCAAGGCAACACATTTAAGAGAGTCTAATGGTTGAAATTCTCAATAGGAGGAGAGCTATCGTATCGCTAGGAGTCTAGAAATTACATTTATGATTGTGGAGAAAGGGGCACCCACCGAGTTGTCCACAAGACATAGCCCTAATCTAGCATACATTGGAGTTTAGAGCTTGAATTTTTTTTCCAATGAACCCATAACTCATAGGTCTTGGGATGGCATTAGGTAGTTAGAGGGCGAAGTTACTATTCACGGCCATTTCAACACTCGGATTGAGCATGGTGGTTTGAAGAGCTAGTGTCTTCGTTAGTTCGTTTTGTTTAAATTTCCTTGTGTACTCTCACAATTCATTGCTCAACAATATTATCGAACTTCATATTCTCGAATCCCAAGGGCAATATTATCTTTAAGGGGATTAGAGCACAACAAACTAGGCTAGTGTAGTTAATATACACCCTTGCATGCATATAAACTTGTCACGATGAAATCAGTCAAAAGTAGGCATTACGATAGGCGTCCATCCAATCAGAGTGGCGCAGCGAAAGTCTGTGTGGGCTCATAAGCCCATAGTCCCAGGATCAAAACACAGGGTAGATCACTAAGTAGGACTCTAGTTGTCCTCAGAATGTAAGTAATGAACTCATCGAAGTATGATCTCCATAAACTCACTTAGTAGTAATGTAGCAAGTTGTGAATTATGCATTATTGAAATCGCGTTATCGTAACACTAGTGATGAAATCGTAGGTTCTTAAGCCTCGTGAAAAAAAAAATTTAAGGGGGGTAAAACGTTACGAATCTAGTCCAGTTAAATGAGTATGCGCTATACCTGATTGAAGAGAATTGGTCCAAGTTATACACATGATTTGATCACCAACTATGGGATAGAGTATGCCACCAGCCTAATCGTATGAGCATCTTAGAGATCGTAAGTTTGGCCATGCAGATCACCTATTCAAATAACTAAGTCCTGAGTCAATCTCAAAATGTTGATAATGAAACCTGTAAAGGGGAATAGTTAGGGTTCAGAAAACTACACCAAGTTGTATAAGTATATCTGATTACTAAAAATAAACCCAACAGTGTATAAGCTGAATCACCGCACCTGGCACCAACATATTCATAGATAAGGTTGTTAGATACGAACCTGGTAGAAGCCTTAGACAATTTCGGATCTTTAAGGGGGCTTAGATTGTAAACCCTCGGATTTTCGCCAACTCGAGTATTTAAGGTACTCGGGCATCACTAGAATTTTTTCTGAATTATCAGGCAAGAATAGGTGTACATATCCGTATTCAGACTCAGAATACCTAGAAAATGGCTAGAGAACCTCGATTTTGAGAATCCAAAATCAATAGATTGTGGATTACGTCTAATACACAAATCTAACCATACACATTCGATTACACCTTCTTAGAGAGCCCATAACTTCACCTGATCGCTTAATCTTAGTCCCAACTTCGAGATCCATGAGTCGAGGGCCGAGATCCAAGAAACCAACCATCAATTAATCAGGAAAATTGAAGAACCATACAAATTCGATTAGACGCCTTTAGAAAGCTAATGAGTGCGCTTGATCATCGAACCTCAGGCCTAATCATGTGGCCTACGAATCTAAGGTTGAGAGCTAGCGGACCCCACCATCAATAAATCTATCCAACCGCAACATAATGAACATTTAGCTAAGAACTACACAACTAACAGGTTATATCACACTAATAACCCGGATTAGACCAACGTCTCGTATGAGTTAGGAATTACGGGCCGAGAATGGATTTGGCTAAAACACCAATTTTGCTAACTTTCTAGCGGCCAAACTTTAAACATAGATAGATCGGACCCCACATATCATACCCAAGAAATTTGACCTTCAAGTCTATTATAGAAATAGCTAAAATCTTCAAAAAAGCTTTGGATTGCTCGGTTGGGTTTCATCAAAGATTGCCCCAACAAGCAGCCCCCCTAACATAAGGGGGGCTGCAGCTGTGTAGAAAGAGCGAACTAGCCGTCCATGAAGACACAAAATGAACCGAAAAGACGAAGGCGACATACAGAGTGTATGAGCAGTTGGAATGAGGAAGGGTCGCCATCCTCGGTGTTAGAGAAGCAGAGTTGCGACACTTAGTGGACAACCAAACCCGAAACTTAAGTGAGACGACCCTCTCACCGGGCTTGATGACCTTGGACTGGTGTCATGGGAGAGCCGGGGCCCAAAATCGCCAAGTGAAAAAGTCAACACAGGCACATGTAAGTGCAAATACACATGCACAAAGACTAACCCAAGCCATCATTACTAAATACATCCTTTCTTAGGTGGGACATTAGGACCCTTGCATGTCCATGAGATTTAGAACCTAAGCCCCAGATATAACATCGAACTTGTCCCGAAAGTTGTGGCCTCGATCGATGATCGGTGACCGTTGAACTATCCTCGCCCTACATCTGATAAACCCCACATCCGAATGGCTTGAAATCTTAACCGTAGGTAGTTATCACATTGAGGAAGCTATTCCATGGATTGGATTAGTCCAGATGAGCCAAGCGGGCCCCACATAACTAAAACAGTCTCTCCTAGGGTCATTTCTATGCACGTTTGGCATGCAGGGCCAAATTAGACAATTTCTATCATATAAAAGAAGAAATCCCAGCACTTCTCTCCCTCGTTTGCTCAAAACCTTTGCTGGAAGAGGGGAGAGTGGGAGTTGGAAGAGAGAAGAGGAGTAGAGAAGAAGGGTGCATGAACTTTACATGTCGCCCCCGAACCAACCGGGCGTGCTAGCAACCATGATGACGCCATTCTTCGTTGCTAAATCGTTCCACCAGTTGCGTAGGGTGAGTATAAGCTTCTTTTCCCATCTAATCTCAGTAGATTTCACTAGGAAACCTTTGATTTCTGACATGCAAGCCTTGTTCTTGTAGGAATACTCAATTTCACCAAGAACTAAGGTGTGGACCATTATCCATGGGTTTCCTAGGACCAAATGTTGTTAGATGTAGTTAATGATTTGCTTGTATAGCTAAGAACGCCTGAATCTGTTGTGCTATTGCTGAAAATTGTTCGGCTTCATGCATGTTTGATGAAATCGCTTGTGATGATCCTTGATGATGCTATGATTGCCTACCTTAGCTTGCATGTGTGTGTTGGAGTGGGTATTATTTAACAGATGCTAAAGGAGTGAATTTCTGTTGTACTAAAGGCACAAATATGATGGAATAATGCTGGATTGTGGTATAAACTTGTTAAAATTCAACTTGTAATGTCTTTATGCTTCCAATATGATGTTTTGAAACTGTTTGTACATGCTTCTTGCTTAGTAGATACATTGTTCAAATTCTCCCCATGATATATATTGCG
The DNA here is from genome assembly GCA_003013855.2 of Liriodendron chinense. Taxonomy (NCBI): domain Eukaryota; kingdom Viridiplantae; phylum Streptophyta; class Magnoliopsida; order Magnoliales; family Magnoliaceae; genus Liriodendron; species Liriodendron chinense. The sequence goes on along the minus strand of PVNU02000815.1, from coordinate 550,943 downwards.
ATTGGATTTGTAAGATGGCCCAGCTCGGCAGCGTGATGAGAATTTGGGGCGGCCGCTTGAGGTCGACCGCCCTTGGGCTGGAATTGTCGATTGGAAGTGGGATGTGGTAGACCGGTTGTGGTTTGAGGACCACGCGGGCCGCTCGTGCCCAAGGTCGGCCTTCCCTCCTTCTCAGTGGAAAGTGCTGGCCCGACTCCGGGTTGGATGTGTTTGTCTGTGACCTGTCACTTCTATTCGAATCCAAGTACCAATGTTACCACTGAATAGGCCCACTTAAAATCGTACGGAGAATTGATCCCTAGGTCTCATGAGCTGATGATGGTGGTATGGGACCTATGCCCAAGTTGTCGGCCTATGCTAGGGTGGTGCCTCCCTATAGTGACCATTGAGCACTGATAGAGGTGAATCAAACGACCCGGGCATTATTGTTTTAAATTTGATTGATTTAATTTAAGTGACAAGCCGGCATCTCGGAATTGATTATTTGTACTGGTAGTTGGGTGTCGACCCTTCTGCCTTGGCTTGGGCGTGATTGACGAGTCACTGCCTGACCATACCTGGATCGAGGGGCTACTTGGCGATGATATGCATTCAGTCACGCAGGGAGCCAGATGGTCCCAGGTTGGCACGGTAATAGAACACTGGTACGGTGGCTTCGCCAACCTTGCTGGATGCTAAAATTGAATAATTAACAACTCGGCAAATAGCCATCAATTGGGGGTGGTTTGGGCCTAGTGGGGACCTTGACTAAATGTCACAAAACCCAATAGATACGGGGAAATGTGGACAAAATACCGTAGTGCCACCGTGAAAACCCATGGTGCCACTATGGGAGTGTGAACAGAAACAGGAAGACATAGGCAAAGGTCCACTACGACCATTTTCTCAAACCCTTCTCTTATTCGCATCCCCAATTGCTTGATGATTTTGATCCTGGACATAGAAAAAACGAACGCTAGGACAACCCCAATGGATAATGTCATGGGTGAGACGCTTTAGTATGCCTAAATCCATCCTATAAGAACCTAAATGACTGAACTATAGCCAATGAGTGAAATTTTGGAGTAAAAGAATGTGAAATCATGATTTTTGAGCAACCTCTAGTTTATCGACAACATGTACTTGCAGAAAATTCTAATTTCCAATAGGTCCGTTGCTTGTAATATTTTTTATGGCACTAGCCGCTGAAGTATTTTAAAAATTTTCAAGTAGTTTAATTCCATTCGACGAAATTTCATCCCATTCTAACTTTTAGAAAAATTATTAAAATTCTAAAAGTACCAGCTGCCTAAAACCAACGTTTTTTTGTTGTAGTTCCAAAACAACGTAAAATTATCCCTATTTGAATTTTGTTTTTAATTTTCTATTTTTTTTTTTTCCTAAAAATACACTCATCAAGCTTTCTATGGGTTTTTGAATCACTCCAATCGAAGTTGAATTAAAAAGATACATTCTTTTGAGGTCAGCATATACAAGCTACCCGTCGGGGCTATTGTTGAAAAGAGGGTGGACAGAGGCCCACGGTGCCACCATCAAAACCACGTTGCCACCATGACCATCTGGAGAAATTTCAGGGCTATTTGTCCACAGTACCATGGTGCCATCGTGGGCAACTGAGGAAAGTTCAGGATCGTTTCTGAAAAATCAAGAACGACCAGGGGGCGAATTGTAAATTGATCGTAACTTTTGATCCAGAATGAGTTATGGAGTGCACAATATATGAATTTGGGGTAGAACGGGCCATTCGAGTCCAATAGAACCATCAATTTCGCAAGAAAATCACTCCTTTCTTTCAAAATTTTCATTTTTTCAAAAAATTTACCAAATTTTTTTTTTTAAATCAGTTGTATTTTTTCATCTTAGGGTTTTGGTAAGTTGTGTCCTCTTAGAATTTTTTATTTCTATGCAAGGGATCATCCCACATGATTATGTTAGATTAAGATCTTTCATTTTAATATGTTCTACTATCTTAGGAAGGTTCCGGGTATCTTATCATCATAACTCTTACTCATGGTTTTGTTTTATTTTTCGAAGCCTTATAACCTTAACTTTGAGATAGATTTTAATAAGGTATTTTGAGTTTCCTCTCCCTCTTTTGAATTTAAAATCCGTTGTGCCTTGTGAATTCAAGGGTCATGTTACGATAAGGAGACAATGTTCTTCCTTCTTCTCTTCACTCCCTTCTCTCCGCCATGTTTTTTGTAATGCCTTTTCCTTTCCCAAATACCAACACTATAATTAATGCGAGCAACACCAAACCCCCCGCTAGTGGAGAGCATCGACATCAAAACTATCAGACGAATAGGATAGAGAGCGCACTACCAGGCCTTGAGAAGTGGGGCCCATACAAACCTCAAGCGACCTAAGTTAGGCTAATGAAAATTTGAAGTTTAAATGAATCTCCCCTAAAACCAAGATAAGTTGTGGATAGAAACTTAAACTTAGGTGAAGTCCCTTAAGATTCAAGAAGATAGAGAATATAAAGACGGAATCTTAGGGCCCTCTGAACCCTTCGAGGATAATTGTTTGAACCTAGGATTAGAGACTTGGGTATTGTGGGAAATCCATTACTCACCAAATTGAAACATAAATTTAACACAAATACTCCTTAGATTTAACCTAGAGGGCAATCTTGAACTCCCTAATAATCCATGATTTTCCCTAAGCGTCGAAAATGATCGAACAATGGACTTACGAAACCATGCTTAAGATAGGTATTCGCGGTTTGATCCGATTCCAAATCCTAGGTGATTACTAATGGACTCACTGCTTTGACCGAGCAGAAGACCGGAATCCACCAGGACTAGGACGGGATACAACGAGCGCTCTGCCCTGGTCAGGCATAGCATCGACGTATTGGATTCAGACCTATGACAACCATTTCTCCATATTAGTCCGATCATGAATAACATAATACATCACCCTAGGTAAGGAAACCCCCGCCAAAACACTTTGAACCCCTTGTAAGTGCTAAGGATATCTAAGCAAGCCCGGAAGCCGTACCTGAATTGGTAGAACATTAGGTGCCACTTAGTGACCGTGGAACTTAGTCCTACTGCTCGAATAAATGGCAACTAAGTAACCTAAGTCACCCCTAAGGTGGGGGAACTAGTAAGTGTGTATCTTGGGCTCATACTTTCCTTGAGCGGCCACGAGTACCAGACCCTAGTTCTCATCTTTTGCTCCTTCCTCTCCTTCTATCTGAAAATCCATGGTCACTCCTACAACCGTAGCAATGCAACATGTTTAAAAGAGTCCAATGGTTGAAATTCTTCATAGGAGGAGAGCTATCCTATCGCTAGGAGCCTAGAAATTGCATTTAGGATTGTGGAGAGAGGGGCACCCACCAAGTTGTCCACAAGACGTAGCCTTAATCTAGCATACATAGGAGTTTAGACCTGCAATTGTTTTTCGATGAACCCATAACCTACAGGTCCTGGGATGGCATTAGGTAGTTAGAATCTATGGGCCAATAGACTTCTTGACATCTATGGGCTAGCTCAGAATCTCCCCATAACATACCTCATTTATGAGATGAATGATTTTCATTGTGTGGGGCCTACCCTTTCACTACTAGAAAAATGACCTTTCCCAACGGTTCCGCATCATTTTCCTAAACGGCTATGGACCGTCGGATACTCCGACGGCTACATACCGTCGGCAAATCCCATCAAACCGTCAGGATTGCCATGGAGGTTTTGTAATGGTGGACATTGAATCACTACTATTTCTTGTGGTGTGGTCCACCTGATATTTATATATGGCTGATTTTTTGGATCAAGCCCGAAAAAAATATTTAACAATTAATGGATGGGGTGGATAGAACACATACATCATGGTGGGGCCCACAGAGCACGTGACACCTCAGCCCCTATGGTGGTGTAAAACACATACGGAATTGAAAAGAAAATTGTGATTTTGTTAAGGGGTTTCCAAAACCCTCTCTCTCACACTCCCTCACGCACTCCCTCCCCCTCTCACGCTCTCTCCCTCACCCTCTCACGCTCTCTCCCTCCCTCTCCCTCTCCCTCTCCCTCTCCCACACTCTCTCATGCTCGCTCCCTCTTTATTGTCATCGGTGCCATGCTGTAGCAGAGAGTGGTAGTAGGAAAGATCTCGCCATGGCTAAGAACTCTTTCAAGCTCCAGCATCGTCTTAGTTCGTTTTCGTCTTCTTTTTTTCGATGGCATTTTGCTGGATTTTTGTTGATCTATAAAACCATAGTTTGGATTTTTGTAAGGGGTCGTTTGGATAGGTTGTAAATCATTTACTAGTAAATGGGCATTTTTTCTGTTTGGATGCTCCCATTTGCTAGTAAATCATTTACTAGTAGTAAATCATTTACTAGCAAATCCCCTCTTCCATTTACTAGCAAAAATGTGAGATTTCATTTACTAGTAAATGGGCAAGATGGCAACGGCTCTATTTTCATATTTCTGCCTTAAAAGCAGATTCGTACCTATTGTGAAATCACTTCCAATGGCTCTCTCTCCCTCTCCCTCTCTGCAATCTCCCTCCCTGCCTCCCTTTGGTGATCTTCCAAGCTTCAAGCACCCTTCCGACAGTGGCTCTCCACCGAACCGACGATTTCAACAACCTCCAGCGACCTCGAAGACAGCATCTTCAGGTTAGCTCTCCTTCTCCTTCTCCTTCTCCTTTCTTCTTTCTTCTTCTTCCTCTTTTTTCTTGGATTTTTTTTTTTTTTTTTTCTGCGGTAGGGAAACCCCTCTGCTATCGGGAAGGGTGAGGGAAGTGGCCCACCGCTCTAGACGCGGCTTGAGTACTACGCCCACCAGGACGTAGATAGAAAATGAGGGGTTTTTCAGGGGGCTTTGTGGGGCGCACCGATCTGAGACGGATAGCTATCGTTTGGAGAGGACGTTGTGGGGCCCACCATTCTGAGTAAACTCTATGGCCCACCATGATGCGTGTACGCTGAGGGGGACGCGGATTGACTAGTGAACCCAACACCAGCCAGGGGGCTTCACTCAAAGTTGCGTGGGCCCCACCATGATGTATGTGTTTTTATCCACACTGTCCATCCATTTTTTCACCCAATTTTAGGGCATGGGCCGAAAAATGAGGCAGATACAAATCTCAGGTGGACCACACCACAGTAAACAGTGGGAATTGAATTCTTACCGTTGAAAACTTCTTGATTGACACAGAAGTTTTGGATCAAGCTACTTTTTGTGTTATCACTTCATCCAGGTCTGTGTGACCTTATCAACAGGTTGGATCACAAATGAACATCACGGTGGGCCCAGGGAAGTTTTGAATGGGGGACTTTCAATCAACACTGTTTTCCTGTGTTGTGGTCCACCTGAGATTTTAATCTGCCTCATTTTTTGTCCCATGTCCTAAAAAGAGGTGGAAAAATGGATGGACAGCATGGATAAAACACATACATCATGGTGGGGACAACGTAGATGATAAAACTTTTTTAGGGTTGTTGGAGCCATAGATGGTACACGGGTTCCAGCAATGGTTCCCTTAAAAGACCAAACAAGGTGGCGTAATCGAAAGGGGTTTATTTCCCAAAATGTACTAGCAAGTTGTTCCTTTGACTTGAAATTCCAATATGTTCTTGCTGGGTGGGAAGGGTCTGCTGTAGATTCACGAGTGTTAGCAAATGCACTCATACGGAGAGGGAACCTCATTGTTCCGAAAGGTATTACCTTGTCATGGTTGAAGCTAAATGAAATGCTTTAAGGTTAATTTAAATGAAGTTAAACACATTATTTTTGGACTTTGTAGGTAAATATTACTTAGTGGATGCCGGTTTTGCGAACCAGCCTGGTTTCTTAGCACCTTTTCGTGGAGTACGGTATCATCTTGAAGAATCAGGCAAGGTTGTCAGCCTAGGGACATGAAAGAGTTGTTTAATCTTCAGCATTCGTCATTGTGAAACACCATCGAACGTTGTTTTGCAGTCTTGAAGGCACGATTTTCGATACTTAAAGCAACTCCAGCTTATCCATTACGGACACAAGTGAAGATAGTAATGGCCTGTTGTATATTACATAATCACATTATAAATGAAAACAACGGGATTTACCCTGAATTGGAAACAATAAATGATATAGAAGAAGATGAGGAAGAGCCATTTGATGATGCAGATTATGAAAATGATAATGATGACTTACATGAAGGAGATGAGGAAGAGCCAGACATAGCTAATGATGAAAGCGAACTGGCGAGAGATAGGAGGGAAAGACAAAAATGGACTAAGTTTAGATTAAGTATCGCAAAAGCAATGTGGGACAACCGAGAGCCTGGACAATGTGTTCTTTGAATCTATTTTGTATTTCTATTTTCATTAAGTTTGTATTTAGACTATATTTTCATTAAGTTTGTATTTTGGACTATATTTTTGCAAAGTTTGTATTTGAATTGTGTTGTAGTAAATGAATCTAATTCTAAATTAATGTATTTTCTTATTAATTATATTGCTTGCAATTGATTTTTTTATCGCAACGATCGAAAGCAAGTAGCAGTCAGAAAGAATTCATCACCTGGACTGACCAAATGGACAAGTTGTTGGTTAATTTCTTGATCGAAAAAATCAACGAAGGAGTAAAAAGTGATAATGGTTTTAAAAAACCAATCTTAACTGCAGCAACAACAGTACTATCGAATGGTTCTGGTATCTATATGGATTGGTTAAAGTGTAGAAACTGTATGCGAACTTATCGAAAAAAATATAATCTGACAAAGGAAGCATTGAATCTAAGTGGCTTTGGATGGAATGAAGAACACAAATGTGTAACTGCAGAAGAAAATGTTTGGAAAGATTTCATCAGAGTTAGTTGAAAGCATAATCTTTTATCATGGTATTCCTCTTTTTATTTGTAAAATTAACTTGATTGCGAATAATGTAATATATGAATTACTTTTATCTATAGGTACACCCTGATGCCGGCTCAATAAAGAACAAGCCAGATCCAATCTTCTACGAGATACAGATGATTTTTGGAGAGGACCATGCGAATGGAAGCATGGCAAATAGTGCCTTTGAACTTGCTGACGAGACTCCACCATATCACCCAATGAATGATATTCCGATATCATCGTCATACATCGGATGAATGGGATCAAATACCCCATCGGGGGATGAATACGTCTCGGAGGATACATTTCCGCCAGTAGCACCTGAGGGAACGTCCGCTCCAGTTCGAAAAAAGAAGAAGGAGAAGGTAACTGCTCAAGAGGGTACAATGGGTGAATTGAGACGCCTATGCAACACAATTGATGAATACCAAAGAAAAGAAAGGGATTTGTCGCTTCTAGTGTGAGAGGAGTTGAAAAATCTCACAACCATTGATGCTGATATGATGTGGAAGGCATCTTCTTATCTTGCAAAACGACCGGGTTTAGCCAGGCTTTTTCTTGGAATTGAACCTGAGAATAAAGCTGAATGGTTGGAGAGGACCGTTCAGCGATAGATTTATTTTCTAAATGTGTGTTTGATTAGAGTATTTGGATATGTATTTGAATTTGTGGAGACAAGTTTGTTGGATATTTATTTGAGTTTTTTTTTTTCCCGTATTTTGTTATAGTATTTGGATATATATTTGAATTGGAGTATTTTTATGTGTGTTTGGTTAGAGTATTTGAATATATATTTGAATTTATGGAGACAAGTTTTTTAGATATTTATTTAAGTGTTTTTTTTTTTTTTTTTGTTATATTGAGTTATTTGGCCTTTGACAATAGCATTTGAATTCGTGGGCCCACTTGTATGGCTCACATACTAGGTTTTTTTTTAGGATTAGCACAATGCTTTAGTGGCATGGGCTTGACCCAATGATCCACATGAAAGGAAATTCCAACATGTAATTTTAATGTTATAAGCTAAATTGATTTTCAGGTGTGAATATACAATTACAGATATAACCCATTTACAGGCTATCCAAATAAGGCAAATCATTTACTAGTAAATCATTTACTACTTACATCCAAACAGAAGGTAGTAAATCATTTACTAGCACTTAAGTCATTTACTAGTAAATGATTTACAACCTATCCAAACGACCCCTAAGGGTTTTTTATCATCGGACTAGGATTCGTTCCATGTCAATGATTGTCGTTCATGTACTATTAGGGTTCTGTTGGGTCATACAGAAAGGTAGGCCTTGCTATGTGGATGACATGGTGCGAAAATGGGGCTAGGCCACTTACCATAAGAAAATGTTCATTTCCTCTGTTAGGGATTCATAACAGAGAAAATGAGTACGAATAATTACTGGTACAGGGTGTTCACATCGTGGGTACGATCTGATGGCAATGGGTTGAGGTTCTGCACATGTGCAAGCTTGGTGTGGTACATTTTTCCTCATGTGGAGGGGTTGGGATCTGCGCAAGTGATGTAGCAATCCTCTGTTTTCTTTTATTAATTATATATACATTTGCATTGAATCATTTCCTTAAACACACACAAACACACAAGATTCTAATAGGTGTTTGATGAAGTGGGCCTCACTTCCCAACAGTCTAATGAAGCTGAGATACAGATCAGAATCACCCTAGTGGTTAGGAGATCTTTTGACACAATATCATCCAATCATATAGATATCATGGCAGCCACTGTTTTGTATGCTGAAACAGATCATCTCAGAGGTGTCCTTGAAAATATCATGCTTGGGCAGCTTGCATCCATTGGCATAGGGGACTGCGCCTTGTATTTGAGTGTTCAGATGCTGCACCAAGCAATTGAGCTTCAGCTTCCTAGTTACATGGAGGTTTGGATTTTGGCATGGCGCCCAATCTGAGTACTTCACCACCTATTTTCAGTCCAGGTGCTGGCTACTCACCCACTACGCCCGGGTACTCTCTGCCTTCTACCAGTCAATACATTCCACAGTTAGCAACAAGGATAAGGAAGTAGTTGTTGAGGTGGAAAAGGAAGTAGAATCTTTGTTCTTTTTCTTCATGATTGTAAGGGCATGGGATGTGTGCATACCTTTTTGAAATCATTCATCGGAAACCAAGGCTGAAAACTGAAGACTTTCATTTCATGGAAGTCTCTTTGACATCATGGACAATCTTGTTGTACTAAATAGTTTATTTTTGTGCGGTGATGGATGATAGATTCATTCGGTTGTTGCTGTTATTCTATAACATATGCTTTCCAACTATAGAAATATCTTTACAAAAGGGATTTTCTTTCAACTGAAAGAAGATTTGGAGAAGGGAAGGATCTAATTAGAGTAACCATGCATGCTGCTGAATTGTATTTCGAACTGTGGTTTCTGATGAATTTCAGTAAGATGCCTTTATGCTTTTGTCTTGATAGAGCCACGCCTAAAAATGAGCTTGCTGAGTTCATCTCATTTGATTTCATCCTAACTATGTGATAGAGATCATTCTTCCTTGTTTTTTGGTTAAGGATTGAGAATAATGTTGATGGCCGAGATCATGATCTCAAATACATAATTACAATTTACTAAAATAAGATCATTTTCAAGTGTACACCAAACATGGGCCCCACTTTTGCAAAAATCATATAGTAATCAAACGTTAATTGCACATGACCCACAATAACCCCATCATCATCACCCGAAATTCCCATCTATGGTTAAAAAATAATCATGTGTGGTCCCAAAAAAAACCATTTTTTATGGTCCATTTTTCTGGCCCTTAGTTGAATGCCTGCAATCACTTGATTGGAGAAATCCTTGGTGGAACCTCCTATCTAATGGTTGCACGTTTACTTGCACATAAATCTGTTCCAATCAGCATTTTGGCCCCAATATTGGAAATAGGTGGATGGAAAACTGAGGGGAAGTTTTTCATAGCTGTGTATTTGTTTTTGCAAACTGTGGCCCACGTGGGCAATGGATTAATCTGATTCTTTGGCTAGGGCATCAATACAAGGTTGCCGTTCTGATGGATGGATTAACTTTGAATAAAAAAGTTACAAGCGATCATAAACCAAACTTATCTCAAATAAGCTACTTGTCTCAAATAAGTTACACCATGGTGACCCTATTTGATGTAGGGGCATGCGATGACCTAACCCTAGATGCATGTATATTCAGTTGGAAGATATTCAAATAATAAAATTACGAAACTAACTACTTTCAATCAGAGGAAACTAGCAAATCTCAACACAAAGATGAGATCCGTTTGTCTGGATCATGCCCCTTAGCATAAGACCATGTAAAATCGTAAAACAGGGAGCATCTAGGGATATGAGGATATCCCAGATCTAGCATAGACCAGTCCACAGTCAAGTTTGGATCCGGTTCTCATGGCTAGGCATCCCTCTTTTCGATCGTACCCAAAAGGGGGGGGGGGGTTCAGAAAAGGACGAAGGATTTTGAAAAGCAATGGGTTCTCATGAAGTACGAATTAAAAATCAAAAGAAGCTTACCTTTCCTCGCACCTTGAACAAATAAAAAAGAGAAAACAAGAATTCCGGGGTGGAATCCTCAATACCCGAGGGCCAATCCTGAAACCCTAATCTCTCAAACAAAGAAGAAGAAGCACATGAATTTTCTATTCATTCGATGATTTCGAAATAGAGTTCCTCACAGTATATATAAGCTACGAAAATAAAAAGTGCACTAAAGTGCCTGAAAACTAAAGAAATAACATAAAAACGCCTAAAGTAAATAACGACACTAAAGCGCCTAGAAATAAGGAAATAAACAGAAAAGCGCCTAAACGTAAATCCGCTCCATGGTCCAGCGGTCATGATGCTCCTGCGCGATCCTGCAGCTCGCGTAGCCATAATGCGTCAGAAAATGGGCCCAATGGGCCCGGCGTCTATCCACATCAACTCGTCTGCTCCAATACTCGATCTGCGACGTCGCATCCTCTGGTACACTCTAAAGGGTGCACCACTGATGTCCGCATCACTATTCCTTCTTGTTGCATGCGCTTCGTACTTGGGCACACACGTTTTATGGCCCATATGGCAAGCATATACACCAGGTGCACATGAACAACCCATGATCCTTGCTGATTACGACTATTCATTTTCTGATACATATGTTGCCCACCTTATATTTGATCGCTTTGTTCTTTTCTTTTCTTTTCTTGTTTTCTTTTTCTTTTCTTTCCTTTTGGTGAAATTGGGCAAGTTTGAGTTGAAAGTTTATTGAGAGGTTTGGAGTGTGTGGGAGACAGGTTTTGTGTAGTGTCTTTAGATTAAGTTGATTTGGTTTTTTTTTGTGGTGTGTTTGGATTTAGTTGATTTGGCATTTTCTATAGTGTATTTGGATTTGGTTGATTTGGAATTTTTCAGTGGTGTGTTTGGAATTAGTTTATTTGGGATTTCTACATTCCAGAGGAGTGGCTGATTTTGATTTTTTTTTCCTTTGTTGATATGAAGTTAATCCATGTTGTCATCGGTATAGTTATGGCAAAAATGTGAATTGGATTTTAATTAGTGATGTTGTAAATTAGAAGATTGGGGTTTTATCTTTTCTGTGAGAGGAGGCGTCCATGTTATTTTTTTGTTACTTTGCGAATGGCCTTTGGATTCAATTGAAGCTTTTCTTTTGCCTAAAAAAAAAAGTCGATCACTTAGGTCTGTTTTTTAAGCTAACACAATGCCCACAATGGCCCCACTTGTACAATATTAATTAGAATAGATGTTCAAATTGCAGAAGAAATGATTAAGGCGAATTTCAAATTTGGTTATTTCTGCTTCTAGATTGTAGCTTTTCTATCTAATTTCCAAAGTTGTAATTGATACATCTTACCGAAGGCTTTCGTCATGTGAAAATTTTGACATTGTTTTTTCTCTTTTTGGGTTGTCTTCTAACAGGAAATGTTTTTTGGGAAATTGAGCCCATCCTTCCTGCTTTAGGTAAGTTGAGCAACCTTACATAGCACTCATGATTGGATTGTCTTCTTGATTGGAAATTCCATGGCATCTCACAAGCTATGTTTCAGCCCCAATCAATCACTCATGATTGGATTGTCTTCTAGTCGGGTTTGGGTTGACCCGAACCTGAGTTGTTGCCCTAGCTCAACCTGCACATGCAAATGATCTAAGTTCCATAGGAGTAGCAGCCAAAAGCTTGCTGGAATGTGATTTTCATTACCTTCAATTTGATTTTGTCTTTAATGGTGTGATGCTGGTAGTTGATTAATGCATATTTGTGTATATTGCAATATGGAGCCCAAATAGTCCATATAAATCATGTGTGTGGTTACAATTTGAAGCCCGTCTCTTTTTGTGTTATGATCTCTCTCTCTCTCTCTCTCTCTCTCTCTCTCTCTCTCTCTCTCTCTCTCTCTCACACACACACACACACACACACACACACACACCCTTGGGTGTTGTGAAATTTATATTTTCGATTTGAATTTGTATTTTTATTGGAGAGGAAACCTTGACAGAGGAATGCACGTGGCTGTCCTTTGGTTGGGTCACCTTTCCTTTTCAAATGGGACCATTTCATGTCCTCTTTTACTTTCAACCCGATGTTTCCTTTTCATGGGTCACCTTTCCTTTTTACTATTTATGTACCGAGATTATTGAGTACACAAGTCCTACAGAAACTGCAGTTTGCAATTTGGCATCAATTGCTTTACCAAGATATGTCGGGGAGAAGGTATTTTGTGTTGATGTTCTGCATTCGTTGCCTGGATCACTTTACCAGGGTCCTACTTGCCCTACAATGTTTTTATTTTAAAATGCTCTCATGTGTTTGGCTGTTCCTACTTTTTTTTTTTTTTTGGGGGGGGGGGGGGGGGGGGGGGGGTCAGTTCACACATCCCATTCTTAGTACACACACCCACACTGTTAGTCACCCTACAATGTTAGCTACCCCCCACATTTGGATTCAATACCTTGACCTCAGTGTTGAGACGAGGTTATCTTCACTCAGTCTACCACTGTCCCAAAGGTGTGGGTGTGTTTGGCTGTTCCTACTTGTTAACCTTTTATATTATGATCTAATTCTTTGTATAGAAACTCGGTGGAGCTACTGCAGAATTATGTCTGATCTTCTAGCCTTTGAAGCTGATAGAAGGACCATGCCTAATTCCACTACTGCCATACCTATGCTAATGAAATCGAATTGTTCCCATCTATTTTTTGTTGGTTTCCAGAGAGGTCTTTGTTCTTTCTTTTTGGTAAGAAAAAACTCTTTGATTTGTCACTCATACTGTACCTCAAATGGTGTAGGTTTTGTTGTCAAACATGGTCTATGCTGAGGACGATGAGTCACTTGTTGATGCTGAGGTAAATTCCTGTTGATTGTTTTCATGGTTGTTGCATTTTTCTGAAGCGTAGTTGGAATATTGATTACTTATTTTTATTACTTCACATTTTGGCATATGCCTGCAGGATGATGAGTCTTTTCCAGACAGGGAACAGATTTTAATTTCCCATTGCTGTGTTCCTTAGTGCTCTTTAATTAATCTTTTTTTGGGTGGCTCTACTTCTCTCTCTAATAGTTAAGTTCATAATTTTTTTGGGAATGATATTTCTGTTACAGGATATAAAGCCTCGTTTCCGTACATCATGATTTCAGGGAGCAGATAATGCTGAAGAAGATGTAAGTTCTGAATCATATCATCTGGGTGCCCTTTGTTCTCTTTACCTTTCAATTCTTGCTCATAATTTGATCTTGTTATTGAACTTGCTTAGCCTAGAAATGTTGCGGTTATAATGATTTCTTTGCTTTCTAACTTTGTAGAAAACTTACCTATTGGGATAAATCATGATCATCTTAGCCTTCTCCCAGCAATTTGGGGTCAGCTTTTAAATAGTAGATTGGCAAAAGGTAAACAACTGGCTGCCCGCCAAACATCAACTGGCTTTGGAACTGACAATGGCAAGGCTCACATGTCCATGTTTTATGATGGGTTGTGTTGCATGGACACCTGGCGTGGCTGCCAAGTGATGAAGTTTATAAAGTGTTCGGCACAGAAAACTCAACAGAACAAGTACACACAAAGACTTCTGTACACAAGTACACAATTTACTTTTTGACAAATAAATAAATTGGAGAAAAGGTAAAACAAGTAAAATATCATAAGGAAATTTAAAATAAATATTCATAGAATTCCAATCAAAATCAATTGGTAAAAGTGTAAGCTGACAAAGAATCTATGAATAGAATAGAAAGATCATGCAATAATCATTCCAAAAATTAATTGCTTATACGAACACTTATATGGACAGCAATTGCTATATTAAAAACTGATACAGAACTCAATTCATAAACAAAAAGCAAAATGAATAATGAGGCTTATGATTATTTGCTACATTGGTTATGGCATTCGTCAACCACAAGTACCATCCTTGTGGATAGGCGACTATTGAGGAGCATTGAAGACCTTACACATGTAGTCCGAGACATTTGAAAAGACCCCACCTTGGGAAGACATGTGTAAGTTGCTTTGAGGAGATGATTAGACCGTTGGATCGTGATGATGATGTGATCGGACCGTTGGTTCATTGTGGCCCACTTTCATCACACCATCATTGGAGCGCATTGGACATCTTAGATTTGAGTTTATTTTACGCATTTTTTACTTATTTGAGTTTTGGGTTAGTGTGGGTACGTTTTTTTTATGCAAATGTCTTTTTTTTTAAATTTTGTTAGTAGGGGTATTTTGGTAATTATGCTAATTCCGAATTTTATAAGGGTGTTGCCCTAAACCTTTTTGATTAGTTGTTGATTTATGAAAAAGAGCAAACCTTTGGTTGCCTCCTTCCTCTTTCCCTCTCTCATGGTGCTTCTTCTTCTTCTTCCTTGATCTCCTTCTTCTCTATTCTTCTTGTGGGGGAGGTTGAAGAAGGTCCATAAAGTAGAAGATAATAATAGGAAGATTTGAAGACAAAACAAATAAGGGGTGCTAGATTTGGAACTCTTAGCTAGATTTGGGATTTGGGGGTTTAAGAGTTTAGGGATTAGGCTCTTTGAAAGACTAAGAAGCCTGATCACTAGTAGTAACTAGCTAACCCATACTGGTACATTCTAGACCTCCAAGGTAGGGAGCGGCCTAGGTTGGATATGCGATGAACTTAGGGTATGAGGTACCAACACTACTACCGGGCAGGGTAACGTACAAAGGAAATACTAAAAGAATCAAATACTACTAACTACGATCTAAAGTAATAATAATAACGAAAATAAAGGCGACTTATTAACACAAGTACTCGTACGTAGTATAAATCCCGACAGGACGTAGTTACCCTTCATCATGAAAATTCATCAAAGAATGTCGTACCCTTTATCATGAGATTCAACTGGGTTTAGGAAAAAAAAAAATACATATTAGGAAAATCAATGAATTTAATTCCCACACTGGTTTCTGCTGAAATCAGTGGGAATTCTTTGGTGTATTTGATGTATCTTTGGCGTACTGGATGCATCTTTGGTGTATTGTGCAGGTTAAATCCTTTTATGTTGGTAGTGATTTTGTTGGTGAAGTTGGCAATTACAATCGCTAATCCTACCGATCTGGTGAAAGTCCGTCTTCAAGCCAAGGGAAAGTTGCCGCCCGAGGTACCTAGGCGTTATTCTGGAGGTAAAAGTTACAATAGTGAATCTCATTGATGCACTCCTCTTGCTGTTTGTCCTCTATTTCAATCTCACTGGTGAAAATCCGTCTTCAAGCCGAGGGAAAGCTGCCGGCTGAATTTCAGTCACTTGGATTCCAGACTATTTGTAGTCGTTAGTTTAAGGGTTGTTTGGTTTGTAGTGGCATGGTATGCATGTTTTTTTTTTTTGTTGGCTGCACCTTTTTTTTTTTTTTGTGAAGGTGCTGTTTGGAGATGAAATGATTCTCATCTTCAAATATGTGCCCAACAGAAGTCTCAACAAGTTTCTATATGGTAAGTTCTAGTGTGTTTTCATTGATTTCATGTATGATTCTATATCTAGAGTGCTTGGTGGAACTTTTGTTTGGCCCAATAAATTGTACATGTGGGGACCACCTTCCAGTTCCCCCGATTGTTTGCAAGGCGGGTTCATGGTAGGATGTGAGATAACAGTCAAGATTGCTTGCTCTTAACTACTCTTCAAAGAACTATATACTGCATGACACTGAAAATTGGATGAAAATTTACTAAGATGAAGCACTCATGTGAAGCGCCACTAAGGAATCATGGACATTGATTTGGAGCTGAAATGACTACATCGGTTTCACTTCGGCACCAACTGATGCAATATTGGGTACATCCAAATGCAGCCTTCATTTGATTCCCATCCAACTCCTTACTTCGCGTGTAGGTTCAAAATTTTCTGGTTGTAGTCTGGGAGGTGCTTTTGGTCTAAAGTTCCCTTCGCCTTTTTTTTTTGGACTTAGTTCTGTTATCTCAATGAGCTAAGTCACTTGATATTGTGGAGTGAAACCAAATGATCATCATTAATGTGAGAGCTGTTTGAGCAGATCTTTGGTTTATGACCCATCTAAAGTGATGTCCGCCAATGGATATAATAGCATCTATATTCATTCTTTGGACGAGGAAAGGCTGATACCATACTAACCATCCATATAGGTTGTTATGGTTTGGGTCTTGATTTTAAATTGCTACACAGGGCATGTTTCCTGTGCTATTTAAAACTTGTGTGTTTAGTTGGCCTATGTCGTCACGGGCTATTAATTGTCTTGTCAGCATGTGAACGGAGTCATGAACCAGACTGAACTAAAAATGGTTTCGGCCAACTGATACCAAGCTTCCAGAGGTTTGAATCTAGTGTCGTTTTTGTTGCCTTATAATATTGGCATGATTGATACTAATGTTCTTGCTTATTCATAAATTTTGCTATTTTCTTCATCACAAATTTTCTTTTCAGCAATTTCTATTGAAATATCATGTACTCACTGCTCTATTTAATTTCGTTTCCTTTATTTTTTATGCCAAGTGCTTAAAGACATTAGGAATGGAATCTTTCAAAAAAAAAAAAAGACAACGAGAATGAAGACTTATAATGATTCCACCTTTGGTATGGGTAGCAATTGTGCTTGGAGGGAGGATTTTCTGATATAAAAGCTTTGTGCAACAGTTGTGCTTGAAGAAGGGACTTACACTTGTAGGGTGGCTAATGTTGGCTTGGTCAATGCTTTCATTCAATGTTCAATTGATCAGTAGAGAATGTTGGTCTGGCTTTGTTGAAAGTCACTTCTTTTACTCACAATGCCAAATACCCCAGCTTATTTGGTGCTTTCAAACCTGTTGTAATGTAAGATAATTATTGAAGTTCTTAATACAAGACCATCTTTTGCTGTTTTAGCATCTGCTTTGAAAAGCTTAAAGAGTATTACAAAGCCCATTTAATTTGAAAATGTCAAGTATCTCAATGTTCCTAATGCTTGTTCTACGCATATTGAGTTCTTTTTAATTTCTGTTTATGCATAATTGCCACTACCATGCTCTGATTACAGTCAAGCTGGATTCGCAGCCAAAGGTTATTAAAGTTTGATTCTCACAGAGGCTTGATTTTGAAGGCTTAATTAGAACTTATTTTCCAATTAATAGTTCTTTTTAATTTCTGTTTATACATTACAAGCCATAAAATTCTGTATAAGGAACCATTTACATGCGAGATCTGGGCCATTCATCAGGTGCGAAGTAGGTTCCATCGTGAACATGATCCTGTCCAAAAATGGGGCCAGTCTACTAATCAGGTGGACCATGTATGCATGTCAAATATAAACTGTTGATCGTCTTTTTGTTGTCCATTGTTTCTCAAACATGTGGAACACCTGAGTATTTATTAGTGGACTCTACTGATTTGTATGCCATGCCATGTTCAGGAAGGGAACCACCTACTTAGTGGCCCAAATCTCACACATGTTCCACATTGGCACATGTCCTATGAACTGCCTCTTCAATCTCTCATCGCACTAATGGCCATAGCAACTATCAAGGCAGAATCACACCAGAGCCACCATAAGAATGATAGTAATAAACATTCCTACGATAAATATTTTGCTCATCCATGTCATAGAGAGGCTAATCTGTTGCAGCCAAGGCACAGGCAGATTCTCCTAGGGAGTTTTCTCCCTTGACACTTTTTTCTCCTCTTTTTAAACTAATAGATTATGTTCCTTAAAAAATAAAAAATAAAAAAGATACCATTGAAGTGTTATAAAGCATTCTAAGTCTGAATTAAATTATTTAAAAGTGAATGGGAAACTCACATTCATTTATTGAATAGTAGATCAAATAGAAAGAGGGTCTGAAGGAGCAGATGACACCTCTTTCTGAGTTCGACGACAAGCTATGAGGCATCCTATTGGCAATGGGTGAGAGATTCAAGTAGTAGGTAAGTTGGTGTCCATTTTGTCTGTTTTTCTTTTTCTGCTATTTTTTATTTGGTTTTTGTTCTTGTTTCTTTACTTAAAAGTGCATATTTTTCTTCATGTCTGCTGAGTAATTTGAATGTTTTCTGAACTTAAATGTATCATCCTTTTACAATTTGGTTCTGTTTGCAATTGGTTCTATTTCAAACTTATTATTATTATTTTAATTTCTGCAATTTGATTCTGTTTGCAATGTTGATGAGCAGGTAGCCAAGGACATGCAACCAATAGATTCCATTGCTGAGAAGTAAGCCCAAATCTTCTCTGAAGAATGCAAGCTGTTTCCTGCAGATCTCCAAAGGGAGTCTATATTTCCACTGTAAGTAGTTCTATATCCAGTTCGAAACAGAGATGTAGGTTAAGATTTATATTAGAATTTTGAGACACAAGATTGGCCAAACCTCTACATTGCAATGGCCACCAGTTTCGTTTTTGTTTTAAAAAAAGAAAGAAAGAAAGAAAGAAAACAAAGAAAAAAAGAAAAGAAAAGAAGCTTTTAGAAAAAAAAATCAGTTATTGAATTTTGTGCCAGTGTTTGTTTTTTTAGAAGGTTGCTTCAGTGCAAATGATTTATGTTGAACCAAGGTCTTCTATCTCAGCACAAGCTTTTCATACTAAACATAGACTACAAGAAGTTTGTAGGATTCTTTGTTCTGGACCAAATATGTGGTGGTGTTTGGGTGGGTGCCTTGTTGTTTGATGACTGTAAATTAATATTTATACAAGGCATATCTTGATGTTTTGCTTCCATATTTTCATGTGGGCCACACTCAAATGCATGCAACTCATATTATAAGATGATTTTACGAAGTTATGTCACATAGATTGGCCATATTTTCATGTTCCAATCGAGGGCATGTTAGTTCTTTCATGTATTGACATCTTTTCCAAGCTACCCTTATTACTGGAACACTGTACCTATTCTGGTTTGTAATCTGTGATTAATTTGGCGCATTGCTTCCATTGCAATGGAGTTGTTTGTCAGGCTATTCTTTGATCTGGTGAAGTTCTACATGTTATACCACCAACTTAGCATTGAAGCTCTCTTGTACACATCTGTTGTCTGTTTCATTTCTGTTAAAGAATTTGATGTAATTTGATGTAATGAACAGGATCGACTACCCCCTTTCATCCAATGCCTTTGTTCGCCAAATTGGAAACATTTCCTTGGATGTGCTACCACATTGTTCATGATTTCTCCTTGTGACCCAAGTCTCAAGTGTGGTGCTACCACACTGGTTGGGTCCGGTTGACCCGCTCAAATTGCACCCATAGTATCATGTAACTCCCCTTCCAGATTTGCAATGTACAATACCTTGGTCAGTTGGCTCTAGGTAATACAGTATCATGTGTATCATGCATGTTAATTGTTGGTGGAAATGCCTCAACTGAGAATGACTTTTGAGACCATTACTTAGACTATCAATGAATTGACCAACATGGATGTGTGATTGGGTGACTTACAGAATGTTGTCATGTGGTGACTAGACAAGCATCATGAAGTGATGGTGGATTGAGTTTACTTTTTCATGAATTTCATGATTCGTTTATGCTATGAGTAGAGCGTGGAGATCTTTGAACAATGTTTTCTTTTGGTACTTCTGTTTCATGCAAATTCCATCAAACAATGATTTATATATATGGTGTTTGATGTAACTTCTTTTCATGGCATATCAGATCTTTCAAGGCATATTAGATCATGTCTGGTGGATATAAAAAGGCAGGTTTTTTATTTTTTATTTTTTATTTTTATACAGGAACATAAGATTGCTTTCATCTAGGTAAAAAAACTCAAAAGTTCACAAGTAGCACTTCATGATGAGCAAGTAGAACTTAAATCAGAATTAGAGTTCTTTCATATCAAACTTGAAAGAATCTCAATTGAAAATTGGAGACCATATCATCAATACGGACACTAAAAAAGGAATTTGCAATTTGGTTATTTCTGTCATCCTGTATATTAGCCATTGAAACGTCACCCATGACTTTAAAGGTCGTGAAAATGTGAAATATATGGAGTCGAGTAGTTTGGCTCAATCCTTAACCCTCTGGAAAATAAAAGAAAAGAAAAGATGTAAAAGGTAATGAAGGTATATGAATTTGTTGTAATTAGCCCATTTGGAAATCTTGATATCCAGGAGGATCAGTGACATGAATGGAACAGCCTCAACTTTTCCACCACTAAGTAGAATGAAAGGAATGAAGACATTGTGAGTCGAATGCTAATCTCTGTCTTCTTTATGAAGCTAACATTCCAGTGCTATTAAATTACATAAATCTTTTATTCTATTTTGCAGGATATTGAGGAATTGCAATCTTTCTGGATCAATCCCTTCACATGTTAGGGAAATGACAAACTTGAAAACCTTGTGAGTCCATCTTTTTCTTTTTAAAGATTAGCTGAAATTGTTATTTCCTAGATTTTACGCATCTTATTTGCACTCTTTAGTGATTTTTTTGGAAGAATTTATTTTCGCATTTCAGTTTGTTGATGGGTTATAAGGATGACTTTGCCTGGTGGAAAGAAAGCTGTTTTTATTGCCTGATGATCTTGAGTTTTGACTTTTGAGTCTCTTGATTGGCACCACTAACTATTTTCCTTTACTGCAACCTCCCTTCTCAAAAGAAACAAGACGGATTGTTCATCTCATCATCATCTTAGGCTTATCCCAACTAACTGGGGTCAGCTTGAAAACGGAACTTGTCCATGGGCATGCTTGAAAACAGAACTTGTCCATGGCTTTCCCACACTAGGAGAAGGTTTAGTTCGTTGTTGGTCCAGTACCAGCAAGATTATGTTACTGATTTTATTAAAGCAGAAAACAGGAACAAAAAGTAGCTACCATGATTACTCATAATAAGCTACACCAGCAGTATCACCCAAACTGAAAACCACCATCCACATAATAGGTATATTAGACATTTTTTGGAATAACAACTATTCCAGCAGTAATCAAAATTATTTGCACAGTTTCTAAATATTGATGATGCCATCATCTTCACATTCAAAGAATACAACAATTAAAAAGACGATTTCATGGAAATAATGCACACTATGACATACACACCTTTAGACTTTCTAGGAAAGGATTCAACATCGGCTCTTGATCCATACCCAGAACCACATCAGCTTGATGTGTATGCATGGAATTTTATTTTTGTATGGATTAAAGCTTGACATCAGGATGCTGGATAAGACACTAACGTGTATGGAAGAATAATGATGGTACATCAAGGGCAAAATAATGGTGGTTACATATTGTTTCCTATAAAATGGATCCATCTACTGCTTAGAAATATCTTTTCATCTCCTTATAAATTCACTTTTAAATCATGTTCATTTATTTTCATTCTCCTCCTGCAGGTTTCCAACAACTGAGCCGTCGACATTTGAGCTAATGGCCACAACAGTAGATAGTTGGCGCGCAATCTCTTATTAATTGGCTGTTAATGTTAGGAGACGAACATGCTCGGAAAATTGATTGCTTAGCATTTATTTTTCCGAGCACAGTTGTCAATAGTCCAAATTCATCAAACAAGTGCTTACTGATTATATGTTGTGATTGTTAAATTAATTCAAACTCTGAATGATAACCTATTTAAAGTGCTCTATGATTTGGATGGCTTAACTGAGTTAATGCATGAAACATGTAAAATTAAAAAGTGCAAGTATTAATCATCACACTTTGCCAGAGTATCAAATAACTCACCTTATTCGCTCACTCCTCCACCCCTTTTTCCCCATGTCTTACGGACCACTTCTCTCCTTCATGCATTGCACGTCCATGTTTGCCAACGTTGCATAATTGCATTGGGAATGTATTGTCATAAATTCCTACAATGAGATTAGTGGGTCCATATATGATGTTGTTAACCTTGATTGAAATAGAGGTGTGGCAATTGTGATCTTTCTCTTGGTCTTGGAATTTTAACAATAGAGCTGTTCGGGAACAACAAACAATGTATAGATGCCCTATAATACCGAATTTTACATACCCCGGGACTTGAACACCGGACGTCCTGCTCTGATATCATGTTACTGACTGGTTGCGCTAAAAGCTCGAGCTGTTAGGGAACAATAGAACAATGTATATTAGGGGGTTTGCTGACGCCTCCAACAACCCTAAACCATCCCTCGTACTCTATCCCTAGTGTCTTGTTCTAATTAGATTGTGCCAAGACCAACATTATCAACGCATGCATCGAGGTGAGCACCACCCTAGGGTATTATCATCAATGTTGAATGAAGCTCACTTTTGCCTCTTTTCCCTTCCGTAGAAACGGTCCCTTCACATTGTTTCCACTAATCCTTGGAATCCAGATTTTAAGCTAGAAATAGGTTTCCATATGCCAACCATAAATACCCTTACCCAAGGTCCCAAGTCATAGGGCACTCGAATCCATGACCTTTTTTTTTTTTTTTTCGGACCTTTGACCTTAGTGTTGAAATGCAGTCTGTCTACCACTGAACCATGGAGTTGGCCCTTATGGGAGTTCAATGCGCATAGGAACATTTTTTTGTTTTTGTTTTTGTTTTTTTTTTTCCTTTTTGAGTTAGTACACACTCCATTGTTAGTACACCCACCCCCACTGTTAGTATACCGCAATGTTAGCCACCCCCACTTGAGAATCGATACCAAGACCTCTGAAATAACGTTATCTTCACTCACTATACCACTTTGAGCTATGGATCAGGATGTTCCGTGGAGGAACTTGGAAGTCCTAGATCTGCCTCGTGTTTGGGCTTGCACCCTAAGATGAGATAGCGGCAGGCAATCTGCAGCAATTCTCTGGCTGCCAGTCAGGTGGCGAGGAGATTCCAGCGTCCAATACTTTAAAGCTAAATCTTTATCAAACCGATGACTTGCAAAGAACTGCCGGATCACATACGCGATGTGAATGTTTTTTAATCCAATGTTCACTTAATACCACTAATTCCGTCAAACCCGTGGTGAATGCCCATTAGTGATGGATCTGAACCGTCCAATCAGTGAATCCTCCACCAACCAGAGGAGCGCGACTTGGGTGAGACCCCGGAACCAGCAATGTGGGTGGGACCCTGACCGTAGGAGCCCACCTCTGTATATGAATTGTTCGTCTTTTTTTTTTTCGGCTTATTTTATGCCATGGTACCTAAAATAAAGCAGATGCAAATTTCGGGTGGACCACACCATGAGAAAAACTGGTTAATTACCATTAAAAATCTTTTGTGGGTCATAAAAGTTTTCTTTCAACCTGATATTTGTTTTTCATTTCATCCCTCCCTACGTGACCTAATCAACAGATTGGATGGTCAATAAACATTACGGAGGACTCCAGGAAGTTTTTAATGGTAGCAGTTCAATGAGCACTGCTTCCTGTGGTGTGGTCCACCTAAAATTTGCATGCTCTTCATTTTTTGGACTTCGTCCTGAAATAATCTGAAGAAACAGATGGACGGCATGGATATACAATTCATATATAGAGGTGGGCTCCTACGGTCAGGGTCCCACGCACATCGCTGGTTCCGGGGTCTCACCCAAGTCGCGTCCCAACCAGAGGCTTTGCTCAGGATACTCAGGTGGAGTCCATGGATCAGTAATGCAGACCGCTGGTTAGATGGACACAATGCCCCAAAATTATCATGGATCTTTTCTTTCGTCAACTGTGTGCCGTTGTTGCATTTCTCTTTCGCCTATCTATCTGTCAACATCAAATCAAACGGGCCAGATTGTCCTATTCAGCAGAGTCCACCAAGGCGGGGAACCGACAGACTGGCATTCCGAGGATCCACGCTTGAGGGGGACGCGGATTTCCTGCGAAAGCCTTGAGCAGGAAGTTCCTGCAATGGGAACTTAGGTGGGGCCTCCAGTGATGTTTTCTGATAAATCCACCCCGTCCATCCGTTTTGGGAGCTCATTTTAGGACATGAGAACAAAAATGAACCAGATCCAAGACTCAAGTGGGCCTCACTAAAGGAAAAGTTGGGTAGGGAAATTACTACCGTTGAATCCTCCCTGGAGTCCACAGTGATGTTTATATGACATCCATACCGTTAATAACGTCACTACTACTGGGATGAACTGAAAACACAAATATTAGCCTGATTCAAAACTCCTGTGGCCCCACAAATATTTCAACTGTGAATGTTCAATCCTCACGTTTTTGGCCTACTTGAGTCTTGGATCTGGTTCATTTTTGTTCTCATGTCCTAAAACGAGGTCCCAAAACGATGGACGGGGTGGATTTATCAGAAAACATCACTATGGCCCCACATAGGTTCCAGGAACTTCCTGCGCAAGGCTTTCGCAGGAAATTCGCGTCTATTGGGGATTTTTACTGTATTCTCCCCGAGGTGTGGCCATTTTAACTAAAACTTCAATTTCTCGTGCAAGGTTTCCAAATTGGCCTTTTCACGAGAAATTGAAACTGTTGTGGTCGGTTTTGCCCCTCTAACCGGCTACTCAACGTACGGATTTGCTTTTCACGCAAGTGTTTTTTCAAGGGGATTGTGGGGCTTACAAAATCAACGATTGTGGCCATCGGTTCGACAATCTGATCCGCTCATATGAGAGGATTAATTTTGAAAATCACAGGAAGTGTTTTTACACTCATTTTTCGGCTATGTGTGGTCCACAAAAGTTTTGACGTTTCTCCTTCTTTCTAAATTCTTTTCTAATGAAGTGATCCACCCGTACGAAGTTTTGTCTTGATATTTTCTGACGATACACTACTTTAAAAGCCTTCTTCTACGAACGGATTCGATTTCTTCTACCATCATCCAATGGGCCCCACATACGAACGGTTTTCGGTTTGTAAAGGGTGGGGTCGTTGGCTCTTAGCCATTTGTTTAGGATTTCAAAAGGCAAGAGACCTCCACCGTCGTCATCGCAGGGGACCACCACCAAGCACGACCTCCATCGACGTAGGGGACCACCGCCATCAACTCATTTTGTAAGAAAGCGTCTTCTATGGAATCTCACAGAGCACTATGGAATCCCACAGACCAATATGAAATCCCATAGAGCACTATGGAATCCCACAGACCAATATGGAATCCCACAGAACACTACGGAATCCCACAGAACACTACGGAATCCCACAGAGCACTGTGGAATCCCACAGAGCACTATGGAATCCCACAGACTAATATGTAATCCCACATACCACTATGGAATCCCACAGACTAATAACGAATCCCACGGAACACTATGGAGTCCCACAGACCAAATGGAATCCCATAGAGTACTATGGAATCCCACAGAACACAACAGAATCCCACAGAGCACTGTGGGATCCCTCAGTCCACCGACATTCCTCGTCGGCCTACCGAAGGTGGCCGTCGGTTACAACCGACAACACGAGATCGTGCCGACGAGGGAATACAACATATGTTGGTCTGTGGGATTCCATAGTGCTATGTGGGATTCCACAGTGCTCTGTGGGATTCCGTAGTGTTCTGTTGGATTCTATATTGGTCTGTGGGATTCCATATTGGTCTGTGGGATTCCATAGTGCTTTGTAGGATTCCATATTGGTCTGTGGGATTCCATAGTGCTTTGTGGGATTCCATAGTGCTCTGTGGGATTCCATATTGGTCCATGGGATTCCATAGTGCTTTGTGGGATTCCATATTGGTCTGTGGGATTCCATAGTGCTTTGTGGGATTCCATAGTGCTTTGTGGGATTCCATATTGGTATGTGGGATTTCATAGTGCTTTGTGGGATTCTATATTGGTCTGTGGGATTCCATAGTGCTTTGTAGGATTTCATATTGGTCTGTGGGATTCCATAGTGCTTTGTGGGATTCTATATTGGTCTGTGGGATTCCATAGTGTTCTGTGGAATTCCATATTGGTCTGTGGAATTCCAAAATGGATAATGTAAGCTCAGTGGGTGTTAACCCTACCGCGGGGCCCACCTTGATGATGTATTGTATATCTATGACATCCATCCATCTCTACAAATCATTTTGGATAAAAAGTTAAGCAGATCCAAATCTCAGGTGGAGCATTTTTTTTTTTTAAAGAGGGGTGCGCCTAGCATATGTAATAGTGCAATGCAAGGGCGACACTTGAGGGCCCAATAGCAAGCTACTGTGGTGGGCCCTCCCCCACAAGAAATTACTTTAATATCATGTGAGTTAATGGCCCACATATCAGATATTAAACCGATAAGAACAGATACTACACAATAACACAGTAAAAGTGGTAATTGAGTGCCTCACCGTTAAGCTAATCTCAAGTGGACCATAACACATTAAAAGTGGTGATTGAGTGCCTTACCATTAAAAATTCCGAAGGGCCCATAATAAGATTTTAGTAATGTTTATTTTCCATTCAACCCGTTGATAATATAAAAAAGATCTGGATGAAGGGAAAATACAAAGATAAGCTTGATCTAAAACTTTTTTGGCCCATAAAATTTTTTAGTGGTGATTCATCACGGTTTCTAGTGGTATTATTTACCTTATATTTGGATTTTCTTAAGGTTTGGAATCATGTCCTAAACTGATATAGGGAAACTGATGGACGGTGTGGATATACAAAACATACATCAAGGTGAGCCCCACACGATAAGGGTAACACCCACTAAGCTGTTACCCGAGTAACAACCAAGTCGCACCCTTCCTCTACTGCAGTGACGTCACCAACTTCAGTGGGCCCATCGTGATGTATTTGTTATATTCACACCATCCATCCATTTAAAGAGGTCATTTAGGGCATGATCTAAAGAATGATACAAATCCAATTCTCAAGTGGACCCTACCAAAGAAAACAGTGGGGACAGTGACATGACCATTGAAACTTTGTAAGGGCCCACCATGATGTTTATTTGAGATCCAACCTGTTCATAAGTTCATACAGATATGGAAGATGGGAAAACACAAATATCAGCTCGATCGAAAACTTTTGTGGCCTCAAAAAAGTTTTTAATGGGAGGACATTAATCCCCACTGTTTTCTTTGGTGAGGTCCACTTGAGCTTTGGATCTGCTTCATTCTTTGGCTCATCCCCTAACATGGTCTCTCCAAATAGATGGACGGCGTGGATGTAACATATGCATCATGGTGGGGCCCAAGGTGGAGCCTACAATAGAGCCCTAATGTAACGCCCACGAGGGCTACCGCCTCTTCAAAAGCCTTCCTTTACAAGGCTTTCGTACGCAAAGCAGTCGGTCAGAGGGGCATTCTCGACTGTCATATTTTCAATTTCTCGTCAAAAGCCCAAAATGGAAAGAGGCTACAAGAAATTGGACTTTTACTAAAAATAGCCACATCTCGGAGCTAATGCAGTAAAAATCCCTGTCCATTGAGGGAGGCGGATTAAGTTAGGTGAGACCCGAATCCACCGATGTGGGTGAGACCCCTGACTGTAAGGCCCACCTTGATGTATGTGACTAAATCCACACCGTCCATCCGTATTGAAGGCTCATTTTAGGGCATGATTCAAAAAACTGATGAAGTTCCAAATCCCAGATGGACCATAGTACAGGATCCAACACGATATCATGCAGGCGCGTAGATGCTCAGCGCAAGTATCCACGTGCCAACATACTTTCATGAGGTTACCCTCTTATTAGCCCAAGTGCACCCGTAGGGAAATCGATTGGCTCTTGTGCACCCACCTTGAAAGCACTCTAGGTGAGGCAGGTAGTGCACTCCACTTAGTACTAGTGGAACCTTCAATTTTTAGTACTACTAGGTTTTCAGTCCATACGGTGTGGCATCTTGTTTCAACCCTACGCGTGTGGGCGGTAATGAAAAAACATCCCGTGTGACCACAAATGAACAGTAGGTTAGGCAAATTGACCAAGGGAATAGTCCTATTTTTCTTGATTAGTGTTTCCAACGTGGCAAGTTTTAGATTCCACCCGGTAGGTTGTACTTAAATGCCCAAAGTCAATAATATTAAAGTGTGAGAAGGGGTACCCCATATCGTGTGTTGGACCGAAAACCTTAGTTACAGTTTTTTGACTACCGCACCCGAACTAGAGTAAGTGCATTTTCATTGAGGGTATGAGGGAGGCCGTTTCACTGGAGCCTCGCATAAGGTACACCGGGAATCAAACTTATCCATACCGCCTATCTGTTTTGCCATATTATTTTAACAAATGATAAATAAAAATGTTTATTAACAAAATAAACATCTGTTTTGCCTTCATTGCGTGAATAGGTAGCGGTTTCAAAACTTTTTCTTTTTTTTAGACATTTGGTGGTAGCATGTCTTTCTAATGGCCAAATATGCCCTTGTTCCTTCTTGTTCCTTTTCTTTTATCTCTTCTGAAAAGATAAAAACTGAAAAACGCCTTTAATGTTTCCTCCTCCTACTTCTTTCGTTTTTCTTCTTGTCCTCACTCTTCGTTTTTCTTTTTCTTTTTTTTTCAATGCCCCTATTCCTTCCTCTTCTTCTTCTTCTTTCTTCTTTTTCTTTTTCTGAAAAAATACACATTTAATACCTTCTTTTCCTTTTTTAGAAAATAAAAGAAAATGAAAAATAATAATATCGGATAAATAAAATAACAAACATTCTTCTTTTTCTTATTCCTTATTTTTCTAAAAAAAAGGTAAATAAATAAGGAAATTAATGAATAAACTGAAAAAAGCATTCTTAACCTTCTTAAATAAAAAAGGAGAAAATATGAAGAAAATGAAAAATAAAAAAATCAAACAAATAAAACAACTTAGCTTTTTCTTTTTGTTTTTCTTCTCTTTCATTTATGAAGTGAGACCCATGAAGTAAGACATACAAAGTGAGACACGCGAACTAAGACTTGCAAAATGAGAACCATGAAGTGAGACATTGTAACCGTGAACTAAGGCTCTATTCTTACAAGAGCAACTGTGAACCGTGAACTAAGACCTGTGAACTAAGACTTGCGAACTACGAATCGTGAATTAAGACCCATGAATCGTGAACTGAGACCCGTGAATTGAGCGTCAGGGTTCTATTTCTCTGTTGACTGTCAGGGTTTCGTTTCTCTGTATTGTTAAGGTCTCAGTTCTTTGTAGAGTGTTAGGGTCTTAATTTTTTTTAATTAATTGTAGGGTTTCAGTTCTCTAATGATTTTAGGGTCTCAGTTCTCTATTGGTGTTATGGTCCAAGTTATTTGTTAAGTGTTAGAGGCTTAGTTCTTCATTGATGTTGGGGTTTCAGCTATCCGTTGAGTGCTATGGTCTAATTTTTCTATTGATTGATAGGGTCTCAATTATTTACATTGTTAAGGTCTTTGTTCTTTGTTGAATGTTAGGGTCTTAGTTCTTTACTAACTGTTAAGGTATTAGTTCTCAGTTCGATGTTAAGGTCTTAGCTCTTTATCAAATTTAGGGTCTCAATTCTTTATTGATTGTTAGGATCTTAGTTTTCTATTGACTATTAGGGTTGCGGTTCATAACTACCCTTATAAGGATAGGATCTTAGTTCTTTGCTGATTGCTAGGGTCACAGTTCTCAAGCCTTTGTTCTCTATTTATTGTTAGGGTCTCAATTCTCTATTGATTATTAAGGCTTCAATTTAAAAAAAAAAAAATGAAGAATATTAAAAAAAAGAATGAGAAGATGAAGGTACATTGTTTTATTTATTTGATATTTTCATTTTCATCATCTCTTTAAAAAAAGATTAAGAATATTTTTTACTGTTTGTTATTTAATTTTCTAATTTATTTGTCATTTTTATTTAGAAAAAATGAAGAAGAAGAAAAATAAAGAGAAAGAAAAGAAGGTAAGTTGTTTTATTTATTTGATATTATTATTTTTATTATTTTTTATTTTTTAGAGAAGAATAAGAAAATATTCAATGTGTATTATTCCTAATTTATTTGTCTTTTCTTAGAAAAAAAGAAAGAAAAAAAAGAACGAGAAGGAATAGACGCATTTTTAGAAAAACGAAAGAAGAAAAAGAATGAAAAAAAGACAAAAAAAGAAGAAAGATAAGAAAAAAAAAGATGGAGAAAATATTAAGAGTGTTTTCAGATTCATATTTTATTTTTATTTTTTGAAGAAGAAGAATGAGAGAGAGCAGTGTCATTTTCATCCATCAGAAAGATCGGTTGCCATCAAATGTCTAGAAAAAAAAGTTCTAAAAAAGCTACATAATTACTTAAGATAGATCAGAGGTCTATTTTATTAATAAGTTCTAAAAAAAAATGAAGCAGATTCAATTATCATGTGGACCATACCATTAGTAACGGTGGTGACTGCCCATTAATGAGCTACATACATTGCAGATCAAGCTGATATTTTTTTTTCTTTCATTCAAGTTTACGGATCAATCACACTGTTTCCTATGTTATGGTTTAACATTCAATCACCACTGTTTCAGTTTTTTTTTTTTTTTTTTTTTTTTTTTTTTTTTCTTTCATGACTTAAAATGACATGGAAAAGGGGATGGGCGGCGTGTATATACACTACATATACATCAAGGGCCCGACACGGTAAGGCCCGCACCGTCTTGGACTCTTGGGCGAGGCCGGGGCCACACCTAATCCCTCCGCGACGTATCCACGGTAGTTACACCAGCGTTTTCCTCGCCGAATCTCCCACACGCGTGGGGCGCTGGTGTTTGTCGCTTCAAGAGGCGCGTCTGCAGCATGTGGCTCGCGCATCGTTGATCTTCGTTGGCAGGTTGTCAAAGGCCCTCTTTCTTCTCTCCCCGCAACAAAACAGGAAGGAAGAAGATAGAGAAGGAAAGAAAACAAAAGAAAAGTATCTGAAATCTTCGTCTCCTCTCCGCTATTTCTCCCTTCGATCGATCAAAACCCCAACCCTAATTCCCTGCTTTTTTATCAGATCCTAAACCCTAATTCCAATGGAGGGAGTCTCAGGGGAGACCAGCGACAGTTCTTCCCTTGCAAAATGGAGAAGCGAATTCTCGAAAGCTTTCCAGCACTACCTTGACAGATCGACCCCGCATCCGTTCGGTCGATGGCTTGGAACGGCGGGCCTTGCTTCGATCTACTGCCTCCGCGTCTATTACCTTCAAGGATTCTACATCGTGACGTACGGCCTCGGCATCTACTTGTTGAATCTCTTGATCGGTTTCCTGTCACCGAAGGTCGATCCAGAGCTGGAAGTCATGGACGGGCCGTCGCTCCCCACCAGGGGCTCTGACGAATTCAAGCCCTTCATCCGGCGGCTCCCGGAGTTCAAGTTCTGGTAATTTCAGCTCTAATCGCGCAAGATGCATTTTTGTTAATGAATTTGATTGAGGTTGCGTTTGGATGCGCAGGCGAATTGAATTGCAAACAGTCAGTTCCATGAAGTGGAAATGACAAAAAAATTATGATTTCTGGTAGTAATCATGGTGACAAAGTATCCGTTGAATTGGATTCGATCAAGAAAAAGAAAGTGTCCAGTGAATTGCAATTACATTCCTTTTGACTTCAACTTGAAAGTCTCATAATTGCATAATAGAGAACTAATGGCCGCCATAGAAACTTATACTTGTCGGATATGTTTTGATTCTTTTGAATGATTCTATGTGATTTTTTATTTTGGTGGAAGAAGTGCTAGCTTAGTTCATAACCAATAGGGAAGAGTATGGGATTTATAACCTCTCAAAAAAAAAAAAAAAGGTATGGAATTTATAAGGAAATGAGTAAGATATGTCCATTGAACTTTTTTTGTTTTTTCCCCCCCATATTTACTGTCCAAAAATCTAATCAACATATTTTTTTGAAAGATAACTGAACTTTATTAAAAGGTAAAGCTCTACAACTTAGGGAGGGGGTACAAGAAACTGATTAGTAATGATGTCTCTCCCACTTTCACAAGGAACGGGCTATGTTGTTTGCCTTCTTCGATATATTGGAAAAAAATAGCATTAAGTGAGAGGCAATATTAGAGGTTACATGTAGTAATTGCTATGTCCCTGGACTTGATGAGGAAGCCTATTTAATAAACCGTTTCAAGAGTCTCCTTGATGCAACCAAATGGCCACACAAGCCGATGGATCAAGATTTGAAGAGAAGGGCCACATCTCACCCGTGCACTCTTCATACGTGTGCACAAGAAAATGCCCACTTCCCTTTTTAGCCCATCATTACTTTCTTTTTCTTTCAAATCTCTACATTAGAAAATTTCTTTTTTCTTTCATATCTTTATATTAGGCAAGGAGTCGTTTTAGATTTTCTTATTTAAGTACTTTCCTATTTAGAGTGCTTTCTTAATTACAATGCTTTCTTATTTAGGTAGTTTTCTATTTTCTTAGATCTTGGCTAGCTAGGAATTCTATTTTTAGATTCTAGGAATTCTATTTTTAGATTCCATAGTTTTTATTGTAGATTGTAAGGACTAATTATAAATATGGCCTTTGGCCTATGGAATAAGACAGGTTGATTAATATTTCTTTGAGTGATCTCTAGTTCAAGACTAGAGGACTATTGAGCTTGCTCATAGTCCTGCATTCCCGAGCTTTAGCATCGGCTGGAGGATTTTTGGGTCCTTTTGCACAATCTCTGTCTTCTTCTCTTTGATCTATTTGCTTCCCCTTCGAGGTTTGCATTAAATTGGTATCAGAGTAAGTTCTTTTGGGAAACTTAAAGAAGACAATTTTCTAATCCCATTCTTACTATCCTTTCATCTTTCCCCTTCCTCAATCCTTCATCTTCTATTTTCTTTTCTTTCCCTTTTCCCTTCCCAAAATCACCAAACCATAAACCATACTTTTTCCCCCCAAACCCTTCAAACCCTAACTGTACCAAAAAAAAAAAAAATGTTTACATTTTTCTTGCCCTTTCTCTTTTCCTTACCCAAAAAAAAAAAAAACCCCATAAACCCTCACAACCTTAGATCTAGAATCCAAGCCTACAATTAAACTCATCTTCTTGTTTAAAGATGTCATGGATAGGAAGGTGTTCATATGCTTCATACAATTATCCCCATCCAGACTTTATTACCTGTCCATATCTATCGTGTTATTCTTATCCGGCTCATTTTGACTATCACGATCATCACCCCTATCGTCTTGAGTCTCACCCATCTTTATATGGGTCTTCTAGAGATTCCTTTCAATGACCCTCTAGATGTTATGAACAGCGACAACCACATGTCGGCTACTCAAAAGCATCCCATTGGACTGAAATATCAGTGATGACTAAGAATGCTCAAGAGACATGGGAAGAAAATTTGAAGGAAGTTAAGAAGGAGATTAGGGCATTCAAGGAAGATTTGTAAAAGAATTCAAGGAATTCAAATAGTTAGTGAGATCTTGCTTTGAGCCCTTGATTGAATAGGAAAAGCACTTTGGATTTCAATCTATTTTATCTAGACTTCCTAGAGATGACGTGGTTGTAGATAATGTGGCGACCCAAGAGGAATCCTCATTTGGATTGCTTGATGGATCAATGACCAGATCGAAAGAAGTTCAAGTCAAGCTAAAAGATTAGTTGACGGATGACCGAATTGAAGAGATTGAAGGTTTATCAGATATGCACGATCTGATGGTCAAAGGGATGGATACTTTTCACGATCACCATAATGCCATCTCAATTTCAATCAAGGCTCATAGATCGAAAGCTGATTGTGACGAAGGGGCCACAATCGGCGTTTAGAACATGGAGGACCAACAAGAAACAAAAGAAAAGATGTTATGTGTTTCAACACCATGTTACGCACAAGCTACCCATCAGGCATGTAGGTCCCCACCATCAACTGCTAGCGAAGCCGAAGAAAACACGCTCCAAAGGAGGATCTTCGCAGGAGATTATTACTACCAATTTAAACTCGAGGATGAGTTTTTTTCGAAGCTGGGTGGAATTGATGCAACCAAATGGCCACACAAGCCGATTGATCAATATTTGAAGAGAAGGCACACATCTCACGCTCCGCACATGTGCACAAGAAAATGCCCACTTTCCATTGTTAGCCCATCATTACTTTCCTTTTCATTCAAATCTTTACATTAAGAAATTTTATTTTTCTTTCTTATCTTTATATTAGGCAAGAAGTAATTTTAGATTTTCTTATTTAAGTACTTTCCTATTTCGGTGCTTTCTTAATTACAATGCTTTCTTATTTAGGTAGTTTCCTATTTTCTTAGATCTTGGCTAGCTAGGAATTCTATTTTTGGATTCCATAGTTTTTATTGCAGACTATAAGGTCTGATTGTAAATAAAGCCTATGGCCTATGGAATAAGTTAAGTTGATTAATATTTCCTTAAGTAATTCTCGTATCTCTATGGTAGTTTTTTTTTTTTTGCGCCCCCCCCCTGGATCTCTAAAAAGTCATTCTAGACTAGATCTAGGCTTATTTTGGGGATCGACAAAAGAATTGTGTGAGATGAGGTGGAATAGACCATTATGGGTAAAATAAGAAAAGGGCAACCCCCCCCCCCAAAGTGTTTTCATCTTTATTTTGTTGTATTTCATTGTAATGGGCCCTAATTCACCAAGTCATGCTTGTTGCGTTCAAAGAGGGTTCATTTGACTGATTTTCAATATGATAAGCTGGCAGACAACATTCTTACGAATGAAAGTTTTGGTACTCGATTGTATACATGTCCAAAATACAGAAAAAGGATAGATTCTTCAATATATCATTGTTTCCCTTTTTCCTGACATTTTCCCTTAATTCTTTGGCTTAAAAAAAGATTTCAACCGTTACGAGCTGCTACAACCTTATCGTCTTTTTTTTTTTACCGGCTCGATAGGCCCCCTGGTATCGATATCCACAAAGCATGATCCTCTTGAGATATTTGACATTGAGATCTAAGGAGATTTGGGGAGCTCAGACTTAGAATGGGAGAGTGTTAAGTCTATAGAAGGTCTGGGCAGGTTGTGGTCGTATGAGATTGTTCATCTTTTTTTTTTTTTTTTTTTTTCTATTGTGTTGTTGTTGTTGAGAGATAATAACCAATATATTAAAAAACAACAACAAAGAGCAAAAAGAAACAAGAAGACAAACAACCCCCCTCGACACCTCAAAAGAGAGGAGGAGGGCAAACCAAAACAAACAAGCCAAGCTTAATTCTCTGAAAAAAGCGAGAGATTGGCTGGACTAATTGCCTTTACATACAAAGCCCAACTCCTTAAAATACAAGAAATCTTCTCTATCACCTCCCACTGAGATCCTTCATCTCTTTGGAAGCTATCTTCAATGGAGGTCAAGTGGTCTTTGTCAATCTTATTCTAATTAATGGTGGGTGGGAGTTCCTGGGCTTTATCACTAGTGTATGGCCCTGATTATTTGGGACTAAGGCCGAAGCTTTGGGAGGAGCTTGGTTGCATCCAAAGATATGGGATTGACATCTCATATTTTTTACGATGTGATTAATGTGATGAGATTTCGCTAAGAATGGTTGGAAGGATCGAGATTAACATTGAGTATGAAAGGTTTCAATGTATTTTTGTAGAGAAATGGGGGTTGATTGACCTTTCCTCAACATACATGGTTGAATAAACAAGGCGTGCCAATGATGTGTAGATTGGACATGTTTCTTATGCCAACATCTTGGAGTTGGGAATTGATGGTCGTTTGTTTGCCTATAAAGTTTTAAGTTGTAAACACTTCACACCTGGAAAGAGTTTTAGGTGGAAACTGTATTCGGTTTGGCTTTTAAGTGGGTAATCTATTTACAGGTTAGCGAATTATGTGTTTAGCTACCTTGTGGAGTGTTTACAATGTACAAAGTAGGTATTCACACCACATAGATCTTGAGGCAGTAAGTCCTACCAAAATCGATAAATCACAAGAAAAAGTACTTGATTGTTTGGAGCCTTAGGAGAGCATCAAAGCATGCATGCACTGGATGGATTGGATGTCCTCCACCCATCAAAATGGCCCCCAAATGCATCTAAAAGTTTTCAATGGTGGACGTCCTATCCTTCCCACTCGTGTGGTCCATTTGATGAGCAATTAAGCTATTTTTTGGGGCCATAGGAGGGCATTAAGGGAAGCACATGATGGATGGATTGGATATACCATACACATTATGGTGGGCCCCACACACCACGAGTGTGTATCAACCATTATGTTTTTTTTTTTTTTTTGGATAACCGAGGTATTCAGGCCTCTTAGAGCACCTGACTACAAGCCTCAACAGGTCACCAATTGGATATTCCTTCGAGGTCCTCAGGGCACGTGCAAACCCTCCAATCCACATGCACTGGGTAAAGCAATGGGAGGTGGCCACCTGAGGGGCTTCGAGCTCAAGACCTCTTGCTTCCTGAGGCGAGGTGTCCTGCCCAGTGGAGCTGCTGCTCGGTGTGTATCAACCATTATGTTATATTATGTATAATGTCTTTTTAGCTGTAAAGACTTCACCTGTAATCCGAAACGTGGCTTTCTGCCGTGTTTAAGATTGCAACTAAAATTTGTAATGTGTTTACAGCTTGTAAAGCCTTTGTAGGCAAATGCAGGTGTCCAAACAGCCCCTGCAATCTGATTACATGTGATCCCTTTAAAACTTAAGGATTTATTGGCATCCAAACTTCTCCTAAGGCAAATCAAAAGGCTCTCTCGAATAGGATATATGATCACAAGGCAATATGCTTATTGACAAAATTGGATTCATCGGGCTCAAGATCGTTCCGTTTTGAGATCATGCGGTTGGAGCTCCTAGATTTCTTAGTTGTGGTTCGAGTATGGATTTCTTTCAATATTTCAGGTAGCATGGCAATGGCTATCAGCTTAGTGCCAAGCTTAGGCTTCTAAAATAGAAGTCGAAAGATTGGAACAAGGACTTTTCAGTGTTATGGAGTCCATGGCTAGTTTGCAATGAGAGCTGGTTGACTTGAAAAAACCAAAGACGTCTCTGGGACCTTACCATCAGAAGATGTGACTTGGAAAGAAGTAATAGAGTTGTTGGAAGCGATTCTAATGGAGAGGGAAAGTTTGCTAGAGACAACATTCTCATGAATCATGATAGATGGATAAAAGAAGGGGATAACAATACGGCATGCTCTCACAAGATTGCTAATGGCCAGGGTAGAGCAAACTGGACCTTTGCAATCAGATATGGGGAGCAAACTATACATGGGAGAGAGGAAATCTTTAATTGTTTTATTAGTTTCTTTTCCTCATCCTTCTTAAAAGAATTCCCTTCCAGTTTGATGCAATGTGGCTACGCAATCTCCTAATCTGGAAGTAGAGTTCAAGGAGGAAGTTGAAGCTACAATATTCGATGCAAGAGGGGATCGTGCTCGCAAGCCATACAAGTTCTTGTTGGTTCTCTGACAAAGATGCTGGGGTGTAATCAAATCAGACTTGCTAATTGTATATTTGTATCATGAGAGAGCCATGTTGCATTATTGTCATCCCCGCAATGTGGGACTATTCAAAATCATAAAGAAGATTAGTGCCAATGCTTATGTTTTAGATCTCCCACTATATTTACCGATTAGTCTTACTTTCAATGTGGAAGATCTTTCCATCTATCATGGTCACTATATTGACGATGGTATCGAAGAACAAGCCCTCACACTTCCGACCATATAACCACCCACAGACACGATCGTTGATGTTCTCGATGACCAAATCGTCTCCACGCGCCAAGGTGGTTACCAGAAGTTTCTAATCCGTTGGCAAGGACAACCTCTCTCCAATGCTACATGGATCATAGCTATCGACTTCCAATGTCTGAATCTTGACCTCTATGAGCAAATATCAAGTCATTGACTCGCCGAAGTCGAGTTCTTTCAAGCGGGGGAGGACTGATGTAGGCTGGCCTAGGCCCACCGATCCGTGGGCTAGGCCCGAGGCCCATTAAGCCCAAGCCCAACAATGGCCTATCAATAAGGAGCCCTAAGCCTCCTATTTATGTAGCTAGCCTATTTAGGTAGTTAGCTAGTGAAATCAATCAACTAGCCATGAATAATTCACTATTTACATGATAACATCTCTTTTATTTATATTCCATATTTGTAATAAGTCATTGGTTGTCAATGACATTATGAGTTTTCCTGTTATGTACGTTTCAAAGCTTATATAAGGGCCTGGGATGAGTAGTATCAGCTATTAAGGCACATTTGAATTGAATCAAATCTCTTGAGTTGTTCTCTTCTATTTGTTTGTGTGCTTGTGCTTAAGATTGAAGGTGCCTGTGTTTGGGTGGATCATTCCCATCAGCTGACTGCACCAAGAGTGGGTTCCCTCATTTAGAGAGCTATATTGTGGGCACAAGCTATGGTCTCGAATGCCCCCATATCCAAGAAATTTGAATATTTGTATATGGCAACTGCAAATTGAGGGGCAATGGTTAATAAATTGTTCCAACGGCCGGCGTGGTAAGATTGTCTGGTGTCCAACCTTTCATGGGAACTAAAGGGAAGATGAAATCTGAAGTGTTGCACTACTACTGGATCTATTGAAAACAATTTATATTCCTCAATCTGGCTTGGATATGAGGGTTTGGGGTATGGAATCTGAAGAGAGATAATTAAATCCCTAGTTGTGAGATCATTCTAACTAGGTGTTGTGCCTGCTTTGAATCGCGCTTTAGGCTTGTGTTCCTGATCCTACTTCCTAGCCATTCGTACTTGATAATATTTAGAAACAAATGCTTCCTCGCACCTGCACCCAATATGTTGCTACTTGCTACTGCACTTCATGCTTTGTGCAATTATGCTTAAATCCCTGGCTGGCTTGCTGTTCTGGGTGACCTAAGCGTATCTATGGCCTTTTGTGGGCGTAGTATGTTTGTTGTTACAGTGAAGGTAAAAGCCTTTGTGAATGGCTAGCCAGCAAGATTCTTACCACCAACTGCCTCTAAGAAATTTCATTTGTCTTGGCCATCTGATCGAAAATTTCCACCCTTGGGCTATGCGACTTCCACATACCTTGGCACATAGGAGACTCCTCAGTACTAGAAGTGGTAGTACAAAAAAAAAAAAAACACATTTGAAGAGAAATTTTCATCTGAAGCACCCATCAAATCTTTCATACTCATTATTGATATGGACATCCTTCAAAATGTCCATCAGCTCTTTGAAGCATTCAAGTCTCCTCATTCTTTAGATTCTGATAGAGCATAGGTTCTACATTAGTGTTCCCCAAAGGTGTTTATGACAATCCTTCATTGTGGCCCCTTTATGCACGGATAAGGATTAGAGAGGTGAATGGAGCCACATTCATGGTGTGCCGTAACGGCCGTTACATAAAGGAAACAGTGGCAACTGTTACACGTTATGGGGTCGTAAAGGCTGTAACAATTGTTATGGAAAAATGACCTGAAAAGGCTGTTTACAGCTGTTGTAATGGCCCGTTAAACCCCCTCATAAAGGCTATAACAGACTTGTTACAGTCCATGATGAGGCCAATACAGGTGTTTCAAGGTTTTTTTCAATAAAAAAGAGACCGTAATGGCCGTTATGGGGCCCTGTAATGGCCATTACAACCCATATCATAAAGGTAACGGTGGTGGCCGTTATGTGATACCTTGAGCGACAATAGTTGCTCCTCCAACCCAAAGGTCCTCCCATAAGTACACCTTAAACCAATTCGAAAAAGTT
The DNA here is from genome assembly GCA_003013855.2 of Liriodendron chinense. NCBI lineage: Eukaryota > Viridiplantae > Streptophyta > Magnoliopsida > Magnoliales > Magnoliaceae > Liriodendron > Liriodendron chinense. Next base: position 511,240 of record PVNU02000815.1, on the reverse strand, counting down.
GGTAATGATGACCCTATGAAATCATCGCCGTACATGTATTTGAGATTTTCCCCAACTTAGAGATCTCTACTTGTGTTAGAGACTTCACCCAACTTGCTAATTGCTTTTCATACTTCTGATCCCTCTTGTCTAGAAACTAACCCTCTTCTAATGCAAGCTAGAATGATGGGTTTGTCAAATCTAGATCTTCGACAGGTTAGAAGTTTGTGATCGATTCCAATTAAAATCTATACATCTAAATTTGTAAATCCTTAGAAGTGTCACCACTAAGGTATTCCAAAACGGTTACGTAATGGTGATACTGGTAACTGTTATGTGTTATGGGGTCGTAATGGTCATAACAGAAAAATTGACCCCTAACCATCCTGTAATGGTTCTAATGTCCGTTATGGGGCTGAAATAGGTTTTATTTATTTATTTATTTTTAAAAAGAAAAGTTGTAACTGCCATTATGGCCTCCTTTACTGTTAGCTACCCATTCCTAGATTAAGAGAAATAAAGGCTTGGAACAAAGCAACACGTGCTTAGAAATAACTTTCTTTAAACTTCAACATGGCAAAAGCAACTAACTAAACACTAGTTTCTCAGAACCTGGGGCAATTTGGGGCCTATAAGTGTGATCATGTGGGGTCCTTGGAGATCTACGTGCATCACCTCCACTTTCGAAGGCCATACTTTCTCTCAGTTTGGGTCGTCTATAAAATGCCACCTCCATTTAGAAGGGAGCACCCAGTTCCTCTAGTGAACCCTCTTTGATTTTTGGACATCCGCTTTAAATGGAATTTATGGTTTGTCCCTCTGTTTCAGCATTAAATCATTACTATCAGCATTATAGCCTTGACCCAGGCTATTTGAGTCTTTCAACAATTCAAAACAACAATTTTCATGATAGTTTTGCAAGATTTTGGTGACTTCCTTAACCCCTAGCTAGGGATTGGCCAGCACATATCTACCAGATGGAGTTACAATGTCGGAGTACGTTGGGAACTAAAAGAATGCAGGCTATATATCACCTTTTAAAACTCAGATGAGGTTGTGATCAATACTTGACAGAAGTTTTGAGTCTATTCAAAGTCGAACAAACACAAAGTTGGGAGTTGAGTTTCAATTTTATTAACCTAAATAGAATTTGATGATATCCATCATGTCCCAGGCATGTACTTGTGACGAGTCTCTTGCTTTCCCATTTATTTAGTTGTAGGCATTCAAACCGTTGCCACACCATGCTCAATAATCTTTTCTTTTTTTTTTGAAAGGCAACGAAACTTTATTGGAAACCGCCAAAAGATGGAAAAGAATACAACCAAAACAGAAAAAACACTAAAAAAGAAGCAAACTAAACGCCTAAAACCACAAAGAGAGAATCAAATGTCCAACAAAGCTGCAACCATACAAGGATCCAAGTCCGTTATACCTGAGACGCAGTCCTTTATGCAAGACATAACTTTCCGATAGGAGTTAACCGCCTGTATCCGCCTTGTTCTCAAAGCACCTTCTATTCCTTTACCGCCAAATGGCCCACTGCTGTAGCCATAGCTGCCAAGTGCCAGATAGATTTCCCTTCCTTACCTATGCCTCCTCCATCCCAAGAGGCAAGAAAGGCTGGGAGAGTTTCCAGCGCCACCCAAGAGACATTGAGGTTTGAGAGGACCATCTCCCAAATCCTCCTAGCATACGGACAATGGATGAAAAGATGATCCACAGATTCTCCATCTCATGCACATAAGACATATATTTGGAAGGCCTATGCCCCGCTTATGGAGATTATCAATGGTAAGGATCCTATTCCTGCCCGCTAACCACACGAAAGCAGACACTTTTGGGGGCGCAAATTAAAGGATACAACTCCATTCGAGGCCGACAGAAAACTGTGGAAGGAACGAACCGAAAAAATGCTGGACTTGTTTGCTTTCCTAATGATGGAATCCTCAACTGAACCATTAGTCTCCACCACGGATAGTCTTTCCAATAGGCTGACCAACACCTCGATTTCTTCATCTTTGAGGCCCCTTCGGCATGGGGGGACCACCATACCACTCTCGGATCTTGAGCAACAATCCGCAACACTAACATTCTTATTAATGGCCAAAGCTGCAAGGCTTGGGAAGGCATCTTTCAGCAGACAAACCCCTAACCATAAGTCTCCCCAAAATCGCACCCGCATACCATCTCCCACAGCAAACGAGACTTATAGTTTGAATTTAGAGGCTATCGAAAGAACTGCTCTCCAAAGGCCTGAAGCTCTATAAGTAGAAGAATCCTTGGTCCACCACCCTCCTGCCAATGTGCTGTATTTGGCACAGAACTTGTTTCCTCAAGCTATGTCTTCTGAGGCAAATCTCCATAGCCACTTCCCCAAAAGAGCAGAATTCATGATATCCAGCACCTTGAGACCTGCTCCCCCCTCGCTTAATAATCTTTTCTTTTACGAGGAATTATATGATTCTCTGTATCATCGTGCACACAGACGCATATGCGCGCATGCATGCACTCACACTTGTATGATTATCGATCAGTGTTGTCATATGCGATCACATATGTCATTTTGATAGCATATACCATATATGCCATGGTAGCACATTATGCGGTCATATGCAAAAATATGCAACCGCATATGCCATAAGTACGCGATTATGCCATCTCTTACTCGGTATGTGATGGCATAATCTCCCATCAAAATCCCAAAATCCAAATTGGGGAGGAATTTTGCAGTAAAAAAATCCCAAGAAATTTTATTGCTGTGATTTTGAACAGAGATTATTTAAACTAGAAGTTTAATTAATGTGATTTTGATGGGATGTTATGCCATCACATACTGAGTAAACGATGGCATAATCACATACTTATGGCATATGCAACCAAAGTGGCAGTGCTTTTCTAGAGTAGAAATTACATTACTGCCCTCACTTTTTTTTTTCTTTACAACAAAGTGGAAAATCGAGAATTGTGGGACCCACGTACTATGTGTTTCACATCCAACCCGTCCAACATATGCACACCAACATTATTAGTATACAAACCAAACATAATATGGTGCATCCAATCATGAGGTGGGCCAATCCATAAAAAATAATATCCACTAGTCAAAATATCCCAATTCAAGTGTAGCCCATCTGATGATCTGATTGGCCTGATGTTTTATTTGTGTTTTCACATGGTGGGGTGCATACATTGGATGGGTTAGATGTTATAAACATACCACGTGGGCCCCACAAGTTTCGACTTTTCACTACATTTTAAAGAAAAATAAATAAGGGCATTTTTTTTTTATCCCTCAAAAAGCACCTATATGTCATTTCCAATCGTCCATGCATTATTTGGTAAATAGAGATTCCTTAGGAATTTTTCTGTAAAAACTATGGGTTTTTTTCCACATTTTTTAGTATATGCATTCATTTGAGTACTTGTTGGTTTGACTTGTTCTTGTCTAATTGTCTAATAGGTGTGATAAATATAACAAAATTTTAATGAAATTGGTAATAAAACTATATATAAAAAAAAACAATTCCCTACACTTGTAGTGGTATTTCTACATCATATTTTCATAATTTTAGATTTTTTTCTCCATTTTCCCTTATTTTTCTGATTTTTTTTTTAATTTGAAAAAAGGGGCATATTGACAACTTTCTTGGGCAATGTTCTCGATAGGGCTGTCAACGGATCGGATATGGACCGGATCAGTGATGATCCGAAGTCCGATCTGATTAAGGATATATTTGATCCGAATCCGACCCGAATCCGATTCGGATCACAAGTGTATGATCCGGATCTGACCCGTTTGAATATTTCGAAATCTAAATCCGTTTTAAATTCAGATATCCAAATCCAACGACAGACCAACCAGAGATTTCGTAATGGCAGGGACCACAACCGCAGGCCATCCACACAGAGAGAGAGAGAGAGAGAGAGAGAGAGAGAGAGAGAGAGAGAGAGAGAGAGTTGTTGGTACAGTGATACCGATGAGAGGACCGACGGGCTGGTACCTTAGCAGCGGCGTGGTGCGGGACGGGAGCTTGATGCTGGACTGCTGTTGGAGAGCAGAGAGGCGAGGATCGAGCGCCAAGAGGAGCATTACTGCATTAGTTTTTTTTTTCTTTCTTTTATACCTAGCTTAATCGGATCATTAACGGGTCGGATCGAGGTCGATCCAAATCCGACCCGAATATTAAACGGATCAAAATTTTCTATCTGAATCCGACCTGCTAATCCGAATCTGATTAAATCGGATTGGATTCGGATCATGATCCACGCCGTTGACAGCCCTAGTTCTCGATCCAAGGATATGCCATTTAATTCTCGAGCTAAACCTTATATTTTTAATTCATAGTATCAAAACTCAAACTAACCAAACTTGAATTGCTTCTTCATCTTTTTCATTTCCTTTTCCCCCCCTCATGGCATGACTGTTGCGTATGTCTTACAAGTTTTGTGGGAGTGAAAGCATGATGCCATACAGGTTCGTCACCTGCATAATTAGTCAATGGTTTGATTTACTTTAATGGAGATCCTTTTATTTTGTTTTCAAAATGTATTTATTCGGACCTCTTGGTCCCTAAGATGCAATTTCATAATTTATGATCATTCGTGGGTTTGATTTTGTGTTGGTATACACTTGAGGTTCTAAATCTAATACTGCACCATTAAATGTTTGATTTGCTTCTAGGTTTAAATACTTGAAACTCAATTCAGACTTGAAAAAGCTTGAGCCTTTTAGGACATAGTGAAAGCCTATCTTAAGCATCATTTATTTGGGAAAAAAAAAAAGAAACTTGTAGGACTGCTTCAACGTTTAAAACTCCATACTTTTCAGATGATCAGTAGAAAAAAAAAAGACTATTATGGGAAAACTGAAGTTACTGAACTAAGCTTGTTTTCTTCAAAAAGACATTCTATTAAAAACAAAAATAACAATCTTGAAGGTGATTTAAATACATAATAGTAGGATTAATTGAATGGGATCAATTTATACAGGACTAACTTGGAAAGGAAGGCTCTAGAGAGGCAAAAAATGATATTAACCACTATTTGGTTACTCATATACAATATTACTCATGCACATAGAAATTATAACCGTTAAATTAAATTCTGTATTTACATCTAAAAATGACAATTTGTATTTTAATTATTTATATTACAATACGCAGACGTGCTTATGTAGCCATTTTTTTACTTCCATCTTTTTGAGTCGAAACGTATTAAACCCAAACAGTTCATTCTTCGATTTCTGATGTTTTCATTTCTTTCATTCTTTTTATCCACCGCCCTCTCACTGGTTAGGCGTGGAGCCACTTTCTGTTGTTATTTAACATGTTGTGGGTGATGCCGGAGAAGGTGGAAGATCTTCTTTGGGCGTGGCAGGGAGGTGGTGTGGGTAAAATTGGTAAAGCTAGGTGGAGGCTTCTCATTATGGCGGTGTTTTGGGCTATTTGGGGAGCGAGAAATGGTTGTTTTTTTAGGAATCTTCAGGCTAGAGTTGAGGAGGTTGTTAGAAAAATCTTAGGCTTCTTAGAGTCTTGGGCCTGATTTGGTTCTGTGTGGGTATTGTATTCTTTGCTTGTTTTTGCCTGCTTTTTTTTTATAAATTTTTGTCAACTCTCTCTCTCTCTCCCCCTCCCTCTCCCTCTCTCTCTCTCTCTCTTTCTCTCTAAAAAAAATAAAATAATCGTTGACTGAACTTTTGACCTTTTTTGAGGATTAAAACTGAATTAAACACAATCATTTCCTGTACCATTCTTTTGCCCTATGGTATTTTGTTAACTATGCTCTGGGAGAATACTAGAATAGTTCTTTGAGCCTGAGTGAACTGTTAACTCATTACGATTTCTCAAGTTTTTACAAGAATTTTATTTTCCTCCTTTGGTTTTATCATAACTACCGTACCCAATTAACTCAACTTTGATCTTGATAAAGTCTAATTGAAATGGTTAGATTTCGAGTACTTGGTTGAGTTGATTGTTTCAAGATCTAGTTTGGAGAGTTTCTAAAGGGTAAGAGAGGCAATGACTGTATAGAGTATGTATAACTGTGTCCACTATTTGCTAATCCTTTTCCTACACTAGGGCTGGGGTTCTTTTGCTTTTATTTTTGTTTTTGTATTTTTTTGAGTGGCTTGGAAAATGGACAACGTTATTGATTATACAAGAAAAGCTCTGATCATTTTTTATTGACCATCCATCATGTGGATCCCACCTTTGTTTCCCCCCTCTCAAAAACATAACTTTGATTGCGTGATCCTAACCATCCATCCATTGGTTAGGGAAGTGGATAGTCCATATTGATTATATTAAAAATGGTCCAATTATTGATCTAGATCATCCATCATATGGTTCCCACCTTTGATTTCCAATCACTCTAAAAAAATCTCTTTTATTGGATGTTTCTAAACATTCAATCAATGGCTAGGGAAATAGATGGTCCGTATTGATTATGCTAAATAAGGCTCTACCATGGATCTTGACCATCATCATTTGGGTTGCACCCCTGATTGCTCAACCCTCTCAAAAAACTCTGCTTGGAAATATGAGCCATTGATCATGTGGTTCCACCTTTGATTGCCCATCCCTCTCAAGATTCACTTTGGTAAGATGATCCTAACCTTCCAATTAACAGCTAGGAAATTGGTGCTCTGTATGATTGGTACTGGAAAGGTCTGATCATTGATCTCTATCATCCTTCACATGGGTCCCACCTAAGGTTGGACGGCCAGTATCATATGACTAGCATGATTTTTAGCAATTGACCCTTCATGCCTGGGTCGACCAAATGAGTGGTAAGGATATCTTCCTTGTGTCTCACGGTTAGAGAATCGTAGTCGAGGGAGGGAGAGGTCGTTGGATGAAGGAGAAAAGGGATGCAAGCTCTTTGAATTGAAATAACACCATTTGAAGAGGAACAGAAGTTCGTTATCTTTAGAAGCCTTTTGCCGAGAGGAATCCTAGGATCCAGGAACTTTGATGCACCAAATGCTGGATCTTAAGTTCCTAGTGCTCCGAGATCATCGATGCCAAATGGTGGTGGTTTTATCAATTTCCTTCCGATAGTTACCTCTGCATTTTGAAACTGCGTCTACCTTGCACAGGTTCTGCCTATGTATGGAAGCTTAAATCAATCTGTTCTTCTGATTTTTCTATTTGCAGTTTCTTTTAAACCCTGAAGTTATAATTACTGTAATGGGTGGTGGTCGTTTTTGATTGGATGGGTGGTGGTTGTTTTTGTTTTTGTTCTCTCTATGTAATCCTTTGTGTTTCCTTTGTTGCTGACTTGCTGTCTCTTAGGCTAGTTTTTAGTTTTCCTTTTCATTTTGTTTTTCCTCTCTGTTGCTCTTGTTCTGTTTTTGCTGCCTTTTGGCTCTCAATAAAACATTACCTTTCCCAAAAAAAAAAATAATAATAATAATTACTGTAAATTTTGCTTCTAATGTAGATTGGCTGATGTTTAAAAAACTGATGCAGTTGTCCCTGGAAAGTAACATTCTTTGCTCCTCATGCTTTCAGGTATTCCATTACAAAGGCCTTCTGTGTAGCTTTTGTTATGACCTTCTTTTCTATGTTCGATGTTCCGGTCTTCTGGCCCATATTGTTGTTCTACTGGATTGTTCTCTTTGTCTTGACAATGAAGCGTCAAATTGTCCACATGATCAAATACAAATATGTCCCGTTCAGCTTTGGGAAGCAGGTGAGCTTGAAATAGTTTTTTCCCATTGTTGTAATTTTCACCATTACCACCACCACCACAACTGATGTAACTGCCATCATTTTATGATAATGTAGTTTAGAATATCAGTTTAATATAACATTTTATGTTGCCGATACGAAATACTTGAGCTATTGGTTGATAATGTTGATACTTTTATTTTTTAGCCCTGAAAATAATTAAAAACCGAAGTAGAAAATATGCCAATGTCTTTTTATCAAAAGTAAATGCTTATGAGAACTGAATGTATGCTTATAAGAAGCGATTTATAACTATTTAGTAAATGCTTATAAGAACTGAATGTATGCACATTAGTTGGTATTGCGATATTTATCTGATTTGATTACGTTTTAAGACTGATAGGTTATGAACCAGAGTTGCATGCTTACATCATTTCATTGGTGTCATTGACCCATCACCAATCTGATCAGTGATGAGGTGCAGGCACCCACCCTACCACATCCTCACTAGCTTGGGCTGTAACTTATGGTTCGGGTCAACTTGGAACCTGATTGACCCGATTTGAGTTATGGCAGGGTTGAATTGGGTTGTCAAGGTCCTCGGGTCAGGTTCAGGTGGGAAAGCCAACCCAATTTGAGATTGGATTGAGGAAATTCAGGTTAGGTCAGGTTGGTTGGTCGAGGTTGCGCACCTCAGGTTGGACTTTGGGTCCTCTTGAGTTCGGGTTGAACCTCAACCTGATCCAACCCACCCGAGTTGCACCCCTATCACCAGCTACAAAATCAGAGAATGACTGAATTATATAGATCCAGAACCCACCCCCCCCCCCCCCCCCCCCCTCCTAAAAAAAAAAAAAAAAAAAAAACACACACATTAGCAAGCTTTATACCTAGGGGTGAAAAGCGATCACTTGTACAAGTCAAGTGCCCGATATAAATCACCAATGATTTGGTATGAACCAAGCACTGGATATCCAACTGAGATTGAGTGGTGATAGATACCAAACAATTGCGCTGATCTGGCAAACAGAAGTAAATATAACTTAAAAAATTAAACAGTTATGCTGTGTATTGGATGATATTCTTATGTATGATCAATACACTTTCACCATCATTGTTGTTATTGTTCTGAATGCTGTCTTTATTGTTGTTGCTGCTGTTGCTGTTGGGCATCTCTCATTTTTTGTCGTTGCTTACCTTCAATAACAGAAGTACACTGGCAAGAGGCCTTCTACTGGCAGCAGTAGTTTATCCAGGGACTGAACTTCGGTGTTGGCGCAGTTTCCATCATCACAAAGCATGTCGCCTTGTTGATTTTGTGCTTTTGAACTCGGGGTCGAACATATATGTGTAATTTGACATCCAAAATCCTGCCTTTTTGAGGCTGCGACGGCACATGCAAGGGCATGTAAGATGATTCATTCCTTTATTTGTAGTTTCCTTCGATGTTTATCTCGAATGTAATTTGTACTATTATCGGTTTCAATGCCATCAGGTTAGTATGTTAGTTTGATCAGTGAAGTTTGGCCGTTCAGTACTGCTCTTATCACTTAAATTCTCATGTTTTCCAAGAGTGCACTTGTAAAGGCAGAAGAAGTTTGGCTTTTTATTTTTAAAATCTCACTTTGAGATGTTGGCTTTACCTAGGCAGTCTCTGGGCAAAGGAGCCAAACTTAGGGGCTGCACCCTCTGAAGGGGTGTCTAGGCCAAAATGTGCTTTGTCTCATCTCATGCTCAATAAAATAGGCGCTAGAAAGCTGGACTTTGCAAAAACTGTTGGTTGTTGCTGAGTTGCCCAAAAAGGCATGCTTGAAACCCCTTTAGAGGGAATTTATTGCCATGATAGTGTTCTGATAATCTCTGTTGGTGTTTGCCATAATGCGATGATGGAAGCTACGAACGACCTCATGCTCAGGTAGGAAATCCCCAAAACTGTTATTAGCCCTTAATCCCAATTGTAGTGGATCCCATCGCCTCAATTTCAGTTTAGAGTGTATTAAGGGCACTTTCAACTACTAAATCATGATTCAAGTTGCAATGACACCCTGATTTGTCATCAGCACTGATGTGGCAAAAGATGCAATGCAACCACCTCATTTAGATTGAAGCAAAGGATGCAGCAAAGATGCCCATTCCACTACTTAACTCTTGATTCGATTCATCATCAGCACTGATGCAGCAAAAGATGCAATGCAACCACCATATTTAGATTGAAGCAAAGAATGCAGTCCGTGTATTTGTACCAATTTGACCGTTGACTGTTTACATCTTGACAGCCCCATAAGTGTCCTCCAATGAATTATGAAGACAATATGATGTTATTTTTGGCCCTAATTTCTTAGTCCCTACATATGATCCATCACACTACTTGAGGCTTCTTTGGATGGTAGGAAAAGAAAATGTATAAACTTTTTATTTTTATTTTTATTTTATTTTAAAATTTTAATGATGGGATGACTCGGTGTTTAGATAATAGGGAAATGGTACTATGAGGTTGACCTCATGGGAACTTCCCATGAGGTCGAGCTGTGTGGGCCCCACCGTGATGTGTATTGGATATCCACCCCATCAGTCAGATGCACCATTCCAGGATGGGCCACGAGCATAAGAATCAGTCCAATCCGTGACTTAGGTGGGCCACATTACAGATAGAAGTTTAGAGTGGTTATCCGCCCATTGAAACCATCATGATCTCTTATAGAGCCCACTGAGATGTGGTTCAGAAATCCAGCCCATTCATTATGTGTTTTCCACTTATATGAGGGGTCAAAATAAGTTTCAGCCACATCCAAAACTCAGGTGGGCCTCAACAAGTGCTTTTAGATGTTTTAGGAATGATTGCACACTGTTTCATACTGTATGACCCACTAGAGTTATGGATATTGCTGATTTTTGGGATATCCCGTAACCTAGAGGGGACCCACCAAATCCACGGTATGGATGTCTGATACACATCATGGTGGGAGTTCCATTTCCCTACATAATAAATGAAATATTAGATTTTGAAACATCCAAACAACATAGTCAAATGCTCACACACGAGATACAAGGCGAGTTTCATGAGAGCTTTATTTGAATTTCCACCTTTTTTTTTTTTTTTTTTTCATCCACACATACTCACACACCCATACATGCCTGTGAACTCACACCACAATGTATGCTCCGACCCATGACCTCCTGTTGAAACTCTTGTGAGTTTACTAGGAAGCCATTCCACTTGCTATCAAGTAGGACCTTCTAAAATAGAATCTATAGTAATCTATACTCTTAGGAAAATATTGAGAAATCATTATCAGATTATAATAACCCTTTTATTATGCATTGGTTCACTTGTTTGTGCAATAAAACTCATGTACCCACCACACATGTGACACCACATGTGCCATTATAGCACATGGGTGCAAGATCTAATCATTATAAGAAATTAGAAAAGTAAAAGTTTAAAAAGAGATAACTTTTTTTTTTTATTTCTCACGTGATAACCATATTTTGAGATTTTGATGTTTTTTTTTTAAGTTTCTAAAAATTTTGGCCAAAGTGTTATTATAAAATAAAGTAAGCACTGGCAGCTTCTAAGCAGGGAACCTTGCTTGAGCCTTTTCATTGATTGATGTCATCACATGGGTCTGCAACCCTATCATATCCTCATTACAACCGATGTGGACCAATAAAAAGGCTCTAAGAAGGGATTTCCTACTTGGAAGCCAACGAACATCCGGACTCTATAAAATAATAAACATTTTAAAATTTTGAAATCTATATTTTTGTAACCAACTCTTCAAGCCTTTTGCTGTGGAGGTATTTTTTAATCTCCTTATCATATCGCGACAATATGTATTTTTGCTAAATTATCGAGATATTTTAAAAATTCCTAATAACCTATTTTTAGGCTTTAGTAATATTTATTTGCAATCCAACCTGTTGATAGTGTCAAGAATATCTGGATTAAGGGAAAATATAAATATCATCTTTATCCAAAAATTTTGAGGCCCATAAAAATCTTTTAATGGTCATTTATCACTCTTTCTAGTGGTACGATCCACCTGAGAATTGAATCTTCTTAGGGTTTGGCATGAGATCCTAAAATAAGATGAAAAAACAGGTGATAAAAAACAAAAAAAAAAAAAAAATCAACATGGCCCCACATGGTTAGGGTAACACCCACTAAGCTGTTCCCCGGCCCCGCGGTAACAGCTAATCCGCTCTCCTCAATTTTGAGGCCATGTGACCATGTCCTTACATGATCTGGACTGGGTGGATTTCTCACAAGAGTGCTGATCCGGATTCTTCAAACATCACGGTGGGCCCACCTATCTTCCGGTCGTAGGAAGTTCTGCGAAAGGTTTTCGCTGGCAATCTTAGTCCGCAATATTTGTCACGCTGCTTCAACGACCAGTACTGGTCGAAGCTCTGTGGCCCCATCATGATGTGTGTGTTTTATACACGCCGTCCATTCATTTTGAAAGATCATTTTAGGCCATCCTCCAAAAAAGGAGCCAGGAGACGAATGTCAAGTGGACCACACCACAAGAAACAGTGGAGATTGAATACCCACCATTGAAAACTTCTTTTGGGTCACATAAGTTTTGGATCAAGCTGATTTTTATGTTTCCCTTTCGTCCAGATATTTGAAACCTTATGAACAGTTTCGATGGCAAATAAAAATCGCTGTGGGCCTTCGGAAGGGTTCAACGGTGGGCTTTCAATCCCCATTGCTTCCTGTGGTGTTGTCCACTTGAGCTTTTGTTCTGCCTCAGTTGTGGGATCATAACGTAAAATGTGATTGTAACATGAATGGACGGAGTGGATAAGACACATACATCATTGTGTGGCTCACAGAGCTTTTCCAGTACCTGACCAGTACCGAGCTCAGTACTGGAGGGGTCACTACCGAATCTGAGTCCTCCGTCGGCAGGTGTTCAAAGGCCTTCCTTGTTGAGGTGTCTCTCCTCTCCCCTTCGGAAAAAAACGAGTAGCAGACGAGAAAGAAAAGCGAAGGATAGAAAAGGGAAGAGAAGCATCTGAAATCTCCGTCTCTTCTCCACCATTTATTCCATCTGATCAGTCAAAACCCTAACCCTAACGCTAGTTTTCCTGCATCTTTATCAGATCCCAAACCCTAATTCCCATGGAGGGAGTCTCGGGCGATCCCATCGACGGCTCCTCCCTGCCTCTCGCCAAATGGAGAAGCGAATTCTCAAAAGTTTTCCAGTACTACCTCGATAGATCGACCCCGCATTCAGTCGGTCGATGGCTGGGATCGGCGGGCCTTGCATTGATCTACTGGCTTCGCGTCTATTACCTTCAAGGATTCTACATCGTGACGTACGGCCTCGGCATCTACTTGCTGAATCTCTTGATTGGATTCCTGTCTCCAAAGGTCGATCCGGAGCTGGAAGTCATGGACGGGCCAGCCCTCCCCACCAAGGGCTCGGACGAATTCAAACCCTTCATCCGGCGGCTCCCTGAGTTCAAGTTCTGGTAATTTCAGATTTAATCGTGCAAGACATGTTTTGTTATTGTATTTGATTGCGGATCTTGCAAGGCTGTGTTTGGATGCGCAGGTGAATTGAATTGTGAAATCTCAGTTTTATGAAGCGGAAATTTTATGATGCTTAGTAGTATTCATATATGATTGTGGTTCTTTTAGGCTGTGTTTGAATCCTCAATATGAATGCTAATGAAATTACAATTTGGTATATATGATTGTGGTTTTTCTAGGCTTCGTTTGAATCCTCAATATGAATGGTAATGAAATTTCAATTTGGTCATTTACACTTTATTACACTAAGAGTTGTGTTTGGTCTGATGGTGCATCCGATGCACCCTTACTAGTTGGGCTGAGTTAGGAGTTCTGGTTTTGGACATTGTGATCACTTTAGTCTATGATGGATCTGGATCCCAGATCGCAAACAGACGGGGTGTTTTGGTGGAACTGCATTACATTGCGTGTTTCAGATGGTTATCCATTCTGTTGTATTATTGTTAGGAAGTGTTGAAAGCAGATGATTATTGACCGGGATACCATCTCTCTCTATTGTTTCCACCTGAATCTACATCTGGAATCCTTCAGGTCTGTAATGTTTCAGTCCTTACCTTAAACTTTCCAGATACTGATTTGAGTAGAAAAACATCCAATCCCTGAAGGGACATCCAATGGTAGGCTTATGCTACACTCTGGCCATTTTCCATAATACCAAATCTTTGCATTATAGCTAAGGATCAAAATATCAGTACTGAGAACTTACAGTCACCTTAAAAACTTTTACTTGCCAAATATGTTTTGATTCTTTTGAATCACTTTGGTGGAAAATGTCCTATATCATAACCCATAAGAAGTGAGTATGGAATTTATAATGAAATGAGTAATAGACTTTTCTTTCCATATCAACTGTCCAAATTCTAATTCATATATTTTTTTCTGAAGATAAAAGAAACTGATTATTAGTGACCTTCTTGTCTCTTCCTCTTTCATGAGGACCTGGCTATCTTGTTTGCAACTTTCCATTCCTTAATATATTGAAAGCAATGGCATTTAGGTGAGATGCAAGAGCCTTCATAGTAGAGATTATAGACACTAACTTCCATGACCTTGGGTTTGATGAGGAAGCCTATTTAATAACAAATTTCTAGAGTCTCCTTCTATCATTAATCCCCGAAAAAAAAGAATCAGGTAAGCTTCGCATGCTTTCACAAAGTCCGAGGGCTGCATCATTGGAACTGACCACACTGCATGGCCTAGAGAAGGTCAACGCCACCCCCTTATCATTTTTCTGAACTCCTATCCTAGAGACCCGGGTTGCCAACGGAGCAACGATCAAAGTTGAGCTTCCAAAACTCAACGGAGGAGGATTCCAATGTGACTTGGGCTTTTAGTTTTTGACTCAGGAGCTGATTGCAACCTTCCAATCCTAGAGGAAATCGTTTCTAAATGCCCTTCTTGAACTCAGGTCTTGCAAAATCCCATCCAAGAACCAAAATACGCTCCTTTTGACACCTTCCCATGAAGAAACCTTAAAAAAAAATTCTATGATTTCTCTTTCCACAAACCTGCCATTATAGAGTATTCTCCATGTTATGTGGCCTCCAGTTGCTAAGGACCCACTAACCTTTCTTTTATTAGCTCTTCCAAGGAGCCGTTTAGAACCCAACGAACTCCAAAGAGATCAAAGAATTTGTTCAACACCTTTCCCAACCTAGAATGGATGAAAATGCTGTAAGTCATTTTATCCTCCTCCTGACAAAGAAAGCAACCACTTCGGATTTTTTTTTCTTTTTTTGGAACAAGGTGTGAGCTTGTAGGTAAATGTTAGACAGTGTGTTTCAACATTGGGGTCTCAGGTTCGGGCCTAGATTACCTATAAAAAAAGAGTCCATATTTTGTTCGCCTTGGCCACCTATGAATAGCCTCCACCCTCGGTCTATGTGATTTACGCACACTTGGCACTCGGGAGACCTTACCTCTGTGTACTGTAAGTAGTAGTACAAAAAACTCCTTTACAGAGAAGCTGCCATTTTAGGTGCCTGTCAAATCTTTCATCCTCACTGACACTGTTTATATGGACATCCTTCAAAATGTCCATGAGCTCTTTGAAGTGGTTAGTCTCCTCATTCTTGAGATTCCAACAGAGTATGGCCTTCCACACTAGTGTTGCCCACTGGTATCTGTAACAAATAACAATCCTTGCTAGCGAGTAGAGAAATGTGAACAAAGCGGCTATAGTTGCTTCCCTAACCCAAAGGTCTTCCCAAAAGCGCATATTAAACTGATCTGAAGTTGGTAATGGATACCCTTCCTTATGAAACTATCCTTGCATTAGAGATCCTTCCTTGATTAGAATTTCCCCAGCTTAAAGATCCCTAATTGTATTAGAGATTTAACCCAACTTGCTAATCGCTTTCCGCATTTCTGTTCCCTTTCATTTGGAAACCATCTCGACTTACGATAGAGATTGCCTCCACTTGCTAATTGCTTTCCACACTTATGATCCCTCTCCTAATGGAAGCCGGAACATCAGGTTCCTCAAATCTATATTTTCTAAGATCTGATTACTCAGATCAGAACTTGTGATCAATTTGAATAAAAATCTTAAAAAAATCTAAATCTGTAAGCATCCTTAGAATTGTCACCTCAGAAAAGGGTAAGATCCATCAACACATGCTTAGTTTAAGAGCAAAAAATGCTAGGAACAAAGCAACACATTGTTAGAGATATCATTCTTCTCAAAATTTCAACATAATATTGAAATAAAGGACTAAACCCTGAAGAGGCTTTATGCTTCATGACCTAAATCTAAATGCAATGTGAAAAGTGTTTTTTTTTTTTTTTTTTTTTTTTTTTTGAGGGATGAAAAATTATATTAATAAGACCAGAAAACTATACAAAGGGGCGAGAACAAGGAAAATGGTCCAAAAAGGGGACCATCAAAAGCCGAAAAAATTACAGCTCAACCCATTAAGAAATGAGCGAAGTCACCCCAAAGATGACCGCGCGACAGGATATAGAACGATTCATGAATCGCCTCTTATTTCTCCCCCCCCCCCCCCCCCCCAAAAAAAAAAAAAAAAAAAAACACCACCAAATGGCAAGAATAGATAGGTGCCAAGGAGAACGGGAGGAACACCTGCTGCCTCCTCTGTGCCAAGCCCAAAGCAAACCAGAAACTGACTTTCGCATCACCCAGTCCATTCCAAACTTCATAAGAAAATGATCCCATATCTCATTAGCAAATGGGCAAAACATGAAAAGATGATCCACCGTCTTGACATCACAATTACACATTCAACACATGTTAGGGATCATCATGTTCCTCTTCTGCAGACTGTCGATCATCAGGACCTTCTTTCTTCCCACAAGCCAACCAAATGTAGCACTTTAGGAGGAGACCCATAAGACCAAAAGTGAAAGGCAAACTGATCCGTTCGACCAATCTCATGGGAAAAAAGCATCCTATGGAAGGATTTGACCGTAAATTGGCCTGAGGAGTGAAGCTTCCACACCATAGAGTAAGAATTTCCTTGCATTTGGACACTCTTTAAGCGACTCAGCAGGTTGATGAAATAAAAAAGGCTTCTCCTACAAGGCGGTGACCAGATGATCTCTGACCCAACCTCAGAAAAGCAATAAGCCACGACCAAATTAGGAGACAGCGCTAAGTCTGCTAACGTTGGAAAGACGGACCGAAGTGGAGTCTCACCACACCAACAATCCTCCTAAAACCGAACCTTGGAGCCGTCACCCACCAAAAGCACTACACATTGCCAGAAATAATTCCGGTTCGACATAATGGACTTCCAGACATGAGAGGCCCTATCGAGAGAAGATCTCTTAGTTTCCCATTCCCCCAAAGAAGTACCATACTTAGAAGCGACAATGTCTCACCACATGCAACCTTCCTCATTTCCAAATCTCTAAAGCCATTTACCTAGGAGAGCCGAGTTCATAGTTTGAAGAGGATGTAAACCAACACCCCCTTAATCAACAGGCTGATAGATGTCTTCCCATTTCAAAAGGTGAAACTTGAAGCAATCTCATAACCCTTCCATAGAAAGTCTCTCCTCATTTTCTCCAACCTAGCGAGGACAGGTTGCAAGCATCTCACATCTGGAAGTTTGAAGTGCCTCTACTTAGGAAACTATTCCCTAGCAGCCCTTAAGTGAGGGTATTTAAGACTTTTGTCTATATTTAAAAACTTACAACGGAGCAACTAATTAAACATGCAGGTTTTGTAAGTGTGGCATTGTGGGGGCTTGTAAGTGTGATCATGCAGGTTTTGCACGGGGGTTTGAAGATCTTCTTGCATCACCTCCTCTTTGGAACACAATAATTTCTCTTAGCGATCTCTCTTTATAAAGCATTTGGCCCCTCTCCAAAATGCCGCCTCCATTTGCGAAGGAGCACGCAATTCCTCTTTTAAATACCACCCATTCCACTACTGTCTTTGATTTTTGGACATCCCTCCAATTTGTTAGATGGAACTTATGGCTTGCAACACTTCGCTCCATGTTGCCATTGGATCATCATTATCACCATCTTAGGTTTGATCTGGTTATTTGGGGTTCTTTCTTCAACAATTCAAAACAACAATTTCCCCAATTGTTTCACACGAGTTTGGCGAGTAGCTTTGCTCCGACATCAACCGACATCCTCTACCCAGGCTAGGGATTTGCTAGTGCATCCTCTATCGGATGGACGAAGTTTGAGTACTTGAGAAGTTGTGATCGACACTCGGTCAAGTTTTGATTTCATTCAAACTCAAGGTAATGTGAAATCTGAGTCATTTCAATTTTGTAATAGAGTTGATGACACCTATCAAGTGTCCTGGAAGCATAAGCAAGGCTAGTCGCTTACCTCTGATGGGTCTCTTGATTTCCTATTTATTTAGCTGTTGGCATTAAAAAAATTGCCACGCGTAGGAAACTTTTCTTATATGTTGATGTTAATTATATGTCTGTGTGTGTATGCAATTCTCAATCCAACATCCCCCCCCCCCCCCCCCCCCCCCCCCCCCCCTTTTGTGGCATCAAAGTTTAATTTAATTATATTCCTTACAATTTGTCCGTGCGTGTCTGTGATTCTCGATCCACCATTTTCCATATTTTTGGTCATGTCGTCAGAGTTTTGAGTTAGTTATATGTCATGCTTGCAGCGAGTGTGTGTGATTGTCTAGATCTCGGTCTGTGTCTCTGTGTCTTGGTCGGTCAATATGTATCTATGATTCTCTTTCCAACATTTCCCCTTCCTTTTGGCTTGTGCCATCAAAATTTATGTAGTTATATTTTCATGCCTTACAAAGTGTGTGTTGTGTGGGTGCGTGCTTGTGTGCGTATGTCTGTGTGTTGGTTGAGTTGTGCATGGATGCGTGCGTGCATGCATGGGTGTTTGTGCAGGTGCATGCATGTAGGTGTCTTTGCATGTGCATGCATGCGTGTCTCGATCCAACATTTCCCTCTTTTTTTTTGCTTATTGTTAATTTTAGTTTTATGCCTTGCGAGTTTTGTGGGAGTGAAAACATGATATAATCTTCAAAAAAGAAAGATGATCCTTCCGAATGTGTGTCATGTTTTTTCAAAATGTGGAATCGGTGGACCATCTTTTCCTCCATTGTTCCTATGTGGGTAAGTTGTGGGAGGGGTTTTTCAGCTTGTTCGGGGTGGATGGGTGATTCCTGGCTTAATTGTTATGTTTTTCGAGGCGTGGCACGGAATAGGAAAAGGAAGGGTAGGGAAATACGTTTGGCACATGTCCATGCTAGCGGGGATTTGGTGCTTATGGCTAGAAAGAAACGATCACTGTTTCAGAAATAAGTATTGATTGGTGCAATCGATCTTTCAAAAGGCAAAATGTCTCGTCAAGGAATGGGTGTATGCGTCTAAGTTTGCAAAGCAGTTTCCTGAGCTTTGGGTTGAGTCGTACTCGTAATTGTCTTTAGCGGTGTTTTCTGGGCTGCGGCCCTCTTTTTTAGTAAAATTATCATCGTTCAAAAAAAAAAAAAAAAAAAAAAATGATATATGCACCGTTATAGTTGACCAGTCTATTTAATTTAATGGGGGTACTTTTATTTTATTTTGCAAAATGTATTCATTAGGACCTCTTGGTCCCTAAGATGCAACATTTTCATAAGTTATGATCATTCATGCAGTTGATTTTGTGTTGGCATCCATTCGAGGTTCTAATCATACACCATTAAATGATTGGTTGTGTTGCATCTAGGTTTAATGCTTGAAACTCAGTACAGGATTGAAAAAGTCAGCACACTCTGGGACATAGTGAAACTTTGGTTTAATCTTTGTATTTTTGAAAAAAAAAAACTCATATAATTGATTTAATATATAAAACTCTGTATTTTTGAAAAGATCGGCAAAAATAAGTAACTGTTTTGCGAAATTGGATTAAACCTGTTTATTCTACTCTTGAGGATGATTTGAATAGATAGATTGGTCATTGTCATCGATTGATAGAGTTGAGTTGAAGGTAGGAAGATTTAGTGGAGTGAGATCAACTTAATTGGTCAAAGGATTTGAGAGAGCACAGAACAATGTTAACCACTGTTTGATTACCTAAATACAATTTTACTCATGGACATAGAGATTCTAACCATTAATAAACTTCTGTATTTACCTCTATTAAAAAATTAATTCATTTATATACAACACACACACACGCTTATACATTGGTTTTCACTTCGTGACCGGATTAAACCCAAACATTTCATTCTCCAATTTCTGATTTTTCCATTTCTTTGACCGAACTTCTGACCTTTTCTGAGGGACTAAAAGCGAATAAAATGGGGGCAACTTCACACCTTTTCTGAGGGACTAAAACCGAAGAAATGGGGACATTTCTTGTGCGTTTCTTTTTCGCTATGAACTTCACTCAGTTTCCAAAGTTTTTCTAAGAGCTTGAATTTTCCTCCGATTTTAACAAAATCCCACTAGCCTTTTAATTCAACTTGGATCTTGATCAAGTCAAGTTGACATGGTTAGATTTCATGCCCTTGTACAAGTGCCCAAAACCTGTGACAAGTTGCGTAGGGATTTCTTATGGCAACGGCGCTGAAGACAATCATAGGTTCCACCTATTAAAGTGGGACGAGGTATTAACCCCTTCATGAAGGTGGTGTGGGCATAAGAAATTTGGAATACATGGATACCGCTTTGCTTGGCAAATGGCAATGGCGATTTGGAACTGAGGAGAGCCACCTTTGGAGAGAAGTCATTGCCTCAAAAAATGGCACGGAGGAGGGGGTTGGGAGGTCAAGAAATCCTTGCATTACCACGCCTCAGGAATTTGGAAAGCTATCATGTTGGTGGCTCCTCTGGTTCGATCCACTATGGCTTTTTCCCTAGGTGATGGATTCCGGATTCGTTTTTGGAAGGATTCTTGTTGCGGAGACAGGCTGTTGGAGGTGGATTTTCCTTCGCTAGCAAGATTATCACCGGTAAAAGATATTGTGGTAGCCTCATGTTTTTCAGCCCTTGGGGGGGAGGGGGCTTGGTGTCCACTATGTCAGAGGAACTTATCAGATAAAGAAGCGGGATCTTATTATTTTATTGGAGAGGCTCCAAAATATAAGCCCGTCTCCGTCTTCAAGGGATTCATTGTGTTGGAGCACATCTTCTTCCGGCAAATTCTCTGTTAAGTCCTTATACAACAAAATCTGGGCTTTGGAACTAGAGTCGAATTGGGACTTCTTTCATGCATTTTAGTTCTGTGGGGCTCCCCCAAAGATAGCATCTTTCATGTGGCTTGTTGGGAAAAAAACCATATTTTGACTATTGACAACCTCTAGAAGAGATTGATGATTCTTCTCAATATTTGTCTCCTTTGTATGAATGATGCGGAATTGATAGATCATTTATTTCTGCATTGTTCATTTTCTAGGAATATATGGCTCCCTGTATTTGACACATTTGGAGTTGTATGGATGATGCCTCTCTCGGTAGACCAAATGCTCTTGTTGTGGCATGGGATCCAATTGGAAAAGGAAAAGGCCTTTTTAAGGCACCTGTGCGTTCTCGCAATCTTTTGGAATATTTGGAAGGAATGCATTGCTCGGTGTTTTTGCAACAAGATGATGCCATGGGAAGAAGTCTCCTGGAAGTCTAAGTGTGATGTATTAAAGTGGGCTTGTATTAAGTCTCATGTGGATGTTTCGATAGCTAAAAGGATATTGGGGCTGTAAAGCTGCGGTTTTTTTTGTTGTTGTATTTTTTGCTGTTGAGGCTTTTCGCCTCGCAGCTCTTTAATAAAATAAGCTCAATACTCTTCAAAAAAATAAAAAGAAAGTACTTGGTTGAGTTGATTGGTTGAAGATCTAGTTTGGAGTTATCTCAAACCATTTTAATGCCACGTGGTCATTCTTATGGTAATGGGGGCAATAAACCATGGAGTATGTATAACTGCATCAATCAGTTGCTGATCTGTTTCCTAGATGAGACTTGGGATTCTTTGTGGGATTCTATGGCTCCATTTGGATTTAGAATCCCAAGATCTTGTATTTGGTTGAATCCAGGATCTGTGACTTCCAGGAAGTCATAGATTTAACAATGATTTCTTCTTCTTCTTTTTCTTTCTTTGCTTGGATGGTGTAGAACACAAATTTCTGAAATCCAGAATTTTTCTGTTTGGTAGAATATAATTTTGGAATGCACACTGCTGATATGTCATACCGCATACGTATGAAATACTTGGATTTCGTCATGTATATCACATGGTTTAGGTCTTTTGCATAAGAAGTCAGGTCGTTTCACCCTCAGGATGGCTTGGAAAGTAGACAATGTTATTGATTATACAAGAAAAGCTCCAATCAATTTATCTGGATCACCCATTTTGTGGATCCCACTTTTGATTTCCCATCTCTCGCAAATATCACTTTGTTTGGATGATCCTAACCATCCATCCGTTGGCTGCGGAAGTGGTTGGTTCATACTAATTATATTAGGAAATGGTCCAATAACTGATCAAGACCATCCATCATATGTGGTTCCCACCTTTGATTTCCAATCATTCTAAAAATCACTTTGATGGTATGGTCTTAATCAATCAATTGCTAGGGAAATGAGTCCATATTGGTTATGCCAAAAAAAGGTCTGGTCATTGATTTTGTACATCATCATTGGGTTCCACCCTTTGGTTGCTCACCCTTATTTAAAATGCTTGCTTGGATGATCCTAACCATCCAGTCAACGTCTACAGAAATGGATGGTCCATTTGTACTAGAAAAGGCCTGACCATTGATTTGGATTATCCATCATGTGGGTCCCATCTTTGGTTGTCCATCTGTCTCAAAATATCACTGTGATTGGATTATTCCAACCGTTCAATTTTAGGCCATATGAATCGATGATCTGTATTTATTATATAATTTATATTTGAGACATTCTGATTATTGATATGAACCATCAATCATGTGATCCCATATTTGATAGCCCATCCAATCGTTGATCTATATCACCCATCGCATGCTCCTGCCTTTGGCTGGACAACTAGGATCATGCAACTTGCGTGATTTTTTATCTATGGACCCTTCGTGGTCGGATCCACCGTTAGAGAATTGCAGTTGGGGGAAGGAGAAAGGGATGCAAACTTTTGGAAATTTGGAATTGAAATCACACCCTTCCAAGAGGAACTGAAGTTTGTATTCTTTGGGAACTTTTTTCTTAGGGGTTGTTTGGCACCATGAAAATCCAGGATTTTGGGGCAGTTGGAAATTGAAATCCAGGATTTGAAAACAGGGTCAGGTTTGACATGCTTGAAAATCCTAGATTTCAATTCCAACAGGATTTCAAAACCCAGAAAAAAGAGAAGTTGCAAAATAAGGATTTTCAATCCTCTCCAACCGGCATAACTACCATCTTCTCCTCTCATTAAGGTGTTCACACCGTTGGATATTTTCACTTGCATTCACACCATGATGATTGGATGCTACAAAAGAAGCCTATGCAATCATTATGTAGGCGATATTATAGAAAAAAAATTGACAATCATTTAAAAGAATTATGGGATTTTGTTTCACTTATGAAATTAGTGGGCCTACTTTGTGGGTCACCTAATGCTTGGAATTGCTTTATTTTTTGGGCCAATGCTATCTTACCATAAGCTTCGTACAATTAATTAATTAATTTTTTTTTTTTAACGTGTCATATACCTATCAAATTCATTATCTTGTGAATCTATGATATCCAAAGTCAAAATCTAGGCTGCTAAAGACATTTTCTAAATTTCAGGATTTTGAAAATCCAGGTTGTCAAACACAACTGGAATTTCAGGATTTGAAAGATAGGGTTTCAAATCCATGCTCCCAAGTGACCCCTTGGAAGAATCCTAAGATCTAGGAACCTTGACTCATCAAGGAAAAAAAAGGAAGAAAATCCAAGAACTTTTAACACCTCAAGCTCTGGATCTGCAGTAATCCCAATGTCTACTTCTTTCTACTATTTTATCCTTGCATTTTGTAACTGTGTATAACTTGCAGAAGTTTTACCTTTGCAAGGAAGCTTAAAGTTAGTTTAGAAGCGGGTATAGCCTATAGGAAGTGTTGTTGCCTAGATCTATCTATTTCTAAATATCCTTGTAATTCCTCCATTTGAAATTATACAAAGGCACGGGTTTTCCTGAATTTTCATTTTGCAGTTATTTTACCCTGGATTTCTTTATATAGTGTAAATTCCACTTCTAATGTAGATTGGCAGATGTTTAAATATCTGATGCAGTTGTCTCTGGAAAGTGAAATTCTTTGCCCCTCGTGCTTTCAGGTATTCCATTACAAAGGCCTTCTGCATAGCTTTTGTTATGACCTTCTTTTCTATGTTCGATGTTCCTGTCTTCTGGCCCATATTATTGTGCTACTGGATTGTTCTTTTCACCCTGACAATGAAGCGCCAAATTCTGCACATGATCAAATACAAATACATCCCGTTCAGCATCGGTAAACAGGTGAGCTTGAAATAATTATTCCTCTGTGGTAATTTTCATCATTTTTAACACCAAAAGCTATATCAGTACTTTATGACCAATACATTATGTTTGAGTTGATTAATCTCTATGTACAATGCGGGTAGTTTTGGACAATTTTATCCATGCAATATGTTTGAAGGAGATAAAACTTTGACTTGATGGAGGACATGAGAAGGGATTTTACCCAAAATCAAGGGTTTAAGTGATTTCTTTAGGTCCATGCAGCCGGCCTTCTGTTTGACAAAGCTCTCCGCCTTTTAGAACTAGTGAGACTTCGATACTCTGGCAAGAGCAAGATTGTTGATGCTGCAAATATCGACACTTTATTTTTCGAAACTAAAAAGAAAAATTCGAAATAGAAATGCCAACGTCTTCTTGACAAAATTAGCTAAATATTTTATTAATAATATGATTAAACTGGTGCTTAAAATCTAAAAGACAAGACCATGAAGTATAACTAATTAGAATATCATGAAAATTGGGAAATGAAAATACTGGGCAAGGTAGGCAAGGCTTGGCTTGGGAGAATGGCTCTGTTGGCGGGTCTGTGGTTTCTTTGGGGAGAAAGGAATAGTTGTTACCTCAAAAATAGAAGTGGGCAAATTTCAGAGGGTGCTTGAGAAGGCGAAATCGAGTGTAATGGAATGGGCAAAAGCTTCAAATGTAAGTAAATAGAAGTTTTTGATTTTCTTTTCCTTCGTCTGCTTTGTAGTTCTTTAGGCTTTGGCCTCGATATTAATAAAATTATTGCCTTTCAAAGAAGAAGAAGAAGAAGAAGAAGAAGAAAATACCGGTGAAGTTGGGTTTAGGGACCTGAAATGCTTTAAAGAGGGATATCAGAAGTTGAAAGTTTTAGTTTTTTAGATTTGTCTTGCGTACTCTCAGAGATTGGGTTCGGGGAAAAAGGGGCCAGTGGAAAGAAAAAAAGGTGATCTTTAACTATAATTAAATACTGATAAATGCCAAATTTATGCATATAATTGGAATATGCACACCCTATTGTGATATTTATCTTATTTAAGTTTTAAGAATGATGGGGCTATGACCCAGAGTTCGTTGCCTACAAGTGATTAGTGTCCTCTTCACCATCGCAATCTGCTCAAATGGTGAGATGCGAGGGTGCCGAAGCACATTTCATCACCAACTATAGAATCATAGATTGATGGAATTAATTGGCCCCATCCAAATTATTTTTGGTAGGCAAGCTGGTCTTGAATCTGAGACCCGAAGGTTCAACCTAGTATACCACCCTCAGCTTTGTCAAAATACATTACTAAGCTTGAAAGCTTTAGACCTAGGGGTGAAAAGCGATCACTTCTATCATTAGGGCAACTGCCCAACTTCAAATAACCAATGATTTGGTACTAGTAAAACACTGGATATCCAACTGAGATTGAATTGTGATAGATGGCCATCAGAGTTGTCATACCCATAATGGCCAATTCCTTTTTCAAGGAATAACTGAATGCATTATATTAATAGGAGGAATCACAGTTCTCAAACTACAAAAAAGGTTGAGAAGACCCTGATAAAGCTATAGGGGAATAGCATGGTTATTAGCATTCCAAAGATAAATTACAAATCAACACTGATATCTTGACTGTAACATCAAACAGTTACCCTGATCAGGCATAAAAAATTACCAAACAGTTTTGCTGTGTATTGGATGACATTATTACTTGTTGCGGTGTTTTCTTTACTATTGTTGTTTGGCATCTCTCATTTGTCTTTGCTCACCTCTAATGACAGAAATACACTGGCAAGAAGTCTTCTACTGCCAGCAGTAGCTTATCCAGGGACTGATCTTTGTTGTCTACACATTCCCCACAAAGAAGACAGAGCATGGGGCTGATGCTGATTTTTGTGCTTTTAAATTTGGGAGTGAATTTATGTAAATATCATTTGACATCCAAATGCTTGTAGATGTGAAATTCACTTCGACTGCACTTTCCAGGGCTGCCATGGCATATGCAAGGGTTGTATGTGATAATTCATTCCTTTTTATTTTTAGTTTTTCCTTCAAGTTTGTCTCAAATGTTAGGGGTGCATGACCATTGGTTCCAACGCTGTGAGATTAATATGTTAGTTTGATCAGTGAAGTTTGGCTGTTTATGACTGCTCTTGTCATTGATTTCTCAATTTCTTCATTAGGCATCTTGAATTTTATATCATACATTTGGGAGGTTGGCATAGGTTGCATTTATTATTTAGCCACACGGAATGTCATGAAATTCTGTGATATTTTTATAGACTGATTAATCATGATATAAGGGCAACCCTGTGCAGCATTCTATGAGCAGTCGAGCGAAACTTATCATTCCATGCCAATGTTTTTACCATAATGCAATGGTGAAAGCTACAACGTAAATGGCATATACGTTGGGGTAGTAAATCCCCCAAAATCCCCATTTGTAGTGGGTCCTGCCTGCCATCAGTGTCAGCTTGGATCGCATGGGAAGCGAATTAGCTGTTACCCTGGTAACACCTTAATGGGTGTTACACCTACCGTGTGGGGCTTACCTTGATGTGTTTTTTGCATACCCATGCCGTCCATCTGTATTTTTAGGACCCGATCTAAATTATAAGAAGATCCAAATCTCGGGTGGATCATACCAATAGAAAGAGTGATGAATAATCATTAAAATCATTTTGTAGGCCACAAAAGGTTTAGATCAAGCTATCTTTATACGTTCCCTTCATCCAGACCTTCTTGACTTTGTGAAGAGCTTGGATTGCAAATAAACATTGCCAAAACCTTATGATGGGCTCTTTGGAATTTTTAATGGTGGGCATTCAATTGGCACAGTTTCCAGTGGTATGGTCCACTTGAGATTTGGATTTGCACAATTTTTGGAAGACCTTCCTAGAATGGGCTGGAGAAACGGATGGACGGCCGGGTAACAATGACACCCACTAAGCTGCTGTTACCTCGGGGCGGATTAGGTGCTTCCCCTGCGTCTCTGAGTGCCACCATGATGTTCCATTCATCTTTCCATGTCATTTTAGGTGGGGCAGATCCAAGCTCAAGTGGACCGGGCCGGGGGGGGGGGGGGAGGACCATTGTAAAGTTCTTGGGTGCCACAGGAAGTTTTGGATCAAGCTGATATTTGTTTTTATCCTTCATCCATGTCTCTATGATCCTATGAACAGGTTGGATGGAAAATAAACATCAGGGTGGGCCCTAGGAAGGTTTCAACGGTAGGCATCATTAGCACTGCTGCTTCCTGTGGTGTGGCCCACTTTGAACCTTAGATCTGCACCAGTTTTTGGATCATGACTTAAAATGACATGGAAAAATGAATGGACGGTGTGGATAAGATCAATACATCATGGTGGCCCTCAGAGCCCTAGCCTGTCCCGAGCTCGGGACAGGCAGGGAAGTACCTAATCCGCGCCCTGCCCCGGGTAAGGGCTACTTCGCTCCCGATCGCGTGAACGACCTTTTCCCCCCTGCTTAATCACAGTCGCGAGAAGCAACAGCACCTGTGCAGCACATGATGTGTGTGTAGTGTCTTCCCATGAGGTGGAGCTTTGTGGGCCCCACCGTGATGGGTGACGGACATCCACTCCATCAGTCAGATGCACCCGTCCGTGGTGGGCCATGGGCCTAAACTTCACGCCAATCTATGACTTAGGTGGGCCACATCACAGACAACAGTTGAAAGTAGACAATCCACACCATCCATTGTGCATCCCACTTGGATGAAGGGTCATACCAAGTTTCAGATGTATCCAACACTCAGGTGGGTCCCACCACGTGCTTTTAGATGTTTCAGGCATGATTTCACACGGTTTCAGATGGCATGGTCCACTTGTGTTCTTGATATGGCTGATTTGGATATCCCATGATTTGGGATATCCCATAACCTCATAACCTAGAGGGGACCCCCCACCACCACCCATCACAGTGAGGCCCACAGAGACCTCATGGGAGCTCATAGTACCATTTCCCATACATATCGTTCTAGATGATACCTTTACTATCGTTCTAGATGAAAAGCTGGAAAGCCCATAGTCACTATCAAGGAAAAGCTGATGTTACTTTTCTAGCAATCTTTCTAGATCAAAAGCTGGAAAGCCCTTTCTAGTGGAATTCTTACACATTATTTTTCACGGTCATCTTTGGGCATCACCTATAGAATTCTTACATTTGTATGACACCCGATTATTTTTTACCTGTACATGAAATTGACAGGGCAATGCTCGCTGTGTTGGGGGCTATACATGCAGTAAAACTCTGGAAGTTCAGGTCTTTTATCTGTGTGGCAACCGACGTCCACCACTGAAGCTCTTCCTGTAGATGCTCATGAACTTTGCAACAAACTCTGCACGGGCATCACAAGTGAATAAAACAAAGCAACTCGTTATAATGAAAGAGAGCTCTACTTTGTATAAATGCTTGGGCTGATATTTTGTCCTGTGCTGTTGGTTTTTTTCCAGCTTGTACAAGTGGGGCCCATGTCTCAGTGATCCAAACTGTTAATGTTATGGGCCTCACCCAACAAGAATCACCACATTTTAGAAAAGCCCAGGTGCAAAATGTTTGGCCTCTTTTTGGGCGAACTTGAGCAGCCGCTATATTTTTCCTTAACCATCAAATTTTGATCCATCTATAGACTAGTTAGGAATTTTCCATCAAGGATATTCGTGTTGCAAGGGCCATCCATGGTGGGGCCCATCATCTCATTGGTTTTTATCACGAAACCATGCCCCCCATGGTGGGGCCCATCATCTCATTGGTTTTTATCACGAAACCATCCCCCCCCCCCCCCCCCCCCCCCCCCCCCTACAAACAGAAAACGTTAGTACTGTACTAATACCTAAATACACAAACAGACATTCTTCACCTTCACAAACATGTATGATCAACAGGCAAAACCTGTGAACTCGGATGACCTATGGCTGAGAGACATGAGGTACTGTCTGACAGAACTGTGGGTTATATGCATACATGCATGGATGTATACATAGCACATGCCAATGCATGAAACAAAAGTGTGCCATCTGGAACTCTTGAGGATTCTAGAAAACTGGCACTTGACAAGGACTCACGAAGTGTTTATTTTATTTTATTGCAAGTATAGCAGTGTTATTTAGAAAAAGAGCGTGGAAACACCCAGATTAGGAAAAAGAACAGTTTCTTAAGTCTAAAAGATGAGCAGTGGTTTTCCAGAATAGAAATGCTAAAGCTGTTGCACCATAGTTCAAAAGCTTGACTCGACTTGATGTTTAGCCAGGTCAGGTTGACTAGAAGACTCGGACAAGTCTTTACCTGACTCAATATCTAACAATTATTTTATATTTATAAAGATTTTACTTAGTTGTATGCATAAAATATGAAAAAAAAGGAAGAAATATCAAGCACGCAGCACTCAGGCATGTTGGTTAGAGATAAGAGTCTGCATAGTAGAGGTCTTGGGTACAAACCATCTCTCTTTTATAAAGACTTGCTTTTCAAGTGCGTGACATGGTACTAGTCTTTGCAACTGAGGTGAGCCATGGAATATGTGCCAACATAGTGCCACCTGAAAGTGCTCCTAAAAGCCAGGCTGGTCTACTCAAAATGTGGGCCAAACACATCTGTTAATTATAGGCTGTTGACTATTTTCTTTCTAACGATCCTTTTTTCAAGGAGAATGTGGTACAACAGATGAGTGGAATGGCTTGATTTATGGGCCAGGGCAGATTCATGCTCAGCCCCACCCGATGATTGGACAGAGTCTCACACGTGTGCCCATTGTCACTTTGCCACAATTCACCTCTTCAATCTCTCCTCGGGCCAATTGCAGTAGCAATGCTCTTTTCAAATGAAAAAGCAATCACTACATATCAGTGGGACCTTCAAATAGTGTTTATCTATGGAGGAAGAAAATTTGCAGCTCGAGTCAGACAAATACTATGTGGCTACCTCATGGAACACGTGGCAAACATGTGTGGCAATCATACTGCTGATTGTGGACCACCTGACCAGATAAATAGCTTGAATCACCCCACATAGTTGCCACATGTATGGTGTGAAGGAAGCTGAATAAGTTTCTCTTACTCATGTATATTAGCATACAACAATCACAGTTTAGGAAACCTCTACTGACCAATGTACAATGCAAATGGTAGTTTAGGGCCAGTTTGGTTGCACTGTCAAAACCAGGGTTTGGAGATGAAACCCCTGTTTTGATCTGAAACTGTTTTTGCAGCCTGTTTGGATCCCACCCAATGATTTAGGTGGCGAATCAACAAGATCTCAGAAGCCAAGATCCAATTGATTTTTCATGTAGTGATGATTGCTAGACAGTCCATCCAAACCAACCCTAAAAGAGGTTTAGGGTTGTTGAAATTGACTAAGGTTGGACTGAGAAACGAGCCGACTTGCCAAACAAGGCGTCCAAACAAGGTTTACCTTCTAATTTCAGCAGGGCACCTGTTCCATTGGGCAGCCTCTTATCCTGTTGATATAGCAATTTAGTACATCTGCTTCCTTTTCTCAGCAATGTCAAAAGGGGTACAGATGGAACTTACATAATAAGCATGCCAGTAATAAATCTCTCTTTTCAGACTAGCTTCAACGCCCTTGAGGAACTGTTCCACAAGCTTCTGCATTTGGTACGGTATATGGTTCCCTATTAATGAAGAAACCTTCTGTTTGCAAACTAATTTTGTGAGGTTTCTGGATTACCTCAAGGATCAGTTTGGGATGGACAAAATCCAGCAGCAGCTTTTGAAAATTCCCTCGCGTCAAAAACAGTCTGAAAATGAAACATGGGATTTTAATCTAAACTTCAGAAATCACCAATTCAAAAGAAGCAAAAATACATCTAAGAGGTTAGATAACATTTTGGGGGATGGATCAGGCTAGAATCTCTTCTGCAAGCTCCACCAAGACCTCTTCCCAGCCCAGCGGAATTGGTTGCTCATCAACAAAGGGATAGCTGCATGGACAATAAATGAATCATGGAAACATGAAATGAAACTTGGCATGTGTCAGTCTCTTTTGCAGTTCTTACTTGTGTGCTTTGCATGCTTCAAGTGCCATGATTGCATTCCTTAAATTCTGCTTTGATTTGGTTGCAATCTTAACTGCGAAGCTCATAGGCAGATCAAAGTTCTCCTTCCTCGCTATCTGAATAAGAACCTCCATGATCTGAGATACACATGAGAAGTGTTACAGCAACTCAGAAATTGTAGCTTGTATGACTTGAATCTGATTGAAAAGTAAAATATCAGGGATGGTGGGTTTTGAGCATGGGAACTGTGGTCACAAATATATCCTTGGGACAGATGCCAACGTGATTTGGGGAGGGATTGAAAATACGAAGCATCAGAAAAAGAAGCCACCACGGTCTCAGCAATTAAGGGGCCATTCAGGGCAGAGACAGAATGTGACGATATTCCTGCCCCCTGCCAAACACTGCCTGCCACACATGTCAACTCAACAACTCCTTAATCATATTTGAAACTGAAATTCACATGATTTATTGTCAGACGGCCTATGGGCGTCAACTGGCTGCCTACTTCACATCCTTCACCTTAACCCAGATCATCATCAATATAGCTGGCCTGCCAAATAATATATATATATATATATATATATATATATATATATATATATATATATATATATATATATATATATATATATATATATATATATATATATATATTACTGGATATTAAAATATTGGCAGTAACTCATGCCAAGTACTGCAATAATCCCACATTACATTGGGTCTCACTGCATTAAATGTGGTTTTTGGGTAAACCTCAGGAATACCGCAGCGTGCCTAGCATCCAAACGGCCCATAAGTGAAAAATATGAATTTTTTATCAGTAAGATTTTTATTAAGCAGCAGCCCCTGAACTCCATAAATCTACATGAAAGAACCCTTCGAATTCCATAATGGACTGGACCCAATAAGAAACCAAACACTTGACATTATCCACCATGAGCTACACCAATTTTGAACAATTAGAGGACCAGTTCTTTCCTTCCAGATTGTCCGCATGTTAATCTATTAGAGTGAAAAATATATTAATACCAAATGTTCAGAATAAAGAGATGGTATTTAGTAGGTCAGAGTACAATAATCTAAAACCATGTCAATGATCATGTTTGTTTTCAGGTAAAATATTGCATAAAATGCAGAATTTGGTTCACATGCTGCAAAGGCCAAACACTCCAAACTATATAATGTTAATGTGCATGAAAGGATGGTGTAGTACTACCGCATTAGTTACAGGGGCATCCACTGTAATAAGTTCGCAGCGGCTTTTGATTGATGGAAGGAGGTCTGAATCATCTTCGCAACAGAGAATGAGCTTGCACCCATCTGTATAACAGTCCATTATCCATTTTATCAAGTGTTGCACATTGTCTGCGAGTTTGTCAACCTTGTAGAGAACCATTACTGGAATAGCATGATAAAACAAAGTTAGATTCATAAATGTCAAGTTATTTGGGTGCAGGGTGAGCGTTCAAAGTGCCGGACCTTTGTAGTTTGCCTTCAAAGTAGCATCACTGAATTCAAGAGTAGGTACTTGGTTGCTGGTTATTTCCTTGACTAGAGCCATCAATGCATATCTAGCATTGTTTGATGCATACTTTAGATTAAGTTCCACATGGTGAGGGCTTGAAGTTACTGAAACAACTACCGGCACTGCCTGAGTTTCCTATCAACACCGTCCAAAGGGTTCTTCTGTTAGGGTTGGTAGTGACCAAATTATTCATAGCTCACCAAATTAAACGAGGAGGAGAAAGTGAAAACACAATTGCTATTTCATGGGGCCATTTTCTTAATTTTGACATGTTGGGAAAGTAGACAGTCTCGGCCGTAAGGAACATAAATATAAACATCATCATGATCATCAGCTTTCTTCCAACAATCTAGGGTTGCTTTTAACTGGTATATTAGTAGAGTTTCACAATCAGATGAATACTACGCATCAACCTTCCTCTTTTACGCGGGCTCCTGGAACTGCCATAGCAGAGGCTCACATTGGCACCCCCAAAAGTCAACACAGTCACCTAATAATGACTCCAGCCAACTATTACATGCATGCCCCAAAGGGTGACACGCATCATACATTGCACAGAGGTTAACTCATGGACTTGGCTATTTTTGGCTCTTCTTGTACATAAGAGGCTTGTATACAGTGTGCAAGAACTTCTAGAGTAGGCAAGAGTGTAGTAGAGAATATTTTGGAGTTCTTTGGTTGGTTCTTACAGCTAGAGTTGTGTAGAATAGTCCAAATAGTTCTAAAGTATTCGTGCTGTTGGATGATCACTACATTGCTTTATCCTAGCCATTGATGTAAGGTAGCCAGAATGTTCCTAAATATAAGGGAGAGGATTCCTCATTTGGCAGGCAGCTTAGAAAGCTGTAAGCACTTGCGTTCAAGAGCAATGTAAATTCTTTGCCTACATCATTCTGGGGTTCTCTCTTTCCTCCCAAGTTAGCTAGGCTAACACTTGGGTGGTTGGCTGACTCACACCCACAAAGGGGTTGTTTGTATGAGTACCGCACAAAACTTACGGAAGCATTCAGTCTGCGACACCAAAGCTAAGTAGGAGATGCAGGGGTGGTTGCCAGGCAAAGTGGCAAACTACTAAGCATGACCCACACATGAAAGGTCATGCTTGAGCAGTTTGACTGAACAAAAAAGCAAGGAACCCACTGATACAGGATCACCAACATGACTCACATGCCGACATCATCAAAACCCACAATTCACCTTAGCGCTACTATTGCATGTTACCCACATAGGAGAATTTGCGAACAGTTGATGTCTAGAGCATGCAGTGTCACATAAGCTTAATAAGCATGAAAAAAATAATAAAAATATTTCACTTTTTATCATACCTTAACATGTAAGTACCTCAAATCATTTGTGATCTGCAAAAATATAGGACAAGAACTGGTGAGCACAATCCAAGTCAACGAATTATCACATACAACCCTTAGCAAGG
Source organism: Liriodendron chinense (assembly GCA_003013855.2). Lineage (NCBI taxonomy): Eukaryota > Viridiplantae > Streptophyta > Magnoliopsida > Magnoliales > Magnoliaceae > Liriodendron > Liriodendron chinense. The sequence goes on along the minus strand of PVNU02000815.1, from coordinate 477,168 downwards.
TAAGTTAGCATGCTTTTTTTTCCTGCCAATGTGTCACATGTGTAGGACATCCCAACCATGCAAAAGTTGGCTGTGCTACGAAGGTCACCTGGTTCCAATATTAAGCCGGTCCACTCATCGGGCAGGCCATACTGTAAAATTCGAAGGATGGCTGACGATCTAGTCCAACTTACAGGTGTGGCCCATCTAATGTGTGGATCAGTCTGACTTTGGCGCAGGTGATCTTCATGGTGGAGCCACCTTTTGCATGTGGCTCAGATGTCCTACACGTGACACATTGGTGGGAAAAAAGGGGAAGCATATATATATTTTTTTTTGGAATGATAAAAGGTGTAGCATGTTATGGGCTATATACGATAATTCCTCTTTAAGCATTTTAGAAGAAAAAAGGTCATCAAAAGAAAATCATCACACAAACTTCTCCAAACATACATTCCAAATGGAGGCACCAAAGATTTCATTCAGTAGGGCCATGCTTAGGGCTTTCTTTCCTGAGCCTGAAGGTCCCCTGAGCAAGATATGGGGAAAGTTGTTGTGTGATATCTAGCCAAAGTAAAGACATTAAACATCAGTGATACAGGATAGAAATACTTACTATTGAGATGATACGACAAGAGAAGCAGCGTTTCCATATGAGAAAGCAAAGCATTTATCATCTAAAAACCATATTTAATAATGTTTTTTTGTATTTTAATAGCAGAACATTATTGACTGCACATGTGGCACTTGTAAATATTTGGCACATTGGAAAATGTGGACATGCAAGGCATGTGGAGATTGATAGTGGCATATGTGGCACAATGTGGACGCTTGAAGATTTATGGTGGCACAGTGGGGCACGTGGGGTGCTTGAAGATGGATGCTGGGACGTGGTTGCATGTGCACACTGGTGCAAGTGCGGTGATTATGATTGATGGTAGCACATGTGGCACATGTGGGGCCCTTGAAGATGAATGTTGGCACATGCGGCCTAGTATCACAGTAAATCGTAGTTCTATGGTGTTTTCCATTAGGAATGTGACTAGATATGAGTGTTTCTACCCCCTTTTTTTTTTCCGGAGATTGGACTATCCAGAATTTCAGATAAGACTGTACTTTATGGATACCACAATCTTTACTTGTCTTGGTTTTTGTGCCAAGATATGTGGAGATAAACCATGAATAGTGTCTCCGATGGTCACCTGTCCGGATAACACTAGCTGGACAGAACTTTGATGGTAAGCAAATGGACTCAATCACTACGAAGGGTCCACAATCTAGCTTAGCCGCCATGTTCACGCAACGACCGAATTAGGACCCATCAAAAGCTGACCTCACCAAGGTTCTCAACAAAAGTTCAAGAGCTGAGTCTGACTCTTTGAACCTTGTCCAAAACTGACTAAAACACCCTCAACATGTATGATTGGCTCCATCAGTAATCTTTTTTTTTTGTTGGAACAAATCTCCAACAATTACCATTCCCCTAATGCATATAGAAATGAGTGAAATACTAATTTAACAAATGCAGCTTCACTGCATATTCTGGCAATTTACTCAATTAAAGGAAAAAAGGGATCAAAACAGATTTATTGACCCTAGTAACCTTACCAATTGCTTGAGATGCAGGGCTTGTTGCTTGTGGCAAATAAATCCACTTAATGCGCCTGGTCGATACTTATCAGCCCAGAACTGTCTAAGGTTTTCCGCCACAACTGCCTTCTCAATAAAAGAAGCTTCATCAATTTCCCTGGTTTCAGGAGACTTCGACCTCCTGCAAACACCTTTCCTCACACAAGAAAACAACATATCCATTTGGCTTCTCTGCCTATTGGCAGTGAATTTCCGGAAATTCTCACTCATCATTCCACTACCATTAGTCTCATAACTCTGATGGCTAGATTTACCACCACACTGCCCACTTACATAAGAGCTGGACCGCAGATTTCTTTGTGATGGAATGGTACTGACTGCAGCCACTTGGGTATTCTGATCGAAACCAGTGATTCCTCTGCTTCTTAGTTGAGCATTGCTATTTCTTTGAGAAACCTGCTTCAGGTTTTTTAGGAATGAAGCTTCCTTCAGAACGAACGTTCTTGGGCACAATGTTCTCATGTAAGGATGTGACGTCACGAGAAAAGAAGATATCGCCTGGAGGAATTGTGTCTATGCTTTCCGTCAACAAAACATCAGATTGAGAAACCGCTTCAGGTTTTTTAGGAATGAAGCTGCCTTCAGAACGAACGTTCTTGGGCACAATGTTCTCATGCAAGGATGTGACGTCACGAGAAAAGAAGATATCGCCTGGAGGAATTGTGTCTATGCTTTCCGTCAACAAAACATCAGAAATAGTGACTTTTGAAAGCTTTCCATTAGCAGTCATTTCATTGACTTCCCCAGAAGGAGCTCTTGTGTAAGCACTTTCCCTCCGTTTCTGAATCAAGCTTCCTGCTAATGGTAAGGGGCTTCGATCTCCTATTTGCTCTGTAGAAACAGTACCGATCAGCTGCTCTTTCTCCGTTGCTCTCAATTTTGGAGTAGACATTGACCTGTGGCTGTGGTTAAGCCACTCGCTCAGTCTAGAAGTTTCTAGAGTTTGCGGATTGGGTCTATTTTCCTCTGCATCCATAAACTTGGGTGGAGTTTTTTGGTTTCGTTTTCGATTCGAGCCTCTAAGCTGATCGTTTTCCACCTTGGGTTCATCTTTCCTCGTCTCATATGGAGAAATATGTCTCCGATGCTCGGGAATCACCAAAGGGCTTCTTTTTTTTCGTAGGTGAGAGCCTAATTTAGAAGAAACACCATTGCCATCGTCTGTATGCAGTTTATATGGAGATATACTCCTATTCCTCGGAATTGGGCTTGCTTTTGAAGCTTTAACAGGAGAAGACAAATCAAAATCAGCTTTTAATGAGTACCTCTGGTGACGGCTTAAAGGACTGATATTTCTTGTGGGTCCCACTGCGGCATTCAGCTGTTCTGCAACCACAACCCCATCCATTCGATCCCTTTGACTATCATCGTTCTTTAGATCCTGCCACGGACTTTCTTGCCATTCAGTTTCCGTATCATCAGGTTCGTAGCCACTTTGCCTCTGTTTGAGAGAGGAATGAGCCTGCCCTCTGTTGTATCTCGAGGAATTCTCCATCTCAAGCATTACAGAGAACTTTCCCAGGCTCTACAGTTCCACTAGTAGAAAAAAATGGAAGCCTTTTTTCCTGCAAAGGGTACCAATGAAAACATATAAGTCCCTGGAGAAGCTTGGAATGTAGGTTTCTACACTAAGGATACTTAAAAAGACCAAAATTCTTTGTAAGCTAGTGTTTCTGCTAGGAGACCTGAGTACCCAGAGAATTGACGGGAAAAAAAAAAGACTAAAAAATTCCTAAATTCTGCCGTTTCTGCAAGATGCTTAAGAGGCAGTTCGAGAGTTTTTTAGTAGGGTTTCGAAACCACATGAAATGTTTGAAATTGAGAATTTGTGCAGGAAGGCTGGCGAAAAGCTCAAGATTTGCTTGGAAAGGACATCCAGATGCAATAATATGCTAGAAATCAAGCGTTTCTGCAAGGAGATTGACAGGAAGATTGATATTTCAGAGAATAGAGCATTGAAATCTTAGGACAAGCTCTAAATTGAGCACTTCAGCAGTAAAATCAAAGTTTCAAATGATTTTTTTTTTTTTTTTGGCAAGAAGAAGCTCGGAATTTCCTATATCGGGACCTAAAGCCCTAGAAAAAGCTCGAATCGTCGTGATTTCGAGAGAAGAAGCTCGAGATTTGCTTAAATGAGGCCTCGAAAGCGGAGGAAAAGATCGGATTATGGTGTTTGTGGAAGAAGAGGATGGAGATGGAGATGGAGATTCCAGCAGATCGGAGCTCAGAACCCTAGAAAGAGATGGAGAAGAAGGGTTCTTAAAGCTCCTTGGGCAGAAGCTAGGTTTTGTAAGCTGCTGCATCGTTGCGGACAAAAATACAGAGGAAAAGGATGCTGGTTTTGCTTAGTTCTCTACGCGATTTTACCTAAGGAGAAGACAGCTACTTCCTACAAGTTCTAAGCTGAGCCTTCTCAAGCAGATTAGGTACGTCCCCGGCTGTATCCCACACGGTGCGTCCCTGATCTTGGAGTATATCTTGATGGATGTATTACATATCTACACCGTCCATCCGTTTTCACATATCATTTTACTACATGATTCAAAATTATAATAGATAAAAATCTAGGTGGACCCTACAATGAGAAATAATATAAACAGTGGGGATTGAACGCACACCATTAAAACATTTCAAGGGAACACCATAATTTTTATATTTAATCCAACCTGTTGATAAAATCACACGGATCTGGATGAAAGGAAAAATAAATATCAACTTGATCCAAAACTTTTGTGGCCCACAGGAATATTTTAATGGTCACCAATCTTCTCTTCAGTTAGGTCTACCTGAATTTTGGATCTACATTATTTTAGCATCTAGCCTAAAATGATATGCTAAAAAAACGGATGGACGGTGTGGATTTGATACATATGCATTAAGCCAGGCCCCACGTTCAGGGCCGCACCGTATTGGGTGAGGCCGGGGCTGCACCTAATCCGTGGATATGCGGATATGCTACGTATCAATCAACACTGTTTCCTATGAAATGTTCCACCTGATAGTTGGATCTGTTTCATTTTTGGGATACTGCCCTAAAATGATCTGGAAAAATGGATGGACGGCGTGGATACATAATACATACATCAAGGTGGGCCCCACGGTAACCCACGGTAAGGGCCGGACCCTATTGGGTGGACGTGGATTAGCTACTGACAGGTTGAGTAGTGAGACTTGCTGATGAAGTGAGGTCACCAGTCTTGTGGTGCCTGCCTAAAATGATTTGTACAAGAGGGCGCCTATCTTTTGGTGATCGAGACCTCCCACCAGAGTCCACGTTGTATATAGACTAAACAAGAACATGCCTCAACTTACCTCCAAAGAGAATATTTAGAAATCTGAAATTTGAAACCTCCTTAGCATTCCTCCAGGTAGAAACGAGGTTTCCTAAAGATTCCAGTGATTAGAAATGGCTAAAGGTTAAGTTGTAGAATTTAAATATAAAAAAATCACCTCTTAGGTTGAATTTTTGGACCAAATATGTGTCGGGTTAAACCCAAGTTTTTGTGCGGTTTTCTACTATGTGAGATAGGTGTGCTAGAGTAAGGGTATGCCAGAACCAATTGAGTTCAGCTCAAACAGTGATCATTGTCGACCCTTGGTGTCGAGATAGAGCGGTACTTGGTCATCACGACCACTTGATTTGCAGAGGTTAAGCCCTTTCCTCCAATTAACTTATTTTTCCTTGACAATCAAGGACTTGCAAAAGAACATCAACTCTAAGATTGAAAATGGGGTGGAGTTGCGAGATGGAGCCCCAATCCTTTGTTGGCTTCCAAGCAGGAAATCCCTGCTTGGAGCCTTTTCTTTGGTCCACGTCATCACATAGGTCTGCAAACCTGTCACATCCTCAATGCAACCTGGTCACATGATGTCATGTAGTGTGATGTGGACCAATGAAAAGGCTCCTACTTGGAAGCCAGCAGAGGATCCATACTCATGATGTAGAATGGCTATGAGGTGGGGCTGTGTGATGTGGAATGGCACGAAGCGGGGTTTGTATGATGTAGAATGGCCACGGGGTGGGTCCCATCATGGGATTTGTAAGATGCAGGGTAGCCCACGGGGAGATCTTGGTTGGTTTACGTAGGAGGGCCTAGATAAAGGAATATTTTAGTGCTTCGCTAACAACTTTGGAGCTTTTGATGGGCTGGCCGATACTTTGTGCATCAAGAGGTATCAAAGTAGGAGACTAACGTTCGAATCTCCTTACCGATGTGGGTAGATGATGCACTTGCATCTCCACAGGGGTGGGGGGTGGCCCAAGAGGTGGGGTCTATATAATGTAGAATGACCATGCGGTGGGGTTCGTGTGATGTGGAATGGCCACGAGGTGGGGTTTGTATGATATAAAATGGTTACAACTACTGTCGACCTAGCATATAAGCGTTATTTGACGAGTCCTAAGGCTAAGATCTTCCTTTAGATCTAGTGCACAAGTACATACGGAAGTAAATTACAACTACAGGCTACAACTAAGGGAGTGTTTGTCATCTCTACAAATAAAAGCTTATTTGCTACTTTCTAAAAAAATAAGCATTCCGATTTAATAAGTTGGGGAGGGGTTACTTTTTGAAACGGAGCTTATTTGGCTAAAGCGAGTAGACATTTTGGACAAGTTTACCCTTAACATTTTTAAATAATTCCCATTTTATCCTCTTCTCTTCTCTTTACAATTTCTTCAAGAAAGGCCCACATGATGAACGACCCATAGTGAAGGTGGGCCCCACATGATGAATGACCCATTTCAAAGGTGGGCCAATATAATGCACAGTCACATCAAAGGTGAGCCATATGATGGATGACCTGTTTCAAAGTGTGGCCCCGCATGATGAATGATCTACATCAAGCAGGCCCTACCTGATAATGGTCGACATCAAAGGTGGGACCCACACGATGGATGGTGTACATTGAATGTGGGACCACATGATGGAAGATTGACATTAAAGGTGGACCCACATGATGAATGACCCCATATTGAAGGTTGAGCCCCACATGATGGGCAATCCATAGCAAAGGTGGGACCTATATGATGTATGGTGGACATCAAAGGTGGGTCCCACATGATGGACTATCCCTATTAAGTGGGCCCCACATGATAGATGGTCCACAACAAATATGGGACCCACATGATGGATGTTCCACATCAAAGGTAGGACCCACGTGATGGATGGTGAACATTGAATGTGAGACATTGTGATGGAAGGTTGACATTAAAGGTGGGCCTACATGATGAATGACCCATATTAAAGGTTGGGCCTCACATGATGGACGGTCCACAGCCAAGGTGGGACCTACATGATGGATGGTGGATATCAAAGGTGGGTCCCACATTATGGACTTTCCATATCAAGTGGGGCCCACATGATAGTGGTCCACAACAAAAGGTGGGACCCATAAAATGGATGGTGGACATCAAAGATGGGCCCCTCATGATGAATGAGTCATATTAAAGTGGGGCCCCACATCAAGGTGGGCCCACGTAATGAAAGGTTCACATCAAAGGTGGGCCCCACATGATAGATGACTCACATCAAAGTGTGGCCCAACATGACGGAACATGCGCATCAAGTGGGTCCCATTTGATGGATAGTCCACGTCAAAGGTGGGACCCACATGATTGATGATGGTCATTGAAGGTGGGCCCACATGATGGTCAGTTGATGTCAAAGATGGGCCCACATGATGAACGACACATAAAGAAGGTGCGGCCCCTACACAATGAATGGTCCAAATCGAGGTGGGCCTACATAATGGATGGAGTGGGCTTCACATGATGGATGGCCCACATAAAAGTGTGGCCCCTTATAATGGACGGTTCACATCATGTGGGCCCCACCTAATGGACGGTCCACATCCAAGGTCTCTCATGATGGATGACCCATATCCAAAGTGGGCCATATGATGGATGATCCACATAGAAGGTGTACCCCACATGATGAATGGTGGATATCAAAAGTGGGCCCCACATGATGGACAATCCATTTCAAAGGTAGGGCCCACACTATGGACACATCAAATGTGGAGTTCACATGATGGGTGATGGGTGATGGGTAGTGGACATTGAGGGTCCCACATAAAGAACAATTAGGAATGATGTTGGGCCCCACATGATGGACGGTTTGCCAAAACGACCATTTGGATTGCTCATATATTAAAGTTATTGTAATATTTAAAAATGATATTAATTGCCTTTAAAAAAAAAGCTTTTATTTCAAAGTTTACTAAATTTGCTTATTTTAAATAAGAGTTTTTTTTTTTTTTTTTTTTTGAAGATTTTACCAAACTAGCTTATTTAAATCAAATCTAGGTCCAAAAAGAACTTATTTAAGTAGCTCTTATTCAAAAAGCTCTTATTGAATTAGAGTAGCAATGCCAAAGGAGCCCTAAAAGTTGGTTGGCGTGTTCGCATGAATGGACTGAGGCTACTCCTAAGCTAACAATCTATGACTGATGAGTGGTGGGGATGACTAACCTACAATAAACAACAGCGTTGCATTGGTTGGATTTTTGGTTTGATTAGGGATTGTCATGCCTATCTCTTTTTTGTGTCTGCTTTGGAGCGGTGACATGCAGTTGACCATGATCTTGTCTTTATTGGATGCTGAAATGTGTTTCGGTGCTGACGTCGTTGGAATAGTTACTCACCCTTATTCAAAGGTAACCTTACTATCGAAAATACCCCGTTGAACTAATGATATAACCTTCGGATCTTTGGCTCATGCTTCTCAAATATTTTATATGCCACGTGACCAATCTGAATCTGAATAGTTGATTTGGTCGATCTGGACAGATTTTGGTACGAACATCAGCAAATTACAAACCCAAGAGTTTTTGTAATTTTTCTGGGAGTCACTGACATACCCCTTAACAGCCCCATAAAATTTGAGAGAAATATGAGTTATAGAAAAATCATAGAAATTCCATCAGCAGAATGAAAATAAAAAATTCTGCAGCTGGATAGCCTTGTTTTTCAATCTTAACATGGATAAAACTCTAACCAAATGCAGGAGTCTAGGTCTGAAATTTTTTCTGGTAATGCATCATATAATCAGAAAATAAGGTTTCAAATTTCAAATCATTCTTACTTATGGTTTGAAAATGAAAATTATAGAAATGACAGTCTTTCCATTACCATGCCACAAAACTCTCCCACATTCTAGAGGATAGGTACTACTCCACGACTACCTAGCTAGAGACAGATGGTTCTTTCAGGGGCTTTATAGAGCCCACCGTGATGTGTGTTTTATCCATGCCGTCCATCCATTTTGACAAATCATTATACGTGACGAGTCAAAAAATGCAAATGCTCAAGTGGAACACACCACAAGAAACAGTGAGGATTGAATGCCTACTACTGAAAAACTCTTGGGGCCACAGAAGTTTTAGATCAACCTTACACTTATGGTTTCCCTTCATCCAGATCTATGTGACATCATGAACAGGTTGGATGGCAAATAAACATCACGGTGAGCCCTAAGAAGTTTCAATGGTGGGGTTCATTGTTACCCATGCTTCCTGTGGCGTGGCCTATTCGAGCCCTAGAATGATCTTTCAAAATGGATGGACGGGTTGGATAAACGACACATATCACGGTGGGCCCCACAGAGCCCCTGACAGGACCGTTCCCTCCCTAGATAGGTCCTGATGGGGTAGTACCCAATCTGCGCCCCACATTTGAAGAAGATCCTGTCCATGAAATTAGAGCCTTTCCGTCAGTTGAATGACGACCGTTGCTGCATTTCACATTTAGGCTGCCTATTTTCTGGCCACAGATTGAATGGAGAAGATTCTACCACGTAAGAATTTTAGATGGGATGATCTATGTGATTATGCCCCAATAGATTAGTGGTTGGGATGTCTGAACCAGGGAATCATCAGGTGTGGCCCACTTTTCAAATTGGTCCGTTCATAATGTTCAGAAGAGTCAGAGGCAGTTAAAAGAAGTTGAGAGATGATACACATTGCACGTACATGTGTAGCTCAACAAATGATCAGGCAACTTGCTTGTTGGACAAGGGAATCAGCACGGTGGGGCCCATGTGATGAGCACTTTAGATCTTGAATGTTGGCACGTTTGGCCACAAGTGCACTTTCAAGTGCTCAGGGCTAAGGTACTTCTGCAGTTCTCTTATCAAAGAGCCGCTCAATCTAATCCAAACCATCTGAATTACGGGCCTTATGGGTAGATGGAGCACAACACACAAATCACTGATAGAGTGACCTTAACCATTGATGTAGAACAGGTTGCGGATGTTTCCCAAACTCAATTGGATCAAGAAAGAAGGCATAAAGACGTTGGCAGAATTTCCTCTGAACCATTTTTATTAATATGGGTCACCTGACTGGACCACCATCTAGGAATTGTTTAGTCTATTTAAATTCATTTAATTTCATTGTTAAGCATTTATTTTTAATTATTATTTAATAAAACTTGAGTTTTTCTATCTTTCGTCGACTGAAGAAGTTCATTCTCTTATGAATTCAATAAAGACCAATTGAAAATTCCAAGAGGCTCTATGGATTCAACTCCGGGTAGTTATCTAGTAAAGGAGACGGTGGTTGACATTGTTGGGATTAGGAGCCCCGCAGCAGAAGCAATCAAAGCAGGTGAGGAACACACCACAATGGCAATCAACAAGCAAAGCATCATACACAAGAAGGCAATCAACCCTCTCAATCCCTTGGCCCATTGGCGGCCACTGGCGGCAACCCTAATCTTGGCTTACATCTCCTTAAATAGGAGAAAACCGGAATTAGAAATTCCTTGCGCAAAACCGCGCAAAAAACCAAGTCCAAAAAGGAAACTGCCCAACCAGTCGAACCCCCCCACCGGCCGATCGGCCGACCGATCGGATGGCCCAAAAAGGCTCCAGCAACCTGCTGTCTTCATCTCCAACGTGACCGACCGGTCGGTGGTCTTCATGCAAGAAGGTTTGAGGCGTCCAAGCCCAACAAACTCCACCACGACTTAAATCTTCATGCAACACCTCGCCACGCACCATCTTCATCTCTACTTCATTGTCATCATAGCTCAACCACTTCTCATGCCTCATAGACTTCAAACTTGCACCTTCATTACCCGCTTGCTCATGTGACCCTTGCGCATACCACACACAAGCAATCGTGGATCCCGCTGCCAATCCCACAGCTTCACCATGAATAATGCTCCCGATCAAACCCGATCGCAGTCGACAAACTTGATTGAGATATCGGCGTACCAATCCATCTTCTTCAACTCTACTTCTTCCATAGATATCGATCGCTTTCCATGTTTTTCTTTCACGGAATCCTTTTCCACAATGAATCTCATGCTAGAAGACGTCATTGATGTCTCGCCTCAGATTCTCTCTGCCTCCTTCCCAACTTTTAACTCTGATACCACTTGTTGGGGTTAGGAGCCCCGCAGCGGAAGCAATCAAAGCAGGCGAGGAACATACCACAATGGCAATCAACAAACAAAGCATCACACACAAGAAGGCAATCAACCCTCTCAATCCCTTGGCCCATTGGCAGCAACCCTAATCTCGAATTACATCTCCTTAATTAAATAGGAGAAAATCGGAATTAAAAACTCCTTGCGCAAAACCGCGCGAGAAACCAAGTCCAAAAAGGAAACTGCCCGACAGGTCGGCAGATCGGTCGGACACCCCCACCGGCCGGTTGGCCGACCGGTCGGATGGCCCAAAAAGGCTCCAGCAACTTGCTATCTTCATCTCCAACGTGACCGACCGGTCGGTGATCTTCATGCAAGAAGGTTTGAGGCGTCCAAGCCCAACAGACATTACCACCTCTATGCTTGCGTTAACCATGTGATTTTCTCCGTTGGACTTGGGACCTCACCACTTTCTTTCTAACCATCCAGCCGTGCCATCTGCATGGTATAGACCATGGTCCATCTACAAAGGGGCCCATAATCTGGAAAGATCTGGATTGACATAGATGTACAAGGTGGCAATGGAACCACAGGTTGCCGAACAGACAGCATAGAGCCGAATACAAAAGTACGAGGAATGGCAGCATTATGGAATCTCTTTATATGCCTCGGGGCATCTTTGCCATGGATGTTGGAGACGCATAAGAAGCAAGATCTGAATAGCCAAAACGTGGAAGCTATCTTCGAGATTTCTACCTCGAAAGAGTCGTATGATATTCAAGCAGCTTATGACGCGGAGGATCGTCCACAACACCTTTGCCATGCAGCTTCATAAAACACCCATGCTCTGCCACCACCCTGTTTTATATGTAAACTCACTCCATCGACGACAACCATCATTTGAACCCTACATACAAAAGATAAGCCTTATAATAATCTAAAACTACTCTTAAGGTCGAGAGCGGATTAGGTGTTACTCTTACTGTGGGGCCCACCTTAATGAGCTTTTGTATATCCATGCCGTCCATCTTTTTCTTCAGAATGTGATCGCAAAAATTAAGCAGATCCAAATCTCAGGTGGATCATACCACAAGAAATAGTGGTGATTGAGTGACTCACCATTAAAAAATCCAAAGTGCCCATCGTAAGGTTTTCATAATGTTTATTTGCCATCCAACCTGTTGATAATTTCAAGAAGACATGGATGAAGGGACAATACAAATATCAGATTGATCCAAAAATTTTGTGGCCCACAAAAAGCTTTTAATGGTCATTCATCACTGTTTCTAGTGGTATGGTCCACCTGAGATTTGAATCTCATTAAGGTTTGGGATCACGTCCTAAGATGAGATTTAAAAACAGATGAACAGAGTTGATATACAAAAAATACATCAAGGTGGCCCCCACACGGATAGGGTCACACCCACTATATATATATATATATATATATATATATATATATATATATATATATATATATATATAATTTTTTTTTAATATTAATATTGTTTTATGTTAGTCATGCAACGCACAGACATGTGGTTAGTCACCTGATGCACCCACCCACATCAGTGGGGTTAGTGTGTCTCCTTAGCACTCCACCTGAGACCTGCTGTTGAAACGCCTTGCACTTGAGCCTGAGACCCGCCTGATATTTGAATCATGCTGATTTTTGTATTTTCACAGAGTGATTTTATTTGTTTTAAAAAAAAAAAACAGTAACAGTCTGAATCATTAAGGGCCCGTTTGGATACTATCAAATAAGTTATTTTTTGACCGAACTGAAGACGTTAAGTTACGTTTGGCACTTAAGTTCGGTTGGTAAGCATAATTGAAAAGTAACTTATGTCTTCAAAATTACTTATCTTAGTAAGTGTGTGTATATATATATATATATATATATATATATATATATATATATATATATATATATATATATTAGCTTTTTGTCTTTTGACTTTTAGTTATCTCACCTGTGCTCTTTTTTTTGGGTGGAGGGGTGGGGGTTAATACACACGCACACTGTTAGTCACCCTTCAATGTTAATTAACCACCCTCCAATTTGGCTTTTCTACTTATCTCTCCCAGGTCATGCTGCATATCAAAGTTCTCTCTCATGGTTCACTTAATTACTACTCTTTCAAACCGGCCATATCAAAGGAAACCCCACATGATGAACTGTACCATCAAAGGTAGTGCTCTATTTTGTTTTTTTTTGGGTTAGTACACATGCAAACTGTTAGTCACCCTCCAATGTTAATTAACCACCCTCCAATTTGGCTTTTCTACTTATCTCTCCCAGGTCACACTGCATATCAAAGTTCTTTCTCATGGTTCACTCAATTACTGCTCTCTCATACCGGCCATATCAAAGGAGGCCCCACATGATGGACTGTAGCATCAAAGGTAGGGCTCACACAGTGGACGCCCCAAATCAAAGATGGGCCCTACATTAATTGGTGCAAGATCCAATCCACCAATCAGGTTGATTTGATCTTCTAAATCTTTCTCAAAAATGGTTCTAGTCCACTCACCATGTGGACCGACTATTGGAAACAAGTGAATGGGTTAGAAAACTTCGGCCAAGTCTTCCATAGCCATGCATTTGTTTCGCAGACTGTGGTCCACCTGACTAGTGGATCAACCCAATTCTTGTGCCAGGGCATCCATATAGTGGTCCCATTTTGATGGATGGAATGTATCTTGGACCAATCGTGCAAAGCTAGCACATGCATGGCATGTACATGAGCTTTATTGCATGCACATGAGATTAGAAAAGCTCTTCCTGTTAGGAAATCTACCTCAACGCTTAGCTTTTTCTTTTCATGTCAATATGTTGCTTATTATATGTGGATTAGAATTTTATTTCCGAAAGGATACTTATCAATTTGTTATTACCAAACATACTTATTTACTTATTGGCTGATAAGTATGTTAAGCTGATAAGTATTTTGTTTACCAAACATACTTATTTGCTTAGGGCCTATTTGGTAAAACTTAATTCCACCACTTATATCTGAAATAGGTGTTTTTCAGTCATTTTTCAATATTCAGATTGTTTGGTAAATTCAAAACTTTCATACTTAATTTGAATTTTCATTGAAAAAATGAATTTATTTTTAAGCTTTACTCATTTGGCTTAATGCTTAAGATTGAATGCGGTAAGTGATTTTGAGTTAAAATATTTTAGAAAATAACAACTCTACCCTTTCTTACTTTTCATAGGCTTTCAACGCTAACTGCTTAGAAGTTAGGTTGGCGTGGCAAAGATATTTAGGCCCATCATGTGTATGTGTTATATCCACCTTATCCATCCATTTCGCCACATCATTTTAGGGCATGAAAAAAAATTAGGGCAGATCCAAAGCTCAAGTGGACTGCACCATAGAAAGTTGTGGGGACAATGAGGCCCATTATTGAAACCTTCCTAGGGCCCACCATGATGTTTATTTGCCATCCAATTGGTTCATAAGGACTCAAAGACCTATATGAAGGGAAAACACAAATATCGGCTTGATCCAAAACTTCCATGGCCCCTAAGAAGTTTTCAATTGTATGCGTTCAATCTCCACCAATTTCTATGGTGATCCATTTGAGCTTTGGATCTGCCTCTTTTTTTGGTTCATGCCTTAAAAAGATGTGGTGAATAGATGGACGGGGTGGATATAACACATACATCATGGTGGGGCTCACATAACTTTGTCATGGCAACACATAACCCACTTATGCGCGGTTCTTACGGGGTGTGGATGCATTGTTACCAAGTAACACGTTAGTGGGTGTTGCCCTGACCATGGCCCATCTCAATGTGTGTTTTGCTCATCCAAGTCGTCCATAAGTTTTTCTAGATCATTTTAGGGGCATGGTCCAAAAAATGAAGCATATCCAAATCATCCAAATCTCAAGTGACCACAAGATAGGAAATAGTGCTGACTGTAGGCCCGCCATTAGAAAATTCTTAAAGGCCACAAAAGTTTTTTTATCATGTGGATATTTGAGTTTTTCCTTCACCCATGTATGTGTTTCCTAATCAACGAGTTGGATGGCAAATAAATATTATAGAGGGCCTTAAAGAAGTTTTTAATGGTAGGCGTCAATCATTACTATTTCCTGTGGTGTGGTCCACCTGAGATTTGGGTATACCTTATATTTAAGTTCATACCCTAAAATAACCTGAAAAAATTGACAGAAGTTGTGGATATAACATATACATCATGGTAGGGTCTTACGGAACTTTGTTGTGTCAACTGACACCAATCTAATGTGCATTGTTCTATAGCACACAATCCTAATAAAAATGAACTAATATCTGTTCTCAAGTAACACGTTAGTGAGTATTGTCCTGACCATGGGCTCACCTTGATGTATGTGCTATCCATCCAAGCCGTATATCAGTTTTTTGGGATCATTTCAAGGAATAGTCCTAAAAATGAAGCATATCCAAATTTCTGGTGGACCACACCATAGGAAAGAGTGGTGATTGAATGCCCACCATTAAAAACTTCACGAGGGCCACAAAAGTTTTGGATCAAGCTCCCTTCACCCAGGTTTGTGTGACCTAATCAACACTGATTCAATGGCAAATAAACAAGACAAAGGGCCCTAAAAATTTCTAATGGTGGGCGTTCAATCACTATTGTTTCCTCTGGTGTGGTCCACCTAAGGATTAAATCTATGTCATTTTTGGGCTCTATAAAAGGTAGAATTGGGATAACAAGGGCAAATATGACAAATTTACAATTTTCAGACATTTGTAACTTTTATTTACCAAACAAGATTTATTAAAAAAGTCCTTATTTTCAGATAAATTACCAAACAGATATTCCAATAATTTTAAGTACTAAAATTCAGCCCTTTAAGTTTTCAGCACTTAAATTAATTTTCAGACCTTAGTTTTATTTTACCAAAAGGCACCTTAATAATTAAAAACCAAGATAAGTAACATATCTGATAAGTAGCTTAAGTAACTTACAATCCAAACAGGCCCTAAAAGACGACTCAGATTCAAAGGCAATTTGTACGATAGTAGATTCAAGAGACTGTAAGGCGGCAGTGTGCGGCCATTCATTGGGTGGGGTCCACCTTGAACATTTCCTGGCCATGACAATAGGCTGGGCCTTCGATGAGTATATAGAATCCAAACCGTAAATCAGGCGCCACCTCATGTTCACTGTAAAGCCCAAAACTTGGGCTAATCTAGAACTCAGGTGGGCCACACCACAGGGAACAATGTAAAATTCACTCCATCCCATTCTGCCGCTTCTGATGATTGGCTTGGATGGCAACTGAACGGCACCTTGAGCCCCACAAAGAATGTGAAAGTTTCCAGAGTGGGCAATCACCCTTTGCCCTTTTCTCTGATATTGCTATTTTTTTTTTTTTTACTGCCTTGGGGTAGATGGTCATTTATGGGCCTGCATTCATGCATCAATGATCCAAACCATTTATATAATGTGCCTCACAGTGGATGGCTGATAAATTATTATCATTATTTTTTTATTGGAAAGTTAATCATACCAATGGACCAAAAAGCAACAGTTGAAGGTCTATAATCAAAAGTTGTAAGATCAACGGCTTGATATAGTCCAATCCGGTTCCGAATATTCTTTCTTCTTTCCTCAGGTATTCAGAGTCCACAGTAAGGTCCATCATATAAACATTTCGGATCAATGAAGCATGAACTCAGGTCCAACCTCTATTCTTTATAGTCTGACCTTGCAACAGGCGGTCTTGGGGCTGGTTCGAACCTGGATTTGGAACTGGTTGTTTTGAGCCTATTGAAAATATTGATTTTTGCCTTGTCCAGGCCGGGCCCATTTCCACCCTTGCATGTATGGGAGCAAAGCTCTCATTCTAATGACTAGTGAGGTAAACTAGCTTCGCTCCTGCATTTGGACTTCAAATTCAACTTGCCTCACACATGAAAACAAGGCACAAGTGTGCAAGATTAGAGCCACTAGACGGGCAATCCCAACATGTAGATGCTGTATCTAGAACCCATGGGTATATGATCATTAGGTGGGCCACACCTCTAGTAAACAATGAAAAGTTAAGATAAATTGACCAGTGGCTCAAACGTCTGTATGCAGCCTATCTACTGATCAGATTGGCCTCTTTAGTATCGATAGGATGATTGCCTCATGACCCAGTGCAGTTTTCCATCCATGACTGGCTCCAAGTGATGAGGCAAGAGTGTAACTAGCAGTTCTCATAATAGGATATGCACATTACTCATGAGCCTCGAGTTCTTAAGAGTGGTGCCAGATGGTTCACTGATCCAGACCATTGATATGGTGGGACCCACTGTAGAAAGGGAATTGCTCAAGTATCCCCCTTTAACAGAACAACCCTTTGATCAATAGCATGTAAACACATGGTTAAGAAGAAAATACATCAATAATCCACACTCAATGGTCAAAAACTGAAGGTTGCATGCATCTATTCTCTGACCTTGGATCCCCTTTCCACCTTGGGTCCCATCGGATCAACAGTTTGAATTAACGCACAATGGGCACCACTTGTACAGACCCAAGGTTCAAGGATTACAAAATTCCTCTTGAATTATAACCATGTAGGCTCTAATTCATATCCCTCACATGCATTTCAGGTTGTTTTAACACTGACAACCAAAATAGCTAATGTCAACATAGTTAGTGGTAGCAGTCTCAATAGCTAATACAAACATAGTTAATAGAAGCGATCCCAATGGCTGGATATAACAACTGCATTTTACTCACATAACATGCTCTGCTGGAACTTCAGAAGGGAACAATAAGCATTTGAACTCAAATTTCCCTCACACCAAAAGCAACCCTGAAGACTTATTTATTAAGCAAAAGCAGTGAGTCAGGTATATAGGTGGATATTACTCACACGAACTGATCCATGTACTCATCTACGGTAGTGTATTTGACGTCGGGATAGAGCTGTGACGCCTCCACGCCGAAAGATGGTTCGATCTCAAAGTTGGTTTGGTCTCCCTTCACGAAGGTCGAGTGTGAAATCCCCATGATAATGTTCACAGGAAATGGAGATTCTGTGGTGAAGAAAGAATGGAGATCAGTCAAAGCTCCAATCTCCACCAAATGCTGGAGTTTGGCAGGAATGTAAATTGTAATACCACAAGCTATGGGTTTCTTAGATGTAACTGTCAAAGTGAATTGCATTAAAATTATAATATAAGAGGAAATAACCAAATTGCAAGTTCCTCATCAACAATCGCACCAAGGGTGTGGGCCCCAAATTGCAATTGCGTTACTTTTGAGTTGGTCTATAAATAAGCTTAAGTAGGATTTTGGGGCTACTACAGCATTTCAAATGGCAGGAACATCATTTGGTAATTTGTGATTTCCACTTTGATAAAAACAGTGTCTGCAATTCAATTCTCTTGTGGATCCAAATGCAACCTACAGGTTGTTCGGGCTGAACTGCTAATGCTTTTCATCATTGGTTCCTGTTATTTCTTCATTAACTCAGACAAATTGAACTCAGTAATCAAAAGAAAGATTTTCAGATTGATATTTGACAGTAGCATCTCAAATTCTAAATACTAGTGGAGTCCTCACTAACCTTGGATGTTCTTGAGCACTTGCTCCTCTGGCACATAAATCCTTTCAAGGGTCTTTCCGATCTTCTTCTCCCACAGGGAAACAAGATCATTGAAGGAGTAGATATTAGCGGGGGGTCTTAGATAGACGATCTTGTTCAAGGTTCTGGGGTCATCCACTGCTTTGATGGTGAATGTGCCAACGTCTTCTTCCTTGAGAAAAATAGCTGAAAATGGAAAGGCGGTGATGATCAGTGAGAAAAGAGACAGGCATACATCGAGGCAAGCTAGGAGATTTCACGTTTAGGATTTCCGGTTACATGCTACTCCTTGTTCTTGGTATTTGCAAATTAAGCATATATCGAGCAGCCTTTGGAGGTTAGTCTATTTTGGTACAGCATAACATCCATGGTGCTCAATTTGGTTCTTTTCCAAATTGAGCTCATTTTCCATTTCAAGCTGGTTTGATGAAGAAATCCAACCAAGCACACTGCTTGAGGCACAATTGGGATTTCCCAAACATCATAGGAAGGAAACACCGCCTGCTGGCATCGAAATGGCATGCAATAGGATTTGTAAACTTCTCAACACGCAGCCTTAAGCACAATGCAGAGCTCAATGGATTGTTCTAAGGTGGCCATGTTGAAAAACAGATTCAATGCCATTTTCAAGGTTATACATGTACTGATGTACATATCCCAGGTATAAGTATGCTTTAAAAAAAATAAGGTACAAGTATATAAATGAATGCACATGTGAATGTATGTAACTGATGTAACTTTGACCCAGACACAAGTCAATGTAGGATGTGGAGACAGTGGAAAAGCTGAGAGGTGGCACTGGAGAGGTAGATGGGATGTAAGACGAGTTCAATTCAATTCATGTCTGCAGGTACTACTTGTGTATAAAAGACTGTTATAAGACAGGCATGGGGAGGTTGTGTTGCTTGCCTTTGGGGTTCCCATCCCCTAAGATAACAACCTTGTCCCTGGGGGGAGTTGTGGCTCCCACCTGTGCCAATGACGGGAGGAAATACCCAGCAAAGCAGTTGGCAGACACGATTGTGTACGGTATCCCTTCAGCCTCAATAGCCCGCCGGATCTGAACCTTGGTTGCGAATGCACTCGCTGCCGGCTCAACTGCATGGACTCGATCCACGTCATTTCCAAACTCAGATGGGAGGAACCTCTGCAACACACACCCAGGTCTCAGATGTGTCAAGCATATAATTCAAAATACAACTGTTTGAAGATTAACTAGCTGCTAGGTCATGACTAAAAATGCTAACTGAAACCTTGAGATGTCACCAACCAATTGACCCCCTGTAAGTGTAAAATCATTGATGTCCCTTACCACAACTAAATGCATTTATTTTTATTCCCCCCTTTATCAATTCAACAAGCAGTTGGTT
Organism: Liriodendron chinense; assembly: GCA_003013855.2. Taxonomy (NCBI): domain Eukaryota; kingdom Viridiplantae; phylum Streptophyta; class Magnoliopsida; order Magnoliales; family Magnoliaceae; genus Liriodendron; species Liriodendron chinense. Next base: position 457,209 of record PVNU02000815.1, on the reverse strand, counting down.
AGCAAGCTACAGTCATATTTAAAACAGGGATATGATCTGGTAGCAGACGATGATAGTAAAAAATTGTTGTCTTCTCTTTTTTCACGGACAAGCGGATTTTTCTTCATCCTCTCTTTTACTCTCATGACCGTGTGGACAAGTCAAGAGTTCAATTATCATCATCCATATCCAATCTTTGGAAGATAATTAGGGCTGTGCATCGAGCCGAGTCAAGTCGAGGTGGGCCAAGCTTGGCTTGACTTGTCCGTGCTCTCCTCGAGTTCGAGCTCACCCTCGAGCTTATCATTGGAGCTTGCCTTGTTTGCTAAACCTTTCGAGGCGAGGTTGAGGTGAGTTAGTGGATCGAGTCAAGGCGAGCTTACCTTGAGTTGAGTTGAGCTTCCTCCCAACTCAATTTATTATAGTTTTTGCTACAAAATACAAATTAAAAGTCAACAATATAAAGTTCAAGAAGTTACACATATATTAGGGGAGAGTAGTATTTCTACAAGTGGGACCCCACCATTTAAATGGCCTAGCTATGATGGGTTTTTTCATAGGCCAGGTCACCCACGCATTGAATGCAGATCACTAGTAACATTTTCTGAACCATAGATTAACACAGTACATGCATAGCTCACTACATGAATGGACTGCCCTGATTATTGTGCGGACCATCTTCATGATGAGGCCCAGCTGATTCATGGATCAGATGCACCAGCTCGCTCGTAAAATTGCAATCAATAGCTGCATATAGTGTTTGGTCTTACCATAGCCCCTGTTTTGTAGATGTGTATGGTGTGTGGTCTCACCATAGCACCTGTTTTGTGCAGTGTGTAAAACACACAACCATTGTGTGCTCACCATGCTTTCTACTTGAAATTACTCAATCCATCAGGTATGCTCAACAAGGAATGTTCTTCCCCCCCCCCCAAACGTTTGATGGTTTTATATGTCCTAAGCTTGGACCCCAATGTGTGTGTGTGTGTGGGGGGGGGGGGGGGGGGGGGGAGAGAGAGAGAGAGAGAGAGAGAGAGAGAGAGAACCAACAAATAAGAAGATTGTGGTATTTTTTTTAACAAATATCTATAGGAAACGAGTCGAGTCGAGGTTGAGCTGAGTTGAGCTTGAATCGAATCGAGTCGAGTGACCCAATGCTTGAACTTGACTCGATTTCTGAGTCGAGCTCCTAAGTGAAGCTTGGCTTGACTCGTCCCACTGAGTCGAGGCGAGTTTTTTCGAGTCGAGTTGATCGAGTTTCTCGGGCTGACTTGGCTCATGACCAGCCCTAAAGATAATAATAAGATTCAACTGTGGCAGATTTTCACCAATTCAAAATAGGGTTCTCTTGTGAATGAAAAAGAACACTCCTATTTGAGAGAAAAAAAGGCTTCTAGCATAGATTATGGTTTTACAGTGTTAAAACAGCCAATTTATTGGGTCAGTATCAGTCCTGAGGAACCCAATGCGGGCCTGCAATATGGACCATTATGGTCACCAACAGGCCAAAATATTGTGTGATAATGGCCCATATATTTGTCCATTACCATTATGGCACACATACCATATTTAGTAGTTAAGCTATCGAAGTATTGGAATGATTTCAATGCCGTCGTTTACAAGCTTGGAAGTCAATTTAGATCAATGTAAGAACGAGCTATCCCTTATGACTTGACTCAAGTCAGTATATGAATCAGCCAATTTTTCCTAAACTCGTTTGAGTTTGCACTAACTTGGCAGATATTGACTGGTTGTGTGAAGCGATGAAGTTGGCAAAAACCTAGACTGCGAGGATGTGAATCCCTCTCACCAATAACACAGACGGGGCTCCTTACCACTAAAACAACATGTATGTCATCTACAAAGGTTGCATTACTTAATTAACCAAATTACTTTCCTGAAATGAAATCTACCATAAACCACATGAGCATACCCTCTGGCAAGACCCTTTTTATTATTATTATTATTTTGATGAATAGACCCTATAAGGATCTGTTATGGTCTAGAAAACATAGATAACATCTTCCTCAAAGGTCATAACATCAATGACAAGCCATGGATGGTTGACAAATAGTTGAGCAAGAAAGGAACATGGACCCGCATTTAACAGGTGAACTTTGCAAACATTCAGAGGGTGAGATTGCTCTGCAATTTCTTTATATCGTTTCACTAATACCAATAGTCTCTAACACCGCAGAAAGGTACCATTTGTAACGTAGATATGCTTTAGAAGGGTGGGTACCCATTTCTAGCTCGGTTGGTGATCTCTCAAAGCTCTCCTCAGAAATGAAAGAGAAGATTTAAACCATAAGTAACTGGAGAATATACAACAATGGTCTAGAAAAATGGAAAAATATAGTGTCAGTATCTTAGAATTGGGAAGAATATAGTCAAACCCCAACCATGGAGGGTGTATCAGGTCAACAATCCTAGATCAATGAACCATGGACTCCATTTTTTCCAAAATGGACAGATCGAGACAATTCATGTTCTGATGCACAAAGACCCTATAATTTCTGAAGTAATTATTATGTCTTAATTCACCATTCATCAAACCCCCACCATATCTTTTATTAGGATCTTGATTTTTAAAGATTTTATTTAAAATTCTATTCTTCCTCTCTTAAAATAGTATAACAAAGCTTCACTACGTTTGTAAAAATAAGTTCATTCGACAACATGGTGTGTGGGGCCTACCTTGATGACTGCATGGCATTTAATCAGTTCATCATGTGTGCCCCCTCATGTTCTCCTTGGCGGTGAAAAATCATTCTGATCTAAAACTCAGGTGGGCCACGCCCTGTAAAATCATGACTAAAACGCCAAAATCGCATGGTGTAGCCCACTTAAGTTTTTGGAATGGCCTACACCCACACCTTTGGGACTGTGGTAGATACGGTTAGTCACACAATGCACCCACCCACCGGTGGGGTTAGTGTGTCTCCTTAGCACTCGAACCTGAGACCTGCTGAAACACCTAGGTGTCTTCTAGCTGGGTTAGCAGGCGAGACACAGGACAGTGGTAGATTGAGTGAAGACAACCTCGTTTCAATGTTGAGGTCCTGGTATCGATTCCCAACGTGGGGGTGGCTAACATGATGTGTGACTAACAGTGTGGGTGTGTGTACCAACAGTGGGATTTGTGTACTAACCCAAAAAAAAAATAAAATGGAATGGCCCGAACTTTGGATGTCCATTCATGCTCGTGGATCTTCTAAATGGATTGGACGGCATAAGCAAAACATGATGGGCCACATACAATTTGGAAGCCTTTAATGGTGGGCCTCTACATCCCAAATGTTCCCAGTGGCATGTGGCCCACATGTGTGTAGGATTGGGCTTATTCTTGGGATATGGGGTGAACTTGAAGTGATGCACCTTATGGATGGTATGATGCAGTCCTAATATCACGGTCGTAGCTTTTGGATCTTATTTTAATCAAGGGAATTTTACAGAACAGTACCTCATAAACATGTTATTTATATCTCAGTACCTTTTCTAATTAAGTTTTCATTAAGCTACCTCATTAATCAAGTTATTGTAAACCAGGTATCTTCCATTAGTTTTCTCTAACGTCGTTTTAGAAAAATGATGAAAATGCCCACACAGCCTTTAACGTGGACGTGGATTGCATAATGTCGGCCCCACTGTGATGTATGTGTTTAATCCACGCTGTCCGTCCAATTTGACAAATCATTAGGGAAAGAGCCCAAAAATAAGGCAGATTCAAATCTTAGGTGGACTGCACCATAGGAAACAGTGGTGATGAATGCTCACCATTAAAAACTTCTTGTGGCTACGCAATTTTTGGATCAAGCTGATATTAAAAGCAGTGGTTATTAAGCAAAACCAGTAAGTCAGATATAGAACTTTGGTGGGCCATGGCAGAAGGAAACAATTTCCTCTCTTGATTTACCCCTCTCTCTCTGCTATGGCCCATCAGAGTTTTGGATCAGGTTGAAAGTTGGGCCCTAGGGGGTTTTGGGGTCCTTGCATCACATGGACAGTTCAGATTTTGGGATCACATCATGTATGATGACTTCTCAAAAAGTGCTCATGAGTTCGGGTGAGAATAGGGCTCTCAATGGAGCAGGTCAGATCCGAGATCTGATTCGATCTGAATCCTTATAATGCAGATTTGGATCTTAAAATAGGTCCGATTAGTTAAATGGACCAGATTTGGATCTTAAAATAGGTCCGATTACTTAAATGGACCAGATTTGGAACATATCCGAGTTCAATCCGAATCCGATTAAGATCCGACTCATTGTCCCCTTTCTGTATATGTTACATTCATGCTGTCCATCCATTTTACAGATTATTTCAGGCCATGTCTCAAAATTGAGACATGCCACTCTTAGGTCAACCATACTAATGTAAATAGTGGGATTTGCATAATTTTTCTACTAAATTAAATATATTATATTATATATTTTATATTATATATATTTTTAGATTTGTAATAGGGGTGGATTTGGACCTAGATCCGACCCAAATCCGATGGTTATATGGATTTTGGATCGGAAATGGATCTAACAATTTATACATGGATCGGATATGGATATCACCTTTTGGATCCGAGTTGGATCTGAATCCAATCCGAATCCGTCTATAGATATATGGACTTGGAGCCGGATCCAACGGGATCTGATCCAAATCCGACCCATTGAGAGCCCTAGGTGAGAACGGGTGCTCAGGTTAGGTTGGATGGCAAATAAACATCATGGTAGGCCCTAGGAAGGTTTTAAAGGAGGGCATCCTTGTGCCCACATTTTTTAGTGGTGTGGTCTGCTTCAGTTTTGGATCTACCTCTATTTTTGGATCATGCCTTAAAATAATCTCTTCAAATGAATGGGTGGTTTGGATATAACAAACACATTATCGCGGGGCCATAGAACTTGGTGACATCAACACAACACCAAAGTCAGTGATGTGAGACACAGCTCCGCTAGTGACCCTAACACCAGCCGACTGGCTGGTATCAATATCTGTGGGGCCAACATAATGGATGTATTTTAGCTGGACCACACCACAAGAAAAAGTGGGAATTGATGCTTACCATTGAAAAATATTTCGAGGGCCACAAAAGTTTCGGATGAAGCTGATATTTGTGTTTATTTTTCATCCACGTCTGTGTGACCTTATTAATAGGGACGGCAAATAAACATTACAGTGGGCCCTAGGACATTTTTAATGGTGGGCTGAAATCAACATGGTTTTCTTGTGGTGTGGTCCACCTGTAATTTGGATATGTTTTATTTTTGGGCTCATGCCCTCAAATGATCTTGTAGAATGGATAGACGGCATGGATAAAACACAGATGCCATGATAAGGCCAATAGAGCTTTCACACCAGCTATTGGCTGGTGTTGGGGTCACTGTTCAAACCGCTTACGTGGTGTGTTGTGCGGGGCGCCAACTAGGTGTTACACGGGGAACAGCATAGTGGGTGTTACCCCTGCCGTGTGGCCCACATGGCTGATATTTTGTATATCCACGCCATCCATCTGTTTCTCCAGCCCATTTTAAGGATGGGGTTCCAAAAATTATTCAGATCCAAATATCAGGTGGACCATACCACTAGAAACAGTGATTACTAAGTGTCCCACCATTAAAAACTCCAAAGAGCCCAGCGTGAGGTTTTAGTAATTTTTATTTGCAATCAAACCTGTTGATGATGTCAATAAGATCTAGATGAAGGGAAGATATAAAGATCAGCTTGATCCAAAAATTTTGTGGCCCACAGAAAGCTTTTAATGGTCATTCATCACAGTTTCTAGTGGTATGATCCACCTAAGATTTGTATTTTCTTAGGGTTCGGTATCACTTTTTAAAATGAGATGAAAAAACAGATGGACGGCATGGATTTATAAAATATATACCAATATGCCCCAGTCGGTTAGGGTAACACCCACTAAGCTGTTACCAGGGTAACATCTAATCCGCTCTCGTGTTGCGCACCACGCAATCCACTTCAATGGGAGAGTGGATTGCCTGCGACCCTACTTCAATGGGAGAGTGGATTGCCTGCGACCCTGGTCACATATCTCGAGCTGTGTGGGGCCTACAGAGATGTTCTTGAAAAATCCACTCCGTTCATCTATTTTGAAAGACCACGATAGGACAGTATTTTACAAATTAGGCAGATCTAAAACTCCTGTGGTCCATACCACATGAAACAGGTGGAGATTGAACGCCTGGCAGTAAAAAAAGTTTGTATCAGGATGATATTTGTTCATACAGTTATCTGAGCACATAGAGTTTATCTGAGTGGTAATAATTCTATGAACGGTTTGGATGGTATATAAACATCATGGTCAGCTCCAGGAAGGTTTCAATGGTGGACGTTGCTGTTTTCACTATTTTGGTGGTTTGGTCTACCTGAGTTTTGGATCTGTCTGATTTTTATAACCCTGTCCTATTGTGGTCTTTCAAAACAGATGGACGGAGTAGATCTTTCACGGACATCTGTGTGGACCCAAGGGTCACAGGCAATATGCTTCCCCCATATGGTATGGAAGCAGAATGCGTTGTGTGATGATCTATGTGTTATATCCAAACCGTCCAACTATTTGGCGAGATAGTTTTAGAGCTTGAGCCCAAAAATGAGGCAGATAAAAAACGCAAGTAGAGCATCACATATAGGAGCGGGATTGATCGTTTATCAATTTGATATTTGTTTTTTCCCCTCTTCTCGGTTTGTGTGACCTTACGAATAGGTTGGATGGTAAATAAACCTCATGGTGGTTTCAGGAAGGTTTCAACGGTGGGAATCATTGTTATCCTCATGCTTTATGTGGTCCACTTAAGCTTTGGATCTGCTTTATTTTTCCTATCAAGTCCTAAAATAATCTGGCTAAATAGATGAACAGTATGAATATGATACATATATCATGGTGGGGCTCACATACCTTAGTGACGTCGATACACTGCAGATGTTAGTTGTGCCTCGCACACTATGGAATCCACTTCCAAACAGACAGGGATTGCTACCTCTAGGGTCGTTTGACACCATGGAATTGGTGGTAAATGGTGGGAATTGGTAGTAAATGCATAAAGTATGTTTGTTTAGAGAGAGGTTTAACATCCTTTCAACTGTTTTGTATTCTTTGTTAAAAGCTATGTTTTTAAATCCCTAACGTCATCATCAGAATCAACCTAATGCTTGCTTTAAGAATTGGTAGGCCCCACTATCATGTTTACGTGAAATCCACCTCAATCAATAAGTGTCTCTTAAATTTAACCGTAGAGCCCCCAAAATTAGCTCAACGTGTGATTTATGGGCAATATCAAGGAAACAAGCCAAAAGAGAGACACCCACCCTTGATTTTTCAAGGCCCACCGTGATGATTTCATGAAATCCACTCCAGCTATTAGATACAAAGCTACAATATAGGCAAACAGACAAAAAATATGGCTCATCCTCAATTCATATGGCCCACAAGAAAGGAAATAATTTGGAAGGTGAGGATTATTGTTTCCTTTCGTATGGTCCACTTGAATCACAGAGCAATATGATATTTCGGCCCTATGACTCAAATTAAGCGACACACTTGGTGATTAGAATGGATTTTACATCAACATCATGGTGGCCATGTCCCACAACATTTCTAAGGCTACATGAAAATGATTTTAATTAGCTTCAAGAATTGGCATACCTCACCTTAATATTTATGTAAAATCTACTCCGATCACTAGGTGTGACACTCCATTTTAGCCATAAGGTCTAAAAGTTAGCCCAGTTTGTAATTTAGGCGGGCCATACGAAGCGAAACAATTGTGAGAGATCCCTTGTATGTTGTTTCCAATCATATGGTCCACCTAAATCACATACCGAGTTGAGATTTGGGACCTACAGCTAATGTGGATTGATATACTTGGTGATCAAGGTGGATTTCACATAAACCTTATGGTGGGCCGCTGTTAAAGAATTTAATGAAACGCATATCATACATGGAGAAAGGTGCCAAACACAAATTTTGGATTCACATGGAATCCATATGCATAGTGCCAAATACAACCTAAGATTCTAATTCACATGGATTCCACAGTAATTGTGAATTGGATTCCAATTCACATGGAATCCATGCTACCAAAAAACCCCTTAAGTGTTCGACCGGATCTTTATGGGCCCCACCATGATGTATCTATTTATCCACGTTGTCCATCCCTTTTCTAAGATCATGTTAGGGTATGGCCAAAAAAAGAGGTAGATCCAACTCTTGCATTTAATGCAACCCAAGTTTACTATTTGGTGTGGTCTACTAGAGCGTTGGATCTTTCTAAGTTTTGGTACAATACGTTAACACGATCTTAAAAAAGGGATGGACGACGTGGATAAATAGGTACATCGTGGTGGGCCCTCACAGAGATATGGTCGGATGCAGTCCATGTCTCTTCCATTGTTATTGTTGGTAGAAAAATCCTGGTAACTTCTCCTCTTGGGAGATGTGCCTGTTCGCTCGTCGTGTTAGTTGTTATATCGTCACATCTAGTAGCAATGTTGGTATTGTTTCGAAGCGCCTTCATATAATGCTCTCAAAGCTGGCTGCTATTCCCATGAACTCACTCTTCCATTTCATCACTGAGACTCAAATTGCTAGCTTGCTTTGATTGCCAAGCCCAAGTTGTGGGTTCTACTTAGTCCCTTGTGATAGGCTTTCCTCTTTCTCCTTTTTCTTCCCTTCTTTTCTTCTCTTTTCTCCTTTGCGCCTGGGGTGTGGCTTGCTTCTTCTTTTACTTCTTCCTAGGGGTTTGCTCTACTTGCTTTTAAAAAAAAAATTATGGGGAACGAATTAGGTGTTACCTGGATAAGAGCTTAGTAGGTGTTACCCTTACAGTGGGGCCCACCTTGATGATTTGTTATATATCCACTCCCTCCATCTGATTCTCTAGCCCATTTTAGATCAATTTTCCAAAATTTAAGCAGATCCAAATCTCAGGTTGACCATACCACATGAAACGGTGGTGACTAAGTGCCTCACCATTAAAAATTCCATAGGGCCTTATTTGCCATTTAACTTGTTGAAAATGTAAAAAAGATCCGAATAAAGGGAAAATACAAATATTTTCTTGATCCAAAACTTTTATAGCCCATAAAAAGCTTTTAATTGTCATTCATTACTGTTTCTAGTGGTATAATCCACTTGAGATTTGGATCTTCTTAAGGTTTTGGATGGCCACCTAAAATGAGATGGAAAAACAGATGTATGGTGTGGATATATAACAAATGCATCAAGGTGGGCCACACATGGTTTGGGTAACACCCACTTAGCTGTAACAGCTAGAGGTGGCAATAGGTCGGGTCAGTTGGGGTCGGGTCGCTTTCCACCTCAACCCTAACCCGACCCAAATTGAATTCGGGTTGGATTTTCCCAACCCTTACCCAACCCAAATTAAACCGGGTCGGGTCGGATTGACCCGCATTTTAATGATCAACTAACTAATTTGTAGATTAAACTGAAATCATATCTTATTTCAAGCCCCAATTTGAATAAAAATACTAAGAATTCCCAAGAAAGACTTACTTAATAGAGGAATTTTACTAGATTAATTCACAACTAGACTTAAATCTTCAGCTACCAATGTCTGCCCAACATTGCTCATGAATCTGACATGAATAGTCATGGATTAGACTTCACCTCAAACTGGACTTAGTGAGTTTTGTTGAGTCAACTCAGCACAAGTTACAACTAGTTTCAACTAGATTGAACTTCAAGAGCAAGGATATATGATCATGATCAATCCTAAATAGCTGAACTCAATCAGACATTCCTCGGATCATGAACAACTTCTATCAACTAATATGAACTAAGCATAGAACGAGTTCGACTCGGTTTACCACTCGGTAGCAAACCGAGTAGATCATAGATTTAACAGAAAGATGAAATGGCTGATTATCTTACCTGTACCTCAACAGCAAGAACTCTATGAATGCAGCCCAGCAATGACCTCAGTAGCAACAACACTGCTGGAGAAGAAGACCTAGCCTCCAATGGTGAAACGTCAACTGTCGGTTTTCTTTCAATCCAACAACTACGAATAGAATCATTTCGAAGAGTTTAGGAAACTATGAGATTTCAGCTCCAACCCCTTTTAATGGACATATTTATATGGTTAACAGGAGATTTAGGGTTTCTGGATGCAAAAAAAGGAGAAAAATGGAAGAAAAATCCTATTTATATGATGGCATTCTCAACCCTAATCTGGGTGGACATTGATGGACGGCTAGATAGCTTGCAACTAAGGGTTATGAATGGCTCAGATTTGCTCGAATGCATTGTTACGGATCGAGGTTAATAGGGAAATAAACGGAGGTGAGAGAAGAGAAAACGGAATATTTCTGTTTTCGGATCCCCTATCCGCACACGGAACTTATATGCGAAACAATGGTTATACACATGAGCGTCCACACCTGATATCAATTGAGTTCTAGTTTAAAATGTTGCTAAAAATTGATAAACGGTTTGGATCGAGCCAAGGTAGGCCACATTGGTCTCAGTCGTTAGGCTTTGAAGGACCTTAGAAACACAAAATCAATTACCCAACAACATCTTTGGCTTCTAACTATGTACACCATACAACAATACCTTCAATGAAATACCTGGGGTTTGCTAGACTCCCATGTCTGAACCATATGAATGGATTGGATTAGTCAGACTGCTGTTCGAAAGTAGGCCACACAATCTTGAAAACGGACAACGTCTGTTTGAGACGTTTCAACAAAAATGGAGGGAGAAAAGATTTTCTCTCGGTTTTGGTTTTGATCGGATCAACATATGTTGACCGATCCACCCAATTCGGTGTACAACATGTGCACCAATTGTTAGTGCACGCTCACCAACAAAAATGGGCCCCACTTTCATCAAAAGTGAAATCCACTCCATCCATCATCCAACAGTGTGTGAGAAAAAAAAATTATATTATTTAACTAATAAGAAAATCAATATATAATAGTCTACTTAACCCCTATATGATTCGATTCGGGTCGGGTCGGGTCGAGTCACCTTTAACCCTAACCCGACCCATAAAATTCTGGGTCGGGTCGGGTCAACCCAAAAATTGAATTTAGGTCAAATTTTCCAACCCTAAACTGGAAAAAATCGGGTCGGGTCGGGTCGGGTTAGCGGGTCCGGTTGAATTTTGCCGGGTCTAGTAACAACTAATACGATCATGGTTGCCGTTGGGACCGACTTTCTCACGTTCGTTAATGTGAAATCGGATCGCCTAACGAGTTACTCACCGCACTCTTATCGTATCGAGTAAACTCTGTTGGGACCACCGTGCATGTATGTGGTTTATCCCCGCCGTCCAATTGTTTTTCCAGTTCATTGTAGGGGTTGAGCCTAAAATTGAAGCATATCCAAAGCTCAAGCAGACCATCCCACATGAAACTGTGGGAATAATGATTTCCACCGTTAAAACCTTCCTAGGCCTTACAGTGATGTTTATTAATCATCCAACCTGTTCATAAGATCACACATGCATGTATGAAGGGAAAACACAAATATCAGCTTGATCCAAAACTACTGTGTACTCCAAGAATTTTTCAACGATAGACATTTAGTTCACACTTTCCTGTAGTGTGGTCCACTTGAGCTTTCGATATGCATCTTTTTTGGGATCCAGCCGTAAAATTATCTGTTAAGATGGACGGACGGAGTGGATGAAATAATTAAATGACGGTGGACCCCACAGAGTTTATTCAGTAATCATTACACAATCCGCTTCCGTTCAATGTAATGGGCGTGGTTTGAGTGGATCCCTGTGGGGGCTACTGTCATGTATGTTCCTTACCTTCACACTTTCCATCCATTTTGAAAAAAAAAAAAAAATTTTAGGGAATGATCCAAAAAAAAAATGAAGGGGATCCAAATCTCAGGTGGGCCATAATACAGAAACAATAGTGATTGAATCCCCACCGTTAAAACTTAATGGGAGCCACTGGAATGTTTATTTGCCATCCGACCAGTTGATAAGGTCACAAAGACGTGGATGAAGGACCACACAAATATCAGCTTGATCCAAAACTTTTGCGGCCCACGAAAAGTTTTTAATGGTCGATTTCCACCGTTTGCTGTATTTTCGGATCATGCCCTAATATAAGTTTTCAAAACGGATGGACGGCGTGGATGCGAGACAAATACATCATAGTAGGCCCCACGGTCAAGGATCCCATCCACGTCGGTGGATCCAGGCGATCGACCGAAACCGCGCCTCAATGTAATGGACGCATTCTCCATTGTAATACTCCACCCATTATCTTACATTTTTTTCTTTTCCTTGTTGTGATTTTCGTAATTTAGGGTGCGTTTGGCTGTACCAAATATCATGACATTCCATGTCCCGTCAGTCCAATTTGGTGCAAAATACAATGACATTTCACAAACTGCTGTGCAACAAAACACACCCTGAAATTTGGATCTTCTAGAGAGAAGGAGAGGAGTAGGGTTTAAGTTTACCTTAACATTTCCAGCTTCTTTAATGGCGGCAATGATCTTTGTCTGATCTGCCGTCTGCCCACTGCCTACTGGAGAAATGACAACATCGACCTGCTTTATGGCCTTCACCAGGCTCCCATGATCATAAATATCTCCCTAAAAAAGGTTTTTTTAAAAAAAAAAAAATCTCATCCATCAACGAATATCTCAGCTAGAAATTGAAAAGACGGAGAGCTAGTAAGTGCCCTTACGTAGAGCAAAGTGACGCCCTGGTTTTTGAAATTCTCGATGAGTTTCGCCTTCTCAGGATCGGAAGTGGTGCTTTCTCTGATCAGAGCAAACGTGGGGTGACCGGATTTCGCGCTCGCTTCAAGGATGAACTTTCCGATGTAGCCAGTCCCGCCGATGATCAGGATCTTGCTTTTCTCGGCCATTTAGAAGCTTTTCCGGCGAGGAAGGACCTGAGAATTCGATTCCCTTCCAAAAGTACTGAAAGATAAGGCCGTAACAGAGTCATGTGCTCCTCCATTTTAATTTAGTGGCGGATATTTTTGCACGTGGCCTGTACCCTTTTGTAGCGGCTTCGCTGCTTTACCCGGTAACGCCTATACACTTATCCTTAGAGCTGTTTCGGCAGTGGTATCAAAGATGGGCGCGAATTAGGTGTTACCCCGGGAACAGCTTAGTGGGTGTTATCCCTAATCGTATGGGGCCCATATTGATGTAGTTTTTATATATCTACGCCGTCTATCTATTTTTTCATATCATTTTAGGCTGTGATCCAAAGCCCTTCGAAGATCCAAATCTCAGGTGGACCATACCACTAGAAATAGTGATGAATAACCATTTAAAATGTTTTGTGGGCCACAAAAGTTTTGGATAAATCTGATCTTTATATTTTCCGTTCATCAAAACCTTATTGACATTATCAAGAGCTTGGATTGAAAATAAACATTGCCAAAACCTTACGAGGGGCTCTTTGGAATTTTTAATGATGGAGCAATCAATCACACTATTTCTAGTGGTATGGTTGACTTGAGATTTGGATCCGCATAATTTTTGGAACCTCATCCTTAAATGGTCCGTAGAAACGGATGGACCGTAGTGGATATACAAAACGTCATTCATGTGGGCCATACAATACAGGCAACACCCACTAAGTTGTTCCCAAGGCAGCACTTAATTGGCGCCACAAGGTGGGATTATAGCGTTTATTGCTCATTTATTAACTGGGCAGACAATACCATGAGATTAGCATTTATTGCTCATTTATTTGTTTATTTATTTGCTCATGAATTACAATCAATGAACCACATTTTATAATTGATGTTGACTACTTATGTTTATATGCAGCTTAAATGTCTATTGTAAAAGGCATCAATGTGGGGCCCACAACTATGATGGATTTAGAATTCATAAAAAATTTAGGAAAATCCATCATTGGCATTGGAATACCTGATTCTAGGATTAATTCAAACCTTCTTCCGTTATTAAAAAGGATGAAATTCGAACGGACCAAATGCAATTCCGTATCACCTAATCCCATCTATTATCGTTGCCCAAACAAGCCTAAGTGCATGTGGCTCAACTTGATTTTTTAATTTATTTGTGTGTTAGTACACACATCCCCACGGTTAGTACACACACCCAATTAGTCACAATTCAATGTTAGCCACCCCCACGTTAGGATCGATACTAGTACCTCAGTGTTGAAACGAGGTTATCTTCACTCAGTAGCCACCATCTATTTTACCATAGCATTTTTGTACACGTTCCAAAACTACAAGAAAATCCAAATCTCAAGTGGACCATACCACATAGATGAATGACCATTAAAAACTAGGCCACTTACATTATCAAGAGGTTGGATGGAAAATAAACATTATGAAACTTTACCATATGTACTTTGGAATTTTTAATGGTGAGGCACTTGATCATCATTGGTTTCTGGTCCACCAGAGAAAGACAAATTTTTTGCTACACTATCATCTCACCCAGTCTCTCAGATTTTAATGTGGAGAGAGAGTCTCCCTCCTCTCCTCTCTATCTCTGCCGAATGGCAAGCAACGGATAACGATTTCCTACGAAAGCCTTTGGTAAGAAATTACTGTACTGAGAACTTAGGTGCCCATCGTGATGTTTGCGAGAAATCCACCTCGTCCATCCATTTCGTGAGCACATTTTAGGGCGTGCGATAAAAAAGAGCCGGATCCAAGACTCAAGATGGTTGAAAAGGTGAGGATTGAACATCCACAATTGAAATATTCATGGGGCTACAAAAGTTTTGAATCAATCTAACATTTGTGTTTTCAGTTTCGTCAAATAGGAATGACATTATTAATGGTATGGATGACATATAAACATCACTGCTTCCCTCCCCCTTCTCCCTTTCTTTATCCATTTTTTCGTTGTCGGTGCCTTTGCATATAATTATCTTTGACCCTGTTCCTTATCTTTCTCAAGTTCCGTATCTTTTTCTTATGTAGCTACTGCTACTGATTCCTATTCTCCTTATCACAACGTGGATCTAGGGATGTTTCATCAGTAGTAATTTCTGTATCCACCTTTTCCTTTAGTAAGCCCACTTGAGTCTTGGATTTGGTTCATTTTTTGTCTCACGTCATAAAACAAGCTCACAAAACGGATGGATGTGATGGATTTCTCACAAACATCACTATGGGCCCTACCTAGTTTTCCAATGCAGGAACTTCATGTGAGAGGCTTTTGTAGGAAATCCGCATGCCTTGCTTGCTATTCCGGGGGAGAGAGAGAGAGATAGAGGAGAGAGACTCGCACTCTTGGATTAAAATCCCTTCGGTAGCATAGGCAAGCTATGGGTGTAGCAAAAATTTTCTCATCTAGATCTACATGATTTTTTAAATCACGTCCAAAAACAGGCTAGAGAAATGGAGGGACAACGTGGATATAAAACACATCATCAAGGTAGGCCCAAGGTAAGAGTAACATCTTACTTAGGTAACAGCTAATCTACTCCTGTGCTCGGACAAAACTTTCGGATGTTGATTGCCTTTCCAAAGCATTTTGCAGTAACTTCCTGCGATGGGAATATGAATGAGGGCACCATCATGTTTGTGAGAAATTCACCTCATCCATTCATTTTGCCATATCCTGTTAGGCCATGGTCTCAAAATTAATGCTGATAAAAAAATACAGTACCACAAGGAAAACTAGTTAGGGAAATGCTTGAAAGAATGTAATGTTGTGCCCTCAAAGGGGTTTGGCTAATGTATTTATATCATAAGAAGACAATTATATAATAACCCTTTGTACATATAGATATTACAATAATAACCTTCATATTCCATCATCCCCCCGCAATCGAAGCGTAAACATTGAGATTGGATTTGAGAAGCTTGAGAAGTGTTGAACTTAAACCTTTAATAAAAATATCAGTAACTTGAGATTCGGTAGGGACATAACGAACCAGAAGATCTCCCATGGCTACTTTTTCTCGAACAAAATAAAAATCAATTTCAATATGTTTGGTGCGAGCATGAAAAACTGGATTTGTTGTGAGATAGGTAGCACTGACGTTGTCACAATATATAGTAATTGGCGAGGATAAGAAGACATGAAGATCTCGAAGAAGTTGACAAATCCAGATTGTGTCAGCAACGACATATGCCAATGAACAATATTCAGATTCTGCACTGGATCTAGAGACGATTGTTTCTTGGCCGACCAGTAGATTAGGTTTCTGCAGAGGAAAAGACAAAACCAGTGGTAGAGCGGCAAGTATCTGGGCATCCGGCCCAGTCAACATCTGAATAGGAAGATAGAGAAAGAGTAGAACCCTTGTAGAGAAATAAACCATGATCAACTGTCCCTTTTAGATATCGTAAAATGCGTTTTACAGCCTGAAGATGTGGTTCTCATGGAGCATGCATAAATTGGGATACTACATTGACAGCATAGGCGATATCGAGCTTAGTAAAAGTGAGATATTGAAGATTTCCAATCAGTCGACGATACATATTGGGATCAGTAATAAGATCACCATCATGTGATAGATGAGCATTAGTGGCAATAGGAGTAGCAACTGGTTTAGAGGAATTCTTACCACTCCGAAGTAACACTTTTGATGCATATTTTGTTTGTGAGAGAAGGATACCTTGAGAGGTGTAGCTTGCTTGAATGCGAAGGAAATAATGTAGTGAGCGCAGATCTTTCATAGAGAATTCAGACTGGAGCTTTTGAATGATGGAAGAGATAAGAGAAGAAGAACTTCCTGTAAGAATTATATCATCAACATATAAGAGAAGAAGCACCATATGAACCGATGAATTAAGGATGAACATGGAAGGATCCGCTTTGCTGCAAGTAAAGCCAATATTTAACAGGTAGCTTGTAAAACGTTGAAACCAAGCACGTGATGCTTACTTTAAGCCATAAAGAGCACGTCATAGTCGACAAACGTAATCTGGTTGATCAGGATGAATAAAACCAGGTGGTTGATGCATAAAAACTTCTTTATGTAGATGTCCATGCAAAAACACATTTTTAACATCCAGTTGTTTTATTTCCCAAGATCCCATTACAGCAAGAGAAATGACAGTGCGACTTATAGTTGGTTTGACAACTGGGCTAAAAGTTTCATCAAAGTCAGTCCCTTGATGTTGTCGATATCCTTGCGCTATTAAATGAGCTTTATAGCGTTCAATTTGACCATTAGCCCTATGCTTCACCTTGAAGACCCACTTGCAGCCAATTACATTGTACGTCATAGAAGGTGGAACTAAATCCCATGTCTGATTTTGTAAAAGAGCATTATATTCGTCTACCTTGACTGCTTTCCAATGAGAATGTTTGATAGCTTAAGAAAAAGATGTGGCTTCATCTGAGCGTGATGAGACATCCTGATTTGAGGTCATGAGAGCAGAGAGCGAGGGTAAAACACGTGGTTTTCTTGTTCCAGTCATTGAACGAGTAACTATGGAGTGATGTTGGGATATAGAGGAGGGAAGGGAAGGACCCGATTCGAACGTGATTGTTGGGTCTGATATGGGAGGTTCATGTAATACAGAGGGGGAAGTTGAAAGATTTGGCGTGTGGGAGGTTGTTGTTTGAGATGAGCTAGTCGGCTGAGATTGAGAAGAGGAATGAAGATTTTTCGTATTAGAGGATTTCGGATCCGTTTTTATTGGTAGGCAAGATGGAACCAAAGTTGAAGGATTAGTGGTTGGATTGGATCGTTGCGAAATAAGTGAGGAATACAAGGGTGTAGAATTTTGAGAATCGAATATTGGGGAAGAATAAGTAGGAGTAGATTGTGACATAGATTGCAGTTGAGGAATATGAGCAGCGGAACGAATGTTGATATTTTGGAAAGATGGACTAGATTGGAAATCTCTATTGGATTTTTCTAGTGAGCATTCATGTACGGAAGCTGAAATCGGAGGAAGAATATGTTGTTTCACACGACCGGGCATCAAAGATGGAAAGAGATCTGTCTGGTGGATAGGATCAGACGATAAAAGAGGAGGTAATTGTGTCGGGTATAGAGAGCCAGATGACAAAGGAGGAGCTAATTCCGTCGATTGAAAAGAACCGGATGAAAAAGGAGGAGTGGATTACATTTGTTTAAGAGAAACGGACGAGAAAGGAGGAGTGGATTGCGTCTGGTAGAGAGAGTTGAAGGAAAATTTCGGTGGAGAGTCCCTCTACTGTGTAAAACCGGACGAGATTTGAGGAGGAGAATCCCTCTGCCGTGTACAATCGGACAAGAATTGAGGAGGAGAATCCCTCTGCCGTGTATAACTAGACGAGATTTGATTTGGGTTTGGTATATCATCGGACGAAGAATTCGAGCGCCGGATGTACTATTGTATAGTAGCGGACGATGAAAACAGGCTGCGATGGTTTTGCTGCATATCACCGAATGGAGAAGACGAGATTTGATTTGAATTTTATATAGGATCGGACGAAGAATCTGGGCCATGGACGAGTTGTTGTATAGCAGCGGACGATAATGATGGGTTGTGAATCTTGTGAGATAATGTCGAACGTTGATCTAGGGTCCAAAGATTGAAAGGTGGATTGTTTAAAAAATGAACGGCTAACAATAGAGGACACATCTAACTGTGACATATGGGGACTGGGTATCGAAATTACAGAGAGAGAATCTGGGTAGATGGATGAAGATTATGTCCAATTCATATCTTGACCGTTGAGAAGAATAATGGGACAGAAACTTCTCTTATGGAGACAATTTTGAAAAGGGAAAAGTATTTTCATAAAAAACAACATGACGAGAGAGAAAAACTTGATTGGTAGAGGGATGAAAACATCTATATCCTTTATAATTTTCCGAAAAATCAAGAAAAACACATGGAAGACTCCTTTGATCAAGTTTATTGTGCATTGTGGCTGAAAGATTAAGATAACAGAGGTATCCAAAAGTACGTAGAAGAAATAGATCATGAATCGAGTTAAACAATAACTGAAAAGGAATTTTGTTTCCCAAAGTACGAGAAGGCATGATGCAGGACAGCCCGAAATATGATGCATGCTCATGAACACAATTATTCAGCGGAAATAAAAGCAATAATAATAATGAAATCTAGCATCAATCATCATAAACTAAGAAAATCATAAAGGAAACATGCAATGGGACGGGCCATCATCACAACCATGGAGTATGGGATTCAAGTAGCGTATAGGTTGGATCCGGCGAGGGATGGAACCTCCCGATCTTGCATGGTCATACCCAATCGATCAATGATGATCACTAGTCCGAAGAATCAGAAAGTTTCTCGGATTAGGGATTTGAGAATTTGGGGGTTTAGGGTTTAGATCGATTCTCAAGGTTTAGATCTTGGGGAATAAACAAAACAGAAGTTTAGAAGGATAATAATAGAAGATGAAATACCTAGAAGAAGTTGGAGGGGCACAAGAAGAATAGAGAAGAAGGAGATCAAGGAAGAAGAAGAAGCACCATGAGAGAGGGAAAGAGGAAGGAGGCAACCAAAGGTTTGCTCTTTTTCATAAATCAACAACTAATAAAAAAGGTTTAGGGCAACACCCTTATAAAATTCAGAATCAGCATAATTACCAAAATACCCCTACTAACAAAATTTCTAAAAAAAGACATTTGCAAGAAAAAAACGTACCCACACTAACCCAAAACTCAAATAAGTAAAAAATGCGTAAAATAAACTCAAATCTAAGATGTCCAATGCGCTCCAATGATGGTGTGATGAAAGTGGGCCACGACGAACCAACGGTCCGATCACATCATCATCACGATCCAACGGTCCGATCATATCTCCTCCAAGCAACTCACACATGTCTTCCCAAGGTGGGGTCTTTTCAAATGTCTCGGACTACATGTGTAAGGTCTTCAATGCTCCTCAATCATCGCCTAACCACAAGGAAGATGCTTGTGGTGGGCGCTTTCTTCGCCGATAGACTTTGAAGGCTAGATGTCCGCATCAAGGCAACCGATTGATAATGTAAATTGCATAATTGAGGGCCTCTACCCAAAATACTTTTGATAAATTTGCTTGAATGAGAATGAAACAGATCATTGCAGCAATCGTTCGATGTTTTCTTTCGGCGAGATCATTTATTGGGGAGTGTGTGGACACGGAATTTGATGATGAATACCACACATGTTAAAATGACTTTTAAAATGACCATTCAAGAGCTCACCACCACCATCAGATTGAAAATGTTTAATTGTATTGGAGAAAGTATTTTTCACAAATTTTTGAAAAAAAACAAAATTCACTAAAAACTTCAGATTTCAATCGTAAAGGAAAAACCCATAAAAATCTAGTGAAATCATCAACGAATAGAACATAATATCCAAACCCTAAGACATATTTGATGAAAGATTGCCATACATCAGAATGGATTAAAGAAAAGGGGAAAAATGTGCGAGAATCACTTTTATTAAATGATAATCAAGAATGTTTGCCGAGTTGACAAGCATTATAAAGAGTAGAAGATAAAGTAGAAGAAGATGAAGCCATAACAAGGAGAAAAAGAAAGGATCGTGTAGAGAAGGAGCCCAAACAATGATACCATGAAAGAATGTAATGCCGTACCCTCAAAGGGGTTTGGCTAATGTATTTATATCATAAGAAGACAATTACATAATGATCCTTTGTACATATATATATTATAATAATAACCTTCATATTCCATCATTATATACCATCCATACCTGTCCTAGATTTACTGTCATCTACCATCCATACCCTCAAAGGGGTTTGCCTACTATTGAAACCTCCCTAGATCTACTGTCATTTTTAATTATATACCATCCATACCTGTCTCAAGGTCATTTCGGATGACAAAGAAATATTAGCATGGTGGCACCACAAATGTTTTAGTTGTGAATGGTCAATCCTCATTGTTTCCTATCTTGTGACTTGCTTGAGTTTTGAATTTGTCTCATTTCAAGCCCATATCCTTTCAGGACATGATCTAGAAAAAAAAAAAAAAAAAACGAATGGATAGGATAGGTTTCTAATAAATATCACGGTAGGTTCTACTAAGCTATCATCACAAGAAGTTCGAGCAAAAGGCTTTCACAAGGAATCCACTATGAAAATTGCTTTTATCCTCTCCCTTTTCCAATGTCAAAAATCACTTATCAAGAAAACTAACAGGATCCGTAGGTAATTTCTGTGGTTATCTGGAGATATGGGTGGCAAGTAATTCCTTTGGTCAAATGGAGCGAAGTCGGTAATCCTTACTCCCAAGGGAGGCTAATATTAGAAAATTGGAAATGATGAATATTGCACTCCTTGCAAATGGGTGTGGTGGTTTTCCAATGAAAAAGAGATACTGTGGGGACAGATTATTGTGGCAAAATACAGGTCGACTTCTCAGGGTTGGTAGACTAATTAAGCAATCTTTTATGTACCATGTTTCCTTCCTGTGAAAAGGAATTGCTAGAATTGCTTCTTTTGTTTTTTAAAGATGCAAGTTTGTTTTAGGAGATAGGGGGAACATCAATTTCTGGTTAGATCGGTGTGCAGGTAACTGCTTCACATTAGCAGATTCCTTTCTTGATTTGTTTGCTGCTTCCATTAATTCAAATGTCTTAGTTCGAGATTGCTTTCAGATTATTGATGGAATCGAGATGTGGATCCCCTCGACTAGACGACGGTTGTCGAACTATCAAGTCCAGGAGTTGACCCAACTTATCTCTTGTTTGCAGCATTTCACCGTGTCTCCTAGAGCAGAAGATGGTATCAATTGGATTCCTTCGAGGTCAGGGACTTTCTTCATCAAATCCTTTTACAACTCCATGTTAACGCAAGATACCTCTTCCTCTTCAACTCACACGGTTCCTCTGTGGTCTTATGGTGCTCTTCCCAAAGTCACAACTTTTGTTTGGCTTGCTGGAAGGAACAACATCCTTACGACTAACAACCTTAGGAGAAGGGATTTCGTCACTCCAAACATCTACCTCCTTTGTATGAATGTAGAGGAGTCGGTGCACCACCTTTTCATCCATTGCTTGTTTACCAGTGACATCTGGTGGAGTTTTCTGAGGCTTACTAATGTTTCTTAGTCTATGCCTTCGTCTTTGGAAGCTCTATTCCTAAATTGGCACGGTGATTTCGGTGGTGGTTTGGGTAAAAGGAAGTGGAGAGTTATCCTTTTGGCGGTGCTGTGGGTTATTTGAGTGGAAAGAAACAACTGATGTTTCCACAACAGTAAAATATCTACTATGGGTTTCTTTTTTTTCTAGAGTTCTTTGCCTCTTCAAAGAGTTTTTTCTGCTTGTTTTCTCTCTGTTTATGCTTTTCCTTCTTTTTTCTTTCCTTTAATTCCACAACAGTTAAAAAGAAGAAGAAGAAGACGAAGAAGAAAGAAAGAAAGAAAGAAAGAGAAGACATAGAGATGGACACAAATTAGGTGCTACCTGTTGGGAATAAAACGCCGGCAACGGAAGCGAAAGCCGAACACACATAGCAGAATATTGCGATCAAACGAGAAACACAATGCAACCAATTACACAAGCATTCAACCACAAGAGACAATTCGATTTTACTTGGAAAAACCTCTCAACGAGTAAAAAGCCGCGACACAAAGCGATCCACTATGATTCAAAAGATTATAGAGATTGACAGCCCACAAGCAAGGAAAACCTAGAGAAAACCCAAGCTCTCTCTTTCTTAAAACACTCTCCCCTCTTCCTAATACACTTAGGAAACCTTGGATACCTTGGCATACCTCTAAGCCCGAATTCATGCCATATATATAATAACTAACCCCAAAATAGAAACAACTTACGTAGATTCACGTAATTGTGTAAGAAACCGCGTATACGACCGATCGGATTGGTAAAAAATAGTCCAAAGGGGAAACTACTAAAAACGCCATGCTAGCCTCAATAGACGACCGGTCGGCCTCCACTCTGATCGGTAATGACAGTCTAAGGAGTGCACAGTTTGAAGGCTATTCCAATTATCTACACCGAGGCTTCAAACGTCAAATTAAACCATCATCACTTTCTTCATCATTTCAACTTCAACATAGCTCCACCGCTTCTCGTGTCTCCATCAACCCCATCCTTACACTTTTACGCCCTTTTTCGCTCTTCTCATGTGACCCTTGGGCACTTGTCATATATGAGAAATCGTAGATCCTGTTGTCGATCCCGCAGCTTCATCATGAAACACACTCCCGATTAACTTGTAAAGATGGCCACACCTCCATGCCTTCATCCACACGAGTGCCCCCTTCATCACTTTACAACACCGATTGCGGCTGATGAACACGCACCCTTTCGCCTCGAGGGCACTAAAAGCGATCACATTCTTCTTTATCTTGGGGACATGCTTCACATCTTCCAGGACTCGTTCGATCCCATTGAACATCCTGATGTGCACGCTACCAATATCCACCACCTTGTGAGGGTAGCCATCGCCTACAAACACCGATCCACCATCATACTCTCTGTATGTTATGAATGAACTCGATCATGACAAATGTGACATGAAGCACCTGAATCAAGGATCCATTCTCTACCGTGAGATCCCTTACCGGATATAATCATAACTTCACAAAGATCGCCTCCGTCCTCTACGGTATTAGCTCTCTCTCTAGAAGAATTTTCATACTTCTCTTACTTCAACTTGAAATTTTGACAATCCCCTCTCATGTGGCCTTCCTGACCACAATTCCAGCACCGCACCTTAGCTCTCCCTTTGCCCTTGGCTTAGATCCCGATTTAGAATATCCCTCACCATGTTCAGAATTTTTTCCCTCGTAATTCAGTGCCTCTGAGGAAGAACGAGAACCCACGTCACCACTTTTCTTTCTCATCGCCTTCGACTAAAGGGCTGAGATACTGGTCTTAACGTTGATGGTCTCCCTCCTTGCACACAAAGAGTCCCTGAATGACTCATATGAATCTAAAAGAGAATTCAGCAAGATACATGCTTGATATTCATCATTCAACGGCTCATCTATCTTCACCAACTTGCAAACCAGTCGATTGAACGTGCTTAAGTGGTCCTCCACATCCACCCCCTTCGTTATCCTCAAGGTGAACAACTGCATCAACAGATACATTCGGTTCTCTAAAGATTTTTTGGCATAGACATTCTCTAACTTCGCCATCGTATCAGCCGCAGCCTTATCCTTTATAATATTATAGAGGACATCATCCGTAAGGTACAACAGGATCGAGGTTTTGGCCTTCTTATTGAGCTTCGTCCACTCATCCTCTTTCATAGCCCCAGGTCGCTTTCTAAGAGCTTCGTCAAGCCCTTGCTAAGGGATTCAATTTTCACCTTACATAGTTCTAAGTTATTTTTGTTGGAGAACTTCTCTACTTTGAACCTCGTGCTTGATCCCATGTTCTCATCTCAAATCTGAATTCCACTCCACCCTAACTTTATCTTTAATACCACTTGTTGGGAAAACCGGCAGCGGAAGCGAATCAAACGAGAAGACCACCATGGTAATCAGACAAGCAACAATGAAACATACACAAGAAGGCAATTCGAATTTAACATGAAAAACCCCCTCATGGGTAAAAAACCACGGCACAAAGTGAACAATCCACTATGATATCAAAAGTTACAAGAGATATAAGAAACAAAACCCGGATCACAAGCCCACAAGAGAAATCCCAAGCTACCCAAAGCTTATTCTCACATAAGACGGAAAAGCACCATCCTTTTTCTCATCCCAAAGAACCCCAAGATTTTTCTCTTGCCCTATACTCTCTCAATCCCATCTAGGAAACCTAGCCCTAATGGCAAAATTCCTAATCTCGCATTACACTCCTTGAATAGGCAAAAACTGGAATTAGAAACACCTTGTGTAAAACCGCGTAAGAAACCAACTTGAATTAGGAAACCTACTGACCGGTCGCGGGCCCTTGTTGCAGAAAATTTGAGGCGTCCGATTCCAACAATCTCCACCATGACTCCAATCTTCTTCACACAATACCTTGCCACACACCATCTTCCTTCTCTACTTCGTTTTCATCATAATCCATTAGCTTTGTGCCGTGGTTTTTTACTCGTTGAGGGGTTTTTCCACGTAAAATCGGATTGTCTCTTGTGGTTGAATGCTCTGATACCACTTGTTGGGAATAAAATGCCGGCAGCGGAAGCGAAAGCTGAACACGCACAACAGAATATTACGATCAAACAAGAAACACAATGCAAGCAATCACACAAGCATTCAACCACAAGAGACAATCCGATTTTACGTGGAAAAACCCCTCAACGGGTAAAAAACCACGGCACAAAGCGATCCACTATGATTCAAAAGATTACAGAGATTGACAGCCTACAAGCAAGGAAAACCCAGAGAAAACCCAAGCTCTCTCTCTCTCTCTCTCTCTCTCTCTCTCTCAAAACACTCTCCCATTTTCCTAATACACTTAGGAAACCTTGGACACCTTAGGATACCTCTAAGTCCGGATTCATATCATATATATAGCAAATAACCCAAAAATAGAAACAACTTATGCAAATTTGCGTAACTACGTAAGAAATTGCGTATACGAGCAGTTAGACTGGTAAAAAAACAGTCCAAAGGGAAAACTACTAAAAACGTCATGCCAGCCTCAACAGCTGACCTGGTCATGACAGTCTAGGGAGTGAATAGTTTGAATGCTCTTCCAACACTACTCGTCCCAGATCACAATAAAGTGGGGCTATGAACGGGCCACCCTGATTTATGTTTTATGAATTTATCTACACTGTTTATCCATTTTGTCATATAATTTTAGGATACAAGCCCAAAAATAAGGCAGATCTAAGGCTCAAGTGGCCCCAAAAAAATTTCAACAGCAGTTGTTTAACCCCCACTGTGGTCTACTTGAGCCTTGTAACTGCCTCATTTATTTATTTATTTTTTGTCTTGAATCCTAAAATGATATGGAAAAATGGATGGATGGTGTTGATAAACCCATGCGTCACGGTGGGCCCTCAGATCCCCAGCCTGTTCCGAGCGCGGAACAGGGGTAGCATCTAATCCGGGTGCGTTAGGGACAGACGGTCCAATGATGGACTCTGTGGGGACACCCTAATATTTAGCTGACATCAACAGGTTCATAGGGTCAGATAAATATAAATATAGGCTTGATCCAAAACTTCTATGGCCTCACCTCTGCCTCCTCTGATGTGGTCCATTTGAACCTTTAATCTGCCCTAAAATTATCTATTAAAAATGATGGACGGTGTCGATGAAACATAAACATCACGGTGGGCCCTGAGGTCCCCGATAGGATCGTCCGTCTCTAGCTAGGAAGGGTAGTGCTCAATCCGCGTCTAGCCGCTTTCACCGATAACAGACATTGATGGACGAGCTATTAGCTGCGGAAAAGTCGGTCTTGCCCTTCATTGACGGAAATATCACGATTTGGCCCTAGAAGGGTTTCAACGGTGGGTATCATCCCCTACTGGTTCTTTTGGTGTGGTTCATACGTGAGCCCCACAGTGGCCAACACTACTAGCCGGATGGTGTTGGGTCACCGCTCAATGCGCTTCCTGTGGAGACCTGGGACATTCTCCATAGGTGCATGAGGATGCCCATTTACGTGCCTATATCCATATGCCAATGTGACAACATCTGTGAGATATGAGCCATCACTTAATGCGTCAACACGGTGTAGATGCCCTTGGCCAGGAAGTAGAGTGCATATACCGAGTAACTCAGTACAGTAAGTATACCGGGTAAACACCCCAATCCGTAACTCAAGTGGTAGACTGAGTGAAGATAACCTCTAACCTCGTTTCAACATTGAGGTCTTGGTATCAATTTTCAAGTGGGGGTGACTACCATTGCATTGTGACTAACAATGGGGTGTATACTAATTCCCTCAAAAAAAGTATGCTAAGTAAACTCTGTAGGGGTCTAACATGATTTTTGTACTTTATCCACCACTCTTTCCATCCATTTTAATAAATAATTTTAGGTCTTGAGCCATAAAATAAGCATATCCAAAGCTCAAATGGATCACACTACAAGAAACAGTGTGAATAGAGCAAATATCGTTGAAAAATTCTTCAAAGCCATAAAAGTTTTGGATCAAGCTGATATTTGTTTTTTTCCTTTCATCCATGTCTTTGTGATCTTATGAACAATTTGGATGACAAATCAATATCACTATGGGTCAAAAGTTTCAATGTTGGAAATCATTATTCCCATGGTTTCTGGTGGTATGGTTCACTTGAGCTTCCGATATGCTTTAATTTTGGGCTCAACGAGCTACAAAATCGAATGGATGGTATGGATAGACCACATACATTCATGGTAGGCCAAACAGAATCTACTTATCATACTGAGTAACTTAGTATGCAATCCGATTTCCCTTGGCCAATACCAGTGGTGGTCCACTTATCAGGTGAACCACAAATTTTAAAATAAATGGACGAATTGAAAAACTTAAGGAAAGTGTTCCTAAGCTATCATTTTATTCCTGATATTGTGGCCCATTTGATGAGCGGAGCAGTCGGGTTTTTCGGTGAAGGGTATCTACACATGGGGCCGTCTTATGGACAGAATGGATCTCAGCCACATTGTTGCAAGTGTCACGTGGGGTGGCATGTAGAGGGGTTTCCTTATACAAGGCAAACCCCATTGCATGTCTTGAGTGGCTCCATGGTCATACATGTTGGGCTCCACCCTGATGGCCAAAACGTGGAAGCTGTCTTCGAGATTTTTTTAATCTCCAAAGAGCTATATATGATATTCAGGCGGCTTATGATGCTTGGTTGCAGGCACTCCAAAAATGGACAGGAAGCATCTACATCACCTTTTCCATGTAGCTGTGTAAAACACCCAAACTCTAGGGCCACTATGTAAACCCACTCCATTTGTTAGGGGCAATTTCTCGCAATTCAATTAAACACAAGGCCACATAGGTTAACGAAAGCCCATATTTCATTTAACGTGTGCAGTTAGGATAGTGCGGGTGTGGTAGAGTCATAGCTGACTCGAGTTAGATTAAACACTATTAAGACCGAATCCGTGGGATCAACCGCCTTCATGAGCCATCAAGCCATGGGCAATGTAAAAGGATAGGGATTAGTCCTTTCACATAGATTATTTTTGTAATAATGGACAAAATATTGATTTATATTTAAATCTTAATACAAAAAACTTTTATTCGGATGTTACTTTTATAGGCTTGAAGAGGCGGTCGCCTTACGTAAGATTCTATATCATGAGAGATTTAGATAGTCAGTCGTGCAAATCTCTTTGATTATCTTGTAAGCATGGCCTATCACATACGGCCATGCGTACAAGATATTGTGCACGCCTCTTGCTATTTCAGTTGTGCGCATACTGAAAAATTTACTTGAGTATCACGTTAGGGCTATTGCAGCGATGATTGCCTGATGACCAAGTGCAGTTTAACAAAGATTGCTGGCTCCAAATGTGAGGCAAGAGTGTAACTAGCAGTTTTCATGACAGGATACGTACATCAGCCATGAGCCTTGAGTTCTTAAGGGTGGTGCCAGATGTTTTACTGATCTAGACCATTGATATGGCAGGGCCCACCGTAGAAAGGGAATTGGACAAGTATGCCCTTTTAACAGAACAACCCTTTGATCAATAGCAGGTAAACAGATGGTTAAGAAGAAAATGCAGCAATAGTCCACACTTAATGGCAAACAGCCAAAGGTTGTATGCATCTATCCTCCAACTGGGGAGAGTATCAGGGAAGTCCCCTTTCCGCCTTGGGTCCCATCGGATCAACCGTTTGGATAAACGCATTATAGGCACCACTTGTACGAACACAAGGTTCAAGGATCACCTAATTCCACTTGAATTATAACCATGTAGGCCCTAGTTCAAATCCCTCACATGTATCTTAGGTTCTTTTAACACTTGACCACCAAAATAGCTAATACTAATATAGTTTATAGCAGCAGTCTTAATAGCCAATACCAACTTAGTTAATAGTAGCAGTCTCAATGGCCTGATATAACAACTGCATTATACTCGCATAACATGCTCTGCTGGAACTACAGAAAGGAACAATAAGCATTTGAACTCATAATCTCCCTCCCACCAAAAGTACCCTCTTTTTTTTCTTCCTTTTTTAACACAGACACTCTCACACCCTGACACACCACAACGGGCACTCGAACCCATGACCGCAGTATTGAAACTGACAAAATTAAAAAAGAGGAAAAATAGGAATTTTTTTTTTTTTTTGAATCTTTTAACACGGTTTTTGGCCGTCGGCAAAGTGGGCGTCGGCGTTGCTTCCTGACAGTTCATAGCTGTTGGTCACGCCGACGGTTTTAGCCGTCAGTAATGGCGATGGATATAGCATCAGATATACCAATGGCTATAACCGTCGGTAATGGCGATGGAGATGACCGTCGAATATACCAATGGCCAAAACCATTGGCGAGTTGTGTGGCCTGGCTCACTTGAGTTTTGGATTTGCATGATTTTTAGATGCCTGTCCTTTTGTTGTCTTGCGAAATTGATGAACCGAGTGGATTTGTCACAGGAATCTGTGGGCCTGACAACTTCCGACCACATGAAATCTTGGAGTAGACAATTTGCGTCGTCTTTGCCATGGGTTGAAGGTTTCTGGGATATGTGCTGCTTGTGCTTCATCTAACGCCCTGCGGCCCTGAGCATGGGCCCACCTTGATGTATGTATTGTTTGTCCATGTTGTCCATCCATTTAGCCAGCTCCTTTTAGGCCATGGATCCAAAATTTAAGCAGATCCAAATATCAGATCAACCGTACCATAGAATAAGGTGTTGATTGAACGGCCACCATTAAAAAATTCCTAAGGCCCACCATAATGTTTGTATGCCATTCAACCTGTTGATAAGGACATAAGGGAAAAAGCAAATATCAGCTTGGTCTAAAACTTTTGTAGCCCTATGAAGTTTTTAATGGTGGGGGTTCATCACCACTGTTTCCTACTGTGTGGTCCACCTGAGATTTGAGTTTGCCTTAGTTTTGGGCTCATGCCCTAAAATGACTTAGCAAAATGGATGGATGGTGTGGATTAAACACATACATCATAGTGGGGACCACAATGCACCATATGCAATTTGCGTCCAGGTTAAAGGCTTTGTAGCATAAGAAAACTTTATTAAAAATGTGCCAGGAAATAAATACCATATTAATGGGGTACTAGTTTGTAAAATTCCCTTTTAATCTATGCCTAACCTGGGATTATGCAACTAATGGTCGGAGTGGATTTCACATACACATTACGGTGGGATGTGTATATGAAATCCACGCCGACCATTAGTTGTGTAATCCCAAGTTAAGCCCAAGGTAAAAAAAAATCAGGCTAACTCGTGATTCAGATGGGCCACACCAAAGTAAATAGTTGGGAGAGATGTCCAGCGTTCAGTTTTTACAAGGCCCAACATGGTGATTATAAGAAATCTGCTCTAACCATTAGATTCCACAGAAACATTTAGGCTTGGGGCCACAATTCATGATTCAAGTGGGTCACATTGAAGGAAACAATTTGGAAGGTGGGCATTGTCGTATACACTGTTTTCAATTGTATGATCCACTTGAATCACATAATGAGCTAGTTTTTTACTTACGCTTAAAATTAGGTCATGCAACTAGTGGTCGGATCTATTTTTTTAAAACACAACAAGTTAGGGCCAACATAGCTTCTAGTTTTTTAGAGAGTAATTCCCTTTTGCACCGGCGGAAAAATTGGCTTCCGATTTTGTGTATATCTTTCCACTAATGGCAGGAACGTTTCGGTAGATATGGAGAGTCAAAGCATATTATGGGAATATCATGTACTATCAAGAATTTTTGGGTAAACCCTTTTACAGTATACCGGGTTCTTCTGTTTGTTTTACCATTTACACAGTAAATGATGGTAAATAGACAATGATTATTTCTCGGAGCTATTTGGAAGGGAGAGTAATTATGCTTTCGAAACTAAAAATGCATTGGACCAAATGGCCTGAGTAAAATCTACGGGTTCCACCGTTATGTATGTGATTGATCTACGTTGTCCATCTATTTTACCAACTCATTTTACGGCATGAACCAAGTCCTTTTGGTTAGAGGATACTAACCAGTAACCACCCAGTTGGGGCAGTTTTTCTCGTTGGAACTTGGGGATCTCCTATCTAATGGCATCTTAACAATGGCTCTCCAATTGAATGGTCCAAAACTTACAGGAATCATATGGTTGGGCCCAATACCCGACTTGGCATAAATGCCTGGGGCATTAGATATAAAGTGGGCGTGGGTTTGGTGGGCAGGGTAAACAATTTAGTGGGTGAGGCATTGACCTTGGAGCCCACCTCTATGTATGTGTTGCATATCCATTTTGCTGGCTCATTTTAGGACATAGTGGTGATTGAATACCCACCATTTAAAACTTCTTAGGGCCCACTGTAATGTTTATTTGCCATCCAACTTGTTGATAATGTCACAAGGACATGAATGAAAGGAAAACAAAAATAGCAGCTTAACCTAAAACTTTTGTGGCCCCAAGAAGTTTTTAATGGTGGAAGTTCAATCTATACTATATGGTCCACCTGAGATTTGGATCCATCATTTTTTTTTCTTTTTTTTTTTTTAATTCACACACACACACACACACACACACACACACACACACTACATGGGCACTTGAACCCAGGCACTTGAACCCATGACCTCAAGTGTTGAAACACACTTTGTCTACCACTATGCCCTGGGTTGTAACCTTAGACTTGGATCGATCTCATTTTTAGATCATCCCAAAAATTATCTAGCAAAAAGGGCAAATGAGTAGATATAGAACACATATTGAGATGGGCCCCATGGTCAGGGTCTCGTCCACTAAACTGTTATCTATACCTCACCTGGTCCACACTCGCCTGGTCCGCACTCATAAGTAATCCCAAGGCCCAATCAAGCGCAGAGAGGCACACTCGATTGGTTTGTGCTTGATTTGATTGTGTTAGATCTATGCCATGGGTAGTAAGATCTCAATAAGAAATAAACAGAAGATTTCTATTTCTTTGGCTACCTTGATGGTCAATCAAAATCTGAAAAGTTATGTCAGTGTGAAAATGGTATGTGGAAAAAATCATTTGCTCTAACGATGGTTAATGACCGTCGCTAAAGTTTGCAATGACCAATAGCCATCAGAAATTGAAATAGAAAATCTCAGGTAAATGGCTGTATTTGAAAACAGCAATGGTTATGCTTATTAAAGGATGACCACTCCTATTTGGTAAATCGCCAGGTCTTTTTATAGGTGGCTAAATAGACAGTCAAATTACTTTGTTCTCAGTGATAGACGACTGTTCACGTTTCTCTATCTATATTAACGACTGGGATCAAAGGTGTTCGGTTTAGATTGAGCCATATTAGGAGTTGGTATGCCCGGCATCACATACATATACCAACGACCGAGTTTCGAGCTAAACACCTTTGGCATGCCCAATGATATCTGTATGCAATACTTAATTTGATTTTATGATACAAAAAATAGGTCTACCAAACTTTTTATTAATCCTGAAAACCAAGTGATGCCTCATCTACAGGAAAAAAGATTCTTGCGGACGTTGAGCCTCAACTTCCTGGCTCCTCAAAGCCTCTACTCCAGAAATAGGATCAACAGTTGAGCTTATTGAAAATATTGATTTGCCTTATGGAGGTCCATTGCCACCCTTACACATACGGAGCAAATCTCTCATCCTGATGATTAATGAGGAATGCTATTTGCACTCCTGCATTTGGACCTCAAATTCACTTGCCTCACACATGAACACGAGGCAAACGTCTGCAAGATTAGAGCCATCAGACGGGCAATCCCAACATGTAGATGATGCATCTAGAAACCATGGCTATATGATCATCAGGTAGGCCACTCCTCTAGAAAACAATGAAAGGTTAAGATAAATTGACCAGTCGCTAAAATGTTTGTATGCAGCCTACCTACTGATCAGATTGGCCTCTTTAGTATTTATAGTGATGATTGCCTAATGACCCAATGCAGTTTTACATCCATGGCTGACTACAAATGTGAGGCAAGAGTGTTAACAGGCAGTTCTCATGACAGGATATGTACATTACCCATGAGCCTTGAGTTCTTAAGAGTGGTGCCAGATGGTTCACTGATCCAGACAATTGATATGGTGGGCCCCACTGTAGAAAGGGAATTGCACAAGTATCCCTCTTTAAGAGAACAACCCTTCTATCAATAGCACGTAATCAGATGGTTAAGAAGAAAATACAGCAATAGTACACAATGGCAAACATCCGAAGGCTATATACATGTATCCTCCGACTGGGGAGAGTATCACGGAGTCCCCTTTCCATCTTGGGTCCCATCAGATCAACAGTTTGGATAAAAGCACCATGGGCACCACTTTTTGTACAAACC
This sequence comes from Liriodendron chinense, assembly GCA_003013855.2. Taxonomy (NCBI): domain Eukaryota; kingdom Viridiplantae; phylum Streptophyta; class Magnoliopsida; order Magnoliales; family Magnoliaceae; genus Liriodendron; species Liriodendron chinense. The sequence continues at coordinate 423,951 of PVNU02000815.1, read as the reverse complement.
CAAGGTTCAAGGATCACATAATTATAATTCCTCTTGACTTATAACCAAGTAGACTCTAATTCATATCCCTCACATGCATCTCAGCTTCATTTAACACTGACCACTAAAAAAGGTATTATCAACATAATTAATAGTTCTCAATGACTGGATATAACAACTACATTTTACTCGCATCACATGCTCTGCTGAAACTTCAGAAAGGAACAATAAGCATTTGAATTCAAATCTCCTTCACACCAAAAGCACACCCTAAATACCTATTTATTAAGCGGAAGCAGTAAGCCTGATATAGAGACGGATATTACTCAGACGAACTGATCCATGTACTCCTCTACAGTGGTGTACTTGACGTCAGGATAGAGCTGTGATGCCTCCACACCGATGGATGGTTCGATCTCAAAGTTGGTGTGGTCTCCCTTCACAAACACCGAGTGTCCAATCGCCATGTTCAAAGGAGTTGGAGACTCTGTGGTGAAGAAAGAATGGAGATCAGTCAAAGTAGGCTCCCTATCTCCACTAAATGCTGGAGTTCGGCAGGAAAGAAAATTGCAATACTGCAGGCTATAGGTGCCTTAGATGCACTGTCAAAAGTGATTTGCAATAAAGGGAATTTTACAAAATAGTACCTCATTAATATGGTATTTACATCCCGGTACCTTTTAAAACTAGCCTTTCATTAAGTTACCTCATTAATCAAGCTGTTGTAAAATGGGTACCTTCTGTTAGTCTTCTCTAACATCCGTTGGTTTAAAGAACGATTTTTCCTAAAATGACGAAAATGTCCATGCTAGATGTAAATGCGATTGCATGGTAACATTGGCATGATTATTGGTCCGTGTTATGTGGGACCCACCATGATGCATCCATGCAGTCCATCCATTTTTCCAGATCATTTTAGGGGATGAGCCCAAAAAATGAGGCAGATCCAAATCTAAGGCGGACAATGCCATATGAAACAATGGTGAATGAAAGACCACCATTAAAAACTTCCTAGGGCCCACCATAATGCCCACCATAATGTTTATTTTCCATCCAATCTGTTGATTAGGTCACACAGACCTGGATGAAGGGAAAAAATAAATTTCAGCTTGATCCAAAACTTTTTTAGCTCATTAGAAGTTTTTAATGGTGGACGTTCATCACCACTGTTTCATGCGGTATGGACCACCTTAGACTTGGATATGCCTCATTTTTGGGCTGATCATGGGGCACGCCTTGATGTATGTATTGTATATCTATGCCGTCCATCCGTTTTGCATTCTCCTTTGAGGCCATGAACCCAAAAATTAAGCAAATCCAAATCTCAGCTCAACCATACCATAGGAAACGGTGCTGATTGAACTCTTACCATTAAAAACTACCCAGGGCCAAGCATAATGGCCACCATAATGTTTGTTTACCATCCAACCTGTTGAAAAGAAAACACAGACTTGGACGAAGGGAGAAAGCAAATATCATCTTGATCCAAAACTTTTGTAGCCTACAAGAAGTTTTTAATGGCGGGTGTTCATCACCACTGTTTCCTGCGGTGTGGTCCACCTGAGATTTGGATCTGCCATATTTTTTAGCTCGCGACCTAAAATGATTTGGCAAATTGGATGGACAGCGTGGATTAAACACATACAACATAGTGGGGCCCATAGTGCACCGTACGCAATCAGCATCCATGTTAAAAGCTCCATGGGCATTATCATCAATTTAGGAAAAATCGTGACAGACCTTAGAGAAAACTAATGGAAGGTACCTGGTTGACAATAACTTGATTAATGAGGTAGCTTAATGAAAACTTAATTAAAAAAGGTATTGGGTGTAAATACCATATTAATGAGGTACATTTTGTAAAATTCCCTTAAAAATTTAATATAAGAGGAAATAACCAAATTGCAAGTCCCTCATCAACAATCACACCAAGGGTGTGTGCCCCAAATTGCAATTACATTACTTTCAAGTTGGACTATAAATTAACTGCGATTTTGGAGCTACTTCCGCATTTCAAATGCTAGGAACATCATTTGGTTATTTGTGATTTCCACTTTGGTAAAAACAGTGTCTGCAATTCAATTCTTTTGTGCACCCAAATGCAATTCAACCACTTTGGTTCATGTTATTCCTTCATTAACTTAGATGAATTGAACTCGGCAATCAAAAGAAACATTTTCAGATTGATATGTGACAGTATCATCTCAAATTCTAAATACTAGTGGAGTTCTTACTGACCTTGGATGTTCTTGAGCACTTGCTCCTCTGGAACATAAATCCTTTCAAGGGTCTTTCCAATCTTCTTCTCCCACAGGGAAACAACATCATTGAAGGAGTAGATATTACCAGGGGGTCTTAGATAGAGGATCTTGTTCAAGGTTCTGGGGTCATCCACGGCTTTGATGGTGAATGTGCCAATGTCTTCTTCCTTGACAAAAATAGCTGAAAATGGAAAGGCAGTAATGATCAGTGAGAAAAGAGACCAGCATACATCAAGGCAAGCTAGGCAATTTTGTGTTCAGTATTTCTGGTTACATGCTACTCCTTTTTATTGATGTTTGCAAATTAAGCACATATTAAGTGGCCGTTGGAGGTTAGTATATTTTCATGCAACACAATGTTCATGGTGCTGAATTTGGTATTGTGCCACATTGAGCTCATTTGACATTTCAAGCTGGTTTGATGAAAAAATCCCACCAAGCACACTGCTTGAGGCACAGTTGGGATTTCCCAAACATCATAGGAAGGAAACACCACCTGCTGGCATCCAAATGGCAAGCAATAGGATTTGTGCACTTCTCAACATGCAGTCTTAAGCACAATTCCTAACTGAAAGGATTGTTCTAAGGTGGCTGTGTTGAATAACAAATTCAATGCCATTTTCAAGGTTATGCAAGTACATATCCTATGTATAAGTATGATAAAGAAAGAAGAAGGTACAAATGTATGCATGAATGCACATGTGAATGTATGTAACTGATGTAACTTGACCCAGACACAAGTCACTGTTGGATGTTGTGACAGTGGAAAAGCTGAGAGGTCTCACTGGAGAGTTAGATGGGATGATAATGATAGACGAGTTCAATTCAATTCATGTATGCAGGTACTACTTGTGTATAAAAGACTGTTATAAGACAGGCATAAGGAGGTTGTGGAGGTTGTGTTGCTTACCTTTGGGGTTCCCATCCCCTAAGATAATAACCTTGTCCCTGGGGGGAGATGTGGCTCCAGCCTGTCCCAGTGACGGGAGGAAATATGCAGCAAAGCAGTTGGTGGAGACATATGTGTATGGTATCCCTTCAGCCTCAACAGCCCGCCGGATCTGAGCCTTGGTTGCAAATGCACTCTTCGCTGGCTCAACTGCATGGACACGATCCACGTCATTTCCAAAATCAGATGGGAAGAATCTCTGCAACACACACCAGGTCTCAGCTGTGTCAAGCATATAATTCAAAATACAACTATTTGAAGATCAATTAACTGCTAGGGCATGACTAAAAATGCTAACTGAAACCTGAAGATGTAACCAACCAATTGACCAACGGTGTTTGTACGTGCAAGGGTAGAACCATTGATGTCCCTTACCACAACTAAATGCATTTCGTTTTTCCCCCTTATCAATTCAACAAGCTGTTGGTTAGCAAGCTACAGTCATATTTACAACAGGGATATGATCTGGTAGCAGATGACGATAGCGAAAAATTGATGTATTTTGTTTTTCCACTCATTCAGACTTTATGATTGTATTCCATTGACTTGAAAGGAGGCGTATAGACAAGCAGATATTTTTTCGTCCTCCCTTTTACTCTCGTGGCCATGTGGACAAGTCATAGTTCAATTATCATCATCCATATCCAATCTCTGTATCAACTATGGTAGATTTTCACTATAGGGTTCTCTTGTGAATGAAAGAACACTATCTTATTTGAGAGAAAAAGGTTTTCAGCATAGATCATGGTTTTTACAGACAATGTTAAAACAGCCAATATATTGGGTCAGTATCGGTCCTGAGGAACTCAATGTGAGCCTGCAATATGGACCATTATGGTCACCAACAGGCTAAAATAGTGTGTTCTAATGGCCCACATATTTGCCCATTACCATTATGGTGTACATACCATATTAGGTAATTAAGCTATTTAAGTATTGGAATGATTTCAAAAGTCATTGTTTACAAGTATGGAAGTCACTTTGAATCAATGTAAGAACGAGCTACCCATATGACTCGAGTCAAATTGGTACATGAATCAGCCATTTTTTTCTAAAACTCGTTTGAGTTTTGCACTAACTCAGCAGATTGACTGAGTTTTGTGAAGCGATGAAATTGACTAAAAATTAGAACGTGAGAATGTTAATCCCTTTCACTAATAACACAGACAGGGCTCCTTACCACTAAAACAATGTGTCATCTACAAACGTTGCATTATTTAATTAACCAAATTACTTTTCTGAAATGAAATTTACCATAAACCGCATGAGTTTACCCACCTTTAGTATCTCCACAGTATTCATGGATAACATTTTAGTCCTGGGGCTGTTGATCTGGCAGGACCCTTTTTTTTTTTTTTTTCTTCTTCTTCTATTACTATTACTATTATTATTTTCATAAATAGACCCTATATGGATGTGTTGTGGTCTAAAAAGCATAGATAACATCTTACTCGAGAGTCGTAACATTAATGATAAGCAATGGATGGTTGACAAATAGTTGAAAAAGAAAGGAGCACCAACCCACATTTAACTGGTGAACTTTGGGGTGAGATTGTTCTGCAATTTCTTTTAGATTGTTTCGCTTCCAGGAGATAATGTCCAATATCAATGGTCTCTAACACCTCAGAAAGGTACATTTGTAACATAAAGATGCTTTAGATAGGTGGTTACCCATCTCTCGTTTGGTGATCTCTTAAATCTCTCCTAAAAAATGCAAGAGAAGATTTAAACCATAAGTAACTGGAGAAATTATAAAGTCTGTTGTATTAAAATGTGAGTTGTGCCCTGATGCACTAGTTTATGAAGTAGTGGACTTGTTTGATGATTCAGAATCTCAGATCATTGATCTGAAGAACAACATCATGGATGCGGCATGCCACAAAGAGCTCCTAGGTTGGAAGATCCCAACCCTTCTATGAGCAGCCAAAAAATGAACAGTTATGGAGAATATACAATAATGATCTAGAAAAATGGAAAAACATAGTGCTAGTATGTTAGAATTGGGAAGAATATAGGTCGAACCCCATCCATGGAGGGTGCATCAGGGTCAACAATCTAGATCTATGAACCATGGACTCCAATTTTCCAAAACAGACACATCGAGACAATTCATGTTCTGATGCACAAAGACCCTATTAATTTCTGAAGTAATTATGTCTTAATCCACCATCCCTCTAACCCACCATATCTTTTATTAGGATCTTGATTTTTAAAGATTTTATTTAAAATTCTACTTTTCCTCTCTTAAAATAGTATAACAAAGCTTCATCCTTTTATAAAAGACTTTCGTTTTCATACTTTTTATTTTTGGTCCTTGATAGAGTGGGTGGATGGGAGCACGTGCCTAGGCGTGTGGATGGCAGGGAGCACAGAATGACTTGCTGCTCTTACAGAGCTAAGAGTTACAGTACTTGTATCAAAACACTGCATGCACACATGTATTATAGGAGAAATGATCCGCTGCTCTTAGAGAACCACAAGTTATAGTACTCCTACTTGTATCGGAACACTGACAATCCAATGGATTTACCCGAGCTGTCCAACAGCTGCAGCAAATTAGCAGCCAAAATCTCAGAGCAACTTGAAGTCAGGCCTTCGTTGTTATGATGCAAAATTTGGAACTTGCGCAAATTTTCATGGACATTGTTTCCCAAGGAAAAATGCATATTTTGTATGGCTTGTGAGCATATCCTATTCTTTTTTACTTAAGGATTCTAGCAGGGTCCTGTATGTTTTATTGTTGAGGTCGGTTCCTCTGCTACATTCGTAAAAATAAGCTTGTTCGACAACGTGGTGTATGGGGCCTATCTTGATGTGTGCATGACATTTAATCAGTCCATCATGTGTGCCCCCTCATGTTCTCCTTAGAGGTGGAAAAAAAAAAAAACATGCTGATCCATCCGAAACTCAGGTGGGCCACACCATGTAAAATCATGACTAAAACTCCAAAATCACACGGTGTTGCCCACTTGAGTTTTGGAATGGCCTAAAATTTGGGGTCTCCATTCATCCTAGTGGATCTTCTAAATGGATTGGACGGCATATATAAAACTCGACAGGCCCCACATACAATCTGGAAGGCTTTAGTGGTGGGCCTCCACATCCCAAATGTTCCCAGTGGCTTGTGACCCACTGGTGTGTTGGATTGGGCTCATTCTTGTGAAATGGGGTGAACTTAAAGGGATGCACCTTATGGACAGTTTGGATGCAGGCCCAATATCGCGGTCGGCCCCACTCACCATGTTGTAGAATAAGCTTATTCTACAAGTTGTTAGGGAGCTTTTGTATAGTATTTTAGTCAATAAATTTGGTAGAGGTTCCATTTCAGCCAATCCCAACATATACTCAGCTGGAATTAATATAAATGTCTCACCTAATTAAACCGACCCTGTCAAGCATAGATCTGAATATTGGTATTGTATCGGCCCATACGGCCATATCATATTGATATCGGCACGAAACGATATGTGATACCGGGCCATATTGGCTCAATATGAAAAAACTGACCCGTATTTACTTGTATCGGCCGATACGCCCATAAAAGCCCAATTTTGATTTTTTTTTTTTTTATTTACATTTAAACCATGGAGGAACCTTAAAAACTCATTTTAGGTTACATGTAGACCTATTTTAGGATCAAACAAATGATTTGAATGGGATTCAACAAATCGAAATGAAGTGGAACATTATATGAAAAATTGAAAAGAAAGGTAAACCTTCTATTTCTTTTTAATATTTTCATCTTCTTTTTGTTGTATTTTAATGTAATGGGCTAGAAAAAACTGAACAATGGTCCATCAAGGTCGAGGAAGGATGGCTAGAAAAAACTGAACAATGGTCCACATTCAAAATACATTTCAGCAGATGACATGATGAGTGGCCTAGCCTGACTTTCGGGAAATGGTCGTGTAGACCCACCTGATGAATGTACCGGATGTCTCATGACATGCTGGCACAAATGGATGGAAGGGCCTCTTCTCCATCTCACTCCTGTCAAATCCCATTCCAATTTCCAACTCCCCTGAGGCAGACATTGCACTGCACCCAAGGTGGAATTTCGAGAAATTTCCACTAGGGGCCTTACGGCATTATCAAGTATGTGATCATCCCTCGAAATTCAAGTTATGGGCCTTACGGCATTATCATTGCCATTGGGAGTCTGGGACCCCGAAATAGCCAAATTCATCAGAATATGAGGAGTAGGGTTTGTGGTTACCTTAACATTTCCAGCTTCTTTAATGGCAGCGATAATCTTCGTCTGATCTGCCAGCTGCCCATGGCCCACAGTAGAAATGATAACATCGACCCCCTTTATCGCCTTCACCAGGCTCCCTTGATCATAAAGGTCTCCCTAAAAATGGTAATAAAAAAATCTCATCCATCAACGAATATCTCAGCTAGAAATGGAAAAGACGGAGAGGTTGTAAGGGGGCTTACGGGGACCAAAGTGACGTTGTGGTTCTTGAAATTCTCGATGAGTTTCGCCTTCTCAGGATTGGAAGCGGTGCTTTCTCTGATCAGAGCAAATGTGGGGTGCCCAGCTTTCACGCTAGCTTCCACGATGAACTTTCCGATGTAGCCGGTCCCGCCAATGATCAGGATCTTGCTTTTTTCCGGCCATTTAGTAGCTTTTCCGGCGAGGTTAAGGACCTGAGAATTCGATTCCCTTCCCCAAATAACATCACATGGAATATGTGCTTATCCAGACGCAGATTTTTTTTTTTATTATTATTATTATTGGCGGGAGCGGATTGGCGGGCTTGCAAATAAACATTACGGAAGATTTCGATATGCTCTTACGAAGTTTTTAATGGCTGGCCGTTCAATCACTACTGCTTCCTGTACTATGGTTCACCGAGATTTTGATCTTCTTAGTTTTTTTAGACCACGCCCTAAAATAATCTGGAAATACGGATGGATTGAAAATACATACATCCAGGTGGGCCCCACAGTAAGAGCTGGATATGCTTCATCAAGGTCTGTTGATAAGATAAAAAAAATAATAATAATCTGGAGAAACGGATGGACGCCATGGATTTAGAATACATACATCAAGGTGGGCCCACAGTAAGAGCTGGATATGCTTCATCAAGGCCGCTTGATAAGATAAAAAAAGAAAGATCTGGATTAAGCTTAAAAACAAACATCAGCTTAATTCAAAACTTTTGCGGACTACAGGAAGTTTTAGTAGTCAATCACCACTGTTTCCTTTAATATAGTACATCTGAGCCTCAGATAAGTTACATTTTTTTTGCTCATGTCCTAAAATGAGATGGCAAAAGATATGAATGTCATGGATGTAAAATATGTGGGCCCCACATAGCTGATGGTGTTGGGCTCACCACACGGATACCTTCTTTGTGGGGAAAAGGCATGTCAATCCATGTACCAATTTGGTCGGTTGTGTTTGAGATCCAAGCCATTCAGAGATGCGTCCACAGTGTGTAGATGGCCGAAATTGGAAGCGGTTCACTTATCAGGTGAGCTATAGTTTTTAAAATAAATGGGACAGATAAAAAAAAAAAAAAAAAACTTAAGTGTCCCTGACCCATTAATTCTTCATGTTGTAACCCATTTGATGAGCAGAGTAGCCGGTTCTTCGATCAAAGGCAACCACTCATGGGGCCCATCTCATGGACAGAATAGATCTCACACACGTGTCACAGGTGGCAGGTGGGGTGACATATAGAAAGGCTCCCTTATACAAGCACATGAGATAGGCAAACGTCATTGCATGTCTTGGGCGGCTCCACGGCCATACATGTTAATGTTGTGAGAAATGCACATTGTCCAATTGTTTTGCTGGCTCATTTTAGGACATGGGTTAAAAAATATGCAGATTCCAAGCTCACGTAGGCTACATGATAGGAAACGATACGATTGAAAGGAGTCCGGATCCTCTGTTGGCTTCCAAGCAGAAATTCTTGTGTTTTAATCAAATGAGGTCGACCTATTAGACACCAAATGAATGGTCTGAAGGGTGGATTTTAGAAATATAGGGAATAAGAAAAGATTTTTAAAACTCTGAGGTTAATTAGTCAATAAGAATCCCCATTTAGAATTGGCCATGTTTCCACAAAAAAATTAAATTCTAATTCAATCATATATGCCATGAGCCTTGTATCAAATGTCGTTGTCAATCTCCCAAGTAAGGGAGCCTAGATCTATCCGAGACGGAGAAGGGGAGACAGCCACCGTCAGAATACAGCAGGGGTCAGGTCTGACCCTGCCAATGAGAAACTGACCACTATACATAGATGTAGATGTGTGGATTAGAGTGGTCTAGGCGTGGCCCACCTTTCTTTTATCTTCCTCACTTTCTCTCTCTATCTTTAGTTTTAGTTGGGACATTTACAAAAAGGGGGGCGTGTGGATGTCCTGGCTCTCATTGTCCTCATCTCTGAAATAGGATCTTATAAGGTAGATTTTAGGGTTACAAGAGGAAACATACCATATAGTTGTCCACTACCTTATAGAACCTCTATGTACCTTACTGTAAAGGATATTTGTAAACTTCTAATAATCATGCACTCTAATTGTCCAAATCTCTCCACTATCATTGGTGATCATCTCGGGACAATTTTCATGCCACTTAGGGTATGGATCATCTTAGATCTCAACCATTGAATATCTATCAAGTGTGATATAAAACAAACTAACAGTCGAAAATGAAAATCTATAGTTGAAAAACCTAGGGTAACCAATTGAAAACCTCATAAATGTTGGCCGACATTTTAAACACTTAATGGAATATCCAAACCATAAGATTATCCATCCATTCATGTGATAATCATGTCCTGGGAAAACCATTGGATACCTTGTTAGATCATACATACTTTGAGAATTTTGATGAAGAAGTCTAGCTACACCTACTTTTAATGGCTGTGCAGGAGCCTCACAAGGATAGCCAAAATATGATCAATTAGGACATCTCCACCCACACATCCGCAAGTTATGAAAATTTGAGAGAGCTAGTGCAAACACAAGCCTATTCAAGTTTGAGCATGATGGGTCTTCCAATCTTGATGCTTGTAAGCGATCCATGCTAATGCAAGTGACCAAAGGCACAATCCAAGGAATCATTCATGGCTCACTTATAGACTTATGTGAGGTAAGGAAAGAGATGATCCGACACCAAGTTAGCCCTGATGGGTAGACACCGTCCATTTTGACACCAAGTCAGTCTCCTCACATGAGATGATTATCCAATCATAACAGAGGTATATATGCTCTAAACCTGCATGGTCATGGCAAGGACAATGAGATCCAAGAACACAACTCTCTCTTAACTTCCAAGCCGTTATGTCCAATCTCTGAGTGCCCAAGCGCATTAGAGGCCATGACTCTCAAAATCCACACAAAACATGTTCCATAAAAATTAATTAAAAATAATGAAATGCATCATATCATATACATTCGGGTATAATAACATTGGTTTTTCAGGGCACAACTCTAACATATTCCTAATTAAATCCACAACTACAACTTTTCTTATTCTATGATCACAATCATAATAAGTGGGTGAGTATTTATCTAGCCTTAATCTTGGGAGTTGACGAATCTGTCCACGTTCAGTATTATTTTGTTCCGAAGACATCTATGACTCTCGTTCTCTCATAGGAGCCTTTTTAGGCCTTCTGATCATTATGGGTCCTGATCAACCTATAAAAAATAATAGCCCAATTTCGATGATGGGCTTTTACTATATTGTGTATAATCTAATAAGAAGAAGCTCATGAACTAGGCCACAAACATGACGTATCTACGATCCATACCATTCATCTAGTAAGCTCCATGATGAATTAGCAATGCACCCAAAATTGTACCAGCTAAATCATTTGTTCCGACTTTTAACATCCAACCTGGAACATTGCTACGTTCTTGCGTCTCCATTTACAAGCCACGTATTAAGACTGTCTAACCAGTTTTCTCTTTTTATCTTTTTAAATCTAATTGGGGACTGCCAAATGAACTGGTTCGATCTTGGACCCAACTCATGTCGGTTAGAGGATAATAACCACTCAGTCAGGAGGCAGTCTTTCCTGTTAGATCTGCTTTTAATCTATCATCCATTTGCAGGCTATAATTGGAAGATCGGAGACCCTTTGATCTAATGGAATCTTGACAATGGCTCCCCAATTGTATTGTCCACAACTTGCAGGAATCATATGACTGAGCCCAGATATGAAGTGGGTGCGGATTAGGTGCGAGGCTGGGTAACAACTTAGTGGGTGAGGCACTGATTGTGGGGCCCACCTTGATGTATATGTTGTATATCCACGCTGTCTATCTGTTTTGCCAGCTCATTTTAGGAGCATGGTCTAAAAAATGAAGAAGATTTAAATTTAAGGTGAACTACACCATAGAAAACTGTGGTAATTGAATGGCCACCATTAAAAACTTTCTAGTGTCCGCTATAATGTTTATTTGCCATCCAACTTGTTGATAATGTCACATAGATGTGGATGAAGGGAAACACAAATAGCAGCTTGATCTAAAACTTTTGTGGCCCCCAAAAATGTTTTTAATGGTGGGAATTCAATCCATGCTTTGGATCCACTTGAGATTTAGATCTATCATTTTTTTCTTCCACACACACACTCTCTCTCTCACACACACATACACTAGACACTCAAACCCATACACTCGGCACTCAAACCCATGATCTCAGTGTTGAAATGCATTCTGTACACCAATGAGCTATTGATCGGAACCCTGGATATGGATCTATCTCATTTTTTTAGACTGTACCCTAAATAACCCCGGATATGGATCTATCTCATTTTTTACACTACCCTAAAATAATCTAGCAAAATGGATAGACGGCATGATATACAACACATATATTGAGGTGGGCCCCATGGTCAGGGCCTTGCCCACTAAGCTGTTACCCATGCCTCACCTAATCCGTGCCCATAAAAAGTAATCCCAAGGCCCAATCAAGAGCAGAGAGGCCCAATGGATTGGGTGATCAAACAGGAAGCGGATTGTGTATTGAGTAAACTCTGTGGCTTTACATAAGTAAAAGGAAAGACCGGATTGGCTAAGATGCACAAGGTGGGAGGGCAGCCACTGTTAGTCCAACAGACAGTGTGGAGCTGCAAACTTAAGGAATTGCAGCATTGTGGAATTTTATATGCATAGGGACATCTCCCGCACAGCCTGAATATTTATTTACTAAGCGAAATTATAGTAAGCCAGACAGAGAATTATTCAGACGAACTGCTCCAGGTAAGTATAGTAAGCCAGATGGAGAGTTATTCAGATGAACTGATCCAGGTACTCCTCTACGGTGGTGTATTTGACGTCGGGATAGAGCTGTGACGCCTCCACGCCGAAGGATGGTTTGATCTCAAAGTTGGTTTGGTCTCCCTTCACGAAGACCGAGTGTGCAATCGCCAAGCCAATGTTCAGAGGAAATGGAGACTCTGTGGTGAAGAAACAATGGAGGTCAGTCAAAGTAGGCTCCCTCTGGAGTTAGGAATGTAAATTGCAGTACTGCATGCTATGGGTGTCTTTAGATGCACTGTCAAAGTGAATTGCAATTAAAATTATAATATCAACAATCAAACCAAGGGTTTGGGCCCCAAATTGCAATTGCGTTACTTTCAAGTCGGACTATAAATAAGCTTAACTGGGATTTTGGGGCTGCTACTGCATTTCAAATGCTAGGAACGTGATTTGGTTATTTGTGGTTTCCACTTTGTAAAAAAAAAAAAAAAAAGAGTGTCTGCAATTCAAGTCTCTTGTGCATTCAAATGCAACCTATAGGTTCTCTGGGCCGGCCAATGCTTTTCACCATTGGTTCCTGTTTTTCCTTCATTAGCTCAAATGAATTGAACTTAGCAATCAAAAGAAGATTTTCAGATTGATATTTGATAGTAGCATCTTAAATTCTAAATGCCATTGGAGCTCTTAATTACTGACCTTGAATGTTTTTGAGCACTTTCTTCTCTGGAACATAAATCCTTTCGAGGGTCTTTCCGATCTTCTTCTCCCACAGGGAAACAAGATCATTGAAGGAGTAGATATTAGCAGGGGGTCTTAGATAGACGATCTTGTTCAAGGTTCTAGGGTCATCCACAGCTTTGATAGTGAATGTGCCAATGTCTTCTTCCTTGACAAAAATAGCTGAAAATGGAAATTAAAGCGGTGATGATCAGTGAGAAAAGAGACCGGCATACATCAAGGCAAGCTAGGCAATTTTGGGTTCAGTATTTTTGGTAATTACATGCTACTCCTTTGTATTGATATTTGCAAATTAAGTGGTCTTTGGAGGTTAGTATATTTCCGTACAACATAAAGTCCATGGTGCTCAATGGTTCTTTGCCACATTGATCTATCATTTGCCTACTTCAAGCTGCTTTGATGAAGAAATCCTACCAAACATACTGCTTGAGGCACATTTGGAATTTCCCAAACATCATCGGAAGGAAACACCGCCTGCTGGAATCCAAATGGCATGCAATAGGATTTGTGCACTTCTCAACACACAGCCTTAAGTACAATGCATAACTCGAAGGATTGTTCTAAGGTGGGCCGTGTTGAAAAACAAATTCAATGCCATTTTCAAGGTTATACATTTACATATACTAGGTATGATAAATAGGAAAAAAAAAAAAAAAAACGTACAAGCATGCATGAATGCACATGTGAATGTAAGTAACTGATGTAACTTTGACCCAGACACAAGTCAGTGTTGGATGTTGTGACAATCGAAAAGCTGAGAGTGTGGCACTAGAGAGCTAGATGGGATGATAGACAAGTTCAATTCAATTCATATATGCAGGTACTAGTGTATAAAAGACTGTTATAAGATAGGCATGGGGAGGTTGTGGAGGTTGTGTTGCTTACCTTTGGGGTTCCCATCCCCTAAGATAACAACCTTGTCCCTGGGGGGAGATGTGGCTCCCATCTGTGCCAACGAGGGGAGGAAATACGCAGCAAAGCAGTTGGCGGAGATGATTGTGTATGGTATCCCTTCAGCCTCAACAGCCCGCCGGATCTGAACCTTGGATGTGAATGCACTTTTCGCCGGCTCAACTGCATGGACGCGGTCCACGTCATTTCCAAACTCGGATGGGAGGAATCTCTACAACACACACCCAGGTCTCAGCTGTGTTAAGCATATAATTCTAAATACAACTGTTTGAATATAAACTAGCTGCTAGGGCATGACTAAAAACTCTTAACTGAAACCTTGAGATGTCACCAACCAACCCACCGTGTCTATACATGCAAGGGTAAAACCATTGATGTCCCTTACCACAACTAAATGCAGTTGATCAATTCAACAAGCTGTTGGTTAGAAAGCTACAGTCATTTAAAACAGGGATGTGGATCCAATGTGGGCCTGCAATATGGACCATGATGGTCCCCAACAGGCTAAAATATTGTGTTATAATGGCCCACATATTTGTCCATTGCCATTATGGTGTACATATCGTATAATTAAGTAATTAAGCTATTAAAGTATTGGAATGATTTTAGGAAGTTGTTTACAAGATTGGAAGTCAATTTGGATCAATGTAAGAATGAGCTATCCCATATGACTCGAGTCAAATCGCTATACGAATCACCCAACTTTTACTAAACTCGTTTGTATTTGCGCTAACTCAGCAGATTGACTGAGTTTCATGATCAAGTGATGAAGTTGGCAAAAGATTATAGAATGCGAGGAAGTGAATCCCTCTCACTAATAACACAGACAGGGATCCTTACCACTAACCCGTTGGCAAAAGATTAGAACAGGAGGATGTGAATCCCTCTCGCTAATAACACAAACAGGGCTCCTTACCACTAAAACAACGTGAATGTTGCCAGGCTATAATGCCAAATACCAATGGTTTCTAACACCTCAGAAAGGTACCATTTGTAACATATATAGAGATGCTTTAGATGGGTGGGTACCCATCTCTAGCTTGGTTGGCGATCTCTCAAATCTCTCCTCAAAAAATGCAAGAGAAAATTTAAACCATTAGTAACTGGAGAAATTATATAGTCTGATGCATTAAAATGTGAGCAGTGTCCTGATGCATTGGTTAATTATGTAGTGGACTCGGTTGATGGTCCAGATCATTGATCTGATGAACAGCATTAAGGATGAGGCATGCCACAAAGAGCTACTAGTTTGGAAGATCCCGACCCTTCTATGAGCAGCCAAAAAATGAACAGTTATGGAAAATATAGAACAATGTTCTGGAAAAATGGAAAAACATTGTGTCAGTATCTTAGAATAGAGAAGAATATATGTCAAACCCCATACATGGAGGGTGCAGCAGGTCAACAATCTAGATCTATGAGCCATGGACTCCACATCAATGGTCGGGCAGAATATTAAAAGTGGGCTCCACATGATGGGCAGTGGATATTAAAGGTGGGCACCACATGATATGGACAATAACATTGATGGTGGGCCCCACATAATAAATGACCCATA
Source organism: Liriodendron chinense (assembly GCA_003013855.2). Taxonomy (NCBI): domain Eukaryota; kingdom Viridiplantae; phylum Streptophyta; class Magnoliopsida; order Magnoliales; family Magnoliaceae; genus Liriodendron; species Liriodendron chinense. Next base: position 408,323 of record PVNU02000815.1, on the reverse strand, counting down.
TCAAGGTGGGCCCCACATGAGGGCAGTTCACTTTGAAGATCAGCCCCTAATGATGACTTACCCACATCTAAGTCAAGCCCGCTTGATGAATAGCCCACTTTGAAGTTGGGCCCTGCATGATGGAGGGTCCACATTAAAGGTGGGCCCACATGATGGATGACCCATATCCAATGTGCGTACCGCATGATGGAAAGCCCACTTCGAAGGTGGAACTTGCAAGGTGGATGGTCTACGTTGAAGGTGGGCTCCACATGATGGACGGTTCACATTAAACACAGGGCCAAGGTGGGCCAACATATTGAACTGGTCCACATCAAAGGTTGGTCCCACATGATGGCCGGTGGATATTAAGAGTGAACTGAATAATCTTGAGGGACTAAGTACTTATGTGATGTTGGAAATTAGCCAATGAGTTATGTGATGTTGGAAATTAGCCAATGAGTATATTGTTTACCAACCATATACTCATCTGTTGGATAAGTAGAAACCAAGATAAGCTACTTGAGGCAGAAGTAGCATATGTAAAGTAACTTGCGATCCAAACGCACAAGAAATGCTCATCGTAGACCCCAACTGATGAATGTATGGGATGTCTCACCACATGTTGGCACAAGTGCATGGAAGGGCCTGATCTTCTCCATCTCACTCTTGTCGAATCACATTCCAATTTCCAACTCCACTGTGGCAGACATTGCACTGCACCCAAGATGGAATTGTGAAAAAAATTCCACTGGATCCCTCAAAGTTCAACTTATGGGCCTTCTGGCATTGTCGTTGCCGTTGGGACCCACTTTCTCAGTTAAACGTAATACTCCACCCATTACCTCACTTCTTACCCTTTTTTTTTTTTTTTGGTAATTTTCCCAGTAAGGGTGCGTTTGGTTGTACCAAATATCATGAATTATTGACATTTCATGTTCAGTCAGTCCAATTTAGTGAAAAATATCATGAAATTTCACAAACTACGGTGCAACCAAAAACACCCTGAAAAAGCCAAATTCATGAGAATATAGGCTAAAACCTTGGAGAGAAGGAGAGGAGTAAGGTTTATGGTTACCTTAACATTTCCAGCTTCTTTAATGGCGGCAATGATCTTCGTTTGATCTGCTAACTGCCCCTGGCCCACTGTAGAAATGACAACATCGACCCCCTTTATCGCCTTCACCAGACTCCCATGATCGTAAATATCTCCCTACAACGGTTAAAAAAAAAAAAATCTCATCCATCAACGAATATCTGGGATAGAAATGGAAAAGACAGGAGAGCTTGTAAGGTCCCTTACGGGGACCAAAGTGACGTTATGGTTCTTGAAATTCTCGATGAGTATCGCCTTCTCAGGATTGGAAGCGGTGCTTTCTCTGATCAGAGCCAGTGTGGGGTGCCCGGCTTTCGCACTAGCTTCCACGATGAACTTTCCGATGTAGCCAGTCCCGCCGATGATCAGGATCTTGCTTATCCCGGCCATTTAGAATCTTTTCCGGCGAGGAAGGACCTGAGAATTCGATTGATCCCTTGCAAAAACAGACAAGGAGGTAATCTAGAAGTGAAGATGCACTGGCTTTTAAATCAAATTTATAGAAAGGGTGGAGGCTGAATTTACGAAATTGACCCTCATTTAGCGACGCTGACCTATTCAGCTATTTACACGAGAAAATTTTTGTCAGTACGCGCAAATCCCCGCCGTAGGTGAGAACCGCATCTCGAGGGAATTTTAATATCTCGAGAGCGAGCCTGTCTCCTACGATTTTTCTCTCCTTCCAGAATCTCCCCCTCGAAGGGCAAGCAAAGTAAGACACGATTGTCGGTGGAAGCCTTTGGAAGAAAATTACTGCGTGTAAATGTAAGTGGGGCCCATCGTGATGCTTGCAAGAAATCCAACCCGTCCACCCTCTATGCGATCTCCTTTTAGGAAGTGAGATAAAAAAAATGAGCCCGATTCAAGACTCAAGTGGGTGCACTACACCGCTAAATTTTTTCCTGCTTATATATGCTAATGTGTACGTGGCATGTATTTGCCATGAAAGATGTGGGGGTGCACTAGCTAGATCAAGCCAGTATGATTATGAGGTGGAGCCGCATTTGTACGCTGGATGAAAGTGTTGGTCGATCTTATCCAAACCGACCTTTGTTTCTGTACAGGGTGGTCTGCCTGACGAATGGAAGGCCTTTTTGAGGCCCACATTTCTCATGGCTTAAATGTGGTGCACACTTGAGACGTTGGGACATGAATGGGTCTGCATACTAACCTACAATTGGTTGGAGATGATCATCACTCATTTTAATTTTCGGAAATAATTCATGAACGCTAGGGTTCATTGTTCAGTAATCCAAACAGTTGAAATGATGTTCCTTACCCTTGCATCAAATGATCAGTGGATTGGAATGACCTTAACCATTCCATAGGTGGTCAAGAAATAAACGGTGAAGGAAAATAACTGTTCAACCATTAAAATTCAACCAAGAGATCACTAAAACACATCAATGTTTCTCGTTCGTTGCCACTCGCTGGAGAGAGAGAGTGGAGAGAGAGGAGGGAGAGGAAATGGCGCCAGAAGGGAAGTGGATTGCATGTTGAGTTAGCGTATTTGGTAAACCTTGTGCGCTCACCGTGATTTATTTTTTTTATCCACTTCGTCCATCCATTTTAACGGATAATTTTAAGGCTTGATCCATAAAACGAAGCATGTCCAAGGCTCAAGTGGACCACACCACAGGAAGGAAACAGTGTGAATTGAACACTACCATTGAAAAATTCATGGAGGCCACGGAAGTTTTGGATCAAGCCGATATTTGTTTTTTCTATTCATCCATGTCTTTGCAATGTTACGATTGATTTGTATGACAAAAAAAATCACTATGGGCCTACGAAGGTTACAATGGTGGAAATCATTATTCCCACTTTTTCTTTTAGTATGGTCCACTTGAGCTTTGGATATGCTTCAAGTTTGAGCTCAACCCCTAAAATGAGAGGGAAAAACGGATGTACCGTGTGGATAAATCATATACATCCACAGTGGGCTCAAATGAGTTTACTCAGTATAATAAAAGCGTAACCATTTTCAAGCTAGGTGGGGCAAACGTGATGCTTATGAGAAATCCAACCCGTTCATCCATTTTTTTGAACTCATTTTAGGACATTAGACAAAAACTTAGCCAGATACAAGACTCAAGTGGGCTAACAACGTGAGGATTAAACGTCTACCATTGAAATATTCCTAGGCAACATAAGTTTTGAATCAGGCTAATAATAATGTTTTCAGTTCATCCTAGTAGGAATGACATTATGATCAGTATGGATGGCATATTAACATCACTGTGGACTCAGAGATGTTTCAATAGTAGGAATTTCGTACCCACCTTTTCCTCTAGTGTGGCCCACTTGAGTCTTGAATCAGGCTTATTTTTTTGTCTCACGTCCTAAAAGGAGATCACATAGAGGATGGACGGGGTGGATTTCTCACAAACATCACAGTGGGCCCCACCTACATTCCCACGCAGTAACTTCCTGCTGAAGGCTTCCACCAACAATTGCCACCAACAATTGCGTATCCCTTTACTTCTCCTTAGGAGGGATTCTCGAAAGAGAGAGAAACATAGGAGAGTGGCTCACTCTCGAAATATTAAAATCTCCTCGAGATGCGGTTCTCACCCGTGGCTGGGATTTGCACATACGTAGTAGCATGCCCAAGCCGGGCTCGAATTAGGTGTTACCTCGGGAACGCTTGGAGGGTGTTACCCCTACCAGTATGGCCCACATGGATGATATTTTGTATATCCACTCTGTGCATCCTTTTCTAAAGCCCATTTTAGAGTGAGGTTCCAAAAATTATGCAGATCTAAATCTCAAGTGGACCATACCACTAGAAACAGTGTGATTAAGTACCCCACCATTAAAAATTCTGAAGAGCCCATCATAAGGTTTTGGTAATGTTTATTTGCAATCCAAGCTCTTAATAATGTTAATAAGGTCTTGATGAAGGGAAAATATAAAGATCAGATTTATCCAAAACTTTTGTGGCCAAAAAAACAGTTTTTAATTGTTATTCGTCACTGTTTCTAGTTTTGTGGTCCACCTGAGATTTGGATCTTCTTAAGGTTTTGGATCACATCCTAAAATGATATGCACAAACACATAGATGGCGTCAATATATGAAAAAAATACATTAAGATGAGCCTCACACAGTTAGGGCTAACACCCATTAAACTGCTCCCAGGGTAACACCTAATTCCTCCCACACAAGCAATGGTCTAGCAAAAATTTTCTCTATTTACACATAGATGGATGTGCTTTTTGCTATGTTGGAAAATCTCCTGCTTTTAAACTATTTCCTAAAAATCACTCATAGTTTTCACCATTACACATTAAACCGTAGTTATGTGCATGAATTCTTTTTTATATTTTCGTGTATACAAAACTATTCTCACTTCACACTCTATAGCAATTAGTAATTTCCACAGATTCGTTGACGTGTCATCTAAACTCGACTGAACGAGGGGCCACCTTGATGTACTTTAAGAAAAATCCACCTCGTTGATCTATTTTTCCAATTTAGGGCATGGGCCTAAAAATGAGGCAGATCCAAAGCTCAAGGTGGGCCCCAAAATGTTTCAACCCCGGTCACTTAAAATCATCACTCGGTCCATGCTCCGGCAGATTGTGATGGAAATTAATTAGGAATTAAAATTAAGCTGTCCAAATTAGGGATGCTAGTTTAGTTTAGAACAAAAAATTAGACTTATTTGATACCTGATGAACATATTGTTGTAAGTTTATTGGATGTTTAAAAGTGAAAAGTATTCAAGGGTCCTATTTCCCCAAATGAGTGTCCACACATTAAGATTTAAAAATTCTTCTACCGTTTGATTTTCGGTACCTCAGACTCAGAGAGTGTGGTTTCCTAACTTACACGGTCCCCTGGTTGGGCCATGCGTGTTGATGATTGGAACCATTCAACGGTAAGTCCTACTTAATTAAGACCATGATCAAAGTGAGAGTAGCTGGGAATGATAGTAAGATCAAATTATAAAATAGTCTATTGTTTACATTCTTGTCCATTTTGTGATTATCATTGCAGAAGAAGAGAACAGTATTTGGTGGGTCCCACTTAGTGAGTGCTGCATGATGAACATGAGAAGGTGAAACCTGATGGACGGAGGGAATGCCATAGGTGGGAGCGGATTAGGTGTTATCCGGAAAGAGGATTTGCTGGTGTAGGGCGAAGTTGCTGGTGCGCGTCAGTCTTCTGAGAGCACAGTAGCAACTATCCTAAGCAGATTATGGTTTTGTGGAACTCATAATAATACATTTAGTATATCCACACTGTCCATCCATTTGGCCAAATTATTTTAGGGTATGGATAGTACCCAAAATGATTCATATCCGAAGCTTAAGTAGACCACACCACAAAAGGTAGGTGGGGACAATGATTCTCACCGTTAAAACATCCCTAAGGCCCACCATGATGTTTATTTTCCATCCAAGCTGTTCATAAGGTCACACGGACCTGGATGAAGGGTAAAAACAAATATCAGATCGGTACAAAACTTCGGTGACCCTCCAAGAAGGTTTCAAAGGTAGACGTTCACTCTCCACTTCTTTCTGCAAAGTGGTCCACTTGAACTTTGGATCCATATAATTTTTGGTATAAACCCTTACAACAATCTCACAAAATGAACAGGAAATAAGGGTGATTAACCATTAAAAACACCCTGTGAACTACAAAAGTATTAGATGTGTTTCCCTTCATCCAAGTCTGAATAACCTTAACAGTTGGGATTGCAAATAAACAATGTGGTAGGCCCAAGGAAGTTTTTAATGGTGGGCGTTCAATGACCACTATTTCCCGTGGTGTGGTCCACTTGACATTTGGATACGCTTCATTTTTGGAACCATGCACTAAAATGAGCTGGAAAAACAGGTGGACTGCGTGGATATACAACACATACATCAAGGTGGGCCCCAGGGTCATGGAAACACTCACTACCATGTTACCCGAGAAACACCTAATCCGCTCCATTATATATAGGCACAACACGATGGCCGCATAGAGACGGGGTATTTCAATCAGATGATGAACGGTCCTGATTAAATCTACAACTGCAACTTTCTCATTCTATGATAACACTCAAAGTAGTGAGTATGTATTTAGCCTTAATCTCAGGAGTTAATAAATCCATCCACGTTCGAACACGCATTATTTGGTTTGGAAGATAACGTCACCTATAAGACTATAACCTTCGCTCTCAACGGAGCTTTGGCCCTTTGTTTATCGGTCCTGACTAACCCATAGAAAATAATGGTCCAGTAAGATGATGGGCTTTACTATTGGCATGGGCCTCAAACATGACAGCTCAATGATCCATACCAATCTTCCAATCAGCTCATCGTGGGGCTCACCTCAATGCACATGCATTGTACATCCATGCCGTCCCAGCTCATTTTAGGGGCATGGTCCCAAAAATGAGGCAGATCCAAATCTCAGGTGTATAAACCACACCACGAGAAGGCATGCAGTAGTGATTGAACTCCCACCATTAAAAACTTCCTAAGGCTCACTGTAATGTTTTTTGGCCATCCAACCTGTTGATAAGGTCACACAGATCTGGATAAAGGGAAAATAAAAATGGTAACTTGATCCAAAACTTTTGGGGCCCTTAAGAATGTTTTTAATGGTGGGAATTCAATCTATGCAGTATGGTCCACCTGAGATTTGGATCTATCTCATTTTTTAGTTCATCCACTAAAGTTATGGGTCAAAACAGATAGAAGGCATGGATATACAACACATATATCAAGGTGGGCCCCATGGTCAAGGACCTCACCCATAGAGTTTTTGCCCCTGCCTCATTTAATCTTAGCCCAAATGAAGTAATCCGAAGGCCCAAAATCCAAGCATATCCAAAGATCAAATGGACCACACTGTAGGAAACCATCACAGTAGAATAATGAACGTTGACTACTGTTTATAAAACCTTCCTAAGGCCAACAGAGATGTTTATTTGACATCCAACTTGTTCATGAGGTCACACAGACGCTGGATGAAGCAGAAAAACGAATTATCAGCTTGATCCAAAACTAATGTGCGCCCAAGAAGTTTTCGACAGTAGGCCTTCAATTTACACTATTTACTGCAGTGTGGTCCACTTGAGGTTTGGATATGCTTTGATTTTGGTATTGTGCCCTAAAATGAGTTGGTAAAACAAATAGCCTGGATGGATAAGACACACAAATCATAGTAGGGCCCCACTGATTTTTACTCAGTAGGCTAGGGTAGTGAGTTTAACAGTTACGACAATATGCTTCACCTCACGACTTTTGTTAGTTGAAACAGAAACCATGTTTTGGTGTAGAGTTGGTGAGCACAAATCATGCATGTCTTCTAGAAAGAGAAGTTATATGATACTCAAACAGCCTATGATAGTTGACAAGCAGGCACTGTTGTGTCACACCCACACCTAACCCATTAGGTGGAGTGACCCTGAGTATGTGAAGCTCCTTTCAGTGTCCCGTACAGCTGATGTAGGACTAACCCAACAACCCCCCTCCCATAGGGGATGTGGAGCTCTCGGAATTGATTCTTAGCTTACCCCCTCACTTTGGCATGGGCCTGGACAGATAACCTTGCTCTGATACCAATGTTGTGTTACACCCAAAAAGGTGGAGTGACCCAGAGAATATGCAGCTACTTTCATTATCCCCTCCAGCTAATGTGGGACTAACCCAACAGGCATGCCAACATTGCCTCGAATCATACCAACTAAACTAGGGAGCCCAGTACTGTTGTTGAGCTACAGTAACATAATCTGTTTGGTTGTACAATATCATAATCAGTATGGTTGTACAATCCTAACCTCTGAATCTTGGGCCATTGTTTGTTAAAGTAGGACCATTGAATATTTTCATCTTTAACCATCCAATTAACTGCCCACCTAACTGATAGTTAGATAATCAACTAAGATGAATTTATGGTTCATTATACATATAAAGTGGGACCCATCATTTGGACAGTTTAGTGTGACTTTTTATAATAATTAATGCAATTTCATAAGTGCCAGTGTATCATCCATCACACTCAGCACCAGAGTATCCGAGTTTCTTTCTTCCAGAAGGCTTATAGAAAAGGCCAACACCCAATGCACATTGCCTACAGTACAGGATCCCGTGTAACGAAAAGCTCCATGGCCCCACTGTAATCTCTATGTGCCATCCACTAAATTGGGCCACACCACACGAAGAAGTGGGAATTGAATGCCCACCATTAAAAAGTTCTTAGGGCGATCTTAAGTATTTGATCAGGCTGATATTTTTGTTTCTTCATCTTGGTTTCTTTCATCTTTGTGAGATTACATCTTATGATCGGTTAGATGACATGTAAACATCATTGCTGGCCTAAGAATGTCTCAACGGTGAACATCTGCATTCTCATTCTCTCAACGGTGACAGTATTGGATCAGACCAATTGATTTTTGGGCTCGCTCACTAAAATAAGCCAGCGAAACTGGTGGATGTGATAAGGATATTGCCGTGGCCCCATATATAGAGCTTTCGGTTTCACTGTTGGGGTGGTAGGAAATTTCGTCTGTGAATCATTGCATGCATGCTTGCCTAACTTGGCATACGCATGGTGTACAGTTGTGCCCTGGGGATCAGCTCATTAGGTGGGTCACACTCAAGCAGCAAGATGGAACGTCCTAGAAAAAAGAGGTCCAGCTAGAAGGACGCGTTTAGAAAGAGTCTGGATCCTCTGTTGGCTGCGAAGCAGGGAATCGCTTCTGGGAGCCTTTTCATTGGTCCACAGCACACTACATGATATCAGTGTGATTAGGTTGTACTAGGGATGGGACTAGATTGCATACCCATGTGATGACGTGGACCAATAAAATCTGCTTGGAGCCATCAGAGGATCCGGATTCATTTAGAATATAGACAGGTAAACTTACACATCTTCTTTATTTTCTTATGAAGGACTAGAATATCCTTTTGACCTCGTGAATTTGAAACGTTGGTAAAGAGCAAAAGGTGTTTCACGCATCATTGTGTGGTGCACTGAGGTCAATAATGCGTGTTGATGTGGCAAAATTTTATGGGCCCACCATAATGTATCTATTATATATCCACACTATCCAACCATTTTACCATATTATTTTAGGCCATGAGCCCAAAAACGTGGTCCATTTGAGCTTATGATCTGCCTCATTTTTGGATTCATATCCTAAAGTGAAATGGATGTACGGTGTGGAGATAACACATATATCTTAGATGGCCCCCTAAAACTTTGCCACTTCTACATGAAGCAATCTAAGCCGATCTGCACTGGTGTAGAATGCACCTGAGAAGCACGGATATGAGGGCCATCAATGACATGGCAGGTATGGTGGTCAGTCTGTACCGTCCATCTAGTTGGTCCTACCATGAAATGTCAATCCTCAGTTTCATAGTAGTCTGGAAACTATACCTGGCAAAATTCAACCCGACCCTGGGCTATTCAGTTTAGGGTTGGAAAATTGGAGTGGGTTGGCATAAATCCCCAAGCTAATATATATATGAAGTGGCCACGGTCTAGGTGGGGCAGAGTAAATAGCTTAGTGGGTGAGGCACTGACGGTGGAGCCCACCTCAATGTGCGTGTTGTATATCCACACTTTCTATCCGTTTTGCTGGCTCATTTTAGGGCATTATCCCAAAAATGAAGTAGATCCAAATCTCAAGTGAACCACACTTAGGAAAACAGTGGTGATTAAAACTTTCTTAGGGTCCATTGCAATATTTATTTGCCATCCAACATGTTGATAATATCACAAAGATGTAGATGAAAAGAAAATACAAATACCAACTTGATCTAAAAATTTAATGGTGGAAATTCAATCCATACTATGTGGTCCCATTTGAGATTTAGATCTATCTTTTTTCTTTTTTCTTTTTATTTACAAACACACACATACTACATGGGCACTTGAACCTATGACCTTAATGTTGAAATATTGCACTTTGTCTACCACTAAGACATGGGTTGGAACCCCACATTTGGATCTATCTCATTTCAAAGTGTCCCAAAAATGATTTAGTAAAAAGGATAGACAATGTGGATATACAACACACATATTGAGGTGGGCCCCATAGTCAGGGCCTCATCCACTAAGCTGCTACCCCTACCTCTCCTAAGCCACGTCCATATAAAGTAATTTTAAGGCCTAATCAAGAGTAGAGAGGCCCAATCTTAATAAGAGACAAAAAGAATATCATTTTAGCTGCCCTAACAACCGAATTGAATGAAAATCTGAAAGTCATTAGTGGTTTAAAAAGGATAAGTCTAACTGACTATTGTTATGGGATACGTACGTGTTCCAAATCTCGTGCATATAGCAGAGTCGACAACTACTTACCGTAGTGGTATCATGACCGATATTGGGTATCGACCAAAATATAGTTGCGGTTAGTAACGAATTCCACCGATGCACCATAGCATCATATAAAAGAAGCTCTTATGACTAAAATCGCTTAAAGAGCTATAAAGTGGCATAATAACAATACCAATAGTTTGTTAAGTTTCAAAGCGCACAACACACATTCAAGCGGAGAAATGAATAATGATCACTAACACATAGCATCACAAGAAGAACCCTCATCCATCAAATGAGTGTACACAATCAATGACAACCCATGACAAACGACTAACATAAGTGGTGTTAAGTAATAAGCAACAACTGTCTAAGGCTCAGATGGTCATTTCTACGTCAGTAAAAGTGAGAAGTGACTTTGAAGATCTCTCCAACTACCATCTCAAAGTTCTATAAATAGGAAAAAGATCGAAGAGCTTTAAACCCTTGCCAATCCAACACAATATAACTCTACAACACAAAATTACTTATCTAATCTTAGTTCAGCCTAACTTAGGGGGTAGTGTAATCCAATCCATTTACACTACTACGCTAGACCGGCTTTATCTGAGGAGTAGTGCAATTTCATCCATCTACGCTGCTACATTAGACCGACCTAGCTTAAGAATAATGTAATTCTCTTCGTCAATGCCTAAGTCATTGGACTAAGAAAGACTCTTCTTCTTCTTTTTTTTCCTTTTCACACGTAAGTCACTAGACCAAATTAAGATGACCTTAACTCTACGACCTTGTTGTCTACATTGCAGACGTTGGATCACCAAGGATGATCTTTTATAAGATTTTATTATCTTTTATTAATGCAATTTTGTTAATTCCACTCTCACATTGTTCTCATTGATCAATTACTATTATCATGACAAGAAAATGTTCTTTCGGTTAAAAGGCAAAAAGAACTCATCAGAAGGATGAGCGTATCCCTTCAGAAATCTCTTGATTTCTTTTATAGGTGGCTGAATAGAGGGCCAAACTACTTAGTTCTCAGTCATAGACGGTTGTTCACGGTCTCTCTATCTATCTCGACGCTTGAGGTAAAATGCGTTTAATTAGAATTGAATTGTATTAAGCTTTGGTACACTTGGCATCATGTACACAAACCATCACCGAATTTCGAGCCCAACACCTTCTTTCGGACATCAAGTAGGACCTGTATGCATTGCTTTAATCCGATTTTATAATATAGTAAGTAGGTCTGTCAAACTTTCTATCAATCCTGAAGACCAAATAATGTCACATCTGCAGGAAGAATTCCTACAGATGTTGAGCCATAACATACTGATCCCTCGTATGCTGCTCCTCTCAAAGCAAGATCAATGGGTTGAAAGTCTATATTCAAGAGCTGAAGATCAAAGTTCTAAGATCCCGATATTCTTTTTTCCTCATGTATCTCGCATAACCCTCGATAAAAGGTTTGGATGTATTGAGCAGACCCAGGTCAACTTTATTCTTATAATCTTACCACACAGGCCAGGGCCCGGCAGGTCAACGGATTTGAATGGTGTGTGAGCCATGAAAATATTTACCTTGTCGTCCAGGCCCATTGCCACCTAACGTATAAGTCCAAAGCTCCAGAACCTATTCTTATTACACAGGTGGCAGGAATGCTAGTTTGATACTACTTTTGGCGGATTTGAACACACAAGAACTATGGAGAGACTATGGTACAGTTTGTTGGTGAACTAGATTTTCGAGCTCGACAATCTTCTACCGCATAGTTACATATAGTTCCCTGAGATTGTATCCGAGGTTAAGTATAGGGAGTGTTCGTATATAGAGTCGAAGAAAAGAGTATACGTAGAGTCCAAGAAAATTGTGACTGGTGGTTTTATCGATTACGGTTGTATCAATTATCATCATCAGAGTTATCGATTATGGTTGTATCATATCGTCAAGGTCACCGACCTATATTGTTGACGTAAAATGAGTGTATTGTACGAGGTGACCTTGAAGTCTTTCCTTGTTATTCGTAAACTTAAGTTTAGAGGGAGTGTGGTTCTCGTGCGGGACTTATGAATAAATAATTCTTTTTACGTCATTCGGATTATATCTCTGCCTATAATAATGAGTCTGCTTGACTAGGTCCATGAGGAGATGTCACGACATGAACTGCAGCTCTATCTCGACGCTACGGAGGTACGGCTTGCTACCAAGTTAGAGTTTCAACCACACCAGAGGGAAGTCTTGTGGCATACAAGTTAGCGGTTCTCGTACAAGTTTCCTATACCTCTGAGACACTATTACTTTCTTACCTATAGTCAGTTTCATGATCCGAGGGGATAGAACCCTCGCTTAATCCATTGTCGAATCACCCACAATGGGATTGGCACACTCCGGCTGGAACTACATAAAAAACATATAGGTGCGGCAGGTAGACAAAATGACAGAGTAAAATCATCTACTAAGGTTTTGAGTTTTCCTAGGTTAAGAGTCCATTTGGTATGGTGATCTTTGTCACTACTTACTGATAATTTTTGTAAAATACCCGGTCTTTTCGAAACCTACTTCGATTATAAACATAAAAAGGAAGTAGGCCTAGAAAAACTGTAATAGTTGCCCAACCCACCTTTTATTTGTAATGATTTTGGAATGATACCCGGGAAACCTTAAAAATTACCACTCCGTGAGTTAGTGGTGACAAATGACACAATACCTCCACCTGAGATTTGGATCTGCTTAAATTTTGGAACCCCAGTCCTAAAATGATCTGTAGAAAAGGATGGACAGCGTGGATATACAATACACCATCAAGGTGGGCCCCATGGTAGGGGTAACACACACTAAGCATGTTACCCTGGGTAAAAATAATGTCTGCAATTCAATTCTCTCGTGCTTTCAAGTTGGATTATAAAAAGCTTAACTGCGATTTTGGGGCTACTGCCGCATTTCAAATGCTAGGACCATTATTTGGTTATTTGTGATTTCCACTTTGGTAAAAATAATGTCGGCAATTCAATTCTCTTGTGCATCCAAATGCAACATATGGGTTGGCTGGGCTGACTGCCAATGCTTAATTTTCATCATTGGTTACTGTTATTCCTTCATTAACTCAGATGAATTGAACTCAGTAATCAAAAGAAAGATTTGCAGATTGAGATCTTACATTATCATATCAAATCTTAAATACTAGTGGAGTCCCTACTGACCTTGGGTGTTCTTGAGCAGTTGCTCCTCTGGAACGTAAATCCTTTTAAGGGTCTCTCCTAATCTTCTTCTCCCAAAGGGAAACAAGATCATTGAAGGAGTAGATATTTTAAATAGAGGATCTTGTTCAAGGTTCTAGGGTCATCCACGGCTTTGATGGTGAATGTGCCAATGTCTTCTTCCTTGACAAAAATAGCAGAAAATAGAAAGGTGGTGATGATCAATGAGAAAAGAGACCAGCAATACATCAAGGCAAGCTAGGCAATTTCAGCATTCAGTATTTCTGGTTAATGCTACTCCTTTTTATAGGTATTTGAAAATTAAGTACATATTAAGCAGCCTTTGATGAAGAAATCCTACCAAACACGCTGCTTTAGGACACAGTTGGGATATTTCCCAAACATCTTAGGAAGGAAACACCGCCTGCTGGCATCCAAATGGCACACAATAGGATTTGTGCACTTCTCAATGTGCAGCCTTAAGCACAATGCATAACACAATGGATTGTTCTAAGGTAGCCATGTTGAATTACAGATTCAATGCCATTTTCAAGGTTATATATGTACATATCCTATGTATAAGTATGATTAAAAAAAAAAAAAAGGTTCAAGTATGCATGAATGTAAAGCTGCGAGGTGGCATTGGAGAGTTAGATGGGATGATAGACGAGTTCAATTCAATTCCTGTATGCGGGTATACTACTAGTGCATAAAAGACTGTTACAAGACAGGCATGTGGGTCCTTACTCATGCCTCAGTGGTAGACTCACAAGAGTTTCAACACAAGGTCATGAGTTCCAGTGGTATAAAAAAGCCACTGTGGTGTGAGTGCGCATGTAAAATAAAATTAAAAAAAAAGAAAAAAGAAAGAAAGACAGGCATGGGAGGTGTTGGAGCTTGTGTTGCTTACCTTTTGGGTTCCCATCCCTTAAGATAACAATCTTGTCCCTGGGGGGAGATGTGACTCCCTTCTGTCCCAACCACGGGATGAAAAGCGCAGCAAAGAAGTTATTACAGATGTATGTGTATGGTATCCCTTCGGCCTCAACAGCCTGCCGGATCTGAGCCTTGGTTGCGAATATACTCTTTATTGGCTCAACTGCATGGATGCGATCCACATCATCTCCAAACTCAGATGGGAAGAATCTCTGCAACACACACCCAGGTCTCAACTGTATCAATCATATAATTCAAAATACAAGTGTTTGAAGAATAACTAGGTGTTAGGGCATGACTAAAAACGCTCACTGAAACCTTGAGATGTCACCAACCACTTGACCAACAGTGGGTAAAACCATTGATGTCCCTTACCACAACTAAATGCATTTGTTTTTTATTCCCCCCTTATCAATTCAACAAGCAGTTGGTTAGCAAGCTACAGTCATAATTAAAACAGGGACAAGTCAAGTCAGAGTTCAATTATCATAATCATCCATATCCAATCTTTGTAAGACAATAATAAGATTCAACTGTGGAAGATTTTCACTAATTCAAAATAGGATTCTCTTGTGAATGAAAGAACACTATCTTATTTCAGAGAAAAAGGTTTTCAGCATAGATCATCTTTTTTATAGACAGCATTAAAACAGCCAATATATTGGGTCAGTATCGGTCCTGAGGATCCCAACCATTATGGTCACCAACAGGCTAAAATATTGTGTTATTAATGGCCCACATATTTGTCCATTACCATTATGGCGTACATATAATATTAGGTAACTGAGCTATTAAAGTATTGGAATGATTTCAAAAGCCATTGTATTTTACAATCTTGGAAGTCAATTTGGATCAATATAAGAACAAGCCATCCCATATGACTCGAGTCAAGTCGGTATATGAATCAGCCAGTTTTTACTAAACTCGTTTGAGACTGCACTAACTCAGCCAATTTTTGCTTGGCCTTCTTTTGGTCCAGCTATGCTAGGAATGTACCTTTAGCATGTCCTACATCAGTGAAGTGATGGAGTTGGCAAAAAATTAGAATGTAAGGATGTGAATACCTCTCACTAATAACAAAAATAGGGCTCCTTACCACTAAACACAACGTGTATGTCATCTACAAAAGTTGCATTATTTAATTAACCAAATTACTTTTCTGAAATGAAATCCACCATAAATCACATGAGCTTACTCACCTTTAACATCTCCACAGTATTTGTGGATGTCATTTTGGATGGCTGGGGTTGTTTATCTGGTGGGACCCTTTTTTTATATTATTATTATTATTATTATTATTATTATTATGAATAGACCCTGTATGGATGTTCTATATATGGTCTAAAAAACATATAGACAACATCTTACTCAAACAGTCATAAAATCAATGACAAGCAATGGATGGCTGACAAGTAATTCAGCTAGAAAGGAGGGGATGTTTGGATCGTAAGTTACTTTGGATAAGCTACTTATGCCATTAAGTAGCTTATCATGGTTTCTACCTATTCAACCCGTAAGTTTCTAACATCATAAGTAATTATCTCTCAAGTTTGTTTGGTCCTCCTCACGTCCACCATCCCATCTTGTGAGGCCAACCTTTGATGTAGACCATTCATTGTGTGGGCCCCACGTTTGATATGGGTTGTCCATCATACAGGGCCCACCTTGGATATGGGCCATTCATCATTATGGCCTGACCTCTAATATACACCATTCATTATATAAGGCCCACCTTTGATGTTCGTCATCCATCATGTAGGGTCCATATCATCTGATGTGCCCTCGGGTGGGCCAATCAGCTCATTAGGTGGGTCACACTCAAACGGCAAGATGGACGGTTAGAATGAAGATCACAACTATACGAGTTATAAATGACTGGAACAGCTTAGAAAAGGAGGGGCAGCTAGACGGACGTATTGGATGGACTGGTTCACCTAATACTGTATTTCTTATTTATTTTATTTACAAAGCTAGAATTTTTTTAGCCTCATGAATTTGAAAGGTAGATAAAGAGCGAAAGGTCCCTTTATTAGAGCAGGTGGGTGGATCCCTGAACGTGGGGTCCACCATGATTTACGTTCCTTACATTCAGGCCATGCAATCTGTTTTGAAAACTCATTTTAGGAAATTATACCAAAAATGAAGTAGATCCACATCTCAGGTGGACCATAATACAGGAAACAGTGGTAATCCAACATTAAAAACTTCTGGTCGGATCCAAAAGCTTTGGATCAACCTGATATTTATGTAATCTCTTCATCCAGGGTATTTGTGACCTTATCAACAGGTTGGATGGAAAATAAACACTCCGATGGCCCGTGAAGTTTTTAATGGTGAGGATTCAATCAAGACTGTTTCCTGTGGCATGGTCTCCTAAGTTTTGGGTCTGCTTCAATTTTTGGGGTCATTTCTTAAAATGAGCTGTCAAAATGGATGGATGGTGTGGATGTAAAGAACATACATCACAGTGAGCCCCACAGTTAGGGATCCACCGACAAACCGTTCCCTCTTTATTATGCTGTTACCGGGGTAACAGGTTAGTGGGTGTTACCCCTACCGTGGGGCCCACCTTGACGATTTATTGTATACCACACTGTTTATACGTTTCTACGGATCATTTTAGGAAGGAGTTTCAACAATTAATCAGATACAAATCTCAGGTGGACCATAACACAGTAAACAGTGGTGATTGAGTGCCTCACCGTTAAAAATTACAAAGGACCCATAGTAAGGTTTTAGTAATGTTTATTTTCCATCCAACCTGTTTATAATGTCAAAAAGATTTGGATGAAGGGAAAATACAAATATCAGATTTATCCAAAACTTTTGTGGCCATAAAATGTTTTTAATGGTCATTCATCACTATTTCTAGTGGTATGGTTTACTTGAGATTTAAATCTTCTTGAGATTTGGATCATGTCCTAAAATGATAGAGGAAAACATATGGACGGAGTGGAATCATGTCCTAAAATCACTCACCCAAGGGATTGGAAAATCACTCATCCTACAAGGGATTGCTTTTTGTTTGTTTATTTTTTTTGGTTAGTACACACTCTCCACCGTTTGTACACCCCGCGATGTGATTGTCAATCACTCCATTTAGATGGACCACATCATTGAAAATAGTGTTCAAGGCAAAGCTCGCCCTCCAAACTATATTCCTCAATATGACCTACTAGAATCACTAATGGGCTTGATTTTTAGGCCCCAAGTCTAAATTACGCTATGGCATTTAATGGTTGGAGTGGATTTCATATGATCGTTACGGTGGTCCCTTTAAAAATTAAGGATGGATGTCTCTCTCCTAACTCTTTCCTTTGGCGTGGCCCACTTGAACCAGATCAGCCTACTTTTTATTTCTGTCACAGTTGGCCTGTGAAAATCAAAAGTGGTGCCATTTTAAGGTCTCAAGTCCAACTAATTGGACCACAGTACTTTATAGTCCACCTAGAGGATAACTTCCAATAGTTCTTGTGACATCCAATCCTCCTAATAGTTTAGTCCTAAGAAGAGGATCACCTGCTGTACAAATCAGCCCTTTCTCTGCAAATGAGCCACATCATAGGAAACAGTATATAACCATTGATAAATAGCAACTTGTATAGGGCTGACTGTTTGCACAAAGCGTTCCTTGTCATAGGGCCAATCATATGTGCCATGCCTTCAATAAGTAGGAAATTATCCGCTGGGTGGACCAAAACCTTTACTCCAACCGGTTGGACTTGAGATGTTCTCTCTTTGGCGATTTTTGGTGGGGCCCACTGTTATATGTATGTAAAATCCACTCCGACCATTATGTGTTAATATCATTTTAGTCGTGGCCAAAATATTAGCCTGACTTATAATTCAAGTGGACCACACCAAAAAAGCAGTTTAGAGAGAAACATCCACCCTTAGTTTTTACAAGGCACACCATGATGATTATATAAAATCCACTCCCACCATTAGATGCCACACCATAACATAAGCTTGAGTTCTAAGAATCAAGCTCATCCATTATTCAAGTGGGCAACACCGAGGGAAGTAGTTTGGAGGTGGATTTCATTTAAGCATCATGGTGGAGCCCACTTGAGCCGTGGCCTATTTGCTCATATGGCGGACCCTTCTAAAGCAATTTCTTGGAATTATCAAGACTTAAAACCTTCCCCCATTTGCACGAGTACCATGCTTGATACTTTGGTACTAAAAAATCGTACAGGTGGCACATATTAACTCAATTAAACCAACCATACTATGAACCCAATATTGCTAACTCAGTCCAAAAATCATATAGGTATAACCATCTAAACCTCTAATTCTCGGATGCTTATTTTAATTCTATTTCAAGACTAAGATCATATGATCGAGTGTCCATGTGGTTTGGGTGTGGGTGTGTGTGAAAAATTTCCAACTGCTCATAATCTCATAGCTAAATAATTAAATGTGTCTAGTTTCTAGTTAATGATACATCTAATGCAGGACCTGAGTTTGAAGTTTGAGCAGTTTAATTAAATTGCTTGTGTGCTCTGTATGCAATTCCCAAGTAATTTCTAAGTGCTTTTGTACCATCCATTAGGCTCTGTTAAAGTATTTATGTTTTTTATTTCTCTAAAAAAAATATATCTAAGGCTTATTTGGTTTTCTAATTTCCTATGAAATGCAAAGTAAATTAGCCATCATTATTAGTTTTAGGTGTTTATTTAAATAACAATTATGACTCGTAAATCAAATACACTTGTAAATAAAGTAAGTAAAATAAATTGTAATCCTTATATTTTACATTATAAAACTAACATTTTAATTCTTGGATAAAAGAAGCAATGTAGTAAAAGAGTAATTGCAGTCAAATCTAAGTAATGCCACCACACAATTACAAGACTAAATAATCATTACCCGGCTCCATCAATTTAGTGTTGTAATTGGAAAATCATAAGACATAAAAGGCCACTGCAAATTGTTTAAGTTGTGGTGTCTCATCTACCGTACACGTGGCATAAATCCATGTCAATCCAGAAATTACTTGAGGTGGGTCCCACTGGATGGAACATGTACCCAAAAATGACACAAAATGGCTAGTTGGGCAATACTGAGTAAAGGTTGACAGCAAATTAGGGTTTCAAATCTAACTAGTAAAATTCAATGACTAAGGTCATTTGAACAGCATAAATTTCGATTTGTGCTTCATCCACAATGGGATTTATTAGGCAACAGGATATGAATGTACATATACATACAATTGTATATATTTTACATACTACATCTCTTAAGATTCACTTAGGATGTGTATACATTTGAGTCGTTCCACAGAATTATAATTGTGAGCCATTTATTGTATATTCAGTCCTGTTTGTTTTAATATTTAGCACAGTAAATGGTGGTAAATAAATAATAATTAATTTTCAAAGCTGATTGAAAGATATGAAAGCAGAGAGTAATCATGCGTCAAGACTTGAGAATGCACAGAGGAATTGCCTACCTAAAATCTGTGGTCCCACCATGATGTATATATGTAACTGATCTACACTGTCCTTCTGTTTGCTCAGTCATTTTAGGGCATGAACCCAAGTCCTTCCAATTAGAGGATACTAACCAGTAACCACCCAGTCGGGGAAGTCTTTTTGTTGGATCTATTTGCTCACTTTTAATTTATCATCCATTTACATGCTATAGTTGGAATCTAAGGATCTCCTATATCTAATAGCATCTTGACAATGGCTCCCCAATTGAACGGTCCAAAACTTGCAGGAATCATATGGCTAGGCCCAATACCCAAGTTGGCATAAATGCCTGTCCACGAAGATATGAAGTGGGCGCTGATTAGGTGGGGCAAGGTAAACAGGCGGTGGGTGAGGTACTGGCCGTGGAACCCACTTCAATGAATGTGTTGTATATTCACATTGTTGATCCTTTTTCTGGCTCATTTTAGGGCATTGCCCCAAAAAATGAAGCAGATCCAAACCTTAGGTGAACTACACCCCAAGAAAGCAGTGGTGATTGAAAGCCAACCATTAAAAACTTCTTAAGGCCCATTGTAATTCCATCATGTTGATGATGTTACAAATACATGGATGAAGGGAAAACATAAATAGTAGCTTGATCAAAAACTTTTGTGGCCCTAAGAAGTTTTTAATGGTGGAAATTCAATCTATACTTTGTGGTCCACTTGAGATTTGGATCTATCTTTTTTTTTTTAATTATTATTCACACACACATACTACATGGGCACTCCAACCCACCACCTCAGTGTTGAAATGCACTCGATCTACCATTGAGACATGGGTTGGAACCCTAGATTTGGATCTCAATTTTAGACCATCCTAAAAATGATTTGGCAAAAAGGCTAGACAACATGAATATACAACACATATATTGAGGTGGGCCCCATGGTTAAGGCCCCGTCCACTAAGTTGTTACCCTTGCCTCACCTAATCCATGTCCATACGAAGTAATCTTAAAGTCCAATCAAGAGTAAAGAAGCTTAATCAATTGGGTGACTGCTAGTGCCTGATCTAATCATGTCAGATCTAGTGACTCAAATGATGCCATATGGCAGCAAGATTTCAATAGCAAATAAATAAAAAATCTCTTCAACTATCCTTACAGTCAAATTCAATTAAAATCTAAAAAGTCATGAGTAGCTTCAAAATGATTACTCCAGTTAGCTATTGTCATAGGTTACAAATCTCGTGCATGTGGCAGAGTCAACTATTCACTGTAATGGCCTCATGACCAATGTTAGGGCTCAACCACAATATGATCGTTGTTAGTAACGGCTGAATCAGCCGATGTACCCTAGCATCACATATAAGCAAAATCCTTACGCTCAAAACTACTTAAGAAACTATAAGGTGACATAACAACAATGTCAAGTTGGTCCAGTTTCATGGTGCACAACACACGTTTAAGCAGAGAAATGAATAACGATCCAACATGTGGCATCACAAGAAGAGCCCTCATTCATCAAATGAGTTCAAGAAGTGCATACAATCAGTGGCAACCCACAACAAATGACTAATACAAGTGGCGTTAAACAATAAGCCATAACTATCTATGAGCTCAAACGATTATTTACACATCAGTAGACGTGAGAAGTGGCTATGAAGATCTCTCCAACTAGCACATCAAAGTTCTACAAATAGAAGAAAGATCAAAGAGCTTTGAACCCTCACCAACCGAACATGATACAACTTAAAGATCAAAGAGCTTTGAGCCCTCATCAACCCAACATGATACAACTTTATAGCGTAATGCTGCTTATCTTATCTTAATTTAGACTAACTTATGGGTAGTGTAATCCAATCTATTTAGTTCTTGATCATAGACAACAATTCACAGTCTTTCAATCTATCCCGGCCCTTGAGGTCAAAAGCATTCCATTCAAATTGAGCTATATTGGACTTTGGTACACCAGCATCACAAAAATACGAAAGGTCAAATTTTGAGTCAAACACCTTCTTTGACACATCAAGTAGAATCCATATGTAGTGCTTAATCCAATTTGATAATATTATAAATAGAAGGTCTATCAAACTTTCTGTTAATCTTGAAGACCAGATGATGTAGCATCTATAGGAAGAAATTCCTACGAATGTTGAGACTCAACTTCCTAATCCCTCGAAGGCTGCTACTTTAGGAGCAGGATCAGCAGGTCAAAGGTCAATCAATATTCATGAGTTGAATGATCAATAGGTTGATATAGTCCAATCCCATTGTTTCCTCGTGTATTCACAGTCCACAGTAATGTCCATTGTATTAATATTTTGGATCGATGAAGCATGACCCAAGGGGTCCAACCTTTATTCTCTAGTCTGACGCAGCAACAGGCGGGCCTGGGGCAGGTTTAAACCTGGATTTTGAACTGGTTGGGTTGAGCCTATTGAAAATATTAATTTTACCTTGTCCAGGTCAGGCCCATTGCCACCCTCACACTTATGGGAGAGCAAAGCTCTCATCCTGATGACCAATGAGGAATGCTAGCTGCACTCCTGCATTTGGACTTCAAATTCACTTGCTTCCCACATGAACACAAGGCAAACGTGTGCGTGCCTAGCTGCAATCCTGCATTTGGACTTCAAATTCACTTGCCTCACACATGAACACAAGGCATATGTGTGCGAGTTTAGAGCCACACTAGACGGGCAATCCCAACATGTAGATGCTGTATCTAGAAACACATGGCTATATCATCATCAGGTGGGACCACACCTTTAGAAAACAATGAAAGGTTAAGATAATTGATCAGTGGTTCAAATGCCTGTATGCAGCCTACCTACTGATCAGATTGGCCTCTTTACTATCTGTAGTGATGATTATCCATGACTGGCTCCAGATGTGAGTCAAGAGTGTAACTAGCAATTCTCGTAACAGGATATGTACATTACCCATCAGCCTCAAGTTCTTAAAAGAGTGGTACCAGATGGTTCACTGATCCAGACCATTGATATGGTGGGGCCCACTGTAGAACGGAATTGCACAAGTGTCCCCCTCTTAACAGAAGAAGAAGAAAAAAAAAAAAACCCTTCGATCAATAGCTCGTAAACAGATGGCTAAGAAGAAAACACAGCAATAATCCACACTCAAATGGCAAACAGCCAAAGGTTGTATGCATCTATGCTCTCACTGGGGAGAGCATCAGTGAGTTCCCTTTCCACCTTGGATCCCATCAGATCAACAGTTTGGATAAACGCACCATGGGCACCACTCGTACAAACCCAAGGTTCAAGGATCAACATAATTCTAATTCCTCTTGAATTATAACTATGTAGGCTCTAATTCATATCCCTCACATGCATCTCATCAAAATAGGTAATACCAACATAGTTAATTCTCAATGACTAGATGTTACAACTACATTTTACTCACATCACATGCTCGGCTGGAACTTCATAAAGGAACAATAAGCATCTGAATTCAAATCTCCCTCACACCAAAAGCACACCCTGAATACTTATTTATAATAAAACGCAGTAAGCCTGACATAGAGACGGATATTAATCAGACGAACTGATCCAGGTACTCCTCTACGCTGGTGTACTTGACGTCGGGATAGAGCTGCGATGCCTCCACGCCGAAGGATGGTTCGATCTCAAAGTTGGTGTGGTCTCCCTTCACAAACACCGAGTGTCCAATCGACAAGATGATGTTCACAGGAATTGGAGACTCTGTAGTAAAGAAAGAATGGAGACCAGTCAAAGTAGGCTCCCTATCTCCACCGAATGCTGGAGTTTAGCAGGAATATAAATTGCAGTACCACAGGCTCTATTGCCTATTGGTGTCTTAGATGCACTGTCAAAGTGAATTGCAATTAAAATTAAAATATAAGAGGAAATAACCAAATTGCAAGTTCATTGTCAACAATCTCACCAAGGGTGTGGGCCCCAAATTGCAATTATGTTAATTTCAAGTTGGACTATAAAAAGCTTAACTGCGATTTTGGGGCTAGTTCCGCATTTCAAATGCTAGGAACATTTGGTTATTTGAGATTTCCACTTTGGTAAAAATAGTGTCTGCAATTCAATTCTCTTGTGCATCCAACTGCAACCTACAAGTTTGGCTGGGCTGAAGTGCCAATGCTTTTCATCATTGCTTCCTGTTATTCCTTCATTAACTCAGAAGAATTGAACTAAGTAATCAAAAGAAAGATTTTCAGACTGACATTTGACAGTAGCAACTCAAATTCTAAATGCCATTGGAGTCCTTACTGACCTTCGATGTTCTTGAGCACTTGCTCCTCTGGAACATAAATCCTTTCAAGGGTCTTTCCAATCTTCTTCTCCCACAGGGAAACAAGATCATTGAAGGAGTAGATATTAGCAGGGGGTCTTAGATAGAGGATCTTGTTCAAGGTTCTTGGATCATCCACGGCTTTGATGGTGAATGTCCCAATGTCTTCTTCCTTGACAAAAATAGCTGAAAATGGAAAGGCGGTGATGATCAGTGAGAAAAGAGACCGGCATACATCAAGGCAAGCTAGGCAATTTTGCGTTCAGTATTTCTGGTTACATGCTACTCCTTTGTATTGGTATCTGCAAATTAAGCACACATTAGGCGGCCATTGGAGGTTAGTATATTTTCATGCCATTTCAAGCTGGTTTGATGAAGAAATCCTACCAAACACACTGCTTGAGGCACAGTTGGGACTTCCCAAACATCTTAGGAAGGAAACACCACCTGCTGTCATCCAAATGGCTCGCAATAGGATTTGTGCACTTCTCAACAATCAACATGCAGCCTTAAGGACAATGCATAACACAAAGGATTGTTCTAAGGTGTCCATGTTGAATTACAGATTCAATGCCATTTTCAAGGTTATACATGTACATATCCTATGTATAAGTATGATTGAAAAAAGTACAAGTATGCATGAATGAAAATGTAAATGTATGTAACTGATGTAACTTTGACCCAGACACAAGTTAGTGTAGGCATGTGGTGACAGTGGAAAAGCTGAGAGGTGGCATTGGAGAGTTAGATGGGGTGATAGAGAGTTCAATTCAACTCATGCATGCAGGTACTACTTGCGTATATAAGACTTATAAGAAAGGCATGGGGAGGTTGTGTTGCTTACCTTTGGGGTTCCCATCTCCTAAGATAACAACCTTGTCCCTAGGGGGAGATGTGGCTCCCGCCTGTGCCAACGATGGGAGGAAATACGCAGCAAAGAAGTTGGAAGAGACATACGTGTATGGTATCCCTGCAGCCTCAACAGCCCGCCGGATCTGAGCCTTGGTTGCGAATGCACTCTTCGCCGGCTCAACTGCGTGGACTCGATCCACATCATTTCCAAACTCGGATGGGAAGAATCTCTGCAACACACACTCAGGTCTCAGTTGTGTCAAGCATATAATCTCAGTTAGTGTTTTAATCATGCTAGGGCATGATTAAAACACTAACTGAAACCTTGAGATGTCACCAACCAATTGACTGAGGACGGTCAATGTAAGAACAAGCTATCCCATATGGCTCAAGTCAGTATATGAATCAGCCAATTTTTCCTAAACTCATTTGAGTTTGCACTAACTCAGCAGATTGATTGAGTTTCGTGGCAGCGTGAGAGCTCTGAAATTCCTCCATTCAGGTCCGTCAGTTCCAGTTGAATCACGAGCAAAGCTCGACACTGCTAGCGAAGCTCAAAGTGATGAAGTGGGCGAGGATGTGAATCCCTATCACCAATAACATAGACGGGACTCCTTACCACTAAAACAACGTGTATGTCATCTCTACAAAGGTTGCATTATTTAATTAACCAAAATAGTTTTCCGAAATGAAACCTACCATAAACCACATAAGCTTAACCACCTTTAGCATCTCCACAGTATTTGTGGATAACATTTTAGATGGCTGAGGCTGTTGATCTGGCAGGTACCCTCTTCCTCTTCTTCTTCTTCTTCTTTATTTTATTATTATTATTATTATTATTATTATTATTATTATTATTATGATGATGAATAGACCCTACATGGATGTTTTATGGTCTAAAAAACAAAGATAACATAGATAACATCTTACTTAAAAGCTAGAACATCAATGGCAAGCAATGGATGGCTGACAAATAGTTGAGCCAGAAAGGAGCACCAACCCGCATTTAACCAGTGAACTTTGCAGGCATTCAGAGGGCGAGATTCTTCTGCAATTTCTTTTAGATTGTTTCACTTCCAGGTGATAATGCCAAATACCAATGGTCTCTAACACTCAGAAAGGTACCATTTGTAATGTATAGATGCTTTGGATGGGTGGGTACTGGGTACCCATCTCTGGCTTGGTTAGTGATCTCTCAAATCTCTCCTCAAAAATACAAGAGAAGATTTAAACTATAACTGGAGAAATTATGAAGTCTGATGCATTAAAAATGTGAGTAGCGTCCTGATGCACTAGTTTATGAACTAGTGGACTTGGTTGATGATACAGGTCATTGATCTGATGAACAGCATCACGGATGGGGCATGCCACAAAGAGCTCCTAGGTTGGAAGATCCCAACCCTTCTATGAGCAGCCAAAAAATGAACAGTTATAGTGTCAGTATCTTAGAATTGTTTGGCGCATGGAATTCGGTGTTTGGCGCATGGAATTCGGTGGTATTCGGTGGGATGGAAATCTTTTTAAGGTAATTATTACATTTTGGTGGGATTGGTTTTAATCCCGTGGGATGGTGCATCCAGCGGTAGCCATGTTTGGAAGGGAGATTACAACATGGGATTTGGCATTGGAGTGCGTGGAGTGCTTGGATGTGGATTGGAAGGCAAGGGCTGCTGTCAAAGTTGTGTGGGCCCCACCATGATGTATTTGTTCAATCCACGCTGGACATCCATTTTTCCACCTCATTTTAGGGCATGGGCCCAAATATGAGGCAGATACAAATCTCAGGTGGACCACACCATAGGATACAGTAGGCTATGGAACTTCCACCGTTGAAAACTTCTTGGAGGCCATGAAAGTTTTGGATCAAGCTGATATTTGCGTTTTCACTTCATCCAGGTCTGTGTGACCTTATGAATAGGTTGGATCGCAAATAAACTTCACGGTGGGCCCACTTAAGTTTTTAAGGGTGGGCGATCAATCAACACTATTTTGTTGTTGTGTGGTCCACCTGAGATTCGGATCTGCCTAATTTTTAGGGCCCATGCTCTAAAATGAGGTGGTAAAGGGATGGGCAGCGTGGATAAAACACATAAATCATGATCGGGCCCACACGAGATGGTTTTGAGAAATCCCACCATTACCGGCAGGAGTTCTAGCACGAGATTCGATGTGGTATTTCAAACGTAACTCACCTCTATCCAAACAGACATGCGGAATTTGGATAGTGGGATATCGTAATTCCATCCCACGTAATCCCGCCTAATCCCGTGTGCCAAACACGCCCTAAATGGATTGGAAGGAGTATGTAAAACATGATGTGCCCCACATACAATCTCAAAGGCTTTAATGATGGGCCTCCACACTCCAAATGCTCCCAGTGGCGTGTGACCCACCTGTGTGTTGGATTGGGCTGATTCTTAGGATATGGGCTGAACTTGAAGGGATGCAATTTATGGACGGTTTGGATGCGTGCCCAATATCATTCACCATGTTGTAGAATAAGCTTTATTCTACAAGTTGTTGGGTAGCTTTTGTATTGTATTTCAATCAATAAATCTGGCAGGGGTTCTGTTTCTGCCAATCCCAACAAATCCTCAACCAGAATAATATAAATATATCTCACCTAATGAAACCGACTCTGTCAAGCGATCGTATTTTAGTGCAACATAGGACATGAGCCCCAGAAAGAGGCAGGGGATTGATTGAGAGGGTAAAGGGGCCATCCAGGGGAGATCTGAGCGGTTCATCCGGCGGTTACCTCCTTGAAAGTACCTGAGCCCAAAAATCAGGTTGGTCCACCCATCCCTTAAGCTTCACTTTTTCGAGGAAGATGGACGGCTAGAAAAAAACTGAACAAAGGACCACATTCAAAATACACTTCAGCAGATGACAGGATGAGTGGGCTGGCCTGATTTTTGGGTCAGGAAATGCTCACATAGACCCAACAGATGTATGTATCAGATGTCGAACCATATGTTGGCACAGGTGCATGGAAGGGCCTCTTCTCCATCTCACTCCGGTCAAATCCCATTCAATTTCCAATTCCCCTGTGCAGACATTGCTCTGCACCAAAGATGGAATTACGACAAATTTCCACTGGAGTGTATGTGATCATCCCTCAAAATTCAAGTTATGGGACCTTATGGCTTTATCATTGCTATTGGGACCCACTTTCTCACGTTCAATGTAATACTCCACCCATTACCTTTATGTTTTTACCTTTGTTTTTTGTAATTTTCATAATTTAGGGTGCGTTTGGTTGTACCAAATATCATGAATTTCATGACATTCCATGTTCAGTCAGTCCAATTTGATGCAAAATACCATGACATTTCACAAACTAAAGTGAAACCAAACACACCCTGAAATAGCCAAATTCATCAGAATATAATTAGAGAGAAGGGGAGAGGGAGTAGGGTTTATGGTTACCTTAACATTTCCAGCTTCTTTAATGGCAGCGATTATCTTCGTTTGATCTGCCAACTGCCCCTGGCCCACTGTAGAAATGACAACATCGACCCCCTTAATCGCCTTCACCAGGCTCCCATGATCATAAATATCTCCCTACAAATGGTTACAAAAGAAAAAAGATAATAATAAATAAATAAATCTTATCCATCAACGAATATCTCGGCTAGAAATAGAAAAGACAGAGATCTTGTAAGGTCCCTTACGTGAACCAAAGTGACGCCATGGTTCTTGAAATTCTCGATCACTTTCGCCTTCTCAGGATTGGAAACGGTGCTTTCTCTGATCAGAACAAATGTTGGGTGCCCGGCTTTCGCGCTAGCTTCCACGATGAACTTTCCGATGTAGCCGGTCCCACCGATGATTAGGATCTTGCTTTTCTCGGCCATTTGGAAGCTTTTCCGGCGAGGAGAGATCTGAGAATTCGATTCCCTTGCAAAAACAGAAAAGGAGAAGGCAGTAACAGAGGAGCAGAAGATGTACTGGCTTTAACGCCAATGGATGCCCGTATTTATAGAAGGGAGGAGTCTGAATTTATGAAAATGGCCCCTTATCTACTGACCGTGGGGCGTGGGGCCCACTTTGATGAGTGTGTTTTATATCCAAGCCGTCTATTCGTTTTCTATATCATTTTAGGACGTTTTTTCAAAAATTAAGCAGATCCAAATCTCAAGTGGACCACACCGCAGAAAAAGTGGTGATTGAATTACCACCATTAAAAATTACCTATGGTCTACATAGGGCCCCACCGTAATTTTTATCATCCATCCAACCTGTTGATAAGTCAAAAAGAACCGTATGAAGGGAAAATGCAAAGATCAGCTTGATCTAAAACTTTTATGAACTACAATAATTTTTAATGGTCAATCACCACATTTTCTAGTGGTGTGGTCCACCTAAAATTTGGATCGGGTTAATATTTTTTTTATAAGTTTTAAAATGATATGGAAAAACGGATGAACGGCGTGGATATATAAATATTTGATCAAGTTAGCTCCCATACTATCAGGGCAACGCCCACTTAGATGGTCCTCGGTAACACCTAATCCACTGCTGCTACAGCCTCCAACCCGTGACTCGGTACCATTGTGATGATCATTGCAGTAGAAGGAGGAAACCGTATGTGGTGGGTCCCACCTCGTCAGTGCTGCACGATGAACACGAGATTACGTGTTACACGGGCAACACTGTAATGGGTGTTTCGATGATCCTAGGGCTCACCTTGATGTGTTTGTTTTATATCAACACCGTACATCAGTTTTTTCAGCTCATTTTAGGGCATGGTTAAAAAAAATGAAAGAGATCTAAACTTCAAGTGGACCACGCCATAGGAATGAGTGGTGATTAACCATTAAAAACTTCTTGTGGGCGACAAAAGTGTTAGATCAAGATTATATGTGTGTTTTCCCTAAGGTAGGAATGACTTGGTGACATTTTGTATGAAAATAAACGTTATGGTGAGCCCTAGTAAGTTTTTAATGGTGGGCGTTCAATGAACACTGTTTCTGTGGTGTTGTCCACTCGAGATTTGGATCTGCTTCAGTTTCATAAGAATTCACTAAAATGAGCTGAAGAAACTGACAGACGGGGAGGATATACAACACATACATCAAGGTTGGCCCCCCGGGTCAGCTAAACACCCACTGCACGGTTAACCATGCACGGTTAACCATGTAATTCCTTGTTGCTTCCATTTTAGCAGGGGGTGTCAATGGGCCGGGCCTGGGTAGGTGTCGGCCCGGATTTTGCATTATATCAGGCCGGGCCATCGGGCTGTCTCTGTATAAAATTTTGATTTTCAGGCCCGAGCCTGGCCCATCATCTGGCTCTTTATAAAAGAAAATTTCGGTCAGTCGCGCAACATACCTACCCAGTCAGTCGCGCAACACACCCAGGTGCTGATGGATTTTCACCACTAATGTATCTGGCCTTAATGTTGGCAGTTCATGAATCTGTCTACATTCGAACACGCATTACTTGGCAAGGAAGACCACCTCATCTAGAACTTTCCTTCACTCAGCGGAGCTTTGGGCCTTTGATTATGGCTCCTGATTAACCAATAGAAAATAATGGCCTACTAAGATGATGGGCTTTGCTATTGGCATAGGCCCAATAAGGAAAGGCACTTGAACTGGGCCGCAAACACGACATGTCAACGATCCATACCATTCATCTAGTCAGCTCCACCGATGGTGGGGCCGACCCCTGTGTGTGTGTCGTATGTCCTGGCCATCACAGCTCAGTTTTGGTCATGGTCCCAAAAAATTGAGGTTGATCCAAATCTTAGGTGAACCACACCTATAGGAAAGCCATGGTTATTGGACACCTACCATTAAAAGCTTTGTAGGATCCATTGTAATGTGTATTTGTCATTCAATTTGTTAATTAGGTCGAGATGAATGAAAAATAAAAATAGTAGCTCGATCCAAAACCTTTGTGGGCCTCCAGGAAGTTTTGAATGGTAGAAATTCAATCCATATTGTATGGTTCACCTAAGATTTGGATTTATATGATTTTTTTAGACCATCCCGATGAAATTGTTAGGCAAAATAGATAGATGACATGGATATAAAACACATTCAAGACTCGCTACTGGTGACGTCAACCAGTTCTATGGCTCCACCATGATGTATGTGTTGTATCCACACCGTCCATCCATTTGGAGAGATCATTTTAGGTCAGCCAAAAAGTGAGGTAGAACCAAAGCTCAAGTGGAACCCATCATAGAAAACAATGGGATTGAACGGCTACCATTAAAAACTTCTTTGGGCCACATAAGTTTCCTATCAAGCTGATATTTGTGTTTTCCAATATTCCATGTCTGTGTTAACTTATGAATAGGTTGGATCTCAAATAAACATCATGGTGGGCACTAGTAAGGTATCAACGGTTGTCATCACTGTTTCCACTATTTTCTGTGGTGGGGTCCACTTGAGCTTTGGATCTACTTCATTCTTTAGCTCATGCCTTAAAATGATATCTCTAAATGGATGGACAGTTTGGATATAACACATACATCATGATGGGCCCCACAGAACTTGCTGACCTCACATCAGTAGGGAGTCTTGCTACTGACGGGTTGAGTGGCTAATCCGCATCCTTAATCCGAGCCCATATGAAGTAATCCCAAGGTTCAATCAAGGGTAGAGAAGCCCAATCGACTGGGTGACCTAACAGGAAGCCGATTACATACAGAGTAATTAAGTATATTATAACTTACTAAGTAAATATGCTATACGGTACTAAATAAACTTTGTGCGGCCCACCGTGATGTATGAATCTTATCCATATTAGGGCACCATCTCAAAACTGAAGCATATGGTAAGATCAAATCGACCACACCAAATGGGATAATGATGTCCACAGTTGAAACCTTCGGAAGAGTGATGTTTATTTGATATCCAACTTGCTCATGAGGTCACACAGATAAGGATGAAGTGAAAAAAATATAAGCTTGGTCTAAAACTTATATGGACTTAAAAGATGTTTTCAACCGTGGGTATTGTGGTGTGGTCCACTTGAGCTTTGGATATGCTTAAACTTTGGGGGCATGCCCTAAAATAAGCTGGTAAAATGGAACGGCATGGATAAAATACATACGCTCAAGGGCACGACTTGGGTGAGACCCGGAGCCATGTGGGTGGGACCCTAAACCTAGGGCCCACCTCGGTGTATTTGTTGTATATCCATGCCGTCCATCTGTTTTTTCAGATTATTTTAGAATGAAGTTCAAAAAATGAAGCACATGCAAATTTTAGGTGGACCACACCACAGGAAGCAGTGCTCATTGAACTTCTACCATTAAAAACTTCCTGGAGTCGTCCGTAATGTTTATTGACCATCCAATCAGTTGATTAGGTCACGTAGGGAGGGATGAAATGAAAAAACAAATATCAGGTTGATAGAAAACTTTTATGACTCACAAAAGATTTTTAATGGTCATTAACCAGTTTTTCTTATGGTGTGGTCCACCTGAAATTTTCATCTGCTTTATTTTAAGTATCATCGCATAAAATAAGCCGAAAAAGAAGATGAACGGCATAGATATACTATTCATATATAGAGGTGGGCTTCTACGGTCAGGGTCCCACCCACATCGCTGGTTCCGGGTCTCACCCAAGTCGCGCCCATACATCACAGCGAGCCACACAGATTTTTACTCATTACTCACCTATCACTGTACAATCGGATTCCCACCCAACAACCGCACGACTCTTGTTAGTGAACCCGAAACTATGTTCTTGGTGGGGCAGGTGAGCACAAATCATGCATATCTTCTTGGGGAGCAGATTAGGCGAGACCCGGACTCAACCAAACGGTGCGGCACTTATCATGGGGCCCACCTTGATGTATGTGTTATGTATCCACCTCGTTTATCCGTTTTTTCATATCATTTGAGGATATCATCCAAATAATCAGATCCAATTATCAGGTATACCATACCATAAGAAATAGTGGTGATTGAACCCCTACCATTAAAAACTTCTTAGGCGCACCTAATGTTTTTATAGCATTTATTTTCCATCCAATCGGTTGATAATGCCAAATAAATTTGGATGAAGGGAGAAAAAAAAATATCAGCTTGATTTAAAACTTTTGTGGCCCATTAATGGTCAATCACCATTGTTTCCTACCGTATAGTCCACCTGATATTTGGATTTGCTTCATTTATGGGATAATTTTATAAAATTTTATGAAAAATAGATGGACGGTGTGGATACAAAATGCATATATCAAGGTGAGCCCCACAATTAGGCCTACACACGGGTCGGGTTAGGGTCGGGTTGGGCCTAACCCTGAACTGAACCTAAATATATTTAAAGGTTCGGGTTTCGGTCCGGGTTGTGACTGGGTTGGGCTGACCCAACCCTAACCCTACCCTACTTGTAAAAGAGTTAACCCTAACCCTACCTACCCTATATGCTAAACCGGGTCAAGTCGGGTTAGGACAATGTTTCCATGGTGTGGTCCACCTAAGATTTGAGTTAGCTTTACTTTTGGTATCATATCCTAAAATGATCTTTCAAAATAGTTGGACGGTGTGGATTTAAGACACATAGTCAGGGGCCACCCACCTTGATGGATTCCGGATGTCACCTAATTCGCTCCCTGTGAGTGTGAGATGGGTGCAACTTTGGTGAGAGTCGGTGAGACCCGGAACCAGCCATGTGGGTGAGACCCTAACCATGAGGCTCACCTCGATGTATATATTGTAAATCCTTGCCATCCATCTACATTTATTGTAAATCCTTGCCATCCATCTACATTTTCAGATTATTATAGGACATAGTCCCAAAAAGGAAGCAGATAAAAGCTTTAGGTAGACCACACCACAAATATCAGTGGTCATTGAACTCCCACCATTAAAAGATTCTAGAGTTCACCCTAATGTTTATTGACCGTTCAACCTATTGATAATGATATATAGATATTTCTAAAAGTAATAAACTAGTATAAACGGGGCGGTTCGGGTCGGGTGGAACAGGTCGGGATACACGGGTCGGGGTACGGGTCGGGTCGGGCGGGTTTGGCATGAGCCCTAAACCGTACCTAAATTAAAAACGGTCTAGCCGCATCTACTCATGACCGGACCATTTTGTTAGCCGGGTCGGGACGGATCGGATTTCTACTGGGTCGGGTCGGGCGGGTTGGGTGGGTTAACGGGGTAGATGTGCAGCCCTACCCACAATAAGGATCACACCATCTTGGATGAGTAATGGGTCTCACCTAATCCACTTCGGTCTTATAGGGAATAAAGCCATTGATTAGTGACATCATTATGCTGAAATCCCCTTCATCAAAACCTTTTTTTTTATTGTGCCTTTTGGGCATTGTTTGACTTTTTTCGAATGAAAATGCCCATCTATTTAACCATGCCCTTAGACAGTTGTAATATAACACGAAAGTAAAGAGGGCATTTTGAGAATGGGGTGTGGACCTACTAAATCAATGATTGGGGTCATCCCTCGACCAATTTGATCCATTTACTTTAATCAGACAATCGTGAACCTACAATAAGGTCATTTAAAAAAAAAATGGACCTTTTTGTGGCCCACGCCTGCATTAACACTGTGAGTTAATTTCGCACCGTTTCCTCCGGTGTGGTCCATCCGTGATGAGTTTTATCCTCAAACTTGGACAGATTGCATGAAATTAAAACCTCATTCACGTGAATGGCTTGTATATGTTCCATGACTATCCAGTGGCCTCACATACGACGTGGGATGGATCCCCTTCGTAGGAAAGTCTACTTGGCCATTAAGATCGTTGATACC
This sequence comes from Liriodendron chinense, assembly GCA_003013855.2. Taxonomy (NCBI): domain Eukaryota; kingdom Viridiplantae; phylum Streptophyta; class Magnoliopsida; order Magnoliales; family Magnoliaceae; genus Liriodendron; species Liriodendron chinense. The sequence goes on along the minus strand of PVNU02000815.1, from coordinate 373,553 downwards.
TTCGTGGGCCCACTCCGACAAGCTTCAGGTGTGCATCCCGCGTCATTCCCTCCATTCTAATGAGCTTCTAAGTTTTTTTTTTTTTTTTTTTTGAAGATTTTTTGTCAGAATATTTGACGTAGAAGCTATAATTACATGTCCAAATATTAGTAGCAGTAGTTAGTGACCATTGTCAATTGCCCATACTCATTGACGGTTGCCGATACTCAAACATATAATAATATCTTCTACTTTGTAAATTATGGGCAAAAATTAAAAAAAAAAAAAAAAAGCAAAAACAAACTTAGGAGCTTACTCTAATGGAGGAAATGACACCAGCCTTGAAGTGGGTCCTATAGAGGTGGCAACGGTTGCCAAATGACCTTTCTTGCATAAGAGACTCATCTATTGAACCATCCTACCTCTTGTGGTGGACCCTATGGAGGTTTCAACGGTGTTATTACTGTCCCTACTATTTTCTTTGGTGGGGTCCACTTGAGCTTTGGATCTGTCTCATTCCCCATATCACGTCCTAAAATGATCTCTACAAATGGATGGACGGTGTGGATACAACACATACATTACTGTGGGGCCAACATAAGTTGGTGACGTCACTTCAGTAGCCAGCTACGTCAGTAGCTAATACGCGTCCGTCTATAAGACCCCACAGCCTACAGATTAGGTGGCCTATCAACATCACGCGTAGGATAAAGGATACAAAGGCAAGGGTAGGCAGGTAATTAGCTCATTGAAATGATATCATAGGATTTTTTTTTTTTTTTTTTTAACTCCTAACCCTCCAATATAATTGTCCACCAAACTGATATTTCTTCACTTTTACTTGTATGCCACGTGTAAAATTTCAAGTGGCCGACTATCATACACCACACTTTATTAGAATATCAATATCAATTCTCAAATAAAAATCAGAAGGAATCAAATTTCAGCTTGACTTTGTCGTTCAGCCTTATTAAGAATCGCATCAAGAGGTGAAATCATGAAAGTGAAAGGATAATATATCTTCGCCATATTAATTAGTTTTTACCAAAACGCCCGTCGGGTAAAATCAACGGGCCTACCAGCCCCAGGTCGATTTTTTTAGAAGACGTGAGTTGCTGGTGATAAGGATGTCAACAAATCTGCTCAGGGTCCGAATTTAATCCGAATCATTAATCTGATTAACAGATTAAATTTGAATCAAAATCTTTGATCCGTTTAATAATTACATCGGAATCGAATTAACTCTGATCCAATCCAGTAATAATTTGATTGTAAAAGAAAAAAAAAAACAACTAGACTGCAATAGTTTTTAATGGATTTACATAAAAGATTACTAGTATTCATGGGATTGGATTTAGATTAAATCCAATCCAGATTTTGAAAAATTTAATCAAATCAATTCGATTCAGACACTTGTGATCCTGATCATATTGGGATCATATAAATTCTTAATCAAATTATATTAGGATCAACATTTGATCTGGGAACTCCTGTAACGCTTACACGTGGCCTAATAAAAAATTAGGTAAATTTGTAAAAATCAACATGGGACAAATGATAGGACATGAGAGTAGGGGCCGATTTAACTGTGCCATGTGCTGCTTAAAGATATAAGGTGAAACAGCTTTCCAACACCTTCCCCACGGACTTCCTGCCATGGGAAGCTAGGTGGGCCCAACGTAATGCTTGAGGAAAATACACCCGTCCCTCCGTTTTTTCAGACCATGTTGGGAAAAACGATGCAAATTCAAAACTCTAACGTGGCGCAAAAGAAAACGCGGGTAGGCAAATGCATACTGCTGAAACTTTCCTGAGTCAACCATGATGTTTATGTGCCATCCACACCGTTCATAAGGTCATTGCCAGTTGAATCAACTGAACAGAAAACACAAAAATTAGCCTGATTCGAAACTTCCGTGGCCCCAAAAATGTTTCAACAGTAGACGTTCAATCCTCTGTTGTGAGGCTCACTTGAGTCTTCAATTTGTGTCATTTTGGAGCCCATGTCCTGTGATGATCCGTAAAAACCGATGGACAAGTTAGATTTCCCACAAACATAACAGTTGACCCCACCTAACTTCCCACCCGAAGAAGTTTCTTCACAAGCCTTTAGGGCGTGTTTGATTCGGTGAAATCCCGGAAAACGGAGGTAAGTCAGTAATTATTACTTACCCAGTGAATTTAATGGAAATGCAACGTACTCTCTTCACCACCGTTTGTTTTGTACCAAATTGAGGGGGGTGGTAATCATTACTCTCTCCACCCATTTGTTTCACAAGTCATTGGTGATTATCGGCAGGAGTTGCGGCAAAAGTACCGTCCTCCTTGTGTATGTGGGGCCACCGTGATGTTAGGAGAGATCCCTAGCCGTCCAATGGTCTTCTAAGAACGTTTAACATGATGTGGACCCAACATGATGTATGTGTTGCATCCGCACCGTCCATCCATTTGGAGAGACCGATTTAGGGCATGAAGCAAAGAAATATATACATCCAAAGCTCATGTGGACCCACCACAGCAAACAGTGGGGACAATGACATCCACCGTTGAAAAGTTCCCAGGCCCACCATGATATTTATTTGAGAGCTAACCTGTCCATAAGTTCACACAGGCATGGAGAAAGGCAAAACACAAATATCAGACTGATCGAAAACTTCTGTAGCCCCTAAGACGTTTTCAACGGTGGATGTCATTGTCCCCACCGTTTTCTGTGGTGGGGTCCACTTGAGCTCTGGATCTGCCTCATTCTTTCAGTCATGCCCTAAATCGGTCTCTCCAAGTGTATGGATGGTGTGGATGCAACACATACATCCTGGTGTGGTCCACAGAACATGGTGACGTCACTTCAGTAGGCTTATTCGAAACCTAGAGTGGGGAGCGAATTAGATGTTACCCTGGTAACACCCTAGTGGGTGAACTTCCTACCGTGTAGGGCCCATGTTGATGTATATTTTATATATCTATACCGTCTATCTGTTTTCTCATATCATTTTAGGATATGATCCACACAAAAAAACTAAATATCTGCTGGATCCTAAACTTCTATGGCACACGAGAAGTTTTCAACAGTAGATTTTCAATTCCCATTTTTACCTCTGTGTGGTCCACATCTGCATTGAATCCAACTTGTATTTAGGTTTTTAGCCTAAAATTAAGGGATAAAACAAATGAACGGCGTAGATGCGACACATACATCACTGTGGGCTCTGTAAGTTCTTCGATTTTAGCAACACTGTTTGGTAAAAGGAAGCGGATTAGCTGGTGCACCCTACACCAGCTACGTTGCTACTGCAAGGACGTGGTGGACGCAGAGCGAGTGCGCAGTCCCCGAGCACCGTATTTGTACGAACGGTTCAAATAAGAGCAAGGCTTTGTGGACCCTACAATGATGTATTTAATATATCCAAACCGTCCATACATTTGACGAGATCATTTTAGTGCATGATACCTAAAATTAGTCATATCCAAAACTCAAGTGGACCACACCACTAAAGGCAGTGGGGACAATAATTCTCACCATTAAAACATACCCAGGGTCCACAATGATTTTTATTCGTCATCCAAACTGTTCATAAGGTCACAAGGACCTGGATGAAGGGTAAAATTAAATATCAGACTGATCCAAAACTTCTGGGACCTCCAAGAAGGTTTCAATGGTATACGTTCAATCTTCCACTGCTTTCTGCAGTGTGGTCCACTGGATCCTTAGATCTGTCTTATTTTTTGGTTCAAGCCTTAAAATGATCCCAAACCATGGACGGACGGTTTGGATATAACAAATATTTCATGGTGGGACCCACAAAACTTGATGACGTCACTACACCAGCAACCTCGCTGGTGTAGGGTGCACCAGCCAATCCACGTCCTTGGTAAAAGGTGTGGCATATTGCTTCCTAATTTAGAGACGGATTTTCTTGGATTTCGCGCCGCCCTCGAAGGGAAGCATCCATCACTCCCCCTCCGTCAAAAATCCTATCAATCAAACGGATGAGTCGGCTATCATGAGTGAATGTCCGGGATTTCTACTACCTTCTCCGAAACAAACACCGCCGTAGAAGACAATCCAGGTGACGTCGTCCAATTAAATCACATCACATCAAATAAATAACCACCGAGCGTTCGTCGGATTAGGTGAGGCCCCGGATCTACTTATGTGGGTGGGACCCCTGACTATGGGGCCCACTGTTATGTATATGACTACATCCATGCCGTCCATCTGTATTGAAAGCTAATTTCAGGGCATGATTAAAAAAATGAAGCAGTTCCAAGTCCCAGATGGACCATAGTACAGGAAATAGTGGTGATTTACCATTAAAACTTCTTGTGGCTTACAAAAGCTTTAGATGAAGATGATATTTGTGTGGTCTCTTCATCTAGGTGTTTGTAACCTTATAAACATGTTGGATGGCAAATAAACATTCTGATGGAATACATGAAGTTTTTAATGGTAAGGATTCAATCACGACTTTTTCCTGTGGTGTGGTCCACCTAAGATTTGAGTCAGCTTCATTTTTTTTATCGTGCCCTAAAATGAGATTTCAAAATGGTTGGACAATGTGGATTTAAGGCACATACATCACTTTGATCCCCACAGTCAGGGCTCTCACCCACCTCGGTGGATCTGGGTCTTACCTAATCCGATCCCTTCTGACAAAGGCATGCGTCACGGACCACGCATACAGCCATACAGAACTCCTTTCAGTCCTTTGGCTTTCAGTAGATGTGGGAATGCAGGCTACGGAGAATTCCTGTCCCCGCAAATAGTGGTGCTGATCGTGACGCTTGTGGGAGTGGTTTACCTGTGACCCTATGTTCCCGGGGCTGTTTGGGGCCATAGAGATGTCCATGACAAATCCACTCCGTCCATCTGTTTTGAAAGACGAAAATAAGACAGGAATCTAAAAATCAAGCTTATCGAAGACTCATGTGGGCCATACCACACTAAACAGTGGGGATTGAATGCCTGATGGTCACAGAAAATTTTGTACAAGGACGATATGTCTTCCTACAGTTTACCTGAGTGGTAATAATTCAATGAGCGGTTTGGATGGCATATAAACATCATGGTCAGCTCAAGGAAGGTTTCAATAGTGGACGTTTACTGTTCCCACTGTTTTGTTGGTGTGGCCCACCTGAGTTTTGGATCTGCCTGGTTTTTTAATCCTGTTTTATTGTGGTCTTTCAAAACAGATGGACGGATTAGATTTCTCAAGGAAATGTCTGCGGACAGACAGATATCTATCTCTATGCCCGGGGTCAGAGCCAATCCGCTCTTCATGTTTATGCCATATCATTCGGTCCATTTTAGGCTATTTGCCTAAACATTAGGGAGATCCATACCATTGGAATAGGGGGATGGAAGTTCCCAACATTGAAACCTTTTATGGGACCACCTGGATGTTTATGTGCCATCTACCAGTTTCATGAGGTGATCCCCACATAGACGAAGGGAAACAACAAATATCAGCCTGGTTCGAAACTTCAGAGGACCCAAGAAGGTTCCAACGGTTTATGGTCAATCCCCCTGTTTCTTGTATTGTGGCCCAATTGAGTTTTTTTTATCTCCCTCCATTTTGTGCCCCTGTCCTAAAATGACCTGGGGAAACGGATGGACGGTCTGGATATATTATATCCCTCGTGGTGGGGCCCACAGTGCTTGGGGTTGCAAGAATCCCTTAGTCCATTTTCAGTGGCTCGAATCTAGTCCCGCACCCACACGACAATGTGACTTTTGAACCACCATCAAGAGACCTGTGCCGGTAGAAAAATCAGACTGTTGAACCACCGTCACTGGATCCCTGTCCACAAAAAATGAGAGGGTTTAACCCCTCAGAGTGGACAATCATGATGGTTAGGTCCGACTTGACCCAAAAAAAAAAAAAAAAAGGACAATGTTTCCCTTCTATACTATATATGAGGAAAATAGGCCATCGATACACATGCAATCGTGGTTCATTGATCCAGACAATTGATCTGATGGCCTCGTTAATGGATTGGGATTCCCCAAAGACCCCCTAAATAGGAAAATCTTGGCCCTTCAATTACTGGCATATAAGCAATGGTGTACATTCAATGGAAGAGAACGCCAGACTCAGAAAGTAATATCTTCCAATAACGGATGCTTCTGGGGTAACTCCTGTACATTGTAGATTCCACAGGATCAATGGTCTAGATCACTGAAATATGGGCCCCACATGAATGGAATTATGTGCATCAACAAACTATTCATTTGCTTCGGTTAGTACCGTAAAATTCATGGAATTTTGAGTGTAAGTGAGTGGGATACTCATTTCACATGCAGGTGGTCGATTCCTATCATACCATATTTCGTGATTCACACGGCAACTACCTCCTCCTGGTGGATGGAAGCCTACGAAAAATGCCAAGTAAGCTCGCCTCACACGTGGGAAAAAAAACATATCTGTGGGATCGGAACCGTTCATCGGGGCAGTGACTTCTGGTATATTCCACGTGGAAAAACATCAGGAAGATATGACTATGAAATGGAACAAATGCACGTAAAATAAATTAACGGTACATAAAAATAAACTTTTCTCGGAAAGTAACAGGCGGGGAGCTCCACTATCTGATTCTGACCTTGTTATTAAGCACTTAATACGTGCCACACGTATAAGAAATCCGGACCGTTCAATCTTTAAGATTTGGGCCGTGGATTAGGCTTAACCAAAATAACCGGTTGATAATCCTAACACTGATTGTATTACTTTTGAGATTTCAATAGGACGCTTGAATGAAAATCTAACGAGCGGTCAGCAAAAAGAGTAGAAGTCTTACGGTGGACGGCTAGGATCGTCTGATCAGCATGATTTACAGCACATGGCCCATCCACGGTAAATCCAACAGATGAACAATCTAGATCCGGCAGAATCCCTAACTGTGGGGCTCACAGTGATGCGTGTTCCTTACATCCACATCATTCATCCTGACAGCTCATTTTAATGCATGACTCCAAAAATGTAGCAGATCCAAATCTTAGGAGATCATACCACAGCAAACGGTCTTAATTGAATCCTTACCGTTAAAAACTTCACGGGGGCCAACGGAATGTTTATTTTCCATCCTAACCTGTTGATGAAGTCACAAACACCTGTACGAAGAGACCACACAAATATCAATCACCACTATTTGGGTCACAAAAGCTTTGGATAAAGATGATATTTGTGAGGTCTCTTCAACTAAGTGTTTGTGGCCTTACCAACAGGTTGGATGAAAAATAAACATTCCGGTCGAATCCATAATGTTTTTAATGATGAGAATTCAATCATGACTTTTTCATGTGGTCTGGCTTTGAGTAAGCTCCATTTTTTGTATCATGCCCTAAAATCAACTTTCAAAATGGTTGGACGGTGTGGATTTAAGGCACATACATCAATGCGAGCGCCACAGGTAGAGGTCCCTCCCACCTCGGTGGATCCGGGATCTCACCTAATCCGATCCCCGGTAGTACCAAGAAAATGTAGGCCCACGTGATGGTACCCGGCTTTCGCATGAAGTTTCTGCGTTGGGAACCTAGGTGGGGCCCACCGTGATGTTTGTAAGAAATCCACTCGACCATCCGTTTTTGGATCCAGATCATCTCAAAAAACGAATGGATGAGGTGAATTTCTCACAAACATCCATCATGGTGGGTCCCACCTAAGTTCCCAGTGCAGGAACGTTATGCGAAAGTCTCAGGAAATCCGTGTCGTCCATCAGGTACTTGGCCTCATGTTGCCTTAAAAGGGTTAAAAAATCAGCCCAAATAGAAACTCAGATGGGACACAGCACAGAGGCCGGCCTTGATTTTCGTGGAGAGACCATGATGTTGTGTATATGGAATTCGGGCAGTCCAGACGAGGTGGATGAAGGATAATGACAAATCCTGCAATTCAGTGAAAATGAAGCATTGGCTACCCCTCCCACCTTGTTCCCTGTGCTGTGGCCAACTATAAGTTTTGGATCGAGCTGATTTTTATGTTTTAAAGGTAAACTGAGGGGACGTGTCTGATGGATGTCATACATACACATGTGGGCCCCTCTTCTGCCCCGTACTACCCATAAGCGATCACTTCTAGATGCATACAATGTCCAATCTACACAAGCCATTTGCCCACATTGATTGACGTCGACCATTCAACTATCTCCGCTTTGGGTGCGAATTAGGTGTTACCCCGGTAATAACTTAGTGAGTACTACCCCTACCGTGTGGGGCCTACCTTGATGTATTTTTTGTATATCATGTTGTTCATCTGGTGTTACACCTAATTCTAGGACCAGATCTAAAATTATAAGAAGATCCAACTCTCACATGGACCATACCAATAGAAAGAGTGATGAATAACCATTAAAAGCATTTTGCAGGCCACAAAAGATTTAGGTCGAGAATTTTTAATGGTGGGAACTTAATCAGCACTGTTTCCAGTGGTATGGTCCACTTGAGATTTGGATTTGCATAATCTTTTTAAGACCATCCTAAAATGAGACGAAGAAACAGATGGACGGCGTGGATATACAAAGTACTATACATGTGGGCCACACGGTAGGGGTAACACCCACTAAGCTGGTCCCGGGTAACACCTCAACTTTGGCTCTCTCTCTCTCTCTTTAAATAAGAGAGCTTTTTAGTCCAAAAAAAAAAAAACGCCAAAAGGTGCACCATCTATAACCGACACAGAAAAAAAATAAAAAAAGGGCCAGCCCCGACTAAAATGAGATTAAGCTGACAATCACTAAGAACACTTGTTAAAAAAACTCCAACCACCAGGCAATTCTAAGCCCTTTTAATCACAAAGGATAGAGAAAAGCTCAAATTTTTGAAAATTCTTCTATTCATTTCCCTCCAAATAGACCATAGCCTGGCATCATCCCCGACATGTACCAACTCAAACCTTATAAGCAAAGGGACGATGGATGAAAAAAGTGATCCATCAACTTGAAGCCTCTCATGCACATAATGCATGGATTCAAAATAATCATTGCTGGTTTTTAAAGATTATCAATAGCTAATACCTTTTCCTCCCTACTAGCCATGCTCAGCCACTATTTCGGGGGAACTTCATATTTCTTCTGTACAAAAGAAGTCTTTGCAATCCCACCCACTTGATGATTTATGATTTGTAAAAAGATGGACGATTCCTATCATACCATATTTCGTGATTCATACGACAACTACCTCCTCCTGGTGGATGGAAGCCTACGAAAAATGCCAAGTAAGCTCGCCTCACACCTGGGAACAACCTACACCTGTGTGAGATCGGAACCGTTCATCGGGTAGTGCCTTCTGGTAGATTCCACGTGGCAAAATATCAGGAAGATATGACCATGAAATGGAATAAATGCACGTAAAATAAATTAGCGGTGCATAAAAATAAACTTTTCTCGGAAAGTAACAGGCGGTGAACTCCACTATCTGATTCTGACCTTGTTAATTGTTATTAAGCACTTAATCCGTGACACACGTATAAGAAATCCGGACCGTTCAATCTTTAAGCTTTGGGCCGTGTATCAGGCGTAACCAAAATAACCGGTCTATAATCCTAACACTGATTGGATTACTTTTGAGATTTCAATAGGACGCTTGAATGAAAATCTAACGAGCGCTCAGCAAAAAGAGTAGAAGTCTTACGGTGGACGGCTAGGATCGTCTGATCAGCGTGATTTACAGCACATGGCCCATCCATGGTAAATCCTTATGTAACGCTCCTAAACCCCAAGGGTCGAGTACAAACTCGATCCCCGGTATCCCGGGAGTTACTAATGCGTATGCAATGCGTGTCATTCAAGTGTTTGGCCAATATGGCATCAAATCATAATGATAGGTCAGGCTAGGAAATGAAATAGGGACGTACCAGCAAATAAGTAAGTTAAACAGCAATGTACGAAGGGATCCACTCAACCTATCTAATTGGGCCTCTTCTAGCTTGCTAGCTCATGAGGGACCTGCACCAATGAAAGTGCCTGGATGGTGTTTTAGAACACCGTCCCAAAGTGGGAGTGAGTCATCAACTCAGTGGTTCCATTTCCCTAAGTTACTCAAAGCACAAATGTAATCAAACGTAGGTAATGAAACAACGTACGTATACAGTAGTCATAAGTGTAGTATGTAATAAAACGAACATTCATACATAGCAGTCAAAAGCATAAACATAGAACCTTTTTAGTCACAACCGATAGTGAGTGGCACCACCACTCACCCGCACAGACTCAAGTCACCAATGAATGGGGCACCACCCCACCAGTCGCACAATCACATCTTATAATCTTAATGCATGAATGCATGAAGTGCAAATGCATGCCCGGACACCGGTTTTTAGTCACAGCCGCCAGTGAGTGACACCACCACCTCACCCGCACAGAAAATGCATGCCATGCCGAACTATGTATGATTAGCCGAGTTATTCGTTATTCCGGTTTAACATCCAGCCGGTTGGCGAAACCACTGTACCATTATTCTATCACCAGGCCAAACTGGGACCATCTGCCTCCCTGCGTGGCGAATGCATCTCATCGCCAGTAACCCCTCGATCCAAGTATGGTTAGGCAGTGGCCCGTCAGCCATGCCCAAGCCAAAGCAGAAGGGTCGTCACCCAACCACTAATATAAATAATTAACTTAGAAGTGTGGGCTTGTTATTCAAATTAACAATAATGCCCGGGTTGTTCAAGCAGGGCTCTGGCACGAAACAATCGGCCGGGTATTTGACAGGGCCGCTCGAACAACCCTGTGCTCAATGGTCACTACGAGGAGGCACCACCCCAGCGTAGGCCGACAGCTCGGGCATAGGTCCCATACCACCATCCCCGGCTCATGAGACTTGGGGATCGATCGCCGTACAATTTTAAGTGGGCCCATCCAGTGGTGACAATGGTACTTAGGTTCGAATAGAAGCGATAGGTTACACACAATGCGCCCAACCCGGAGTCGGGCTGACACCTTCGACTGAGACGAAGACGGGGGGGGGGGGGGGGGGGGGGGGTCGGCCTTAGGCGCCCGTGGCCCGCGTGGTCCTCACACCATAGCCGATCACCCGCATTCTACCTCCGTCGACGGTTTCAGTCCCAAAGGGGCAATCGGCCTCATGCAGCCGCCCCTAATTCTCATCCATTTGCCGAGTTAGACAAATCATATGAAAACACTTCATCACAGCAAATTGTTGTATACATCGAGCATAATTTAAGAACATGAGACATAAATATGAACGTAAAAGTGATTCTAGCATACATGATAGCCTTAAAGAGTTCTACGCAAGCAAATTTCAACACATAGTCATCATATTGACATGCTTCTAACATCTCAACAATAATGACAGCAAAATTAATCAAAAATTTGGACATTAACTACATTTGAAGGCATTTGGTGCTAGGCAACCTAGAGGTAAATGGTCCGCACCTTAAATCTCTTGGTTACTTTCAAGAAATCCTGCAAAATGAGAGCTACATGTTAGAGAGTTGAGGATGGAACTTAAGAGAGGCTGATGGGGGTTGAAGGATTTACTCCTAACTCACCTTTAGAGCTGACGGAATGAACTAGTGGTGAAGGTCGGGCCCAAGTGTGTTCATATCTTAGAAAAGGACGATTTTACGGGGCGTTACACCTTATTAAAAGCCAATTTTAGGGCATGATCCAAAAATTGAAGCAGTTACGAATCGCAGATGGACCATAGTACAGAAAACAGTGACGATTGACCATTAAAAGCTTCTCGTGGGCCACAAAAGCTTTGGATCAAGATGATATTTGTGTGTTCTCTTCATCGAGGTGTTTGTGACCTTATCAACAGGTTGGATGGAAAATAAACATTCTGGTGGAATCCATGATGTTTTTAATGGTGGGGATTTCAATCAAGACTTTTTCCTATGGTGTGGCCCACCTGAGATTTGAGTCAGCTTCATTTTTGGGATAATGCCCTAAAATGAGCTTTCAAAATGGTTGGACAGCGTGGATTTAAAGCACATGCATCACTGTGAACCCTACAGTCAGGGGGCCTCACATAATCTGCTAGTCGGTAGTACCAGGAAAATGTAGGGACCACGTGATGTATCCAAGACATCTGACCTGTCCATCAGGTACTTGGCCTCATATTGCCTTAAAGGGCTAAAATATCAGCTCAAATGGAAACTCAGGTGGGACACACCACAGGGGCCAGCCTTTATTTAACGTGGAGAGACCATGATGTTGTGTATTTGGAATTTGGGCATTCCAGACGAGGTGGAAGAAGGATAATGACAAATTCTGCAATTCAGTTTAGGCCCCGGTGAAAATGAAGCATCGGCTTCCCTTCCCACCTTGTTCCTTGTGCTTTGGCCCACCAGAGTTTTGGATCCAGCTGATTTTTATGCTTTAAAAGTAAACTGTGGGGAAGTGTCTGATGGACGGGTTGGATGTCATACATACACATGTGGGCCCCTCTTCTGCCCGTACTACCCATAAGCGAGCACCTCTATATGCATACAATGTCCAATCTACACAAGTCATTGTCCACATTGAGTGACGTCGACCATTTTACTATCTCAACTTTGGCCTGCTCTATTTTATTTTATTTTTCTTTGAAAATAAAAAAAAAAGCTTTATTTGAAAAACGCCAAAAGGCGCACCAGCTATGATCGACACAGAAAAAAATTTTTAAAAATTAAGAAAATAAAATCACGGCCAGCCCAACTAAAAAGAGACTAAGATGACAATCTCTAAAGAACATTTCTTCAAAAAAATAAAAATAAATAATAATAATAATAATAAAATCCAACCTCCAGGCAATTTTTGGCCCTTATAGTCACAAAGGATAGAGAAGAGGTCAAATTGTTGAAAAATCTTCCATTCCTTGCTAGCAAAGATAATCTCCACAATTCCACAATGGGGGTGTCAATGGGCTGGGCTTGCACCTGAAAATCAAAATTTTGAATAGCCCCAGCCCAAAGCAGTTAAAAATTCAGGCAAAGACCTAACCCCACGCCTGACCCGTTCACAGTCCTACCACCCATTCATGCTTGCCAAGCATCCTCCCGTGCCGAGAACAAAACAACTCCTCCAGTATTCCCGGCATCATTCCCAACCTATACCAGCTCAAACCTCATAAGCAAAGGGACAATGGATGAAAAAGTGATCCATCAACTTAAAGTCTCTCTTGCACATTATTATGCATGGATTCAAACTAATCATTTCTGGTATTAACTATTGGAGATTATCAATCGCTAATACCTTTTCCTCCCTACTAGCCATGCTCAGGCAGCCATTTCTGAGGGAACTCCATATTTCTATACAAAAGAAGTCTCTGCAATCCCACCCTCTTGATGATTTGTAAGCATCTTGTAAAAAGATTGAATCGAAAATCTTCCTGAAGCCTCCCTGAGCCATCCCATTTGATCTGTCTCTCCCTCCATAGGAGTACAGGGGCTAAATATTATTTAAGAGTAACAAAGTCACAATATCTCCATGTCACAAGGATTCCTATGGCATGGAGGCAACTACACCAAGCCACCATCATTACTTGAGAAGCACCTTGAAACCAGGTGGTCAATGTCAACTACTGACTTCTCTCCAAAGAGAGACGACTTCCTCTATTCTGAAACACCACCATTATTTGCCCAACAAAGCCATATTTCCTGACTCTTTGGGCCCATTTGGATTGCGCGGCTGAGAAGCAACTTGAACTTTGGATTGCTTATGGTTGGATATTGCAACTAACCATCCGATCAAAAACTTTACAAGTAAAAATAACAGAACATATTGTCCATACAAGGATGTTGTATAATATGCCCCATCCATCTTAGGCCCAACAGATGCATGTGCTATTGGACATTGTATGTGTGTGGCTCGTGTGTATTGAGATCTTGTAAATGCATGCCAGACGTGCAAAAATCCACTACTTCGATGACATGCTCCAGAAATGTTCAGATTACACGGCAGCCAAAGTAATAAGACACTTAGTTGACTGTGGCATGGACAAAACATCCCATTAAGTGGCTGTTTGGATACAAGGATAAACCATTATTCATTTTTAAGTTTGGTTAAGTGTGCAGGAAGGTAACTTCTACCCAAAAATGCATTTTCTTTTGTTAAAATATTAAATGAAAATATTTTAGTCAAGAGTATATATAAATACATAATATATTATAAGATAATCGGGTTTAGGTACAGGCAAGGAAGGGTATACCCACACTCCGCCCTTATTAATCGGGCTCAAAGTAATACATATACACCCACGCATGGCCTGTGTTGGCCCAGGCTTGAATACCCATAGGTCCTACTAGCCCATTGCTGGTCCTAGTTACAATCACCGTATCAGCGTGATTTTCAGCACATGGCCGATCCATGCTAGGCTGTGGAGGAACAGTCAAGATCTTGTAGATGGATGCAAAGTTGGCCAGTCAGTTCCCTAATTCTAAAATCTCGATTTTGATTTATATGGGCCATATGATGGCCTTAGCTGTGGACTGCTTTGGATCAGAAAATCACTCCTATCCTAGCATACTAACCATCGGATAACGGCTCCCAAAAGGAAAAAGAAGAAATGGTAGCCTTGGGCACTACTCTCCATGCTTAGATGTTTGGCACATGGCACCATCCTACCCATTCATGTAAATTAGTTATAAGTCTATATAAGAAAGAAAGAGGCCTTCATTTGTAACCAACTTCAGATACCATAAAATGTTGTAAGCATCCATGGGTTCTCAGGGCCTAGAAGTTCTCTTGCCTTCAACTCTCTCATGTGGCCTCTTTTCTTCCAAGTTGTTTGGCTACACTTGGTTGGTTAGCTGACTCAAGTGTAGAAATCTCTAGGGGCCTGTTTGGGTAGTGAATTGTGACTGTAATGAATTGTAAAAGTGTAACAATTACAAATTACAATAGATATCTTTTGGCCACTAGGTAATTTGATTGAGAATTCCCATGTTTGGATAAGCATGGTAAAAGTTGAACGATGATACTTTTTACATTACTAAGATATCAAATCAACAAAAAAATACACTGATTCATGTGTTTACATAGAAAAATTTTACTGCAATATATTGTAAAATTATAATAATTACAAATTCATTTACCCATCTCCTATCACATCTGGACTTGACCACCAAATTACATGCCATGTGTTTAAACAAACATTGAAAAATTGTAATAATGGCTCTTTTACATTACAATGCTGTCGTAAAGGCAATCCAAATAGGCTCTAGAAATTTCTAGAGTTCTCTAATGGATTCTTATAGAGAAAAGTAGTCCAGAGAAGTTAAAAAATTATATTTGTTATTGGATATTCACCACATAGCGATGTCCTTGCCATCCATATAAAATAGCTTGAAAGTTTTTGGGTCTTTATATAGGAAAGAGGCCTTCATTTATAATCAACATCAGAAACCTCAAATGTTGCAAGTATTGTTGAGTTCTCAACGTAATGCAACTTCTCCTATGTGCTCTCTCCTCTTCCAAGTAACTTGGCTACACTTGGGTGGTTGGCTAACCATCAACAACAGGCTTACGAGGCACGTGCCATGCAGTTCACGCTTGGAGAAGCACTTAGGTCTTTACAATACGTTACAGAGTCTTTGCTTGATCAGTGCATGATACATCATTAAGAGAATGTGTTGTTGCTCTTTTTCTTAGTTGAGAAATGATAAGGTTATTTGCACAGAGAGAATGAGGTGAATTACAGCAAATATGCCAACATGACAGACTGATGCAATATCTGGACCATTAATTAGATAGGTCCAACAGTAACCATTCCCTAACCCGCAGACCAATTCAACCATTTGGGGGTGTATGATTATGAGAAAAAGCCGATGGCTAGAAAGAAATCAACAATAGACACTACCTTGCATTTCCTGACACCATACCAGGTTTCTCGGGTGAGTGAGACTAAACGATCCCTTCCACCATATAACTCTCGGGAAAAGTGCTAAGCAGACTCACCCAAGCTTGTCCCTCCTTCCCAACCACATATGGGTCCAGACTGCTCATCTAGAAGGCCGTGCTGTAGATGGGCCACACGTCAAAAAGCTCACTAATCATAGATCACCTGCCGTCCATAGAAAAGCAAGTTATGGATAGCTGTCCACGAAAGAAGTTTCTAAATCACCACCATATGGACAGTGAAGAACCGTTCATCAGATTTTTTCCATGTGGACCACATGGTGTGGACCTTGTTGATGAACAGTCTAAAAGACATGAAACATGTCAAAGACTGAATAAAGAAGCATTAGTATTTGTATTTTTTTCTTCAAAAGGACATAAACTAACATTGTTCATTGAGCTTGTCACCCCATAATCATGATATATGTCAGTGACGAGATCTGCTCGCCTTTACCAAAATGCCATCATCAACTAACTTAAACACCATCTGATGGAGGAGGAAATTTCCTGTTGTCAGGATCTTTTTTATAGGAGGGTATCTAAGTACTCACTTACAGTGGTGTATTTCACATGTGGATAGAGTTCCGTACCATTGATGCCGGAGGGTTCAATGTCAAAGTATGTATGATCACCCTTTATGAAAGCAGAATATATAAAGATGATCTCAAAGTTGCTCGGGTACGGAGTCTCTGCAATGCAATGCAAATAGTAATTAGTATGTAATGCAAAGATCATGGGACTGAAAAGGGACCATGAGCTTAAAACAAGAGCTTAAACAAGATAATGGATAATAAGAAGATTAGGAGAGACCTTGCAGAAGAAGAAGAAATGAATGGGAGGAGCATGATTCATGTTTTAAGGAGGAAATCCTCAAGAATTCTGATTCCCAAAAAGGCCTTTGACTAATTTAAAATCTCAAACAATCTTTCAGAAATTGAAATGGCCAGTCTATTATTTTTCTAAAAAGTCGAGGTGGGCATTGTGGGTCCCAGGTGGTGTGTATATGACATCCAGCCCATCCATCAGGTGCACCCCGTGATGATGATTAGTTGCCCCAAAAATCAGGCCAATCCAATCATCAGATGAACAACCGTAGGAAACAATATAGACCAGACAATTGCCTCCAAATTCACATCTGCCCCTGATGATTGAATCGGTTTTGGGTTGTCTGATCATCTTGGTGGGAGGCAACATAGGCCCCACAATGCTCAACTCCACTTTTTAGAACAAAAATAGATAAAGGCATTTTGGTACCAAAACCATAAAAGACCATTTTGGGATTTCAAAGTAGCCAAGGCCTTTTCTGGAAAGATCAGAGTTCTTAGGGTGGGTTTGGATACATGGAATCCTGCGGAATGGAAATTATTTTCCATTGACAAGACAGTGGGGCTGTTTTGATATGCTGATTCCACAATTGATCATTACTCTTACTCACAGTCAGAATTCTTTGGCACAAGAAGTAATAAGGTGACTGTTGTCTAATGAATTTGATTCCACTTGCTATCCAAACAGAAACCCCATTTTTTGAAATTCTATTTTCTACAATGGCCATGGAAATTATCATTAGGTAATCAAAACATTATTGACAGAAGCCAAATGGTACATTAAGGACTTGTCGAGGCAAAAATCCCAAAAATTTATTGATATACCATAGAAAAAAAAAAAAAAAAAAAAACATTGATTATAGATTGACTGCCTTGTATGTGTCTATCTGCAGATCTGTGTGGCTAATTTACAGACATCTGCAACTTTAGATGTCTGTGAATTTTCTTCAACCCATCAAAAAAGAAAAAAAGAAAAAAAGAAAAAAACTAACAATATGTGATGACAATGCAATCACAATTGCTAATCTAGATGTGAAATTGTTTGTTTCAGATCCTGAGCCAAATTCTCCAAGAAACCACGGGCAGATTAAGGGCCTATTTGGTTTTTCAATTACAACGGTAAATGGCTGTAAATGGGTAATGATTATTTACTTTTGAAATTATGTGGTGACATCACTTAAGGGGCGTTTGGCGCAAGGGATTAGCTGGTATTAAGGGGGATGGAATTGCTTTTTTGCAATAAATGCTATAACCAGTGGATCGTCTCCTAATTCCATCTGGGGTGAACCTATTCACTTCCGTGTTTGGGTCATCTAACAGGTATGGCTTAAATACTTATTTTGATCCCATATAGTGTTTGGTTGAACTGTGGAAAACAACCGATGATCTCGGAACTGTGTTTGGAAACCCAAGGGTAAGTTGGATGGGATCTCCTGCTAACGGCACTTGGAAACGAGGTGGGGTCCACCTTGATGTTTTTGAGGAATCCACCCCATCCATCCATTTTGTGACAACATTTTAGGACATGCTACCAAAAGTGAGGTGAATCCAAAACTTCAGTGGGCCATATGAGAGGAAACAGTGGGAAAGAAATTCCTACCGTTGAAACCTTCCCGAGGTCCACCTTGATGTTTTTATGCCATCCCAACCGTTTATAAAGTCATTCCTGCTGGGATGAACAACAAAAAAAAAAAAAAAAAAACCAAAGCGTTATACAAAACTTTTGTGGCCATATAAATGTTTCAGCGGTGGTCACTCAATCCCCACTGTTTCCTCTCATGTGGTCCAATTGAGTTTTGGATCAACCTCATTTTTGGTTGCATGCTCTAAAATGATCTCACAAAACGGATGGACAGGATGGATTCCTCCCAAACATCAAGGTAGGCCCCACCTCGCTTCCCAGGGCTGGAACTTCCTGCGGAGGCTTGCGTACAAATCCACAGGATTCAGAAAATCCTGGGTTGCAGGGGTTGTAATCTAAGAGGGATTGTTGAAATCCATCCTTACTCCATCCTCCTTACCTAGGATATGATGAACCAAACAAGCCATGGTTTTTCTTACAGGGGATTTGAAGTTCCATCCCACCTAATACCAGCTAATCCCTTGCGCCAAACACCCCCTTACATTTGACTGCAATGATGATTTTCCTACATTGTTTGTTTCACCCAAAAAATCACTGTAAAAATGGTGGTCTTATAGTGTGAAAATGTAATGATTATAATTTACTATACCTACTTTACAAGTGTATTTGACTCTTGATTTACGAGCCATATTCCCTGTTTAAACAAACACCTAGAAATAATAATGATGGCTCATTTACTTTGCATTTCATACGAAATTGGAAAACCAACCAGCCCTAAAAATAAAAATGAAACCAGATACCAAATTCCATTTGTTTGATTTTGAGGCTCGTCTTTTGGACTCAATGGCACAAAGAACATAGAAAAAGAATATCCAATATTTATTTTTAGTGGGAAACATGCAGCAAGCTAAAGACCCATGTGATTCAATTTTACTGTTTGTCACTGGTATCATTCTCACTAATATCACATACATGCATCATAGCTAGAGCTGGACACGAACTGATTTTAACCGTTTGGATCGACTCGGTAAAACCCTGTTTGAATAGAAAATCTTATTGTTTGAACTTTGTTCGAACACACATGGTGTGTTCGAAAAAAAATTCAATTCAATTTCAAACACGGTCCTGTCCGACTCGACTCGAACTTGAACTCGACTCGAATATTGATCGACTCGACTCGACTCGACTCGTTCGTTTGACTCAATTATATATATATATATATATATATATATATATATATATACACACACACACAGAGAGAGAGAGAGAGAGAGAGAGAGAGAGAGAGAGAGAGAAGGGTGGATGACAAATAAACGTGACTGTGAGCCCAGGAAGGTTTCAATGGTGGACATCATTCTCCTCACTATTTCCTGTGGTGTGGTCCATTTGAGTTTTGTATCTGACTCATTTCTTATTTAATGCCTTAAAATAAGCTGTACAAATGGATGGACGCAGTGGATAAAACAAATACATCATGATGGGACACACAGAGCGAAAAAATCGGTATTTACTATTCAGTAGTAGAAAAAATATTTTCAAGCAAAAAAAGCGAAATTGTTCGAACTTGTTCGAACTCGTAAAAATTGTTCAAAATCAATATGTTCGAACATGATTGGGCTAGACCAAATTGAGTTCGAACAGAACCATCTTGTTCGAATGTTTGTTCCAACATTGTTCGAACACACCCACTCAAGCAGCCGAACAATCCGATCCGGTCCATGTTCGACTCGGATCGGATCGTTGTCCACCTCTAATCATAGCTTCTCAATCATCACAATTTGCTCATATCTTTTTCTTGGTATCTTATAGTTTCGAAAACCCTTTCGTGGTAGACGTGCTTAACAAGACACTATTTAGCAACAGTTCATGTTTCAGTTTAACACCAAAAAGAATAATAATAGTAGTAGTGGTAGCAACAATAATAATCAAGCAGATCCTACCAAATGATTTTTACGAAGAAAAAGCATTCTCCTCTCTCCTCTCCTCTCATCTCTTTTATAACCATGTTGGCTCTTCCTGCAGAAATGACTAAAGGATAGCTTCCTCTTTTCTATACTTTTTTTTTTCCAGGACATGCTATTTACAAATCTTCCATCAAGACCACATGCCCATATGCGAAGGTAAAGATTGACATCGGATAACTGCTTTTTACTTATTAGAGCACATGTTACGTGGGGGGGGGGGGGGGGGGGGGGGGGGGGGGGGGGGGGATACAGATGCCAATCTCAACATGAATACAAGGGGTCAGATACCGATTTCATAACATAGAGGTTATATAGAGGGTAGTATTCAAATAAAGGAAATAAGCATCTCTAAAAAAAAAAAAAAAAGGAAAACTAAGTAACTTTGTAGCATCCTGCCATTTGACAATTTGATGGATTGTAACTATCACAAAGTTTGAATGTTGGTCAGTGTATGGTTATAAAATATATGGATATATATGGGTGATGTATTGCATATAGATAGATATCATATCATATAGTGTAATAGAATGAAGGTGCACTTTATATGTTGTTATACATGATTGCATATAATTTTTTTGATGGATTATGATTGCATAAATTCCCAATCCATGATGCCTGTCCAAAAAATAAATAAATAAATAAAATAACAGTACAAGTCAACGCACATAATATAGCACAAGCTTAGTTACTATACATAATGGCAATCACTGATTTAGAAAGACATAGATTATGGCTTGTATGTAGTTTTGGAGCTAACGGTAGAAGGTCAATGTTCCTAAAAGAAGTCAGTCCTTTTCCACGTAATTTGAGATCGACAAACTATTGAACGGACTTGTAGACAATTGATATAGCATGAAGATAACATGTGTTTTTTGAACTTGACTCATGAACCAGTGTGCCGATTTTCGAATGTCTTGGCCAAGTCAATCAAAGACTCACACGTTTATGAGAAGATGGGTTGAATGTTTACTAGGCCAACTTATTAGTTATTATAGTAGCAAAGCTTGAACTTGGTTCAGAGTAACCAATCAGTCTAGCCCAAGTTCGTAGATCAGTGAGTTCTCAACATTTTGCATCACAGATTACTCTAGTTTTGTGTACCTTTAATGCTCTTAAGAAGTTGTTCCTCTGATATGTAAACCTTCTCAAGCTTCTTTGCAATCTTCATCTCCCAAATCTCAACCAGCTCATTCATGGAGCAAACATTGCCAGGAGGCCTCAGATACAACACTTTGTTCAAAGTCCTGGGGTCATCAATGGTACGTATTGTAAAGGTAGCAACATCAGATTCCTTCACAAAAACAGGCTGTGGAAAGCAACCACCAAACCACCAATAGTGGAAAAGAATGAATTATCAGAGCTCTGAGTATAAAAAATGCAGCAGCAAAAACTTCAAAAACAGATAAAGCAGTGCCATGGCTACTCGTGCAAGGTATCCATCCAAATCCAACTCTCCCCAGAGTAGCATGTCTGCACATGATCCTAGCTGTTCATCCATTGGGCCACATTTGGTTGTGCCATGTCCCAAGAATCAAGCAGGTGGGTCTGTCATCAGGTGGGCAGCATATGTACATTGAATGTGGACAACAGGCCAATTTTTGAACCTTTCATTTCTTTCATTCAAGTGTGGCACCTGACCGCCAGGCTGGTCTCATACTTTGGGCCACAGTTGTGTCCACCAGATGAATTGACTGCATGTCACACATGCCAGATTGGCACATGCATTGAGACTACTAGGATTCAGATGGTTACACTTGTAGTAGCAATAGCATTTCGCAAACAGAATACTAAAGAACGATCTTGAGAAGTACAGTTATCACCAACCACTTCATCTATGTAAATTGAAGTCCTAGAATCATTAGTTAATCAAGAAACCTTTTGTGTTTCCATCTCCAAAGATCTTGACTCTGTCTCTTGGAGGCGTATTAAGACCTGGTTGCACAAGTGATGGAAGTAAATATCTTGCGAAGAAGTTGCAGCAGATGTAGGTGTATGGAATGCCTTCCTTTTCTATAAGACGTCGGATCTCTGATTTCTTTGAATAGAAGCCATAGTCAAGGTTGGGAATCCGGGCTTTATCAGGATCTGCTCCAAATTCTGATGGAATGAACCTCTACAACCAATTGTAGCTATTTCATCAGATCAAACAATCTACTGCAATTGGAATTCTCTTTCATCTGTTTCTTTTTCCTGAACTTTCTCTTTTGTTTTGAAGGCAAAATGGTTTCCATAATACATGAAATTTAAGATGTGGGACCCAATCATCGAACAATGGACAAAAGCTGTCCTAATTTACTGTGATATATAGATTGATTCAATTGAACCCATAGACCCATTTTTCAAAAAATCAAGTACTAATATGTTGCAAAATTACTAGATACATCATGTGGGTCCCACGTCTGCCTGGTATCACCATTCACCATAGCTTATGGTGGTACCAGTACCACTGGAGCACGCCCCTTGTTAGAAACCCTGCATGCATAGTATTATATTCTATGCATGCTACTGAATAAATCAAAGTACGTAATTCTTATATTGTAAATATAGATGTTCATTACTAAACTGAATAATCAAGAGCATAGTACCATAATCTTCAGTCACTAAGGGTTGTTTGGATTCCTGTAAATGATTTACACATTTACACTTTGTGTTTGGATGGCCTTTTTTGCCTTGAAATCACTTACAGCTATAAATGATTTACAGCATTTACCCCCCATCTCCTTTATATGCAAAACGTTCGGATTTCAATTACAGGCCCTCCATTTTTATTTTTATTTTTGAAAGATGACGAAATTTTATTGAAAGCGCAGCAAAAAAATAGACCGTGTGAGGTGGGGCTCAAGAAGGAGGGTTCGACCGAGGGCCTGGCCTCACCTGGGCTATGAGATAAAGGGATTGATTCACCACGCTCTATTAGTTCGAGCTTTTAGAGCAAGTGGTTAGTTGTCCTGCATCAAAAGTGGCAGCCTAACAGCTATAAATGGAAAGATTGACTCTCCATTTACAGGACTTAAACAATTTACAGGCTATCCAAACACAGAAAATCATTTACAACTTAAACCATTTACAGCAATCCAAACGACCCCTAAAAATAGCAACCTGGATCCCAAATGACTGGACAATTTGGAACGCAAAGCATAGGGTTTGTTCGATTTCAGCAACACTAATTCTGACTACACTAGAAGACTTGGGTACCAAGTCACACAACTCTCCCCCAACCAATCAAAATAAAAGCTCTAAAACTAACCAACCGTGATGGGAGTTATAGGGTGTGGGCTACTCACATCAAAAACTTCAAATGCCAGAAATGCCCTCAGCAGGTAAATCAGGAAAAATCCCAGACATAAGTTGACAAGCACACAGAGTCATACAAATTACCATTCACATACGTTGGAAGTCCCTTCTTAACTTCTAATGTCCCACAGTAAACAACTGTCCTGATAATACTTGTCCCTAACTACTTGCTTTATGTATAGTAGAGGTGCGTATGTGGGGAATCAACAGGATTTGTTGAAATTAAAATGCAAAGTGGTCCAAATTCCAAGGGCAAAAATCAGATGGTCACTATCACTCCATCCACAAATGGGTCAGCGTTTTGGACGGTCTGTTTTGCCTTACAACTATGCCATCGCACAGTTGAAGAGTCACAACCATTCGTTAAATGGTGGTAAACTATTATAGTAGCCCATTGCCAGAAAAAAAGAAAAAAAAAAAAAGAAAGAAAAAAAAAAAGAAGAAAAAGAAACAAGACCTTGATGCATCCAGCTTCTTTGATAGCTCGAATGAGGAGCTTCTGATCGAGGACATTTTTGGAAGGAATAGCGCAGATCACAACTTCTACTTGCTTTATTGCTTCAACGAGAATCTCCAGATCTTGCAGCGAACCCTAATTTGAGAAAACGAAAAAAGGAAAGAGGAAATGAGATATAGTAGATACTGTTTGACAAACTAGCTTTTTCTATGTTTCTCTGTTAATTTATAGTACGGAAAAAAAAAAGGAAGAAGGGAAGAGGAGAGACGTGAATGAGTTTGACTCCGGCATTGGTGAAGGAATGGAGGAGTTGGGCTTTTTGGGGTTGAGAGGAAGATGATTCTCGGACGAGAGCGAATGTTGGATGGCCAGATGCTAGGCTAGCGTTCACCAAATAATGGCCCAGTTTCCCTGTGGCTCCGATTATCAGGATTCTGCTCCTCTCTTCAGCCATCATCGCCCACAAATCATCCAAAGCGCCAAAATCTACAACTGTTTTAGCACCAATGCTCACTACCTATTTCCAAAAAAATAAAAAACAGAGGTTGTTATTTGATACCCCGGCAGAGTGTAATGCTTGATATGCGGGAACTTATAAATGTTTTACGTGTAATACGTTGATTGACTATCAATCTAATTCTGAAGATGTCATCCACTGGTAATGAAACATAGACCATAGACGGTTTTGATTGTCAGTGATCCATGCCATTGTCGCATGTATATTGGAAATGTGGTCCGAACGGTTTCCGGTTCCAGATCATATGATAAGAAGCATGCACTGGTTTTCTAGTTCAGACAAATGGGGCCCATTTTTAAGTGATTTAGACCACTGGTCTAATGTGGCCCACTGTGAATGGATATACCTATTAACATTTTGATTTGTGGCTTGGATGTATTTGGTTAGGTAGAGAAATACAACAGTGGGGCACGTTCAACTGAGGTCGACATTGGGATCTTCCAGTGGAGGGATTGGTTCTTTTTAAAAAGTTGTGGCCGTTATACATGGGAGGTGGAGGGGTTAATGGCCCTGCATGTATTAACATCACAAGTTGTGATTTGATTGGATGACCACTTGCTGGGGCTTGACCGATTTGATTGGATGACCAGTTGCTGGGGCTTGACCAAACAACTTTCAGCTTTGATAGCAGCCTCCGGTCCAATTAAATCTTCCACATTGTAGAAAGGGCAACATTGAATTCACATTCATATTTATGCTAATGAGTTGGACTTCAACATGGATTTAATCTTTGTTGAGGAATCTAAGCATGTTTGGATAGCCCACCATGATGGTATTATAATGTAAAAGTGTCATTCTTACGATTTTTTCAATTGTTGTTTGAACATGTGACTTGATAATTTAATTATCAAATTCAAATGTAGTACGAGATAGGCGAAAGAATTTGTAATAATTACAATTTTATAATACATTGCATGGATTTTTTTATATCCAAACATACGAATAAATGTATTGACATGTTATTAATATTAGTAATGTAAAATTATCATTATTGCACTTTTATCATGCTTATCCAGTCAACAAAATTCTTCATCAAATTTATAATCATTGTATTTCACAATTAATTACAGTTGTAATTTGCTAAGCCCAAACAAATGATAATGATAGTCCACAGACTTAGACTTGTACATCCATACTTGAATTGGCTCGTGAAGACCCTTCTTAGAATAGGCTACTTCTACATGAGGCAATTCTCTCTTATTGTAGATTAGAGCTTGTTGGATCTTAATAAGGAGAGCACGCTACCCCATTTATGAACATTAGTAGACCCAAGCAGCATGTCAAGCTTGGCATTGAGGTGAAAATGACCAAACTGCTCTTTTTATATACCTTTTTCTATTGTCTCTTATCATGTCCTCTACAACTTTGATGTGGACATCAGTGATGTACCCTTTAGAGTTACCAGAGGAGGCGACGTTGTAGATCGAGTGTTGAAGCAGACGAGCTGATGTGGATGAACGCCGGGCCCATCGAACTCATTTTCTGACACGTTACAAGTACGAGAGCTGCAGGATCACGCGTGAGCATTATGATTGTTAGACCGTAGAGCGGATTTACTTTTATGCGCTTTTTTATTTATTTTCTTGTTTTTAGGCGTCTTAGTGTCATTGTTTAGTTTAGGCATTTTTATATTTTTTTCAAGCACTTTAGTGCACCTTTTATTTTCGTAACTTATATATACTTTGTGAGAAACCTTAATTCGTGATTATTGAATAAATACAAATTTTAGCTGCTTTTCTTTATTGTTACAAGAGATTATGGTTTTCAGGATTGGCCCTTGGGTGTTGAGTATTTCACCCTATTTTCCATATTTTTTCTCGTCTCTATTTCTTTAAGGTGCAAGAAATGTATGATTTTTCTATTTTTATCATCTGTACTATCTTTCATCTCGAACTTGTTCTTTTCCCATCATATTCGTTCTCCCCTAAATCTATCCCTTTTGTTTCAATCAGAAAAAACGGATACCTAGCAATGGGAATTGGATCCAAACTTGACTGTGGATTAATCTATGATAGATCTGGGATATCCTCATATCCCTAAATCTTTCATATTTTACGGTTTACGTGATTTTTATGCTGATGGGCATGATCCGGACGAACAAATCAATCCTAGTATCATATCACCATAGCCAAGAGTAGACACTGTATGATTTCTCGTGGATTTCAAAATCCACTACATTATGGGCCCCACATTGATACATGTGTTTTAAACACGCTGGCTATTCATGTGTGCCCTTTACACATGATAATATTCAAGTTGCATGTGTACAGGTGATGGGTATCAATTATAAAATGTGGTCCGTTGATTACAATTTCATGGTCCACCAAACATATATAGGCTTCACTTAATACAATGTATTTCTCAAGGAAAAAAATTGATCTCAAATGTGAGATTAGATGGTAAGACATGATTGTATTCATGTAATCATTTTGCAATAATGGTGTTAGTTCCATCCCCATACCATTTAATTGTACTATCCAAACAGGCCCAGGTTGGGAAGCCGTGATGGAGAATATGCAACCATGTTGGGAGAGAACCCATAGCGAAGAGATTTTAAGATGCGATTTGGGAATCAATCCTCTGACCTTACCCTACACTGAAAGTAGCTCTACCAATGTGCTAAGTATCTAGTTTTTGTTGCTTTCAAGGTGATCTTAAGAAAAAATGAGAACGAATAAGTAAGCTAGGAAACATTACCTCGTTACTTCCATCCATTTCAAATATAAGGTGGCATCCACATTGATGCCTAACTAAACCCATCCTTTACTTCCGATTGTAATGTATCCAAGAGTAGATGAATGGGTTTAGGGTTTGTGAGCATTGACTCCAAAAGTAAAGATTATGGAAAGAATTGGGTGGCCGCTTAGTGGCTAGAAATTCAATCGCGAGGGTAATCATGGCTTGATTTTTTATTTTTATTTTTTGTCTTTTTCACAATGTAATATAAAATTTAGATAATTTTGTGTTTATGATTATTGACCTTAGATGATTAGAACTGTTTACTGTTTGGGCCTGCCTATGAGCTTTTAGGCTAAACAGGTGTTTCAGCTCAGTTTGTACACACCTTTTAGGCCCAAGGGATGAATTTGGGCTTAGATATAAAAGCCTGAACAATTTTGGTCATGTTGAGGCTACCCCAGCCCACCTCAATCTAGTCTAGGGTCGTACATCTATAATATATGTTTGTAAGGTATATATTACATATCATGTATATAATATTCATGATGGGGCTTATGGGCGAGCACCAGTCAACTGTTTAATTAAAATGAGCTTGTGCAATAGGAATACAGACTACAATCATCTTAAGAAAAACATAGATGATATAAGATGCAGTGTTGATTTTGATAAATAACCACTTGATCTAAAAGCCCAGCCTTTAAAGGATGGCATATCAATGCATATTTGAGGGATTACTTAATCGAAAAGCCCAGCCTTTAGAGGATGACATACCAATGTATATTTGAGAGATTACTTGATCTAAAAGCTTGAACCTTTAGAGGATAGCATATCAACGTATACTGAGGGATCTTAATACTCCATCATAAGTGCGTGGTGAAACTTTCTGTCAGAGGGCATATTCAGTGGCATAGTTGCTAGACTTTCTGGCTACGGATATAAATTACCACTTGCTCTAAAAGCTCTAGCCATCAAACGATCACATACGAATATCCATAAAATGACACTTTACACTCCTCCACCCGTGCTAAGTTTCATGGGAGAATATGTTATGGTGGCATATTTGCTATTCTCAGGATTAGAACGCTTCACCTTTTTCTCCGATACCAAGGTCCTATCAATGCGGATTTTAACTAATTTAACTTCTATTTAGGTTGGATTAAAGTAATATGAGATTTCATTTGAGTTTTAATGCTTGAGTTAATTTTACACATTTGTCACATGCAAGTAGTCAAGCTCACTTAAAATATCATACGGGCTGTCCACGTCAGTAGGACCTGCAAGAAAATGCCACTAGACGGACGGTTCGATTCGATTCGCTATAAGATGATGTGCACGTGTGCCGCCAGTACAGTAACACATCGATAAAGTTCACGTGCACGTGTGCCACCAGTATGCCCATCTACTCTTCTTCTCCCTCCTTCGATTGTTATTTCTTCCTACTCTCCGTCTTCGACATGGAAGCTTCGGTACGACTCTTCAATACAACGCATCATCTCAATCGCCATCTCTCGCTCTCCATAAAAACCAGACTCCAACAACACCACTCTCTCAGAATCTCCTCAAATGCAAATCCCAGAAATCCCTTCTGCGCACCGCCCATCGTTTTTCCTCTTCCAGCCCATCGCGACGGACGGTCGATCCGTTCGCTACCTTCTGCATCCCTCTCAGCGTCTCGCCCTTCAAATGCCCTGACGTTTCTCCTCTCCCTCTCTCTTTCCAGGATCTTCCTCCCCCCTTCCCATGTCGATCGATTCGATTCCTCTGTTGCGGATACAAAGCAGCAATTTTTCGCGAGGAATCGATCTTCCGATGGCGGGAATGTAGGGTTTTGCGAGGAGAAGGGGCAGGATCTGACGGTCGTGATGCTTGGATGGCTTGGGGCGGAGCAGCGGCATCTGAGAAGGTATGCTGATTTGTATGGTTCGAGGGGGATTCAAGCGGTGCCGTTCGTTGTTCCAATGAGGGATCTTCTAGGGTTTGATTTGGGGAGGAGAGTTGAGGGACGAATCGCAGCATTGGCAGAGGATCTGATTGAATGGCTGTCGGAAACGGAGAAGGACGGAAGGGAGCGGTCCCTGCTCTTTCACACCTTCAGTAATACCGGCTGGCTTGTGTAAGTGTTTTTTTCTCTTCCATCTTCTTTTTTCCATTTTTCTTTTGGGGTTGAGCCTATGTAAGGGGTCGTTTGGATCCTGTAAATGCTTTAAGTTGTAAATGATTTACAGCCTATTTGTTGTGCTTTAAGTTGTAAATGATTTATTTGGATAGCCTGTAAATGGTTTATATCCTTTACTAGTGTATTCACGCTGAGATAGTTTAGAGAGTAATTCATTAAATAACATTCAAATAGCATATAAGAGTGAATTTTAAAGTAGATCATTGGGTTTAAGTCCATCTCCCTAAAGCTTTGGGTTGATCCTCAAATAAAACCAAGTAGTAGGCGAGCCATAGAAGTGAACCCACAAATTTAAGTGCTCTTTTACAAGGTAGCGGTAACAAGATCCACTGCCGTGCTGGAGAGAAAGAGAGAG
Organism: Liriodendron chinense; assembly: GCA_003013855.2. Taxonomy (NCBI): domain Eukaryota; kingdom Viridiplantae; phylum Streptophyta; class Magnoliopsida; order Magnoliales; family Magnoliaceae; genus Liriodendron; species Liriodendron chinense. The sequence goes on along the minus strand of PVNU02000815.1, from coordinate 343,892 downwards.
GGAGAGAGAGGGAGCAACTTGTAAATGATTTACAAGCAAAGAGGGCCATCCAAATGCAAGTTATAAATGATTTACTAGTAAATCATTTATAACTTGCCTCATTGAGAGATAGCAACTCGTGAATGATTACAGACAAAAAGGGGTTTCGAAATGCAAGTAGTAAATGATTTACTAGTAAATCATTTATAACTTGCCTCGTTTATGAGGCAGGACAACTAATCACTTGCTCTAAAAGTTCAAACTGATAGAGCGTGGCGAATCAATCCCTTTATCTCATAGCCTCGGATAGGCCAGGCCCTTAGCTGAACCCTTCTTCGTGCCCCACCTCACATGGGTCCCATCTCACACAGTTAGGGCTACACACAAGCCGAGCTAGCTCGAAAAGCTCGTTCGGCTTGGCTCATTTAAGCTCGGCTTGGCTTGGCTTGTAGGGCAATTCGATCAAGCTCAAGCTTGATTTTGAAAGCTCGTTAGAAAACAAGCCAAGCTCGAGCATGAGTGAGCTTGGCTCGAAGCTTGAAAAAAGCTTGGCTCGCTTGAGATCGGCTCGGCTTGAGATTGATATATTAGTATATATATTATATATAATATATATAAAATTTTATATTTTAAAATATAACGAAACCCTAATTCGACCCCACCCATTCCCCTTTTCATTTCACTTTCACTCCAACCCAACCCGCTGTGCCGTTGCACACCCCCCCCTCCGGCTTCCTTCCCGGCCACTGGCACTGCACGACCCGCATTGCACCCGAGCAGCGAATGCCTGACACAGACCAGAAACTCAGTCCGCTCGCATGAGCCGACACGCACCCACCCCGAGTTTCATTCTTCCCAAACAGATAGGTTTTTGTGGATTTTTTTTCTTATTTTGGATTTATTTTGTTTAAAATAGGGAATACCCTAAAATGAGGATTTTTTTGGGTCGGTTGGGGTCGGGTCAGGTGACTCAGGATAGCGGGTTGGGTTGGGTTGGGTTGGGCTGAGTTCGGTCAGTGGGTTGGGTCGAGTTAGGTGTCGGGTAGGGTTGGGTCAGTGGGTTGGGTTGGGTCAGTTTGTAGTTATATACTTCTATAAAAAAAAGAAAAAGAAAAAAGAAGACAAAGCTTGGCTTGGCTCGAACAAAGCTCGCTCGGCTCAACCAACAAGCCATACTCGAGCGGCTGTTTTGAGCTCGATGCTCAAGCCAAGCCAAGCTTAAGCTCAGTAGGCCACTGATCAAGCCAAGCTTGAGCAGGGCTAAGCTCGGCTTGAGCTTGAATCATGTGTAGCTCTACACACAGTCCACCTACCTCACATGGGTCGCCCCAACCCGAGTGTTCCCCCGCCCCATACGGGCCGCCCCACTCGAGGTCGGTGTGAAAATGCCCTTGCATTAATCATCCCCGGCGAGACATCCCTCTTTGATACTAGTTTGGCGCAGGACAACTAACCACTTGCTCTAAAAGCTCAAATTGATAGAGCATGGCGAATCAATCCCTTTATCTCATAGCCCAAGCTCGGCCAGGCCAGGCCCTCGGCCGAACCCTCCTTCGTGGTTCCCACCTCACACGGTCCACCCACCTCACACAGGTCACTCCGCCTTGAGTGTGCCCTTCACCTCACACAGGCCGCCCCACTCGAGTCCGGTGTGAAAATGCCTTTGCATTAATTTACCACCATCCAAACGACCCCCAAAGGGTTACGGGGATACATGATGCCGGATCCAATGTAGATGTTTCTATGTAAGTTGTTTGGTTTTCCAGTTTCCTATGAAATGTAAAGTAAATGAGCCAGTATCATTTCTACATGTTTGTTAAGCAGGAATTATGGCACGAAAATCGGTACCCAAATACAATGATAAAGGAAGTAGCATTACATTTTCACACTATAAAACTATCATTTTTACCATGATTTATTGGGGGAACAAACAATGTAACAAAATCATCAGTGCAATCAAATGTAAATGATGTCACCACCAAATTACAAGAGTAGATAATTATTACCCATTTACAGCCATTTAACATTCAAATCGACATGTGAGGCCCACCTAATGTTTTAATCACATTCAATCTGTCCATCATTGGTCCTCCCTATTGTTCTCGTTGGAGCCCAAAAAATAGGCCGATCCAATGCTCAAGTGCGCCATACCGTAGGGAATGGTTAGTAGATTGGTAGGGGGTTGACTGTAGGATGAGTGAAACTAGCCTAGGATGAATGAGGTGAGATCAAAATACACATTAACTAGACAATCAACAAATAAATTCAGGCAATCCACACCATAAAATAGGAACTTTAGATTAATAACTAGATAATCCTAGGCAATTCACAAACTTAGTGCACGAAAATATGAAATATCTCAAGAGTGGCCCACTTGGAAGATAGAACTTTTAATCTAGCATAGGTAATGCCACATTTACAAGAAGAAATAATGGTTCCAATAAAATTCTGATTTAGGGAAAAGGGATTTGTTCAAAATAAGATTTTCCTAATGGCCCGTTTGGCACCATGGATTTGAGGAGAAGTGAGGAGAAGTGGATTCCATGATATGAATTCTCACCGATTCCACTTCTTATCAATTCCAGATTTTTTGTTTGGCAGCCAAGATTTGAGAGAAATCAAACATGAAGGAATGGACGGTGTAAATTTTAATCCCACCGTATGCCTACCGTATTAGCCTCGATTTTTAAATCCATGCCATTCATCCATTTTTACATATCATTTTATGCCAAGATCCAAAAAATAAAGCAAATCCACATCTAAAGTGGACCATAAAACAAGAAAAAATGGAGAGTGAGACCTTTATGATGCACAAAAGTCTTCGATTAAACTGAAATTGTGTGCTCCCTTCATCCCGGTCCTTGTGACCTTATCAACAAGTTGGATGGAAAATGTACATCATGTTGGGTCCCATAGTTAGGGACATATTATGGTGGGTCCCACGTTGGGAAGGATTTCTCCTCAAATCCCACCTTTTTTTGAGGATTTGAAAACTAAAGGGTTTTGGGATTTAAGGCCATAGGTTATTGATATTTTTTCTAGTTTTAGGATTTAAAGAAGGAGAGGATGAAAGGGCACAGAGAAAAAGAAATGAAAAAGAGAAGAAAAAGAGGATTAGGGGAGAAATATGGTGTTGGCATACAAAACCTTTCTTTCACAATCACTAATTAGAAGGAAGTTACAAGCATGCCCTTGGAATTGACATAGTTGCAGGATCTTTCTAACTAGGTGCCGCATCCTCTTTGAATCCCCGCTTCAGATTCTTGCTCCCACTTCCTATCTATTTATACTTTTTACCATTTTGAAAGAGACGCTTCCTCACTCCCACACCTGAATTTGTTGCCGCTTTGCTACAGCTTCATGCAACTATAGAATTGCATAAATGACCACCATATGTAACATTTAACAAAGAACGGTAAAATTGAGAAATGACATCTCCCACCAATATTCTTCAAGTTGGAACATAGATGTTAAATTGTTAATTAGGCCCTCCTGCTTGGAAGAAATGGCTTCGAAGTTTTTCCCTCCCAATAACATTAGAATATCTACAGGTTGATCCTTTGATCTCTGATACAGGGTAGATTCTTGTTTGTTATCTTTTTCTTGATTTATTGACTATGAGCTCTTGTATTATTAGTCCTCTCATGATATACTGGGCTAGATGACATGTGAATCGCTGCCTGATTGTCATGGTAAAGTTTCACAGGAAGTTAACATATCCTCTACTTGGATAAAATATTTTTCAGCCACATTGGTACAGGCACCCAATGGGCGATAGCTCTACACTCAGCTTCTGCTATAGAGCTTGTAAGAACTGATTTTTTTTTTTTTTTTTTTTTAAATTATTTTAACTACCAGTGTTTTTATTTTGAGATGATGAATGTTAATTCTCGACACCCCATCTTCAAGCAGCTAACACTAATGCACCACGTGCGTCAACATGGTACATGTTTGCGGGATCTAGGACATTCATAGGGTGGCCTACATGTGGCATTGTCCTTCTTTACTCAATCTAACCCTCATTAGGTGAGTAGAACATGCATGTTGAATGTAACTGTTGGTTATCATATTTTTAACTGTCAATTTCGTTGGACATGTATGGCCCAAATGGTAAACTGACTGGCCAGATTTTCTGGCTAAGGAACATTCACTGTGGAGACCCCAAATGCATGTTGCCTTAGGATATGGTGTGTTTGTGTTTGGTGCTTGAAGATAGGGGCGTTTGGAATCAGCATTCATCTTTTGGAAGAGCATTCTGCTCTGCAGGGTGCCGACCTTTTAAGTCATTTAGATGGTTCATTTGGTTGGACCCATCATAGATGGACAATGCTCCTACCAACTCCATCTGATAATTGACCCGCAAATGGATGATGGCTTAGCGGAAAGTATAGCTGACAGCCCATACATGATTAAAAAAAAAAAAAAAATCCAGCCTCAGATGGAGAATTTCTTTTTCTTAATCACCCATCCATGCTGGGGCCCACTGGTTGACAACTGGATTACTGGAAGATGGGTCCCATCAGTAATGAATTATGGAGCCGAACGATATGCCAGTAATTCGAGCTGAGCATTGAATTGTTTCTTTTCTTTTGATTGTTATATATCTGTTGATTTCAAAGTTTTACCTCTCCAAATTAACATCATGAGCGGTTATATGTATGAATGTCTTGCAATTCATACGAAGAAATTGTTCAGGGGATGCCCATCTTTGACTGAAGAGTTCCTTTAAGATTTGATGTTTATGCGATTAGGAGTGACTCTATAGGAGAGGATTCCTAAAGGGTGAATGGTTCTTGGTCTTTATATCATGTGTACTCATTTCTTTTTTAGTAGCTAACTTCATTTTGTTGGGTCTGATTTTGTATAGTCAATTAGCCATATTTGCATGTTTAATAAGAAGGGCAGCCATTATGTTGGTGTGCAGTTATGGAGCCATACTTGATAAATTTCAACAAAGAGGTGATTTTACGAAGAAGATCAAAGGATGCATTATTGACTCTGGACCTGAACCAGAACTTAACCCTCAGGTTTAGAACAAGAGTTCCGCTTTTCCCATTATGTTAATTTTGGACAATTACCATAGCTTTCTGGTTTTCCATTAGGTTTTCCATTGTCCAAAAAAACAAATTCAGAAATTCAGAACATTGGGGGAAATCATGACTGTTTGTTTACAATTGCCGTTGACATTATTTGAAAATTATGGCTTCTGTCCTCAAATTATTTGTCTTTTTGAGCTTGTATTCAAAATACAAGGAACAACGTAATAACAAATTTCCAATACAAAGGACCGACTAGTGAACATTGTTAGCTAAGGAATTGGTGACATCTTTTACCTCCTTTCGCATATGCACAACCAGAATGTTTATCCTAGAGGCAACATCCCCAGATATAGAAAGGACTTCCAAGGCTCCAAACAATAAGTAGATGCTCAAGAGATGACAATCATGGAATCCACTTAACACAATTGAAGGCAGGAAAAATCCTTCAGTCCTAGGGATTGGTTTTGAGGATTGGCCGCCCAACATCTTAGTTAATTATTTTTGACAGGTAATAATAATATAGGATTTGTCAATGCTTAATCCATCTTTCACCAGTGATATTGAGGGGAGAGCTTTGCTGAGCGCACATCTATACAAGTCAGCTAATGCATACGCCACCACATATGCCAGTGTGGCGGACAGGTGCACTATCCAATCTGACCATCAGAAGGCGACTGCATGTAGATTCCCTGTGCCAACAATCAGTTTGGTCCACTAGTCAGGTGGGCGTCAATTAACTACACAAATATGCGATTGTGAGAAGGTCAGCAAACCTGTCAACTTATTTCTAATATCATGGCACTCCTACTGAATGGACTACCTTCATCTAGGCAAAGCTCTTGAAGGGTCATTTGTTGGTTGTATGATGTTCTGTTTGTAATCAATCCATTCACAGATAAATGAGTGCAAATGTAAATTAAGGTAGAAGTACTCGTTAAAAGACTTGATGACCTTGAAATAATAATTAAAAAAAAAAAAGACTTGATGACCTTTGGTCTGACTGAAGTTGTGAACCTTGATAGAGTGAAATGGCGGGAAAGGATTCACATAGCCGATTCCAATTACTTAGGATAAGGCTTAGGTGATGATGATGAAGATAAAAATGCTGGTTATCTTGTCTGCTTGCTGAAGAGGGGTCGGCATGACAGGAGGCATCGAGGAGAATCTCAAGAGGATTGTTAAGATCAAAAGCTACGGATTCTTTCTCCAGCCATATCAAATTTCATTTTGACTGAGTTTTCAATTGGTTGTTTGTGAACCGATGACTTGTTTCAATGCCTCTTGTTGTTTGTTTGTAGTTGATCAACCATATGATTGGGAGGGATACTTTCTCATGCTCACACCCTTTAATGCAATAGGTTTGGGCAGCAGGATTCTCTGCTGCATTGCTGAAGCAGCGCCGCCCTTCAGCACACTCTTCAGCTGTGGTTACAGAAGGAAGTCCATTAGATGGTCATGGGAGTAGCTGGCAGATGCAAGATAACAAACCCCCGTTGATTGAAAAGGTGCTCCTGTCAATTTTAGAGAAGTTCTTCTCCAAGTTTCTGAACTTGCCTGATGTAAATAGGTAGGTAATATGCTACTGCAGACCTTCATCCCCTGATCCTGAATTTTCAGGGTACAATTTCACTTTCTGTTGTGAAGTTGTTGCATGCTGTGATAGTGGAAAAATTATGTCTCTTTGCAGTCTTTTTGTAGTGAAATACACATTGATTTAGGGTGTGTTTGGTTGCTCCAAATATTATGAAATTTCATGATTAAACAGTTTAATTAGGTGCAAATTTTCATTTTCTTTTTCATGAAATTTTGGTGCAACCAAACACACCCTTAACTTTTGCAGACTACATGAATATGCGTGTACTTTCGGTTAGTTCCTTGGAATGCACGAGTCTTTCCAAATGAGCAATGCACCCTATGCCTCTGGTAGAGGATAAAAGATACCTTTGCCACTTTCAAATGATGGAACTTGTATTCAATAATTTTCTCCCAGTTGACTTGGATCTACATGAGGACTATTTTGTTTCACTGTTCTGGCATGGAAATTCAAGCTCTTATTCTATGAATTGTGAGACAGGCTGGAACTACATGTTTGGAAAAATCACCAAAATGCCCCTATCACTTACTGAGTTGTTGTGGGCTTTTTCTTTTTTCACAGGAGGTTGAGCAAGATCATCTCCATCCTCCTCTCGAGTGACCAGCCTCCCTGCCCTCAGCTGTATCTGTACAGCACAGCTGACAAGGTCATTCCAGTTAGGACGGTGGAGTCTTTTATTCAGGAGCAGAAGAAATCTGGGAGAAAGGTATGGGCCCATAACTTCGGCTCATCCCCACATGTTGACCATTTCAGGAGCTTCCCACACATATATGCAGAGAAACTTCACAAATTTTTGGAGGATTGCATCCCCAAGGTGGGCCAGACGTAAACCTACCATACCATAGGGTCCAAGGCATCATTGTTCAGATTGCAGGGACCACCTATGATGCTGTCTGCTCTGCTTCACTGCTCATGGCAGCCCTGTAAAACTAAGGACTTTAGGAAATATTCTATTCTTCAAAATGTATTCTGCGGAGGTAATTTGTTTGATTTCTTCCTTGCAAATCATAAAAACTCTCATTCGTTGTCACCAATTTTGTTTGGCTTCTTATTCACAACACTACTCCCTCACAGATTGTAGTTACCTATATGACACCTTTAGAGTCTGAAATAGGGAGACCAGGTGCTAAAGAACAAAATTTTTACGAGAATGGAATTTCACTTTATAGATAACCACCCATTACAGGTGGTAGTAAACGGAGGCAATACTCTTGCCAGTTCAAATGAACGATTGGATGATGGAATTCATTTTTCCTCTACGCTTTTTATAAAACTACCATGGACCCTCACCTAGATTACATTACATTACTTTGCAAGAACGCATGATCATTCAATAGACCTTGGACTTGCAATTACATCAAAAGCTCACAAAACTCTTAAGAAAATGGCCTCTTACTACCCCCCAAAATAACCTCCTTCGTGTCCATTAATAGAGTTCCTAAGGAAATGCGCTTTTGACTTTACCCGTGACATATTATGAAAGCTCTGAAGCTTCCCATCATTTTTCCATGAATACTTACCTGTGCTTGCCTAAAATGCAATGATATTCATTTTCAACGACTCTTTTGAGTGAGAAATGACAACTATTTAGTCTTTCAACCAAAGGTCATTGCCAAGTCACATACATGGAGCCCCACCATATCTCGCATGTGTAGCCCACCTATAACATGTCTGCTACATCACAATGGGGTTGTTTAGGTTTGGGCGAAATTGTCTTGACTGGTTGTACATGTGCATGTTGTTGATTTGTCCATCCTTCGGAACCAATCTACTTTTAGATAAGTAGTTATGGATATGTGACTGTTGGACTATGGATTGGGTCAGATGGAACTATTTATCAATGACAGTATGATTTTAGTGCAAATGAGGATCACACTTACTTTTATCCATGCATGACATTTTCAAATATGCCATGTGTGTGACTGTCCAAATTCAACCATCCCATATACGTATATGTGTCACTAAAGGTGGCAATGAGCTAGACTGATGTTGGCCCTAGCCTAGCCATAAGAGTCCTAAGATCTGGCGCTAGCTTCCCTATGAGCTAAAGAGGCTCGGTCCTGGAAGAGTGCTGGGATACGTAAAGGCCGGGTTGGGCCGGATCAAGGTCAGGCCAAGGCTGGCTTTATAAGTAACGTATATGTTACGCGTACAATTGGTTACACTTGATGAGTGCGTGTGTTTGAATCATCATGTTCTTTCAGAGCATCAAAGCTTGGCTTTTTCTGTGGTACAGTTGTGTAAAAAAGATTGTTCATTGACCAAGTATATGCCCTACTTAATTATCAACTGCATGCATGGACTTAAATGGATGCATCAATATACTGTTCACGATCTAAATTGTAGTTAACAATTTGGACAGTTTTAAGTGCCTGCTTATCCTCTACCTCACAAAACCAAGAATATTGAAGTTCATATTACTACCCAGACTAGTATACAGAATTTAGTCTAAATTACTGATACCTGTGGACTGGGGCTCTCAATGGAGCGGGTCAGATCCGAGATCCGATTCGCTTTGAATCTGTATAATACGGATTTGGATATTAAAATAGGTCCAATTATTTAAATGGCCCGGATTTGGATCTTAAAATAGGTTCGATTACTTAAATGGACCGGATTTGGATTCACAGAAACATATCCGAGTTCGATCTGAGTCTGATCCAGATCCTACTCATTGTCTCCTTACTATATATGTTATATGCATGCTGGCCTTCCATGTTATATTCATGCTGGCCATCCATTTTCCAGATTATTTTAGGCCATATGCCACACTCAGGTTGATCATATCACAGTAAATAGTGGGATTTGCATCATTTTGCTACTAAATTAAATATTATATATATATTTTTAAATTTGTAATGGGGTAGATTTGGACCTAGATCCGACCTGAATCCGATGGTTATATGGATTTTGGATTGGAAATGAATAGCCTTTTGGATCCAAGTTGGATCCGAATCTGATCCGAATCAGTATACGGATATTCAGACTTGGAGCCAGATCCAACTGGATCTGATCCAGATCCGACCCATTGAGAGCCCTACTACGACTATAGTATACATTAGGGCAATGAGCTGGACAGGTTATCCATCATTGGCCTTAACCTAGCTTGGCTTGAATGCCGGGCCCATATTTCAAGCTCAAGCGCATCCCTCAGGCCAAGTTCTGGGCAGTGTAGTCCGTTGCAACCCCTATGTGCCATCGTCAATCTTCACTCACTAAAAAAAAATGGTGCATGTGTCAATTTTCACACGTGTAAACGCCTTGTCTACTTTTAAGTTCCCCACATGCCACAATCTATCCAATCCAATGTTCAAGGGTATTGGACAAAGAAGAGATACCTAGTCAGCAGCAACATGTCTATGACCAGCTAGCCCTGGCAATATGCTACTCTCTCTCTCTCTCTCTCTCTCTCATGCATTATGAGTACTTTTATTAACACTTTATAAATTGCCCAACTGGTTTTTGTAATACTGTGAACTCTTTTTTTTTTTTGAAAGATTACTGTTAAGTTACTTTAGGTCGTCATTATATGTGTAAAACTATAAATCAAATAGTGAAAGTCGGTGTGTAATCTCTTGTGAAGAGTATCCGCAACGTCTGTACACATGCCTGATGATCCAGGCCATCCAATTGGTGGGTAGGGCAACTCTTTAATAAAGGTAGTCCAAGACCAAGCATAACTAAGAATGGCACCCAGCAGATAATGGTAACTGTAACAATATTCAAGCATGCCCATATAAACAAGCAACTTATTTCTTACTTAAATGCATAGGTCAGGTTTCACAACTTAACAAAACGACATTACTCACACCACTCATTTGTACAGCAACTAAAATCACAACCTCTCTCTCTCTCTCTCTAACACGCACGCACACACTTGAAAGTTGAAGCATTCTTCAAAGGTAAGTAGTAGTATTCACGCACTTACGCCTGAATGCACGTCTGGCTTTGAGTTGTTGAAGCTTGTGACATGGTACTGTGATGCGTACTTGTAAGAAGGGCCTTCCATCGCGGTTACAGGAGGTTCGTTCAGAAATGCCAAATTGCTCCTGGTCCACCTGTCACAGTTTGAAAAAAAAAAAAAAAAAAAAAGCCTTTGAAGAATGGAGGAGGCAATAAGTGAATATCAAGAAAATGTGTATCAGATTCCTATCACGTTTCAGTCAGATAAAACCCTTTGTTTGCATGCACTGAAGATGATCAGATAGACAAATATCCTAGTAGTGATGTGCCAGCTGGTCCAGGCATAGGTAAATGAGGTTAATGTTAGGTGGATAGACTATTGTTTAACCTTTGACAAGCAAACTCTGAGAATTCATGCTATGAATCTTGAGGGATCAAGGTCCGTGATGACGCTGACAACTACAAACAAGTTAAGATGTCTCTGGCTGTTTGGGCTTAGATAATGACTTGTAGCAAGCTAACCATAGAGTAGAATTACGGTTGCAAGGTATGGCTAAAGACGTTACTTTTTTCTTTCTTTTTTTTCTTTATACACTCACACCACAGTGGGATTTCACCACAATGGGTACTCAAACCCATGACCTCCTGTTGAAACTCTTGTGAGTTTTCCACTAAGGCATGAGTAAGGACCCAAAGACATGTTACTTGAAAAAACCAGACCCTGTTGCATAACTGCATTTCAGCTGTTATTGAAAAATACTGGGAATGGAGCTGATGTGCAAAATACTAGGTGCCCACCAAAGTCTAAGCTGTTTTCGTCCAGGTTAAAATGGGAGAATGCAGTGATGGTGTTATCACTAACATTGAAAGCCTAAGTAACAACCATAGTTCTAAAACTCACTGGGTTGACCCAAAATTTGGCTGAGTCATCTCAACTTGGCTAGTTTTCAAGCTGAGGCACCGCTGGGAAACTCAGTCCCAACTTGGGATGACTATCCAGTCAATTAGACCATCTGGTCAACCGGATGTGACTGAAACCAAGTCACCAGTGAGTCACAATATGAGCATTAATAAAATGTAATTAATGGGGTAGGTAAGAAATCCAACCCACAACCAATGCACCATTGAGTGGTTTGATGACAATGTTTATATTTTATATTACTTAATGTTAAATATCTAATCTTATCCCTATGAATAGAAATAGAAATAGAAATAGAAATATATATAGATACATAGAATTATTAAATACCGAATCGAGTTGGGTTAGTCTTCGAGTCAACCTGACCCAGTTAGACATCGATCCAAGTCAAGGTTTGAACAATGGCATTAACCAATCTTACCAAAGTGGATGAGTTATGTTGGTATCCTTAAGAACTCAGGGCTTAGGGTTTGAGGACTGGTTATGTTTCACCTACCAATCATTTCTCTTTATGAGCTTCTCTACATCTGTTTTGGAGTCACCAGTCACCAAATTCTGCCTTCCAACAGTAAGGGGCACGGAGCTTGATCTCTGGAACCCTGCTGCTGATCTTGATTCTGATCCCTGGTATAAGCTCTCCTGTCATAGGTGGAAAAGATATTCTGGAGATTGATTAAAACTCAAACTTGCAGCATCTTTTGATCCATCTAAGAAGATCAATACAAATATAAATACTCTTTGAAGATTATAAAAAAAAATAAAAAAAATGTAGGGTGTGTTTGGTTGTGCCAAATTTTATGAAAGATCATGAAATTTAGCACAAAATTAGACCGATTAGTATTGAAACATCATGAAATTTGGTGCAGCCAAACGCACCCGCATCCAAATAGGTCATTATGAAACATTTGGCATCGTAATTTAAAGCCAGTTTCTAACATTTTGTAGCATTTGATTGATTCGACACGAAAAGAAGGGGGCATCATCATGTTAACTTGTAGTTTTCATCTTGTTGTCAGTTAATAGGAGCAAAATAACTTAAAAAGCTTTAGAAATGATGAAACCGATTGTTTAATTCATTCCCAATTTTTAGTTTTTAGCAAATAAAATTCGGCTTTTTCTCTCTGAGAACTGAATCAAATTTTATGATTTTTTAACAACATTATACTAATGTTTACCGTTCCTACTCATAAAACCAAATAATCAAAATAACAACTGAATTCAAACCGAGATAATGACCTGACTGTTCTGTGGCGAATTGGAGATGGATCTAAGATGTTCTTCCTCTGTTCTCTTCTTTGACTTCCAATAAGCCTCGATCTCTCCCTTGGTGAAGGATCTGTTTCTTTGATATCTCACTGGAAGACCCCACTAGTCAGAAAACCAAAAATACAAAGTGACAGAAAACAACTATGCAAAGGCAATTTTCTTGCTTGAGAACTGAATCCAACTGGCAGCATGGATTTTGGGCAGAATTCATGTTTGGCACCCACCCCAAATCAAGCTTGGATTGAAAATCCTCAAAAGGGCCGCTAAAAGAAGAGGTAGGATGCAAAATTCTAGATCTTTAATCATTTTCAACTGTCATAATTGCTCTCCCCTCCTCTTTTTAAGGCCATAAGTTCTGAATTTCACATCCAGGCTGCTAAACACAACTGAAAGAATGCAAAATTCAGGTTTGAAAATCTAATAAGTTAAAATCCAAATCCATGCTGCCAAACAACACCTAATAATTAAAAACCAGATAGCCAAGTATGATTACCAGCTTTAGGATCTGGAACATGTGAATCCCATCCAGCCATTAGAGAACCCATGGTCCTAACTAGTCTTCTGTTCTTGAACCAGATCAAGCAGCAAATCTCTGGTAAGATTTAGTTACTGTATGGGATATTTTCAGATTGAGAGTGCAACTTGTAGTGGGCCTTTAGCTCAAGTGCTTGAACTTACCTTCAATGCAGAGTAGAAAAATGGGAGTTTTCAACAGTGGTTAGTGCTTCTACTGGGCTGCTTTTTATTTATTTATTTATCTTTGTAGAGGTTTCTAGGCTTCTAGCTGTACATGCAATATGCGAGGTGGCATTGGCAATGGAGATAAGACCATAGTCACATCGTCTTTTTCTCCGTCAGTTATGGGATCCGATGCGACCCGAATTTCCAACAGTGCTGCGTAAAATATACAAGCTCTGTGGGGTCCACCATGTTTTATATGTAAATCCAATCCATTCATCAGGTGAGAGATATTATTTCTAACTGTAAAGATAAAACATCAACTTGATAAAATACTTTGATAGGCTACAGGAATGGGAACAATGGCCAAATTCTCATAAAATCTCTAATTTCACACGATGTGGCCCACTTTAATATTTGTATCAGGCTGATTGTTGTATTTTCACTTAATCCTGGTGGGTTGCATTTGATTAACGGGTTTGATGGAAGATACACATCATGGTAGCCCCATTCGCAGATCTATGGTTGGCATCCCATCTCTATTGTTCCATGTGGTGTGTCCCACCTGAGTTGAGTTTTTGTTTCAGTTCGTAGAATCATGGATGGAACCCGATGGACGGAGTGGATTTCACATATATCACACGGTGGGCCTTACAATCTTGGATGTTTTACGCGCTGCGTAGAACAGGTGTAGTACAAGGGTTGTAGTCGATCCGATGTTGACTTCTTCTACAGATGAGGCGGCAACCATGCTTGACCACGTCACCTTCTATTTGTTTTAAAAACACGAAAATGCCAGTAGACCTTCCCTAGACGGTGCGGCCCTTACCATGGGGCCCACCTTGATGTATGTATTATGTACCCACGCCGTCCATCCATTTTTCCAGATCATTTTAGGGTATTATCTCAAAACTTAAACAGATACAATTATCAGGTCGACCATACCATAGGAAAGAGTGGCAATTAAATGCCCTACCATTAAAAACTTCTTAGGGGGCAGCTTGATGTTTCAATAGTGTTTATTTGTCATCCAATCCGTTGGTAAGGTTGCATAAGTTGGATGAAGGATAAAAAATCAAATATCAGATTAATCTAAAACTTTTGTGGCCCATTAATGGTCAATCACAACTGTTTACTATGATATGGTCCTAGAACACAACCAAGCTACTTATGGCCTGTCTGTTTTCATTTCACATTGTAAATGGATAATAATAGGCCCCAATGAGACAAATGTATTTACCATATACTTACACATACTCCAAGAATAACAGTTGTGCGCAAAAACTAAGGAGAGTGATTTTTTTTGTAAGGCGCACTATGATACACATAGCTTATCCACGCCGTTTATCCATTTTGTCCCTTAATTTTAGGCATACACTAAAAAATAGGAAAATCCAAAGCTCAAGTGGACCATGCCACACAGAATAGTAGATTTAACTCCTACCATTAAAAGCCTTTTATGACCATTGTTTTCTATGGTGTAGGCCACTTGAACTTCAGATGTGCCTCATTTTTTTTTAGGCTCGTGCCCTAAAATGCTCTAGTAAAATAGATGGACAGCATGAATATCTCACTAACATCATAGTGGGGCCCATGAATGAGCATGGGTCCTTTTCATATCCTTTTTACGTAGAGGAATTATCCATTTTTAGTGAGCAGGAAAAAAAGAAGAAGTAATAATTACTTTCTTAATGAAAACAAACAAGCCCTTAGGATCAAGATAAGTGATAGCTTGAACACAACCAAAGGAACATCTAAGAAGAGATGAATAACCGAGCTTGGATTGGGTACTACTCCCATCAAGACACAGCTAGAAACGGACTGGTATGTGTCACCTCAGCATTGGTGGAGAGCAGGTGGGACCTGTGATAGGTTTGTCAGCTCTCCACTATTCCACTACTACCGAGGTGTGGGTCCCACTTGCTTTCCACCAATGCAGAGGTGACACCTACTCATCTGTCTCCAGTTATGTCCTGGTGGAGGTAGTACCCAATCCGAACCGGAAGAACCCACACCTTAAGCCGTTCATGTCTTCCAAAGTCAAGTTCAACGTGTACATAATGCAGTTGACGACATTACTACAAGCCCATATGGTTAGTTGTGCTGACTTGTGTTTGGAAAAAATCAGTTCGATTCAAAACTCAGGTGGGCTACACCATACGGCACAATTGAGATTTGAAGTCCCACCGCTAAAATCATCCAAAGAGTCGTCCAAATTGTGGCTGTGGTCAACATTGGTGTGAATTTTTCATGGAATTAATCCCCTCATCTGACTGAACGCAACAGGATCATGAATAGATTTCAACTTATCTGAGCCACAGCACTTGAGTTTAAGAGCTCTTAGGCATGATTTTACATTTTTCATTTTTTGGACTAGCTCCTAGAATGATCTAGAAAAACTGACGGACGGCTTGGATATCCGACAGAGGGGGGCCACTGTCAAGGCAATGCCCAGCAATGTGTTTCGTGGTTAACCGTGCATAAATGCCTTCCATGTTGACATGGCAAAGTTATGTAGCCACACCATAACATGTGTTATATCCACACTTTCCATCTATTTTGTCCAATCATTTTAGGGCATGAACCAAAAAATAGGGAGGTCCAAAGCTCAAGTGGACAACACCACAAAAAACAGTGGGGAACGAAAGCCTACCATTGAAAACTTCCTAAGACCTGCAGAAATTTTGGATCAAGCTTAGATTTTGTGCCTTTCCTGCGTCTAGGTCCATGTGAACTCATGAACATGTTGGATTAAAAAAAAAAAACATCACAGTAGATCCTTAGAAGGTTTAAATGGTGGGCATTATTGCCCTGTTACTTTATGTTGTGGCCCATTTAAGCTTTGAATCTGTTTATTTTTTCATATTATTTTAGTTCATAGGCCCAACAATATGAAGATCCAAAGCTCAAGTAGATCACCATAAAATCAAGTGGAGATTAAAAGCCTACAATTGAAAACTTTTTGGAGGCCACGGAAGTTTTTGGATCAAGCTGATATCTTTGTTTTCCCTTCATTCAGGCCTGTGTGACCTTAGGAATGGATTGGATGGCAAATAAACATGATGGTGGACCCTAGGAAGGTTTCAAGGATAGGTCCTGTGGAGCTTTATATAGTGTGGTCCACTTGAGCTTTGGGTTGCCTCAGTTATTGTCTCATGCCCTAAAATATGTGGCGAAATGAATGGACAGAGGGATATAACACATATATCATAATAGGCCCAGAGATCTTTGTGGGATAGCATTCCTTCTTTAAGCATTAAGCCAAATGAAGCAGTTTTTTCAGTGAAAATCCAATTTAAGTCTTCAGCTTTTGAATATTCCAAAACGATGTAAATTAAATAATAATAATAAAAAAGCATATTTTAGATATTAGTGCTGGAATTAAGTTTTACCAAACAAGCCCTAAGTCTTAAATTGGCTGATTTAAGAACCATGGTGAAAATGTGCATAGCAGCCCGGCCCACCTGATGGATGGGGTGGATTCCATGTATCCAAACACTTGTCCGATGAGAATAACTTTCCATAATTCCCGCATGGATTCCATGTATCCAAGCAAGCACATAAAACAGTAAAGTGATGGATGGATTGAAATTTCAAGTAAAAGAAACATTTTTTTATTTACACAATGAGGAATGTACACCACAGTACCCTCAAAACAATCTCGAAGAGAGCTCATCCTCCATGAATATCTTTCTTCTGCAACTTATGCAGTACACAAACACGCGAAATTGTATTCAAGTGAGAGATAGAAACATGTAGCTAGCAGGGGGGAAGATCCTTGGGAGGAGGTAAGACAGATTGATTTGGGCCTTTCCCGTCCTCCACCACGAAAGCCATCTTCAGCCCCCATGATGTGTGGAGTTCCAAATGGCAGTGCATGAACCAAACACCTGCAATACCATCACAACCATTAAAACCATATATATGAATTTGCACCTTTTCAAATGTTTGTTTTGAGAGATGCCAAGGTATTTGTGAGAGCAGGATTCTTATTCCCACTGTGTCCACACATGGGTCCATATGGGGCATGCATGAGATCTGGGCCGTTTGTCAGGTGGGCTCCCACCGTGTATGTGCTGCGCCCTAGAATCAGGCCAGTCTGGTCATCAAGTGGGCCAAACATGTACATGGTGGGGCCTACCTGTTGAATGGCCTGGTTCTCAAGAACAATTAGAATCCTACTCTTTTTAAGTAGCCAGAGAGAGAGAGAGAGAGAGAGAGAGAGAGAGAGAGAGAGACCTGGGTTATCAGCTCTGAACCTAATGGCAGTCCAACCTCCAGTAGGAACTCCAACTGTATTCCTCTCAGGTGGATCAACCAAGTTAAACTTAGAAGGGTCCTTCGCAGGATCAAAGTTCCCAATTCCACTTCCAACTACAAAGAAATTGTAGCCATGAAGATGAAATGGGTGGGACTCTACTGTAAGAAGATTAGTGTCCTGCAGTACCAGCTCAATACTAGTATTGAAAGCAACCCTACTTAGCCTTGTCCCTAATGAAGTCCCAAGATTAGCAGTAAGTGGCGCGCCAGTGTAATTGAAAACGGCAGGTGGTTTATCAGGAAAATCAGCTCTAAACACTCCCTTGATGTTGAAATAATGAGCTTGAAGAAGCCCAATTTGCGGCATTACAAAAGTTATGTTGTTCAAGGAAGCAGTGAGCTGTGTCCCGTTCAAACAGCTAGGGCATCGGTTCTGTCCGAGCCCAATTGTGTAGAAGAGATGCCGATCGACCTTGAGCGGCACATTTGCAGGAAACTTTCGGTTGTTTAGGCTCCTCAGATTGTCATTGTAACTTGTGGCAAACTCTGTGTCATTGGGTGATGGTAATTGAGGGAGGACTGGGGTTACAGTGTTTGGGATGCCTTTGTATTGCAGTATTGCTGTGGCGGTTTTGTTGTCAACAGGGATCGGAACGTCCATGAAAGGGCGAGCAGCCATGAAGTATCTGGCTGGAGTGCGGTCTGCTCGAATAAGAACATTTGTAGTCTGGCCGGGTGCAATTAGTAATGCCTGTGTGGTGAAGGGCTTTGTGTAAACTGCATCAATCTCCACGACGGTCATGTTATGACCAGCGACGGCAAAGAAGAGCTCATCATTGAGTGCAGCATTGATGATTCTCAAGAGATAGGTCTTGCCCCATTCAACCTCCATTGCGAAGGTGTCTGAAACATGAGAAGTGAAAACTAGAAATTAGAAGAACATTCTAGAATGCCCACCATTTCCAGTTCAACTCTCATCCAATTAAACTTAGGCTGCGTTTGGATGCTCTATTAGGTTGGATTAAAATAATTAGCTCATTGAACTGGAAATGACCATTCTGCAAGAACACCACAATTAAGGGTGGCAATGGGCCAGATAGCCCGCCTGCCCCAATGACCCCAACCCGGCTTTGGTCAGGCTTGGGCTCATGTCATTTGAACCCAACCCAGCCAGGCCTAGTTAATCTTACGTTTCTCTGAACATGGGAAGAGTGGCCCCGGCTTCCCGTTTATGGTATGTGCATCAGACATTGTGGGTGGCAAGCCCAACTTGTTTGCTTGCTTTACAGCCTCTTCGACATCGGTATTCCACCATTCTCCTACATCACAGATGAGTATTGCAGTGAAATTGTCGTAGTCTGGACAATCTGAAGCTCTGAATTTAGAACAACCTTGATCTCTAGCACTTAATTACCTAAGACTAGATTAACTTCACTGTAGGGTTGTGGGAATGGAAATGGAGTTCCTTCTTTGGGCATGATGACGATTGCACCATAGACCGTTGCCCTTAGCCAAAAGATATGAGCATGCCACCACAAGGTTCCTCTCTGGCCCGTCACATTGAAATCGTACGTGTAGCTGTTCCCACTCTTGATTGGGCATTGCGTTATATAAGCGGGTCCGTCTGCCCAACCGTTTCGGAATTGCTTCAATCCATGCCTGCATGAACCATACAATAACCAAAGATTCATGTGCATAACATCTCTATAGGTGTGTGTGTACACATGTGCGAGGTAGCATGTGATATACATAAACATGTACGTATGCACGTATTTATCAAGTTGAAAGGTGATAATTCAACGGATTATGGAGATAGCTGGATAGATAAAAACTATTCAAGTGATCACCAAATCCTACCAATGAATTGACATGTTATATTGAGCATAGTTGGTAACAGTTGACAAGAACCCGATCGCCTTCTCTCGCGTAGATAGTTGGCCCTGGAAACATCCCATTAACTGTGACAATGGGCTTGGCGTGGCACAACCGGCTCACATTCTTCACTTGAATCTGAGACCTCGGAGAAAAGATCATCACCAGAAAGAAATGAAAGGAACGAAAACAAGAAGAAAAGAATCACGAGGTGTAACCAGAAGCTAGCTAGAAAGAAGACACTCACATCAAACTGGTACTTCTTCACAGCCGCTTCGGCGTCGATGGGAAGAAAAACAAACCCAACAAAGCCCAAGAAGAGAAGGATAGATCCCGAGTAGAAGCCGCATTGTCGCGCCATTTCCCGGCCGGAATCTTCCACAACTTAGTTGTGTTTGAATGAGGTGGGGGTGGAATGGGCGCGGTTTTATATGGGTGGTGCATTTGATTAGGTAGGAATGACCAGGGGTTGTATACGAAAGCTTGGAAGCAAGTATTGATGGAGACATGACTCACCCAAGTGGTGGCAGCTGAATCGGACTGACTCGCCCAACTGGGCAGTAACTCAAGGGTGACTACTGGTATTGAAACGGATTAGGTCCCACCGAGTCCGAGTTGACTCGGACGAGTCGCATAAGGCTCATAGGAATCTTAAACCATGCGTGTAGGCTTGAAGAAGGGGTCCAGGGGATTATAATATAAGGCATTGGAGGGTGAGAAGTACGTGAGGCCAACCAAAGAGAGCTTTACCGTTAAGTGAAAGGAAATAAGGAATATAGTTTTTAGTTCGTAGCTGTCTTTTGAGGTTTCTAAGCCCACACACGTTTAGACACTTGACCATCCGCATGGATGTATATGTGGGCACACGTGTGTGAGATTGGATATTTTGCATCTGATAGTCAAGATTGATTAGATTTTATGGCTAAAAATATCAAACCATTTCACTCTTCTATACACGTAGGAATCAGAAGGATACCTGAATTTTTTTTTATTTTTTTTTTTCTAGCAATTCGTTTGTTTTACAAGATGTGACCCATCTGAAGAGTGAAATGCTGTGATCTTTGGCACAAGAAGATCTAAGGTTTGGATCTCACCTACTTATGCCACATTAGCCCAGCTTCTCTGTGGTGTTCTAACTTTGGTTTGGGATGCGCACAGAGAGGAAAAGTGAGTTCGGGCATGGTTGGATTATCAAAACCATTTGTACACTACTAAAATTGATAAGTTGAAACAATTATGACTTTGTTTTAGGAACAGTTTTAGGCCGTTACTAACTTCAAACGTTTGACCATTGATGCAGCATACTCTCCCTGTCTCTTTCTCCTTCTCGTTGCACCCATAACCAGACGATTAAGAAAGAAAAATAAATAAAAGTCCTATTTAGGGCAGTCAATGGGCCGGGCCTGGGGTTGGTCTCAGCCCAGATTTTGAACTGTATCAGGCTGGGCCTTCAGACTGGCCCTATTCAAAATTTCAATTTTAGAGGCCCAAGCTCAGCCCTTTGACACCCCTAGTCCTATTTGACTGGAAAGAAAAGTGCCATTTCTCGTGGCTAGGATCTTCCCGGTTCGTGACATTCATGGAGTGTGGTTAATCCTTGGAAGGACCACACACATCATTGGTCTAGATTTCATAGCCACGGGACCCTTTTGCCAGAGCCGAAAACTCAAGTTTACCGAGCAAAGCAAAGATTTTGAAATGTTTCTATGTATTAAGGATAGCAACACAGGGGATAGAAAGAAAGAAAAAGGTTTGAACCATGCATCAAGCGGTTCTAATGTTGCATGGAGGAATGTTATGTAGTCATTTGAGATTGGTGGGCTACATACATCAGGACCACTCATCATTTGGCATCATTTGGAGACTAGTTCGGACATGACCTGGTTCAAAAGTCATGAAAACTCATTCATGACCAGTTGGGCCATGCATTCATGAGAAAAGTGTGGTCCACATAATGAGCAGACCAGCCTGAGTTGAGCCAGGTACATGTTCTTCTTGGCAGCCCAACCTGATGAATGTCCTCGGTCTCACACTCACATATCCGGAGGAGGCACCATGGACATTCCTCATACATGTGCACCAATGTGTACATGGTTATAACAGGACAAGCAGAGGAAGAGAGTGACTGCTATATATGAATGTTAGTTCTGCATCACTTCAAAAAGATGTTTCAGGTCCAACCGGTTGTACCACAAGTTATGGTCCACTCAATGGATAAATTGTGAATGGTTGTATGGCATTCCAGAACATGGATGGAAAATTTGTACGGCATGCGAGTAGCAGACTGAAAGGGTAGCAGAAGTGCACTGAGAAGATAATATGAACCATTTGAATTTTCCATTCGAATTTAGCCACTCACATTTTTTACTTTTAACTATCCATTTGATACCCATTATTGGACAGTTAAGATTGCTTATTAGTGTGATGTAAGAGATATGCGCCATCCACAATGGGGATGGGCTGGATAGCTTTACATGAATCCCAGATATGAGGAGGATGATCACACCATTTTCAAAGACATGGAGAGCCTACCATGAGAAAATTTGATGATAGGAACGATTACTTAAGAATTGTATAAAATATTATTTATTAAACAATTCATTAATTTGTGCAATCAATTAAAGAATTACTAAAAAGGAAAAAAGAAAAAAGAAATACATCCACAAGATGGTCCTTGAAATTTCATTTCCATCCACCTTATTTTTTGTCCAACTTTTCCACGGAGGTAGTGGAGGCCCTTCTAAAATGGGTAGGGGGAGAACTAAGCCATTCCTGGCCGTTGATCATGGATTTGGTAAAGAAGGGTGCAACCTCTGCGCTTGAAAGCTGGTGTGACCATTCAACTCTGTTGGATACATCAGAACCTGGCCCATAGCATCTGTATTCACCGTAAAATGCAGTCCTGTGGCCACCAATCAAACATACATGATAAATTCATATCAGAATCAACAGTTAATGAGTCAGAGATCCAGGCCATTCTTCTGGTGGGACACACCTTGAACATGCCACATATCAAAATCAGGGCAGTCCAATCATCAAATGAGCCACATTTACATTGAATTTGGACTGATAGAATTTTTTTCTTTTCTAACTGCTGATTTTTCTCATGTTCTTGATTCCTACTGGTAAATTGGCTGGATCCAAAACTCAGGTAAACCACATTACAAGGATATGGCTTATTTGAGTGGGTCAGGTAGAATATATGAACATGGTAGGACCCACACGAACTTATGATTTTCTGGTATTTTAAATGGCACATACAGCAAAGCCAAGGGGGAAAAAAAAGGTATACCTTTGATTGGAAGTATTTTCCCAGTTGTTCCAGCCCTGAGGCAATACCACATTATCCATATAAGAGCGGGCAAACACCACCCTTGAGTAAGCTCCCCATGGCCTTCCTAAGACAGTGCTTCCTACTCCTGTGACCTTGCAATTTATAAAACTGAAGCCTGTATTCTCCGAGGGCGACGATCGGCGTTGTGCAGTGATGGCACCCTTTTCATCAGAGACTGAATGAAGGTGGCATTTCTGAAAGATTCTCAATACCAAGTGTTCATTTTCAAGGCACAAGAAAAAAACAGTTTGTAAATTTTTGAATTTTTAGAATTTCCAAAGAATGAAAATCATAAAAATGGTGGATGCAAAAGTGCTACTTCTTTGCAATAGGACTCCCAGACTAGCTTAACAATAGTGCGTCGTTCCAATATGGGAAGTAGGATACTTGGTAGATGTGTTTATTATTGCTGGGTATACACAAAATTAGACAGAATCTGATCACTTTTTTTCCGTCCTACTGAATTACACTAAATGGACCATTGTGATTGAAAATCGACAAGGCCCATCCATGGTGGTCCACTGGAAAAGCAGTTCCAAGTATCCAAGTCCAACTCATGTGAAATGATGTGAGAGTGTTGGTGATTGTGTTCTTATCTGCAGAGACTGTAACCAGAAGTACTCTAATTGCAGGCTTAATGCATGTGTGAACTTACTTCAAAGAGAGAGAGAGCATTTCCGCAAATGAAGTCAATGGCTCCTTCAATGTAACAATTGTTGTAATAGTGCCTGCCATTGTCATCAAAGAGCGTGTCCTGATAAGCAAGGATTCTGCATCCATAGAAAGCCGCTTCATCTCCTGATACTCTTAATGCAACCGCTTGGACGCCTGGCCCATATGTATTCTGTATTGCAGTCAACCAGTCCATTAGAATGCTTCAATTATATTAGATTAATGGGTTGTCTTGGACTTGTATGGTTCATTGTTCAAAAACTTGAAAACTCGACTCGACTCAACTCAACTCGCCCTGTTGTAGTATCAAAGGTCATCAACTTGAGGACTTGACCGAGTCTTTACTCCACTTGACTGGGTATTTCTTCATGATCATCTTTGTCGTAGTTGTGGACATCATCATCATCATCTAAGTCTTATCCCAACTAATTGGAGTTGGCTAGCTACACAAATCCTTTTTTGGCATTCCACTCTATCAAGGGCCATAACAACCTAATCGGTGTTTATTAACTAAAGTAGATATATATTTTAGGGGGCTTTTGGATAGTAAGTTATTTAAGATAAGCTACTTATGCCTTAAGTAGCTTATCTTGATGTCTACTTATTAAACTGAAGTGATTAAGCAACTTAAAATTAAAAAAAAGCTACTTATAATTAATCATAAACCAAACTTGCTTATCTCAAATAAATTACTAATTATCTATTGTTGTATGTAGAAAATGTAACTTAATTGGCGGTATCCAAACGGGCCCTTACTGATGTCAATAAATAAATATTCAGACAGTTATATGAGGGTATTATTGAGTCATGTCTAATCACCGACGAGCGAATTTTCTAGTGACTCAGCTCAATATCTTAAGAAGTCGAGTTTAAGTTGAGCTGCCGAGTTTGAGTTTGGAAATATTGTATACTTCAGGTGCCACTAGATTTTGGTAATCCAACTCATATACATGGCAACTCGGCACACGTTTTTATCATCCAAGATGCACAGCAGCCAGATGATCATCAAATGGGGGATAAGTATTCAAGATGAATACAAGATTAAAAGAAATGGATTATTAAAGGCCAAATTCGACTTACACATGTTGCCCAGCCTTATGGTAAGATCAGCCTTAATTTATGAGCCACTTGGATCTAACACAAGTGGGCCACATTGCCACATGTGAGAGACCAGTGCCAGAAAAGTGGACTCGTGCTTGGGAGTGACAAGGTCGCCGGAAGGAGGTTCGCCCCAGCCCGATACTCATCCTGACCCTGGCTGTAATCGGTTGAAAAGGATGTGGTTCTGGCCTTGGCTCTACAGGTAATGAGCCTTGAGGAAAAGAGAGAAAAAAAGGGTGGGTCCATTTGGGTGCATGATCCTATCCATCCCTCGGGTGGGTCCCATAGTGTAGATGCCCTACTAAAAAACCATGCCAATTCACAAGTTGGACGACCAAGAAAAAATTGACCAGGTTTTTCTTAAATGCCATTTGCTTCTAAGACCCTCACCCAACTTTTGAGAGGAAGAGTAGGCCTGAATTTTGGGCCAAAGCATGATCTAACACTTGAGTTGCAATGTGGAACCCTCGAGATGCATAGACATGATATAACTCGTGTGAAATGTGGTGCATGTCTCAGTGCCCGGACCACACCATTCATCATTTGCCACCGACCGGTCCAGCTCCATCACCAGACCACAGTGACCTTATGTTAAACTCGCCTTAATCAGATAATTGTCGTCCATAATATTTATTTTATGTAAGAGTACGTTTTGCCCTCCGGCACGACTCAAGGGTGTGTTACTGAGGCCAGATGGTGAGATGATTTGAACCATCATTATTCTTATTAAGCTATGGCCTCATGATTAGGCTCCAATAGCTAGGACTGTCAATGGCCTGGCCTGAGTTGGCTTATGCTTGGATTTTGAATTGTTTGGGCTGGGCATATTCAAAATTTTGATTCTGATTGGCACTATCCCGGCCGGTCCATTGACAGCCCTATCAGGAGCCATCCTAAACTTTGATTTTTAGAGTTGGATGTGAGCCATTGAAAATTTCTTTCATTGTTCTATATTCATGCAGATAGGAATGATCAAAATGATCATCCATTTCGCATGAGGCCCGTAGCATAAAGTTCACGATATTAATGGTGCTGCAATGGCCACTCAGCATCTAGGCCCCACTGAGTGGCAACACACGCTGGAACCTGAGTTCCAAATAAAATAATCCTGACCGTTGGATGGTTCATCTCTAGTGGTATTATAAATAAAATAAAAAAAATAAAAAGCTGGAAAAAAGTACCTGAATGGTGAGAAATCTTGCTACAAAATTAGAAGCAAGGACAGTGAGAGTCGCGGAGGTGGATATGCTGCTACCGTCGGACCCAGTTATTATGGTGGTGTTGGCCTTTGTGCCGCTTAATGTTATGAAGGGCTTATTGACTGGTATCACAATCTTCTCTCTGTATATATTACAAATAAATAAATAAATTACATTCCATAATCATAAAGAAAAACATGTTCATTTTCTCATTAAACTTATCACCTTTACGAGATTGATCTGAGCTGATCATCAGTAAGTTGTACCTTGGATGTGCCATGTCCCAAAATCCACAGCAATGGGCGACCCCAACACAAGGATATGATGATTTCTTTGGAAAATAATGAATGATCGGAGCAACTAATTTGGATTATGTCATCCATGTTTTTAGGTCAAGACATGGCATGTTTCCACATAGAATGGCTAGGATTGTCTCATCCCTGTGATAATTTTGGTCTGGCCCACCTAAGGCATAGCCCACAGGATAATTGGTCAGGATCTTGAACACCTTTGCTAAGTGTACGAAGAAGCAAGGTGCCCGATAGGCGATAGGTAAGTCAAGGAAGCATATTTAATACCACAGAATAGTGTCAACAATGAATTTGCATGTTTCCTGTTAAAGTCTCATGGTATACATTGATATACCATTCCCTACTGTCTTTAGCTTTTAGAGCAACTGCTTGTTTGACTTCTATCAAAGTAGAACGTCAAATGTTCGAATTATGCCTCCCATGTATGCTGATCATTGGAAACGAGCTCTCACCTTTCTTTAAAAAAAAAAAAAAGGTGTGCGTGGAGCTTGTGTACAGGGACTAGTAACTTACACCATAAACGGCCTCCTATGGGAGAATATATTCCAGTGGACTTTAACACTCCAACAATTTTTAAGATTTGTTTGGAGCCGAAAAGGCCTAAACTAAATGAGATGTGTGCATGTCCAAATCCTTCGATCGAGACTAGGCTCCAATACCAAATGCTAAGAACTTAACTGATACACGAAAAAGCCCCTACCATAAGATTGATGGAACACCTCAAGCTAGGTCTTTAAACACACACACACACACACATAGAAAGAGAGATAAAGACCTGTATATGCCTGGTTTAATCCAAATGAAGTATAATTCAGCATTATTAGAGGGAACGGCATCAATGGCATCCTGAATCTTCTTATAATCTGCTTTTCCTGATGGATCAACCCTTATAAGAATTGCCGAAGAGGATGAGCCAGCACCAGAGCTCCCCATCAAAGAAGCCAATGCAACTGAAATCAACGAAACAAAACCCCAACTTGTTAATCTTACCATGATCATTTCCTTTAATTTGTACCTTTTTTTTTCTCCTGGGGAAATGGTTGCAATTTCTTTTTTTAGGAGAGAGAGAGTGAAAATACAAAAGAATCAATGAGAACGTGGATGTTTGCCTTAATATATATATGCATGTGGAAACGGAAGTCAACTGAGAAACATAGCCGCTTTCTTGCATGGCATGCAAGGTCAAATAGCCAGCTTCACGTAAATGTACAATATGACCTACAGTCTTGTGTTAGTTTTCCACCATTTAAGAAATTGGTGGTGATTCTTCAAACGTTCACAGTTGTAAAGCGATCCTGGCTGTCCAAATCACTGGCCCAACTGTGGATGGAGTATAACAGATCGAAAGCCCCAGCAAGAAAATGACATTAACCATCCTATTTTTCCCTTCTACCACTCACAATTTTACTTTCAACCATCCACTAATTGGATGCTTAGGGTTGCTTGATCACTGTAATTTAAGACATATACCCCATCCATCATGGGACCACAATTTAAATGGTCTGGATAGATATACATCTATGCAATATTGTGAGGTGGATGCTTCACCACCATTGTTGAATGCTACATAACTAACGTAGGAATGCCCTTGCAATGGATATTGGTATATACGGTACTATACAATGCTTGAGCATAACTGTTGCAGGACCCTTCGCGGGTTTTCATTTTGCACAAGTGGGCCACAGAAATAGCTCATCTTGCCCTTGTCCATTCTCAATGTACCATAATCCTCATTATTCAAAAAAATCAAAACCCTTTAACAGGTGCTGAACAAATAGATTAACAGGAAAAAAAAAAAAAAAAATACAATGACGGTTCACATTCAACCAATAAAAAAAGCAAAATATTCAACCAGTATGATGCTCAAATCTCATAGATTTTTGGTGCATTGACCATCCACGTTGAGACCCATCATATCAATGGTTTGGATTGTTGAACTATAGGCCCTTTGTACAAACAGAAAACTTAATCGTACAGACAACGGTTGTATAATATGTGGTATGCATGGGATAGTATGTGGAGTGTAAGTGGATGAGAGAGGCGGCTTTTTTGTTACTTAAAGCAACCTAATTAATTGATTTAATGAAACTTTCATGTATGTGTACCGAAATTTCGTCCCGTCTAAGTTGTGAGTGATTATAGGATAAGCAACCTGCGTACCTGCCAGTTTTCACATCTTACAAGTGGAGCCCATGCTTACGTAATCCGACCGATGGATCATGCCCAAAGTCTCTTGGCTAGCATAATCGTGCTACTGTTATAAGGGTGCAACTGGGGCAGGTTGGGTTTGGTCGATGGTTAACCCAGTCCTGACCTGATGACCTTAAGTAGGCCCAACCCACATCCGGACCTAACCAGAATTCCAATCCGAGGTGCCTAACCCCAACCTGACCTGATACCAACACACCCGGCTAACCCAACCCACCCAATCGGCCATGCAACACACCCATTAGGTGCTGTCAGCAGCGTGAATTTTCACCACTAATGGGTTTCGAGACCGAGGCCCCTTGTTGAAACTCTGCAAAGTCTACCAACGAGGCAAAGGACCCGAACCCCAACCTGATTATACTCAACCCAAACGCAATCAACAATAACTAGAGAGGGGGGACCTGGAAACAGGACCCAACCCAATCAGACAGGCTTAATGATACTAATGAGTGGTTTCTGTTTAACGTATATGGCAATTTACTAGCAATCTTAGATCTTGGTTATGTTATGATAATCAAAGCCATTTATGATTTATATGATGGGACCTGTCATGGATGGAGCATATAGCCTCAAAAAAATTCTTATAATCATTTCACCATTGCGTAGGTACCGTTAATCTCAGCTTAGATTCTGTAATCAATATTATTTTTGCATACATGACCAATCTATAATAGTGGGCCACAAAAACTCGGGCAGTGATTGAAGTCACATGCCACGTGTACGGTATATGAATTATCAAAACCTGGTCCCAAGACAGAAGTGGAAACTTGTTTCAGAAGCATCTAACAGCTGCGTGTGAACTCAATTGCTTAGCTTAAACTTCCCGTCCAGAATAAGGAGACTTCAAAAGGTGGTAATTAGATAAGCACATAGGTATGCACATGCCAATATGGCACACGTGTTCAAGATCCAAGCTTTCTATCTTTTTGATGGCTGACGATTAATTTTAACATCTGTTTGTTTTGTTGATTGTGGCCCACTTGAGTGAACGGCACAGATTATTTAGGGATAGATCTTAGCGATCGATCGATGTCCATACATGATGGAAAATGCATGAATGGGCTAGGGGTGGCAATGAACCAGGGTTGGGCCTTGGTCACTGAGCCAGGGCTCTAGATTCTAGATGCAATCAGGCTGAGAAGGAATTGACCTCACACGGGGTTGTCTCTGAAAGTAAAATAGATACTAAGAAAATGGGTCCCATGTCAGTTCATGATCGTAGCCATCCTTCAGGTGGATCCAATAGCGAAGATGCACTGCCAGAAAACATCAAGCCAGTTCACTAATTTAGGTAGGCAAAAGTTTTAGAAAACAAATGATCGGTCAAAAGCTATATATTTGTTTCTAACACTGTGGCCCACCTTTTAAGTGGAGAGTAGTCCTATCTGTCGGACCAAAGCATCTAATGGCTCAATAGTCAAACAGCATGGACGTACATGAGCATGACACAATAATCAGGTTGATCCACTGGTCAGGTGGCCCACAGTTTGCCAAACAAATGTACGGCTCCTAATAACCAATTTACCTGCTTCCAGTATTGGGCCCATGGACACAGTTTGCATGCATAATAATAATAATAATAATAATAATGAAAATAAAAAATAAAAAAAAAGCTGAGCGTGGATTTGGAAACCCCATATTCAAAACCCCCTGGATTGGAAACCCCTGGTTGTGTCTGCCACCCTAGATTTGAAATCCCTGAAGTTCAAAAGTATGAAATTTATAAGGGTTTAAATTTAATTACTAAATCAACTTTAATATCCCTAATTATTATAAGGGTTGTAATAAGCCTGTTGAAATATATATTTTGACAAAAAATAATGAAATTCGAAGTCTCGGATGGGCCACAAGCATAGGATCACATCCAAGTGACTAACCTATTATTTTTAACCGTTGATTTCCTTGGACAATGTTTGGACGTTGCAGATCATCATATTAAAGTAATTTTAGTAATGCAGTTGATAATTTAATTTTTTTGGGTATCATCGATGGGCCATGTACCCAATAGATTAGTAGCCTAGTGACACACATGTTACATATGTGACTCTTGGAAGGATTTTAAATGTAATCTAAGCTTCTAACTTGGATTGCAAACCCCCCTCATAGAGGGGATTTGAAACCCCCCGTTGCTTTATGTGCCAAACACACTAAGGGATTTGAAAGGCTCTCAAACCCCCCTAAATCCATGGTGCCAAAATGGGCCCTAAGGTTTCTCCCAATGATAAAATAAAAAATAATAGTGGAACACAAGACTACTGAATATAGTACACCCACAACAGTATTCTACTATCCAACAGTGATACGATGCTATGTAGGTGTATTACGATCTCATAGACACTGATGAATAGAAATGATATGCATTCATCAATCAAGGTGAGTGGGTATATCAGCCCACACACATGTAAAATAATATATATATACATACTAATTTGCAAACCACTACATGTGCCAACATGGCACATTGGTACGAGATCTAATCCATTCATTAGAGGCATACCTAGATGCATTTACGTAGGAATTAGGTTGGTCCAGTCATCAGATAAGCCACAGTTTATAAAATAAATTTATGACTTAGCTAAAGTTTGTTTAACTGTCCAAACATTTCTGATGTTGCGGCTCACCTGCTTAACGAACCATATTTATTTGTGGAAGAAAACATAGACATTGTCCAGTCCAGTCCACCTTATATATGGCTTGGATGTTGAACCTGTTAGCCAAGCTAGCAAATGTAATTGCATTTACTAATGGCCCCTCTAATTTCAGAAAAGAAAAGGGCCAACATAGCCTTATGGGAACAAAATCAAATGTAAGCTAGCTTATCAGTATCGGATATTTAAAAATAAGGGTGGAAATTGTTGGGCCACCGTGGACACAATCACAAAGTTCAATCAAACAAGTAATAGATAAATGCAAACAAAACACACAGAGAACATATAGATTTTTATGTAGAAAATCATTGCGAGAAAAAAAACTACAATACAAAGCAACAGCAATCCACTATAAAAAGAATTGCAAGATCCAAAAATTCGAACTTACAGTGATGAGAAAACCTGGCCTCTTCCTTTATAAACCTTAGAAATGTTTTAGATCTCTCACATCTGCCTTAATCCCGTATTATGCCAGTTTATATAACGTTACCCCCAGAATTAGAAATAAAACTACGCACTTATGCAAAACAGCCCGCATTGTAGGTCAATCGATCGACGACCCCTTGATCTCTTGACAATGGCATGTTCGATCGATCAAACATGCCCAAAACGGTCTAGAGAGTTTGCGAAGAACCCTCAATGTCAATCGATCGAACTAGTCCAAAACTGTCTAGAGACTCATCTAAAGTATTTTCGATCAATCGAGCACAGTGTTCAATTGATCAATAACCCCCAAAACTAAAGATTTAAGTCTCTTTTCAACAGAAATTAAATCATTGATTCAAGAAAAGAAGAGTAGGCTCTCCTGATATTTTTTGATCAAATGACTGGTAAATGGTCACATGCATGTAGGCACAACCTGCCAAGTGAACATAAACAAGTTCAACTTAGGCACAGGCACACAACAACAGAAGAGTTTCCAAAAAAAGTTAGGAGACAGGAACACATTGTAAAAAGAATCACTACGGAGAGGTTTGGAAACCTTGGTAGGGTATACCCCCACATCCAGGAGTCTCTGTAATTAATCCTGGGAATTATGGTACCTTTCTATATCTTTCAAAAGGTTTCTTTGGCTTTCT
This sequence comes from Liriodendron chinense, assembly GCA_003013855.2. Classification (NCBI taxonomy): domain Eukaryota; kingdom Viridiplantae; phylum Streptophyta; class Magnoliopsida; order Magnoliales; family Magnoliaceae; genus Liriodendron; species Liriodendron chinense. The sequence continues at coordinate 311,830 of PVNU02000815.1, read as the reverse complement.
TTAGTTCTTTCTTTTCTTTTTCCAGGGTTAAGATAGGAGAGTTCATCAAATGCCTTTGAGGCATGGAAAGTACTATGCACCCATGTCACTGTGACATACATGGATGAATCAGAAACGTTAATTTTGCTGTACAGTAAAATCATTGACTATGTTAGCCCTACTTTCTTGGCCAGCAAGAAAAGCTCATAGTGATCAGAGGACTCTTTCTAATTGACTACTCATGTTGGTTACCAGACCTCCTTTGATCTAAATCATCCATCTTTTATAGCATTGGTCGGATGGAAAAGTTTTCAAAATATCCTGGCAGAACTTAGTTAGAATTGATTACATTGCATTAGAATAATTTGAAACAAAATAACCAAAGCACAGGTCCAGTTTAGCTGTATCATGGACAAAAATTACTGCTTATTTATTTGATTGGTGGATACCTAAAAAAAAACCGATGGTCAAGCACAAGAAGGTTAGGATTATTCAACCAATCTAACTTAGGACTGTTTGATACACCCCTTTTTTTTATTCAACCAATCTAATTTCACATCGAAGGTGGGGCCCACATGATCGACAGTTCACATCAAATGTTGACTCACATGATGGATAGTGGACATTGAAGGTGGGCCCGAGGTTTTGGACAATAATTAGCAACAATGGCTTTCATCATCCAATCAGTTTAAGTTAATCCTATATCATCTGTATAATTTCTGAGCGACTGCGTATCAAGCGTCAGGCCCTACCAGGGTATCGAATAACTCTTGGGGCTGTTTGGTCATAAAAGTAAAATGATTCCATGGTATGAGAAAGTCTATTAGATTGTAAATCTAATTAGCTGTTCAAAAGATAGTAAATAAATTCTAATTCTTAATTACAGATTTTCTAATCGAAGACGCAGATTTACAATCTAATAAAGTCAGTTTCTGAAATTACTTTCATCACAATCTTTTCGTAGGTACTTCTACAAAGTGGGTGGGGGGGGGGGGGGGGGGGGGGGGGGGGGGGGGGGGGGGGGGGGGGGGGGAGTAGCATACCACCACGCAAGGTGGTGCATGTTGGGCTCACTTGGACGAGTGAACATATTTTTATGGAATGTTTGTGAGTTAGCCAGTCGAACTAGTTTTTATGGAATTATTTCTCACCAAAATAATTCTACTTGGGTGACACACACTCGGGTCCATTTTATCATTGCCCAAGTGGTTCATATGTTCAAACAGGTTATAAACCAAGATATCTGACTCCCAACACTATTGGATTAATGGCTTCATAAAGTCATTTTAGAAACTGATTAAACCCCTTTAATGAAATGGGGTGTTTCCGAACGTTGGGATCTCATCCCTGATAAATGGCTAACTGCTCTAGGAGGGTATATTGATTCCTTAGTTAGGAATAGTATCAGAAACAATCAGATTAATCACCAAACCGCTAGAATTATGGATCCATAAAAAGAGGTTTCTTGTCAAACCAAAACACACAAGAAAATACAATTCAAATTGTTGCATACATCTAAAAATCAGCATCGTGAAGTTCTCGGCCAGAGGCTTTACTCCTTTTTGCTTGTTTATATCTACAGAATTTCCCAACTCCAATTCATCAATGATCATCTCTTTTTAAATACTACATTAGTTATCTATTAAGTGTAAATATTAATTTGATCGGATCTAGTGCAAATGTGCTATCCATATGCTAGGGTTTCAGTCCTGACCCAGGTGAAGGGTAAGGTGTGCCATGCCATGAAGCTTCATGATTGAAGCTTGGATGGAGGCCCACCTCTCTCTCTCTCTCTCTCTCTCTCTCTCTCTCTCTCTCTCTCTCTCTCTCTCTCTCTCTCTCTCCACACTACACAGACAAGGAATAAATGGTTAGGTAGGACAATCTAAGCTGGCTCTATCACATACATAGATAGCCTCGAAGCTTCATGATTGAAGTGTATTAGGGAATGGGTGCCTGAACCTTATCTCTTTGGAAGATGCCACAAATGGGTGTGCCCACGTCCACTTCACTGCACCCATGTAAAATCAATAATAAGGGTCCAAAAGATGCAACCACCAGATGTTGGCCCCACTTCCTAGCACCAAATAATTAAAAGACAAAGTCCCATATCTCTGTTAACGTGCCATTGATGGTTCGTTTCATCTCCTTGCGCTTGTAATCCTTTTCTCATAAGATGCGATTAAATAAAATAAAATAAAATAAAAACCAAAGCAATTATGCATTTTTCATTTCATCATTTCCAGACTTGTTTTAGTAATGCTTACCTTGTCTGGTTTTTTTTTAATTAATTTATTTATTTATTAGAAGTTCATTCAATCAAATCATCGTGGTTCCAGGGATCAGGAACGATACTTTTCATGTGGGGCCCATGTGTTTGGTCCTTGTCCCCCCACAAGAAAGGTATGATATGTTCGCCGAACTTCAATTTGGATGGTCCTTTCAAAGGATGCTTACATGAAAGTCATGCCTATTAGCTTAAAATTCTGAGGATCCCATACGAAATTTTGTATGTGGAAATGTACCATGGGAGTCTTAAATCATCTAAGTGCATCTAACTAGCTCTGGGCATTTTGGTGCTAGAGGACAAACCACCTTGAATTTCGCTCATCCTCCATTTCAAATGAGAATTGATTGCACCTACTGGCTGATATGAACTTTCACACACAACCTTTTTTTAATGTTTTTGGCCATGTATCCAATCCATGGAAAAGGTGAGCCACATCATGGTATTTACCTGGTACAAAAATTAGGCCGATCCACCCATTGAGTAGGACACAATCAAAATCAATATCCAACTTATGGCATGACTATATAGTATTTGCATGTCCTAGCTAACGATTGGAACAGCATGATTTTGACACCATTTTATTATATTAGTGTGGCTCACCTTTTGCACACATCAAATAATATACAGATGTGAAATGTTAGCAAAAAGAAAAGGTTGAATGTAAAAGTTGAAAGGAAATTTGAGACAATTAGGGCTCTCAATGGGTCGGATCTGGATCAGATCCAGTTGGATCCGGCTCCAAGTCCATATATCTGTAGACGGATTCGGATCGGATTCGATCCAACTCGGATCCAAAAGGTGATATCCATTTCCGATCCATTATAAACTGTTAGATCCATTTCGAATCCAAAATCCATATAACCATTGGATTCGGGTTGGATCTAGGTCCGAATCCACCCCATTACAAATCTAATATATATATATATATATATAATATAATCTATTTAATTTAGTAGAAAAATGATGCAAATCCCACTATTTACTATGGTATGGTTGACATGGCCTAAAATAATTTGTAAAACGGATGGCCATCATGAATATAACATATACAGTAAGGTGACAATGAGTTGGATCCTAATCGGATTTGGATCGATATGTTCATGTGAATCCATATTCGGTCCATTTAAGTAATCGGATCTATTTTAAGATCCAAATCCGGATCGGACTTATTTTAAGATCCAAATCCACATTATACGGATTCGGAGTGAATCGGATCTCAAATCTGACCAGCTCCATTGAGAGCCCTATTAAATAAAGAAATTCAATTTATAACAAAATTACAATCAATAGAAGGAAAGTAACCCAATTTAAAGCAGGCGGGAATTAACATTTTCTAGAAGACAAACTACTGAAAGTATTCCAAACCCAGGGAATAAACAAGTATATATAGTTGTACATGAGTCAAGTAAGCTAAAAAAACTGGCTCGACTCGGCTCGAAAATGGTCGACTTGGCTTGGATTAGAAGTCAGTTTCAGCCAAGTTGAGTCATTTTTTAGGTGCTCTAATGAATTCGAGCTGAGCACCGAGCATGGCCACGGTCAACTCAGCTCGGCTCTAATATTAGCTTGAACTTGGCTTGATTTGACTCGGCTCGACTTAGCTCGTTGAATCAAAGTATAAATACAAAAAAAAAACTAATCTTATTTTTAATCTATCCCCCTGAGCGCCCCCTCTCTCTGACTCTCCCTAACCCTAAGCCTCCCTCACTAAGCTCATCGGCCACTCCCGAGCTACTCTATCAGCTTGAATCCCTGATCTCCTCCTTCAATTTTTTTTTTCTTGAACTCCCTCTTAGACCATTTCATTTTTTTTTTTTGGTAGTCCAATCAACGACCAGCTCAAAAGACTTTAACTCGGACTCGGCTTGAACTCGCTCGATTTGCTAATCGAGCAGGTCTACGCTCGAGTTGAGTCGAGCAACGAGCAGGGGCTGGGTAGTTCAAGGAACGAGTATGTAACGCCCCAAAATTTAGACTCTCGTGGATGACACGATTGGCCAAATTTTTTAGTGTTTACTCATATATGTTAGGGTTGCGTTTTCACACATTCACCCATAAACACATACATGTGTGGCATTCATATCATAACTACGGAAAATTAATGTTCTTATTCCATAATTTTCTACTCTAGATTCTCAATCAAATGTATGAAAAGAAATCATGTCCAAATCAATGTTTTAGCTAGTGTCCCTTTGAGAGACTTATTACATAATCAAGGGAAATCAAAACTCTAATTATGAAATAATAAAAAAAAAAAACATCTTCATGCTACTTCGGCTTCGTCGTCTGCCATTTGCTGCCACGAGCCTTCATACTCCTCACCTTATAAATCGGCCTCATCTACTGGATCGTTACCTGCAATGTCTGGAATGGTGTTTTAAAAACACCGTCCTAGAAGGACGTGAGTTGCTCGCGATCAACTCAGTAAGGGTCACCCACCAAAGAATAGTACAACAATATTTAAACACAAAGAGCATACCCAATTCAAAACACACATGAGAAATCTTGTTTTAGTGCAATGCATGATATGCATGCTCTGGCTAAGGCACCCTGACTAATGAGACGGGACTTAATCCAACTATTCTCACTAGTCACTAGTCACCAGAGTCCACGATGAAGCGGGTAATTTCACAACTTCATGTCAACAAACCCAGCCAATGGAGGTGATAGCAACCCACCACACTGCCATAAGCTAGCGCCGTAGCGCCCGCAGGGCTGACCCACCAAGTCGGGTCCCGTGCATGCATGATTAGTTTCATATTTATTTAAGTAGTTTAACATACAGTCAATTTAATGATGTTTAAGATCAACAGTCACTCTTTACCCCATCCCACGGTTCATCATAACGTAGAATAGTCGTTTCCCTTTAATGGGGGCCAACCGTGAAAGGACGTACACATCATAGTCAAGACAAAGCACATGGCATGCAAATATCGACAATTTCTTAGGGATTCATCTCAAACATTCACTTTTAGATCTGTTGGCAACTCACCTACAATACATTTATATGGCTTTGCTAAATTATTTCATCCAACACAATCTTCATGGTTCAATCCTCTTTAACATACAATTATATTACTTATGGGGCAAAGGGCTTCCACTGATTAAACATCCGCATGAGTAATCCCGCATCACATAACACTCTATTCATCATACATACCATAAGCATATAAACATCATTTCTTAAGTATAAACTTCACATATATCTCATGTAGGCATGTATAATGTCATGATTTCACTTTCAAAACACACATCACACATTATGGTTCATATCAAATAAAAATTCAGCAAGAGTTTATTACAGTATTCCAAACATCAACTCATGTTCGCATGGAAAAAAATTCAATAATCATAAATCATATATAACAACGTAGCAAAAACTCCCTATATTATGCATAAGATGGTTAAATAAATCAATATTATTGTGGTTATACTTTGAAAGAAATCCTTACCTCTAATATTAGTAGATTCGAGATATTGTTAGAGTCGTGAAAACCCTCCTAAGTTCAACCCTAACATATTTAACATAGATTACATGGTTAGGATCTGATCTTCACAAATGATCGCCTACGATTAGATCTCCATCTATGTTTAGAGAGTAGGGATAAATCTAGAAAATAAATGTGACTTACCACTTCTCAACAGCAGATCCAGAAAGAAAAGGAATAGCAACGTAGAAGCAACAACAAAAGAACGTGGGTTCTCCTCTCTCTCTCTCCTCCCACGATCTCTCTCTCTCTACTTTCGATTTCTCTCTCTTTCTCTCTACTGTCGATCTTTCTCTCTCTTTCTTTGGGTTTTCTATAGAGTAGAGGACGTCTAGGGGAGCCATATATGGAGCCTCGAGATGCAACGTAAAATGGGATTGGTTTCCCAACGTAAAATGGGATTGGTTTCCTAATTGGAGAAGAAAAGTAGTGGGTCCTCCTCTAACGACTTATGTCTCATGTAGACTGTCCAAGAGGAAGGTAGGGTCCATAAGAAGTCGTGGTTTCAATCCCAGGCCCTCATGCAAAGGAAAGGCCTCGATCTATATCATTTTTAAAAGCAATGGCTTTTAATGGTGAGAGTGTAGCGGGCCGTATGGATCGAGAAAAGTAGCAAAACTTTGGGGGCATGGGTTTTGGTGGAGTACAAAACAAATGAGCGGAATGGATCTAGTTGTAGGGCCCATCCTGGAGGACGGTGTGGGTCACCAATATGGCAGCGGACGAACGCTGTAACAACGTCCGCCCGAAGAAGAAGGAAGAGAAGAAAAAAAACTTTTTATGTAACTTTTTACGTACGGAACGTGCCTAACGCTCGGACTTGACAGGTGGGGTCCACTATGATGGATCGGAGTTTTTTTTTTGCTCCGTCCAATAGGTCGGTGAGATGAAAATAACCGTTGACGTCAAATGTGGAACAATTCTGAGATGAGGTGGGTCACTTATTGGCTATTTTCTGATCGGGACATTTGTACTATGATCTAAGGATCGAAAATTGACATGTTCAGGTTATTTTGGGCCTAATAGAGTTCTCCTAAAGTTTCAGCCTAAACAGAACGTGGAAAATTAGTTTACTTAAAACTGTGGAGTTTATTTAATGTTAAATAATTAAATAAATACGTAAATAAATTGATAAATAAATAAATTTATACTAAAAATACGGGGTGTTACAGAGTAAGGGCTGGGTAGTTCAAGTAGAGCAACAAGCAAGGCAAAGCGATCAAGTCAACTCGGCTCATGTACAACTCTATAAACAAGTCACTATGAGACTCGGTTTAGTTATTAAAAGCTCGGATGAATTTTGTATAGACTGACTTATAATAGTATGGGTTGTCCCTTCTTATTTTTTCAATCTATGCAAGTCGACAAAACCATGTTAATTTTTTTAGTTAAGTTGTCGATCATGATTTTATATCTAAGGTCATGAAACACACACATACAAAAAAGATATCAATTAGAAAATCATGAATTAAAAGTGAGATTAGTCATATACCTTGAGCCATATTGAATCAACGATGTACAATACTTTTCTATGTTATAAAATTTAATGGTGAATGGCTCTGATCATGGCTCTTACATTTGTGCACATGCACATTAGAAATGGTTCTTCCCAATTCTCCCTTAAGTTTGTGCTTAGAGAGGGGAGTCCTACACCTTTTTTGTAGCTAGGAAGGAAAGGGCCAAGAGTCCTGATTATTTATAAACTTAAATCTCCTATTCTATTATAAAAGCCAAGTCCTATAGTGGACTTTAAAACTTAGAGCTTAAGTTTTTTAAAAAATCAAACGCCAAAGTGATCATATGTGTTGTAAAAAACACTCGCACGCGATTAAGACATGCAGAGCCAAAATACAAAAGAAAATGGTCAAACAAAAGCCAAAATGATCAAACTAAAACAAGAGATAATAGTCATAAGGATTTATGTGATTTTACAATATATCCACTCCATAAGGCAATAATAGAGTTTCTTTCTTCACTAGAAACAAAAGAAATAAAAATACAAAACTTACTTTTTTCCTACCCATACAAAGAATTCCATACTAATGAATACCTTAAAAGATTAATATAGTGGAATAGACCAACTGACTCTACTTGTGTGACCATCATTATATAGACAACACCACGTGAGAGAGTATAGTAGTAAGCCCAATTTAACCAAGCTTCACTATACATAGCCGTACATATAGACATACAAATGCAAGAGGTAGAGAATGAGAAGGAGACGCGAAGAAAGTAGAGAGAGAGATCGTCTCTCAGTAGGAGACCTCTCTAGTCTCCACTGCCACAACAAGATGCATGTATGCATGTGTGCATGTGAACCACAATTTATAAGTCAATCTAACAAGCTAAATCTATAGTCAACCCTTCAAGTTTCCAAACAATGGATAAGTGCTTAGGTTAGTTATCTGTTAGTCTAGCATAGCATGGCATTTGATAGGTAGCACTACTCATAAATTGTAGACAAGGCAGGGCATTAATTCAAACTAAACTGACTAGAATGTGGAACCCACTCTTGTTGAGTCACAATCCCAAAATTGGAGTGGTTGAACAATCTAATCTCTGACTTGCTCACGCTTTTTTGGTAAGGTAGGATTATTGGAATATTATTATTATTTTCCATTTTCAACCTTTCAATAAATGTCCAGATTTGATAGTGAGATAATTCATCAACCGTGATTTTTGGTTCCTGCTACAGTTAAACTGGAACCATGAGTTGGATCGTCTAATATGAATTACATATGGTGCCAACTTCAAAAATAGATACAGAACAGATAAGTGTAGGTTAAAGGTGGAGACAAGTTGGGCCTAAGTGACAACTGGGTAGACGTGGAGATAAGTGTATGTTGAAGGTGGAGTACATTGCCAGATGCGTCTGTCAGCCTACCTTTGGTGCGAGTCTGTAATTAAGAGGGGCAATAAGCCGGGTAGCCTGCCTAACCTGGCTATGGGCCAGGATTAGACCTATTTAGATTAGCCAGTGGGCAAGGCTTAGGACTCACATGCATGGTCAAATCAATTTTCAGGACAGGCTTTGGCTCAAGTCATTTTAGCCTAAAACGGCCTGGCTCAACCGTTATTATGTCTTATGGTGCCATTTTAATTTTTAATTGGACAACCCATTTAATGTGAATGTAGACCTTGGTTTTGTTACTTTGGAATGCTTATTTCTTTGTGCTTTCATGGACCATTTACATTAAATAAGGAAGATAAGACCCAACCAATTTTCGGGCTTGAGGATTGAGCTTTGGACCTGGGTCTTAAGTTTCGGGCTCACACCGGATGCCTGTCCTGTTTCAACGACACGTGTACCGAGAGAGAAAGCACTACTCCATTTTTATATAAATATCTGAAAAGGGTTTTTGAAATTGACGAGGCAGTGACACGTGCAGGCTAGACTGTCGCGGGACTCGGATCTGACAAAGCTCGTAAGCCAATAAATGTTCTTGGGCCGTTCACATGGAATGAGACGACGGTGGGTTTGACCGAACACGTGGAGTTGTGTGGTTTGACGAGATCTGGACAGCACAAATGGATCTGAGCCCATACTCAAGAAGACGTCTGCAGGGAATTGCCGGAAACACGTACCAAGTTATCACGCGTGTGAAAGATCCTGGCTACTTGTCAGGCGTCGAACAGCCTATGGTTTCATTTTAGGTTTTAAGTTTTTATGTGGGCCACGCATAGCCGTTGATATGTGGACCACGTCCACGCATTGTTAATGGCTCCATGCACCAAAAATTTTTTCTAGAATAGAGTGAGACATTAACCATGTTGTTTACTTCCTTATTAAAAACAGAAGAAGCAACATTTGAAAAAAGCACAAATATCCCTTTGACAAAAGTGTTGATATTTTTGGATGGAGCAATGTACTTTGTGTGAAGTGGCAATATATCCCCCCACAAATGGCACATTGCACATGGGAGGAGAGACGACCTAGCTGTTCATCAAGTGCTCATGTCCGCTCGCCAGGTAGGTTGCATCTGGGTCAGAAAAGTTAGGCCGATTCAAAACTCTTCAAGGCACGTTACACAATAGGAATTGGTTGAGACAGGAAGTCCCACCATTAAATTCATCCAATCCACTCATCTTATGCATCACGTCAAGATGAATGGATTCCCCCAAAATCAGGACATTTCAAGACTTACATGGGCCACACCACATGAATTCAAAACCATGTCCTTTCTAATATTGTGGTTGAGCCAGGCGGCCTGAATTTTCGCCCCCAACATCAAAACTGTCTAATCCACCTTGATGGATGAAGTAAATCTCTTACCCGTGTGGATGGTGGCACACATGGTTTAATGGACGTGGATTGCCTTCGAAAGCCTTTCGCAGGAGATCGCTAGGAATCTAGGTGGGGCCCACCGTGATGTTTGTAAGAAATCTACACCTGTCCAACCTGTTTTTTGAGATCATTTTAGGCGTCGCAGCCAAAAATGAACTGGATCCAAGAGTCAAGTGGGCCGGAATCAAGCAAAAGGTGGTTAGGGAAATTCCTACCGTTAAAACCTCTATGGGGTCCACAGTGATGTTTTTATGCCATCCATACCGTTCATAATGTCATTCCCAGTGAGATGAACTGAAAACACAAACATTATCCTGATTCCAAACTTCAGTGGCCCCACGAATATTTCAACTGTGGAAGTTCAATCGTCACTTTTTCAGCCCACTTGAGTCTTGGATTTGCAACGCCTAAAATGATCTAAAAAACGGTTCGACGGCGTAGATTTTTTACAAACATCACGGTGGGCCCCACCTAGATTCCGGAGCACACGCTTTGGCAGGCAATCCGAGTCCTGGTTTAATGGGATGATTTTACACATGTACTCCATCTTTTCGTCTTCCTCTGGCAACGAAGCATCTTCCTGCACTATTAAATGCAGAAAGGAAAAGGTGCCAACGGACAGTCTCTCTCTCTCTCTCATATAGGAGCTCCATAACTGGAGCTTTCCCCTTGCGCAAGTTAAAAGGTGTCAATCACAGCTACCAAGGCTGAAGGTTGACTCTGATTGCATAAGTTAGAACACAGCGCCAACGTGGCATAACTCTATGCGTTCAACCATGTTGCTGCGCAAGGAATCTGGGTGGGACCCACAGTGAGGTTTGTGAGAAATCTACGCCGTCCAACCGTTTTGTGAGATCATTTTAGGTATGGGGCCACAGAAGTTTCAAATCAGGATAATATTTGTGTTTTCAGTTCATCTAAGTAGGAATGAAATTATGAACAGTATGGATGGCATATAGACATCACTGTGGACCCCAAAGAGGTTTCAACGGTAAGAATTTCCCTACACACCTTTTGCTTTAGTGCGGCCCACTTGAGTTTTGGATTCCATTCATTTTTTGTCGCAACGCCTAAAATGACCTCACAAAACGGTTGGACGGAGTAGATTTCTCACAAACCTCACGGTGGGCCCCACCCAGATTCCTTGCGCAGGAGATGCCTGCAAAGGCTTTCGCAGGCAATCGGCGCCCGTGCTGTATCCAGTATGTGTTATATCCACGCTGTCCTTTCATTCATTTAGCCAAATTAATTTAGGGGATGAGCCCAAAAATTAAGCAGATCCAAAGTTTACACCTTTGCCATCCAGCTTGCTTATAAAGTTAAAAAAAAAAAAAAAAAAACATAGATGGTGTAAAACACAAATATCAGCTTGATGTGTCTCATATTTGGGTCATGCCTTACAATGACATCGAAAAATAGATGGACGACCTGGAATAAACGCATACATCAAGAAGGGGCACACAGAAGTTTTCCACTTAGGGTGCAAGGAGGGTGTTGGGTTCTACACTAATTAAGGATACTGTAGTTGAAGGTAGCCTAATGGACCCATACTATTTGTATGTTGCATGGTGTGATGGCTGGTACCTGTTGCTTCTTAGTTTCATTTTTGTTAAAAAGGTTAAAGTGATTATCAAAAGGTTAAGCTCGTTCTCCGTAAATGAGTTGTACATTGCCTTCTAAATGAAAAGACTTTTCAAATATAATAATAGACCAAAATAAAAAAATAGTTATAATCATTCACAGAAGCAACTACAAAACACCTTTTCAAAATGAAAGCTGCTTATATTAAGATAACTTCATCTTACATATGAGCATAAATTTAAATTATAATTAAAGATTATAGTTACTTAATTACTGCTACTACTAGGACTAGATTATTAATTATACTAAAAAATATAAATGACGGATTATACTAAAGAGGGTAAAGGAGACAATTATGCCACTATTAAAACCTTCCTATAATGTACCATGTATAGACCTGGTTAAACGGAAACCAAACGCAAATACTAGCTTCATCAAAACTTCTACAGCTCCAAAGAACTTTTTATAGTAGGCCTTTGATCTCCACTGTGTTATCCACTTTAGCCCTACTCAGTCTTTGAGCTCGTAACCTAAAATGATATGGTAAAATGGATGGTTGGACCTTGATCTCTCCCAGCAGGACAAGATGCAATTGTCAGCCCATTTAATTACAACCCAAGTTCATAAGTCCCACTATTTGTACACATAAAATCCACTCCACCCTTCCATCGTCTATTTTAGACCTTAGGAAGAAAAATCAGCTAGCTCCATAACTCGGGTGTAACTTCCTAAATGAATGAAGATAAAAAGTACAATGATCCAAAACTTAGACGAAGATAGGGTTTTAGGAGTTATTTTCTAATATTCACACTAGAGTGCCCTACAGAGTTCTTCTGTGAGTCATGCATATGGACCCTTATCTCTTACTTTTCTATTTTCTTCCATCAACATTGTACATGAAACAAAAATGCTCTCCTGGGATCCAATTCTCATGGAAACTTGGTGAGAACTTTTAGGCACATGACATAAATCCAAAATCCAAACAGTCTACTGAATGAGTCATCCTGTGAAACTCCCTTAGCTAACTTTTTAGCATGACCCAGAAATTTAGTGGGCTATAGCAAAGTGAAAACCTATAAGGCAATTTTTAGACACACGAACATTAAGGCTCTGGGTGGGACTTTCTAACAGAAGTGGATCAAGCCCATTTTTAGAGAAGGACATCCTCACACTATGCCCTACCTAATGAACGGTCTAGATCTTCCACAGTCTACACACATGCCATGATGCGCCCCAACATAGATTCAATGTTTCGTCTTACAGGTCCTGGATTTAACGGGAGCGTACGCGCTGGCTTGCATGGCGTTCCAATACAACACTTCACATCACACACGGCCGCATGCCACACATGTATAAGATCTAGCCCGTTTATTAAGGACTGACAATGAGGATGCCCAGGCTTGGTCCCTCGTCAGATGTGCCCCACTTGTATAAGCAAAAATGGGTGGTATATATATATATATATATATATATATATATATATATATATATATATATATACACACACGACATCCCATTGTTAGTCACATCACAATGTTGGCCACCTCGAAATCGATACCATGACATCAGTGTTGAAACGATGTATATATATATATATATATATATATATATATATATATATATATATATATATATATATAAATTGTGTCCTAGCTGTTGAGTTGACCAAACCAAATTCCGTGGAGGCCATCTCAAAGTACACCCTAAAAAATAAACGGCCTGGATATCACACACGTGTGCAACGTTGGCACGTGAAACAACGTATGCATATACCATGGTTGGTCCCGTTACTGGTGATCTCATAGTACACTCTTTCTTTACATTTTTTGGGTGCGAGTCTGGTAACGAACTTTTGGGACGCGGATTTCCTGGGTAGCCTTTCCAAGCAAGTTCCTGCGATGGTAACCGAGGTGAGGCCATATTGATGTTTGTGAGAAATCCACACCGTCCCATCTGTTTTGTGAGCTCATTTAGAATATGGGAACAAAAACGGGACGGATATAAGACTCAAGTTGGCCAAAAGAGGTGAGGATTGAACACCCACATTTGAAATATTCACGAGGACACAGAACTTTTGAATCAGCCTAATAGTTGTATTTTCGGTTCATCCCAGTAGAAATGAAGTTATGAGGATGGCAAATAAACATCACCTGTGGACTCAAGGAGGTTTCAACAGTGGGAATCTTCCTACCCACCTTTTCCTTTAATGCAGCTCACTTGAGTCTTGGATCGGTCTTATTTTTGCTCTGTATACTAAAATGAGCTTAAAAAAAATGGATGGACAGTGTGGAGTTCTAACAAACATTACCGTGGGCCGCACCTAGGTGCCAGGAAATCCGCGTCCGAACTTTTGCTTTGTTGCTTCCGCACTTATGTGAAGGGAGACTTTTTAAAGAGAAAGGCATATAATGATAAGAGGCTTGTATGGTATTTTAAGTGCTTAATGGCATACATGGCAACATGGCCCACGTGAATGAGATTCACGGTGTTCATTAGGTAGGGAACACTGCATGGATGCCCACCCTTCATTGAAAATTGAATTGGGCCCCACATCAAGTGGACTCACTTGTATGAGAAAGCTTGAGTTAACGGTAGAAATTAATATTCTATACACATCTATGGCCTACGTGAAACAAACTTGTGAATGCTTTAGTTCTCATGCCGCTCAATAGGGACGCGGATTGCCTGCGAAAGGCTTTTGCACGCTCGAAATCTAGGTGGGGCCCACCGTGATGTTTGTTAGAAATCTATGCCGTCCAACTGTTTTGTGAGATCATTTTAGGCGTTGCCACAAAAAATGAACGGAATCCAAGACTCAAGAGAGCCGCACTAAAGCAAAAGGTGGGTAGGAAAATGTCTACTGTTGAAACCTCTATGGGGTCCACAGTGATGTTTATATGCCATCCATACCGTTCATAATGTCATTCATACTGAGATGAATTGAAAACACAAATAGTGTCGTGATTCGAAACTTCTGTGGCCCCACGAATATTTCAACTGTGGAAGTTCAATCATCACGTTGTCAGCCCACTTGAGTCTTGGATCAGTTCATTTTTTGTGGCAACGCCTAAAATGATCTCAAAAAATGGTTGGACGGTGTAGATTTCTCACAAACATCATGGTGGTCCCCACCCAGATTCCGAGCGCAGGACTTTCGGAGGCAATCCGCGTCCCTCAAAAAGAAAATTCTCTCGGGGGTTCCACTGCATCCACTAATGATAAGGCAAATACTTTAGCTATCGCGGGCTAGATAATGTGTCACCCGGGTAACAGCTTAGTGGGTGTTATCCTTACTGTAGGGCCTACCTTGATGATATGTCTTGATGATATGTTGTATATCTATTCTGTTCATTCGTTTTTTCATCCCATTTTAGTACGAGAAACAGAATATTAAGCACATCCAAATCTCATATGGGCCACATCACAAGAAATAGCGATGATTGAATACTCACCATTAAAAATTCCCAAGGTCTACTATAAGAAGATATGTAATGTTTATTTATCATACAGCCCCTTGATAAAGTCAAACAGAATTGGATGAAGGTAAAATACAAATATTAGCTTGATCCAAAACTTTTGTGGCCTATAAAAAGCTTTTAAATGTATTTCACCACCTTTTCTAGTGTTGTAGTCCACTTGAGATTTCGATCTCCTTAAGTTTTGGGATAACGTCCTTAAATGAGTTTAAAAAACGGATGTGTGGCATGGATATGAATCACATTCATCAATGTGGGCCTCACACGGTAAGGGTAACACCCACTAAGCTTTTACCCGGGTAACAGCTGATCCGCTCTCAATACTGACGGATCATCCAAAGCAATTTTCGGCAATATAACTGTTTTTCTTCACGCTTTGGCCGAGCCATCATTCAAACGCATGCGCTAAAAAATGCACGCTTGCTACAAACACAAATCAAGCCGCCTAGTTGGTGGGGGCAAACACCATCAATAGTTATAACCCAAAATTATCTAAGGACATGAATTCTGACCGTTGATTTGATGCCTCTAACCCGAGTCAAAGGAATCTTTTATGTAATCCCATGCTAGGGCGGCTTGTCATGATGTTTGTGTCATCTCCCCTTCTCAATCTATTTCCTGGTTTAATTTATGGACATGAGGCTAACAATGAGGTCAACCAAAACTTAGGCCTGCTTGGTATTAAGTAGGATTAGGTGGGATGGAATTGCATTGGGTCTGCAAATTCAGGCACTGACTTGGCTGTTACCCGGGTAACATCTCAGTGGGTGTTACCCCTACTGTGGGACGCACCTTGATGACGTACTGTATATCCACATTGTCTATTGTTTCTACGTATTATTTTAAGACGGGGTTTCAAAAATTAAGTAGATTGAAATCTCAGGTGAACCACAACACGGTAAACACAGTAGTGGTTGAGTGTCTCACCATTTAAAGTTCCAAAGGGATGATTGTAAGGTTTTAGTAATGTTTATTTTCCATCCAACCCATTGATAATGCAAAAAAGATCAGGATGAAGGGAAAATACAAATATTAACTTGATCCAAAAGTTTTGTGGCCAATAAAATGTTTTCAATGTTTATTCATCATTGCTTTCAGTGGTATGATTTACCTGAGATTTGCATCTTTTTGAAGTTTGTAATCATGACATAAAATGATAGAGGAAGATAGATGGACAACATGGATATATAAAACATACATCAAGGTGGGCCCCACATGTTTAGGGTAACACCCACTAAGCTGTTACATGAGTAACACCCACTTCACTCCCTGCAAATTCCATATGGGGTTTGGAGGTGATCGGACGGGTTGGAATCAAGTAGGATGGAATTGCATTTGGTCTAGTGTGGGATCATGGATTTGAAATCTACAACATCTGTGGGCCCCACATCCATGCATGTCTTTTATCTAGGGGTGTTAATGGGCTCGGTTAGGGCTGAGCCAAGCTTTGTCCAAGCCCGGCCCACCTCTTTCAACTTATGCCCAAACCCAGCTCGGACTTGTGATGGGCCACAATAGTCTAGCCCAAGCCCGGCCTAAGATACAAATGCAGGGTACAGCCTGAACCCGGCCCCAATCCCAGCTCGACCTTTCACATAAAGAAAGAAATTATCCTTAAATCCTGCGCTTTTCCACACACACACACACACACACACACACACACACACACACATATATAAAATCATCAACACTATAGAGAATAAATGGAGTTTTAGGACAGAGAGAAATTTTTAGGAAAAAATTGTGTAAAATTTAAATTTTAAAAGGAGGAAAAATATTTTAATTAAAAAATATATTTAGGTCATGCTGGGTTGTCGGGCTTTTGAACAGCCTAGTCCAAGTCCGGCCCATTTGAAAAATGGGCTTATACTTTAGGCGCGAACCCAACCCGCGCGCCTAATACTTTTAGTCCAAGCCTGAACGCCCATTGGGCCGACCTGATTCATTGACAACCCTACTTTTATCTATGTCGTTCATCCATATACATCCTTTACATGTGACATTTGAATTGTATAGGCGTGCAAATGATTGATAGTGAATCTGATTTGTTAACTACAATTCTAAGGTCCACCAAACATGGGATTAACTAAATAGGAAAAATCTGATCCCTAACATAGAATGCAATTCCATCTCATTTAACCCCGCAGACCAAACAGGCCCAAGTGGGCCACACATGCGGGTGTGTTTGGAGCATGGGATTAGATTGGATGGAAGTACTTTTGGTCCAATGTGTAGGAAAGATAGGAAGGAATGGATTATTCCAGGTACCATATTATCTAGCTTTAGCAAGAGATATGGTGGATTTTTTAAAGAATTTTTAAATCCACTATATTTGTGGCCCCACATTGTACATGTGTTTTATCTACACTATATCTGAGGCCTCACACTGTCGATCCATATGGCCCCTTTATAAGTGACAATTGAATTACATATGTAGACAGGTGACTAACATCAGTTGTGAAGTTTGGTTTATCTATTACAATTTCATGGTCAAACAAGCAACAACTTTTACTTAATACAGGGGTTTCTTTTTTTCTTCCAAAGAAGTAATTTAATCCCAAGCATGGGATTGGACCGTCAAGATACCATGATATTTTCAAAAATATAATCATTGTGCAATAATTTGGTGTTAATTCCACCTAATGCAATTCAATAACACCTAATCCAGCATTTCAACAATGAGCTACAACAAATATTCAATTAAATACCAGCAGTTGGAACCTTTTAAGGCTTGGAAATTTTTGCATCTAATTAAATTTATATTTTCTTTTCAAATAGCAATCATCTCTGTTGGATGGCAATGCACTAAAGTTTCAATCGTGAAAATTGAATTGAAATCGCCATAAATAAAAGATTACTACAAGATACGATTAATTGATGTATTCATGTAGAGGAGATTACTGTAGCCTACATCACAAGGATAGACCAATAAAAACATAGGAAGAAAGATGCCATGATAAGGTAGGTTTTGGAAACTACAAAGTTAGATTGATCGATCGCCTGCCCTGAGTGATCTATCACCTGTGCTGGAAATAGTCCCTTTTTTTATTTATTTATTTATTTATTATTTATTTTTTATGTTTTGTTTCCTTTTTCATATGGACTTTTTTTAATCCCATATTAAACACTCGTTAATCTCATTTTGGAGATAATTTTTCTTCTCATTATGCTATAAAACTTCAGTTTTTCTTTGTTTTTTGTGGATTCGAGAGATCTTCTTTTGTTAATTCAAAAAAGTCCAAGTTGAGGATTTCCAAAGGCTCCATAGATTTAGAGTATTTAACTTGTGAGAGAAATGTGCTCGATCTTACCACGTCTACGCCTGCATTATGTATGTAAGGGTTAGACAAATTCTTGTGAGTGATGCCCTACGTTGCGATTCAGGTACTAAAGTAGATTGCATATTGAGTAAACTCTGAGGAGCCAAGTGTGATTTATGTATTTTATCCCATTTGTCCATTCATTTTACCAAATAACTTTTGTTCTTAACCTAAAAAATGAAGCATGTCTAAAGTTCAAGTGGACCACATCAGAGTAACCAGTGTGAATTCAACGTTGAAACTTTCTTGGGGCCACACAAGTTTTGGATCAAGCTAATATTTATATTTTACATTCATCCATGTCTTTGTGATCCTATGAACCAATTAGAAATGTTTCAACGGTGTAAATCATTATTTCCCCAGTTTCCTGTGGTATGGTCCACTTAAACTTTGGATATGCTTCAATTTTGGGCTCAGCCTCTAAAATGATATGTAAAAACGGATGAACGGCGTGGATAAACCACATACATTCACAACAGAGTTTACAGAATACGCAATCCGATTTCTACGCGTATAGTCTTTGAATAAGCATGAAAACCTTGTAACCATGCCACAGAGTCTACATACTTTTTAAACTATGCCGTCTTTATCTATATGAACCTTTTCTTATGTATACTTATTGCTTCCCAACAGGTATTCATTCAAATCTAGCTGTGCGTTCGATGTCTACAATTCCGAAAGTCATCTGCACGCGTATTAACTATCACCTCCGACAGAGCATGAAAAGTAATTTCCTTTTTAAATAAAATAGGGAGAGAAGAAGGGGAAGGGAGAAAAAGAGAGAAGTAGGGTTTTTGTTTTGGAACGATTCCATCAGGGTTTCCCCCCTTTCTTTGATTTGTTTTTCCGGTTTTGCGTCATTCCGAGCCGGAAAGATAGGATCTTTCGCTTTCCACTCTCCATTTTAAGATTTCTGCCGACTTCTGCATGCTTTTTCTCAAGGAAATCAATCGTTTTTTCGGCCATTGATGGCAGAAAAATCGTTTTGGCTTGCATTTTTTTTTTTTTTTTTTTGAGTCCTTTGTCGCCATTTCTTGAGAAAATCTGAGGTATTTTCGTCAATTGATTTACTTGGAATACTTTTTTTTTTTTTTTGTCCTGTTGAGAGAACCGGATGCGTTCTCAGTACAATAGAAGACCGGGTTTGGGGTTTCCGGCCGGCATTTAAGGCTATTTACCTTATACTTCCGACGAATCTGAGATTTTTCCGTCGGTATTTTCGTGAATTCCGAGATATTTGAGGCCACAAAAGAAGGCCTCTTTTTTTGTGAAGAAGTGAAAAAAATTGGCAACGCTTGATCCGGTTTTTTTGAAAGCTGGTATCTTGCTGGTTTGACCGGTTACTTACGGTAGATCCGACAATTGTGAAGTTGTTGATATCTCCGAAGATCTTCAGAAGCTGTCCGATTTTCTGTTCAGATCTTGCAAGGACGCATTGCCTTGTTAATCAACAAACCCTAGTTTTCTCTTTTCCAATATGTGAAAAAACAGAGCAGATTTCATGAATCTCTGTAATTTCTGGTAGAGAAAGATTGATTGGTGAGGGAGAGTTTGTTGTCTTTCAATGTCATTCAAAAGCATTGTTCGGGAGCTGAGAGAGATGAGAGATGGGATTGGGAGCATGTCAAGGCGCGGGTTAGAAGGGAAGCCGTCGCATAGCCGAGCTCGGTCGCTGAATGTGGCCACTGACGGGGCTGGCTTTATTGCTGGACCGGTTCAGCAGAGCCGCTGGGCGAATCTGCCAGCAGAATTGCTCCTCGATGTGATCCGGCGGCTTGAGGCGAGTGAGACATCATGGCCTGCAAGGAAGAACGTCGTTGCTTGCGCCTCGGTTTGCAGGTTGTGGAGAGAGACTACAAAGGAGATTGTCAAGACGCCCGAGAAATGTGGGAGGCTCACCTTCCCCATTTCCCTGAAGCAGGTTCTTCTTCTTCTCCTTCTTCTTCTTCTTCTTAAATCTTAAATCGTAAATCCCTAATGAAGTGAAATGGGTTTTGTGATATGGGGTTTTCTTCTATCTGTAGCCGGGGCCGCGTGAATCCCCGATACAGTGCTTTATAAGAAGGGAGCGAGCTACTTCTACCTTCCGGCTGTATCTCGGTCTGACCCCTGGTATGCCATGTTCTTCATTTCTGGTGACCACTGTTTTCTTTCCTTTTTTTTTTTTTTTCATCTGTTTTGTAAATTGTAATTTTAGATTGCTTCTTTGAATCTGTTCTTTGAAACGGTGATCGAAAGGCACAGAATGGATGGAAAAAAAGGCAAAAAAGAAAACGAGAATTACTGGCGTTGTGCTCCAATTTTCTATGGTACTGTCTGTCCTGAGGGTTGTGGATCTGAAATGGTTTCCAGTCTGTTCTTGGGCTGCTATCCTTTCTCCCTAGTTCACTGATTAAATGAGTCTGCGGATGTGATTGGATTTTTTTATTTTTTTATTTTTTTTATTTTGTTGTTGTTGAGAGTGAGAATAATGGATTGCATTCAGAAAATTAAGCAGAAAGAGTTTCCAAAATACAAGAAGATATGATCATTGGCACCCCTAACATTCCAGGCAAACGAAATGTTGAGCGCAGCAGATAAGGTGCTAATTTCCTCAAAGACATTGGATATAAGAGTCCGGCATCAAGCCTTCCATCTTGGCCATTTCAGTACTGTCAAATTGGCCACTTCCATTCTGACCTGAAGACCTTGGAAGTGGGTGTAAAACTGAGTGAAATGAGTAAGCTTGAAACGTTGAGTAGATCTTCATTTTACTGGCAATGGGATTTTATTTTATTTTTTTCCTTCTTTCCTTGCTACGGAATTCTGTTTTAATGAGGGTTTTCAATTTCCTCTAAATAATTTTTTGAAAATTATGTCTTTTTTTTTTTTTTTTAAAATTATGTCATTCACTTTCTCTGTGAAAAGTCAATAGCCATTGGTTAAAATCAGGAGAAGCTTATGATATGAATGAAAATGCACCCATGATCAGATGCAACTTATAAGGAACTGTCGAGAATTGACTGTTTTAGAGACATTTCATGTACATGAAGATAACCTTTAATGGAATTTTGGGTAGTTATCCTTGTTTTTTGAAAACTTTATTTACTTTATTACTACAACCAGTTATTAGTTCAAATGTCCCTGTTTTTCAAAAGTTTTATTATATTATTCTGACCCTTTGTCAAGGATGCTGACTGACGTAAGCGAAGCTGAGTAATTTCTATATGTGAACTTTTTTTTTTCAATTAATGTATCTTCTGATGAAAATGCCTATGCTCCTGTGGCTATGGTGGGATATTGATTTTCTTCTTCACTGGAAAAAAGAACTGTGTTGAAAACTATAATATAAAATTCTAGAATGTACTTCAGGCTAATAAGTTGGATGATGATGACAGTTTTAATGGAATTGCAGCACTGCTGGCCGAGAATGGCAAATTGCTGTTTGCTGCCAGAAAGATTAGACGAGCTACAAGCACGGAGTTTGTGATCTCGTTGGCCTCAGATGATTTCTCCCGAGCAAGCAACACATACATTGGAAAACTTAGGCAATCTTATCTATAATTCACTCTGATGTTCTGAACATTATCTCTGTACTTGTTTTCCTTGGTCCTTATTGTACATGTGAAATTTGTACCAGGTCGAATTTTCTGGGCACCAAGTTCACAGTCTACGACAGCCAGGCTCCATATCATACTGCAATTTCCTCAAATAGCCGGCTGAATCGAAGAATCCATTCCAAGCAAGTATCCCCGAGAGTACCTGCTGGCAACTATAACATTGCCACCATCTCGTATGAGCTTAATGTCCTTCGGACAAGAGGACCAAGGAGAATGCAATGCACCATGCATTCCATCCCTGTCTCTGCAATTCAGGAAGGTGGGACTGCCCCAACCCCGACTGGATTTCATCACTCCCTTGAGGAGCAATTCTCTGTTTTATCAATGACAAAACCCAAGGACCCACTTGTGGATTTTGGCTCTACAAGCTTCTCTGAGCCACCGAGTTCAGTCCAGGGCACAGGCGAGCCACTGGTTTTGAAGAATAAAGCTCCTAGATGGCATGAGCAGTTACAGTGCTGGTGCTTAAATTTCAGAGGGCGTGTCACAGTGGCCTCCGTGAAGAACTTCCAGCTCGTGGCAGCTGTGGAGCCTTCCCACCAGGTTTCATTAGTGGAGCAGGAAAAAGTAATACTTCAGTTTGGAAAGATAGGCAAAGATATCTTCACAATGGACTATCGTTACCCACTATCTGCATTCCAGGCATTTGCAATCTGCTTGAGCAGCTTCGATACCAAGCCAGCATGTGAATGACTGATCGATTGCCTTGAACAGTCACTTCTTTGGTTCCATCACTGATGCTTTGCTTCCTCAAAAGCTGGTGCTGTAAATAAATTCTTCAATAGAAGCTCCATCTCTTCCATCCGCCTTTTGTCATCACTGAGTGTCTTAGCTGTGCAGGCATTAGTTTACATTTTGGTGTGATGGCGGGGACTCAAGTTGTGTTGTAAGCTTCATATTTTGTTTATCTGTGCAGATGAAGGTAATCTGCAATCTCTCTTCCAAATATGTGGCAGTCTCTTTGCGCTATTTCATATTTGATTTTATAGAGATACAATGAAATCATTTCTGTTCCTGAAAGAATATTATTCGTTACTTCGCTTGTCTTCTTGATTCATATGTTTGAAGAGACTCAAATGGAAAATGCAATGTGCATACATTGTAGTACATTAGTGCACTCCTTAACATAAAGCTGCAGCATGGACAACATGTAACTTCTTTCGAATAGAAGTGTTACCGTCCTTCTATTCTTATTATACTGTTATATTCTATTATTATTATTCTTATTCTTATTATTATTATTGTACTGCATACATTCATTATGTTTTACGCCAACTTTAGCTGTAGCCTTCATAGAATCATTTGCTACCTCCACCTTCCTTGTCCTGGTCATTGCTGGAAGAGTGACCCTCATCTTTGCCCTTTTCTTTCGCTGCACAGCCATAACGGCAACCATGACGCCGGGGCTTCTGAGGGTTGTCTTGATCAGACTCACTAGATTCCAGGAAAAGGCCTCTGAGGCACCTTCTTCTCACGACGGGCTCAGATGCAAGTTTTTGAACTGGGGTTATGTTGAAATCAGCCTTGTGAGCTTTGAAGGTTTCCATTCCATTCTTCTCTTTGGTAGTTTCAGCTGGCTTGTTGGAGAGGGTCAGGTGAACCCCAGGGCTTCTTTCGCCACAGGAACTGTCGAACAGAATTGAGTTGTTGATACTCTGCACATTGGTGTTAACGCATGTAGTAATTCTTGGTGTTCCCCTCCTTGGATTATTTGATCTTTCCTTTGAGCTGTCTTCCCCGTCACTGGTCACTTCGGCACTGTCATCTTTGTTGAGCTTGTAGCCCCTGTGAATGTGTACTGAACCTTCTTTAGAACCTGAACTCATGGATGCTCCTTTATTGTCACCAGCCAAGGTTACAATGCTCGCATGAGTGCTCATCCCCAGGCTGCATTGGATGCGGTGTAGCCATCTTGTAGACAAATCTTGATACACCTTCCCTGATTTCCTTATGCAGGGCTGGGTGGTCCCCGTTGTATGTTGGAGCCCTCAAGCGCATTTCACTGTCTGTGCTCCTGCTCCTTGGGTTGGTGGGAGTCGCAATTTTGCTTGTTTTTGTAGTGGGAACGGTTGGTGGCGCATCCTTTCCATCAGCAAGTGTTTGCTTCTCCAACGGCTTTGTTTTCATATCCGTCATTTCTGTTGCGGATTGAGTCCCCATTTCTGACTGAATTTTGGAGCTAGATGCCATTCTGAGAGGCCTGTCCCTCTTTTCATTCCACTCTTCTTCCTTTTTGGCCATCTCTTCTGAATTTGCTCTGGGTTTATCATTTTTGGTTGCTTCCGGCTTTGTTTCTGATTTTGGCGCCGGTTGAAGATGATCAGGAACGGCAGTGACCTCTGATGCTGGTCGATGAGCAGGGGTCTCCACAGCAACCTCAGAAGCAGGTGTGACCAGTGTCTTGGAGCCTGATACCTCTGCGAGCTGGTTTTCCCCTTCAGCTGGCTGAGAGGTTGCTTCTGATGGTGCATTGTCTTGTGATTTGGTTTGCTGCTGGGTTGGTGGCTGCAAGACTGGCTCAGATGAGTCCTCTGACTTAGGGTCTTGAGAGAGTGTCTGAGATAATGCAGGCAGGGGTTGAACTACTTCAGGATATGTTGGTTTGGGTTGAGAAGTTGGCCTAGATGGTGATGGGGGCTGAGAGTCTCTCTGACGGGCTGCTGTTTGTGCCTGAGGGGCCACTCGAGATGGAGACGATGGCTGAGAGGTCATTCGAGTTTCTGGTTGTGATTGAGAAGTATTGCGTGGAGATGGGAGCTGAGATGCTGCTTGGGTAGGTTGAGAGGTTGGGCGAGAAGGAGATGTGGGCTGAGAGGTCTTTTGACTCACTGGTTGAGACTGAGAAGCTGTGCGAGATGGAGATGTTGGCTGAGAGGTCTTTTGACTCGCTGGTTGAGACTGAGCAGCTGTGCGAGTTGGAGATGTTGGCTGAGAGGTCTTTTGACTCGCTGGTTGAGACTGAGCAGCTGTGCGAGATGGAGATGTTGGCTGTGAGGTCTTTTGACTTGCTGGTTGAGACTGGGAAGCTGTGCGAGATGGAGATGTTGGCTTGGAGGTAGTTTGAGGGGATGGTTGTGGCTGAGAAGCTGTACTAGATGGAGATGAGGACTGGGATGCAATTTGAGTCGGTAGTTGTGACTGAGAAGCTGTGCGTGATGGTGATGGGGGCTGAGAGGCTGTCCGAGTTGCAGGCTGTGCCTGAGAAGTGCGAGATGGAGATGGAGGCTGAGAGGCTGTTCGAGTCACAGGTTGTGACTGAGAGGCCATGCGAGATGGAGATGGGGGCTGAGATGTTGTTTGCGTTGTTGCTGGTGCCTGTGGGGGAATGTGAGGTGGAGATTGTGGTTGAGAGGCCATTCCAGTTGCTGGTTGCGACCGAGAGGCTGCACGGGATGGAGATGTGGGCTGAGAGGCTGTTTGAGCAGCTGGTTGTGGCTTAGTGGGCGTGCGAGGTGGAGATGAGGGCTGAGAGGCTGTTTGAGCAGCTGGTTGTGGCTTAGTGGGCGTGCGAGGTGGAGATGAGGGCTGAGAGGCTGTTTGAGCAGCTGGTTGTGGCTTAGTGGGTGTGTGAGGTGGAGATGAGGGCTGAGAGGCTGTTTGAGCAGCTGGTTGTGGCTTAGTGGGTGTGTGAGGTGGAGATGGGGGCCGAGAGGCTGTTTGAGTAGCTGGTTGTGGTTGATTGGCTGCACGAGATGGGGATGGCGGTTGAGAGGCTGTCCGAGCTGTTGGCTGCAATTGAGATGCCGTGCGAGATGGAGAAGGGGGCTGAGAGGTGGTTCGAATCACTGGTAATGACTGAGAGTCTGTAAGAGGAGATGCAGGCTGAGGTTGGGGTGGCGGTGGCCGAAATAGGAGGCGCTGGGTTGGTCGAGGTGGTTGAGGTTGTGCAGGTGGAGGCTGAGGTGTAGCTAGTGGGTTGGTCCAGCTGGGGAACCAGTAGCGGAATCGTGGCCTCCCTTGCTGTTCTGCCATTGCTGCTGAGTACAATGATGTTCTTGGATGAAAAAGGGTGAATTCAGGTTGTTTGTTTTCTTTTTCCAAGAAGTAGAAGAAGAAGATTGAGGATGGATATGGAAGAGGGGCTTTGGTGAAAGGGGCAAATATAGGTATGCTGGATAGCATCTTCTCCCTGCGCCTGTGGATATGCATCTGATTCTTTGAAATTTCTGAGGGTTTTGAGCTTGGAATCTCTAGGCAGCTGCTCCCATCCAACCTCTCCCATTCCTGACTTTTAGTGGAAGCCTCTTGTGAAAAACTGATATTCTTTTACGGGTCTTCCTTGCTTGTCAGGTCTAGCATCTCCTTTTGTTTTATCAAAACATGAGTCCTTGGCAATTTTCTTATGGGGTGTTATTTGATACTCCGGCTGTTTGCAACTCGATATGCGAGCACTCAGAAATTGTGCATGAGGCATGCATTAACTCGCATTATACCAACTAAATTGTGGAAGAGTCTCTAAATCACATTCCTAAAATCCTATTGGTTGAATAATCAGAGAACTGTTTTTTTTTTTTTTTTTTTGAATAAATCAAATTTCCAAAATCCTATCGTTTGAAATGGGACCGTTGTATATCTGCATTTTAAACCGTCCAATGAATATTATCCACAGATCAGATAGTCAATCAAGGTAGCCTAATATTTGGTTTATGATACATCCAAACGGGGGCAGTTCAATTTGAATTTATTTGTATTTCACATTGGGTAGTTTAATTTGAATTATTCGTATTTCCGATTTCCAAGTAATTTATGAGTGCATGTGTATCATCCATCACACTGGCAGACTATCAGAGATTTTTTCTTTTCTTGCCAGTTTTCGTATAACGCACTGAGTGATGGTTGAATTTCTTCCACTTGCTTGCATCTTCATTTCTTGTAACCCCCAATCATTTTTAAATTTCCGGACTAGTGGTTGGGAGGATTTCTATCTTGGGCATGAAATCCAAACCAATCATCAGGTAGGATACACCTTTGATGGGCCACACACCCAACCTCATAATCCTAAAACCCACTTTATTGGAGGATTTCTTGGGAAAGAATGATAGATTGCTATAGAGAAAACAATAGTCCTCTTGACTGCCATGCAAAACTCTCTGCTCCAAGGGTTAAGATTGTATGATTGTTACGAATTCTGGGATGAGCCCATCAAAGATGCGTCCTACCCATTGATGTGTTTAGATGCAAATTTACAAAACTCTTTTGGTTTGCTAAAAGATGAAAATTACGATTGCATTAAATTCCCACCATAGCCTGTGGCCGCACCTGCCCAGCCCATTGACAGCCCTACTCGGTGCTTGTGCAGATGTTTGGAACATTGATGGCCCATTTAATAAAAGGGTGGTAACTCTTCCACCGTCTATGTATGCCCATTCGAATCATTTTGATATGGGGGCAGAAGCTGATAGCAAAGCTGCGTTATCAGACAATGGGAGAAAGATGGTGTAAGAAAGAAAATGCATGATGATGACTCATCTGTAGTAGTATCAGATGGTTAGAATCATCCAGCTAGTGTGAATTCGGCGTTTTTCTACTATGCTTGTGGAGGCATGTTCTGGAATGTGTACAGAATCCAACCTGTCAGAAGGGTAATGGTTGTCCCACCAAGAAAGTGGGATGTCCCAAATATAATAAAGCCGATCCAACTATCTCCTAAGCCACTTTAGGTGATTTCACAAGTTTTTTTTTTTTTTTTTTTTTTGGGGGGGGGGGGGGGGGGGTTGGGGAGCATGCTCTGTGGCAACAGTGGTACACTATTTGAACACATCAGGGTGTCCCCGCACCATTTTAAGGCAAGACTATTCCCTGCAGATGCAGGAAACCACCCCACAAACCATGTGCATTGGGTAATCTCGTAGAGGGGAATCAATCACCCACAAACCATGTGCATTGGGTAATCTCGTAGAGGGGAATCAATCACCCACAAACCATGTGCATTGGGTAATCCTGGAGAAGGGAATCGAATGCTTGCCGTTCACCCAACCCCAATGTGGGTATTGATTCTACACCATATAGTAAATATTTTCTAAAAATAACCATGAAACAACCAACTAAAATAAGCAGTTATCAGTGTTTTCTAGCTGGCCGGGCTCCATTTTTGTGGACATTTAAAGGCTGCATTGTTCCCTTTTATTTTTATTAATTTATTTAATAATGATATGAAAGCTTATGGAAAGTGAGTGGTCTATTTCTGTAAATATCCACTCTCAGGTGGGGCATTTCACATGCTCCTCCTTTCGGAAGACGGCCATCTCAGCAGATTGGGAATTGCTGGCAGGATCTTTCAACAGGATGTTTCCCTGAAGAAAAGACCCCAACATTGGTGGAGGACTAGGACATTTTCAGGTCATGGTCAATCCATCCATCCATCCATCCATTGGAATGTCAAGGAACCATGGGACGCACTGTTATTAAAACTGAAATCTCTGTGATTCCGATTAAACAAACAATGTCTTTTCGCCCTTTCCCTCTTTTACTTGAAACGTAGATGAACCTCATCTCTACCTTCTTATTGTTGCAAAAAGAGCCCCAACCAACAGCAGCATTGCCCCTCACCCCATTCACATCTCTTACAAAACTTAAAAGAGTTGCAAGGAATGACTTGGACTTCCTGCAGATTAAACACTTAAGGTGATCTATAGCACGGGAAACAGTTGACATGCTCCATTGAAATCGTCCCAGTTGTATGTGGGGTGCAATGGTGCGTATATGCCATCCAATCCACTCTTGGGTTGACTCACCCGGATGAAAATGGATCCCCGCCCCCCCCCCCCCCCCCCCCCCACACCAAAAAAAAAAGAAAAAGAAAAACAAAAAGGACATTCCCAGACTCTTTTGGGTCACATCATGTGAATTTAGAGGTTTTAGGCCTGATTACATGGTTCCATGGTATGACCCACCTAAGTTTTGGATTGGACAGATTTTTATTAACCATGGTGAAAATGTGGTGCACACAAGATGGACTGGGTGGATCTACTTCTTGCTCATCCCACTTAGTGCTTAGCTAGTGCCAATCAAAATTACAGAGGTTTGCTAGAATACACCCTGCCACATCGCAATCACATACATAGGGATTTATTAGATTGAAGAGGGATGCCCATAAAAACTCTTAGATTGAAGTACAACCCTTTGATTATTCAAAGGTTAAAAGAGACGGTCAATAATAAAAAGGAAAAGAGAAATATTAAGGCCTAAAATATTCCAATATAATTTTTTTTTTTTAATTTTTACATTTGGTAGTGTAATCAACCTGTTGGTCAATCATCCTAGCCTATTAGATAGTGCCTATGGGAGTTAAATGCTCTCACTGCAGGTTCCCCACCCGAAGAAGGGGGAGTGGCTTAAGTGGATGGATTGACATGGATGTTGCTGATAGACTTCAAGCCGGGTGCAAGAAATGGAGATGTCACTGGAGTTTTATGTGATCATGGTGTACCATTGAAGTTGAAAGGGATTTTTTTTTTTTTTCTAAAAGGGAAATTTTAATTGAATACTTGAAAGATCAGCCATGCTTTGTAAGAGGTAATGTTAGGTAGTTAAACAACATTTTCATAAGATGAATGGAGCTGAAACAAGGATGTTGAGATTGATGTGTGGCAATACAAGGATAGAATTAGAAATGAACGTGATCTGTTGGAACCTGGGAAGTAGCACCAATAGGTAATGGAGGAAGTAGACTTGGCTGATTCAG
The DNA here is from genome assembly GCA_003013855.2 of Liriodendron chinense. Classification (NCBI taxonomy): domain Eukaryota; kingdom Viridiplantae; phylum Streptophyta; class Magnoliopsida; order Magnoliales; family Magnoliaceae; genus Liriodendron; species Liriodendron chinense. The sequence continues at coordinate 282,128 of PVNU02000815.1, read as the reverse complement.
TCACATGCAATGGTTTTTTTTTTTGGGTGTGTTTATTAAAGCATTATGCATTAATCACCAAATGCAAAGGGCTCATTGCTGCCAGTTTGGTAGGGATTAAAAGTAATCTTGATAACCAACAACCATAATTTCAAATCATGATTACGATGAACATAAATGAGCCGAACACATTTTTAAGTGTCAGCCAAACAGCAGCACAGAGAGTGTTAGCAGCATCCTAGTAATAGCTTTGCAGCCACATGCACCTCTAAATGCATCAGGTGGGCCCCATGTGTCAATGGCAAATAATTCAGCATATATGGTAGGGTGCACAGGAAGCATGAGATGGCAAAACATGCTAAGTTGGCATGCCAAGTGACAAGCAGATGCTTCTGTGTGCATACACGTGCTTAGCAAAATATCATCATCTTCTTCTTCTTCTATGTTTAGGGCCCAGAGTGTCTGGAATCGTGTGATTCTGATAGTGATAAGGGTAGGTAGAAGACAACTTCCAACTATAACCCAAGTGGAAGTGGAGTCCACCAAAAGAAAGGAATGATTTTCTATCTTTTTCTGAATGGGCATCTTAAATTACTCAAATTCCCTGTCAAGGTGAAAGCTTCTTATCAGAGCATCATTTGGAGGGAAAGTGGTATTTTTAAGCTTTTTTCGTGTAATCTGATACATAGCTTAAACGGTGGAGATTCCAAATCATCAAAGTCTCTCCAAATGCTCGCACCGCAAGTCATCATATTCTCCTAATGCTTTTTTCTCATCCCAACTAATTTTATACAGAGAACAGAAACAGTTAATATCAAGCACCCATGGATACCTTGTCCTTCCTCTCTCCTGCAAGAAAAGTACCTGCCAATGTACCCCTCCCCCCTCCAAAAAATAATTGCTATCATATACCTCAAGAATGCTACCTCCTTCACTTCATTGCCATCAGATCAACAGGTTCATATAACCACAATCACCCCACTAGAAGAGCTGCAGAGCTGTTGCCGTCGGATCAACAGGTTCATATAATCACTATCACCCCATTGCAAGAGCTGCAGATCTGTTACAACTCCACTCTTGAGGTATATTTTCATTTCTGATAGTGATTCATTCATTTCTACCATGCTCCCAACCACCTCCTTCCCTCCCTTGCGCTCTATTTTTTTTTAATTTTTTATTTATAGTTAAGCTGGACTTGAACCTTCGACCGCAACTTCCATTTTCCATCTTCAGTATGATCATAACTATAGGAACGGATGCTCTTCCACCATATCATGAATTGCAGTAACATGGAAAGTGGTCTCAAAAACTGTAGTAACACTCAATGCGTCACTTACTTACCGACACGAGTTTCAATAGAGCTCAAAGATCTGCATGACATTTCACTGTTTCACCTATGATTTTCAGCTTTCAACTTTCCATATTTAGTCCTCTGGCTGCCATATTGAGGCCCTGGTGTTATATATGAAAATGGATTTGCATCTATGCACAAGCATGCAAGTTTCAAGACTAGAAACTCATGTTAAACATGAAAAGGGCCAAATCGACTTGAATCTCAAACAGTCAATTTGAGTTTTTCAAGTAAAAAAAAAAACTCAAATATTACTGCTATGATGGGCAAGTTAGGATCAATCCCGCATCCCTGACATTGCATAGCTCCAACTTCTGAGTTTCAAGCACACCAGTAGAATTTTCCAATTACAAAATGGAGAAATCAACTTGTTCAAGTACTCTGGCGGAACTTTTTAGAGTGTTTGAATGAATTTCTTTGCATTCTATAGAAAACAGCCTATCTAACAGAAGCAAGGCAGGGTGAGTTGGCAAATTTAAATACACTCAAGAGTTACATAACCTCTCTAACCACAAGAGCGATGGATCCATAGAAGTGTGTTCCAGTATGTTTAGTCTATTAAAAAAAATGATCGAGTCAAAAATACATTCCGGATTGGCAGTGATGTTTCCATAAACATGTTTTCATCTCCTTTTGATAGGCCAGAAATGCAAGCAGTTACTCGAGCCATTCCTGCACTCAAGCATGCAGTTCTACAGCACTCCCATAGGAAGGAAACAGTTTTCAGATCCAAGGTGTTTTCACGTTCCGAATGTATTTTATCTGCTCCTACTACAGAATATAAAGGACTCGAGAATATAACTGTTGCAGAAGTTCTAAAAACAAAAGGAGAAGGTGCAGATAGGTCATTGCTCTGGTGTCACATTGATGATACTGTTTATGATGCTGTGAAACATGTATGTATTCTTTCGAGCTTGGAATATACATACACAAACACATTAAAAGATTTATACAAGAACTTAGGTTTCACCTCTCACGCATTGAAAGGCTCAAACTGCAGATGACACAAAACAATGTTGGATCTTTGGTGGTTTTAAAGCCAGGGGAGCAAAAACTGATTGCAGGAATCATTACTGAGAGAGGTAATTGCCATCCATGTTTTCAGTTATGCCAGGTGTTAACTAAATTCTGTCATTTAGAGTCAAAATCACACAATTCCATTTGAATCACATGGAAACAAATCATGATTAACAAGAATTTTACTTCATAAACATCATACATGAATTGTATGATTCACACAAAAATGGAATTGTGCAGAATTTTAAAATTCTTAATGCTTTGATGGTTACTTTTATCTCATGGTTATAAAGGGCAATGATTGGAATTGCGAGTAATGTACCAAGTGGTCATTCGGATTAGGGGAATTTGGATTCCTGGGAATCTCAATCTCCAAAATTGAAGTGCAATTTTTGTATTTGGGAGCTGCTGGACATTGGAATACCCTGATTTCAAATGCCGACTGGGCATATCAATATACCTAAAAATGGGGAGTCACAATGTCCAAAAAAATTCAAGGACTTCTGGATTTTCACTAGAAATTACCCTCTAGAGGGATGGGCAATCAAAGGTGAAAAACATGTGATGCTTACTCCCATTTGACCAAAGTGATTTTTTGAGAGAGGCAATCAAGGGTGGAACCCACATGCCCACATGGAGGGTCTAAATAAAAGATGGCAGCCTCTGTAGTATGGTCAATATGTCATTCATTTCTAGAAATTGGTTAGATGGTTAGAATCACCCGTAGAAAATTATTTTGAGAGGGCTGAGCAATCAAAGGTGGGACCAAAAAATTATGGATAGTCTGGATCGATGATTGGACCATTTGTAGCACGATCAATATGGACTACCCATTTCCCTGTGCATTTATTGGATGGTTACTATCATCTGACCGAAGTGACTTTTTTGATAGGGATGGTCAATTAAGAGTGGGGCCCACATGATGGATGGTCTAGATCCATGATTGGACCATTTGTAGTATGATTAATGACTTTTCATTTCCAAGAAATTGATTGGAAGATTAGGATCATCCATCCAAAGTGAGTTTTGAGAGGGATGGGGAACTTGGGGTGAGGCCCACATGATGGATGGGCCATATCAATGAGCACACTGCTTGTACTATGATTGATATACTGTCCATGTCCCCAGCCATCAAGGATCATCAGACAAAAGTGATTTGTTAAGAGGGGTGGGCAACCAAGTGTGGAACCCACATGATGGAAATGGTCTAGATACTGGAGTAGACTGTTTTATAGAAGGATCAATCCCACCCCTAATTTCAAACTTGTAATTGAACCAAACATAGGTATTCAAATTCTAGGAATTACAATCACCTACTCCAAAAATGTTATCCAAAGTCCAAATGCAAGGATTATAATTCCAAGCAATTACAATACTCGGTTATTGAAATATCTAGGTCATTCGAATGCCCCCATCCAAACAGCGCTAAGGTTGACATTTTCCATGTTTGATTGATCGGGATACTCTATATGGCTCATTACTACATGAAAACACCATGGGATGTTGTAAGTTGATCAAAATATGATGTCCAAGGTTGGATCTATAGTTCATTTGCCACATCTTGTTTCACAATACTTAAGAATGTATTATTATTAAGTAACAAAATTTAAGAACTTAAGATTTGTGACCTGATTTTATGATTCAATCAAGTTGTCCCTCTTACAATTTTACCATCTGATACTATTTTCAGAAAATTGGTTATATATTCAAAAATGAATCCTCAATTTCTGTACAAATACTTAAATGGATAACATCAAGCAATCCAAATTTTCCTTTCTGCTGCAAATTTTCTTAACCAGTTGTGGGTCATAGAGTACAGAAAACACAGACAAAACTGAAAATCCAAGTGTGCTTGAAATGGCTGTACTGAATGCCAATGCAGACTACCTAAGGAAGATAACAGTGCAGGGAAGATCCTCCAAAACCACTAAAGTTGGAGAAATTATGACTGATGAGGTTGATTCTTCACTCAATCATTTCCATAAGACTAGATTTCTCGATTTCTCATTATGATATAATGCTTTCAAGTCGTCTTTCACAGAACAAGCTCATCACAGTGACCTCCGATACAAACATTATGAAAGCGATGCAATTGATGACAGGTAAATTAAAGGACATGTTGACTGCTGAGTTTTTTATTTGATAATTTTGGTTGCTGTTAAGTGCTCGAAATGCACATGAGGGAGTCCATAACAGTACTTGGTATTTGCAGATAAACACATTCGGCATATGCCAGTAATAGATGCAAAAGTGGTGGGATTGATCTCGATTGTGGATGTCGTTAGAGCAGTGGTAGAGAAGCAGGGTCAGGAGGTGAAGCGTTTGAGTGAGTTCATTAGAGGGGATTACTACTAGTTAATGCAAAATTAATTCTTTTAGTATTGTATGAGGTGCTTTAAAGCTCAAATGTGTTTCACATCTTTGCTTCAAGATAGTGAAGAGACATGTAAACGTAAAAAGTCAGCTGTCTATCCAATAAATGCACATTGGAAAATTTGTTGTTGGACACTCAATAATTACAAATGCTGTACCAAGGAGGCTGAATTGCATGTGGACGCTGCACTCATTTACGATAACCTTGTCCATTTGGACAAGGTTGTCCAAAAAATTGAAAATTATGCTGTCCAAGGAGGGGAGACATTGAATGCAGCTACTCAAGACAAGGTTATCCAAAAAAAGGAAGAAGGGAAAAAGGAAGAAGAAGAAAAAGTTCTCTGCTCCACATGCTCAATGGCAACCATACTCCATGACATGCAACCAATACCCAACACTACATGGACTGGATTTCAAGAAAGCATGTTCACATTTTAGAACGAACGTTCACATTTAAGAACTGACTTATTACGGGGTTCCAGTCCTGTGTACATCTGCCATATTGGTATATGTCCCACAGCTCACCTCTTCAATATATAGTCTTTTCTTCTTCTTCTTCTTCTTCTTCTTCTTCTTTTTTTTTTTTGTGGAGAAGCTCTTCAATATATGCTCATGCAGCCCTCTTCCATGAAAAGGTTGTGCAAGAGGTGTCATCCAAATGCAAAACAGAAACGTCCATGGACAACCCTTCCCATGCATCCAAACACATACATGGATGTCAATGTCCAGGATTTAAATCCCGGACGTGGACATCCTTGTGTTAAGCGATTTATCCACTCATCCAAATGGCACCTAAAGTATACTGAAGGAAATGTATAAAACCAACTAATTTACTAAATTAATAAAAACTCAGTATCTCTGTTTTGTAAGTGACATCTATGATGCAAAAGGCATACCAGATAATTGCAAATAATACAAAACCGGTGGAGCTAAAGGTGGATTTAATGAACTCATTGTGGCAGAAGGTATGTCTAACAAAGATGAATCCATGCATTTGTAAGTAGGAACTAAACTGTGTCAGAAGGCACGTCTGGACCGTATGCTCTAGAAATAAACTGTTCTCAGATTCCCCTATATGGATAGAACAAAATAATTGCAGTAAGGTGTGGCATGGGATGAGAGCATGTTGGCATGTGAGCAGAGTTGGAAATCATGTACCGCCAGCACCAGTCAATTCCCTGCTAGTCTGCTCAAGCATAACCCTTAATATATGCAGGTGCTTCGTGCTTAGCAGCTTGTCTAGAAACTGCCCCTCCATGACCCTACTATGCTTGCTTGCCTTTTGGGGCCTGCCTGTAGTAGTTGGTTTGGAGGTCAATACTGGTTGGGACTGTGTTGGGATATCAGTGGTGTTAATTTGAGCCTTTTCCAAGAGCCCAGATAAAAGAGGAGGCTGATGTTTTGATAGGCAGACGATCATAAAATATTTGCCAATCTAACATGTAAATGCCACTTCAGATTAACAGGGCAGAGGCTATGATGACGGTGTCGATGATGATTGTGGCAATAGACAAGTGGTTAGAGGGCGAGCAGGTTTAGTTATAGTGGTACCTTGGTAGAAGAGTTCAGCTACTAAAATTCCATATACTCATTGAAATAGTTCCACCAATAGAAAGGGGCTCACTCAGTTGCCACCAGTTGATTGGACTAAATTGAGGAGCCTGACTCGGAAAAGGCTAACAAGATTCCCAATGCAAGATGAGATTTTGAATGGTTACAAGGAAATGCAACTTAAATGCAGATGGTTGAGACATCAGACATGTACATGAGGTGTCAAACAAGGAAACCGTAAAAAGCCTGATGGTACATTGTAAAGTTAACATTATGACACGAGTATACAAATTTTAGTTTACAAAGCAGTTAGAAAAAAAAAGGACCCATATGTTATATGAGGCAAAGCATTGGGCAGTTAGAAAGCAGCATGAGCAGAGATATGAGTGTTGTAGAGATGAGAATGTGGAGATGAAAGTGTGTGAAGGCATCAATAGGTTAAGAATGATGTCATCTAACACAGCCTAGTTATCCTGATAGGAGAAAATGATGGAGAGTAGACTGAGATGGTTTGGTCATGTACCACAAAACCAGAGACAACTCCAGCAAGGAGGGAAACGTTGATTAGAGTTGAAGGGCCTAAAATGAGTGTGAGAGGAACACCTAAAAGGACTTGGATTGAGGTACTGAGAAGGATATGGAAACTTGTTTACTTACTGACAATATATCCTTAGAATTGACTAGTGAAACATGGTTTGTAATGCCGACCTAACATGAAGGGAAGATTGGTTAGGGTTGAAGGGCCTGAAATGATTTTTTTTTTTTTTTTGGAAAGATGAGAACTTTATTAAATCAAAGGGGCTGAAATGATGACAAGAGGAAGACCTAAGATGACTTGGATTGAGGTAGCGAGAAGGATATGAAAGCTTGTTTACTTACTGAGGATGTCCTTAGGATAGGATAGATTACCAAAACATGATTTATAAATCAGACCCAAAAGAAGGGGAAAATTGATTAGGGATGTAGGGCCTGAAATGAGAATGAGAGGAAGACCTGAAGTGACTTTAATTGAGGGAATGAGAACGATATGAAAACTTGTTTACTTATCAGGATATGTCATCATAATAGATTAACGAGATTTGTAAAGCTGATCCAAAACGGCTAAGACAAGGCTATGGTGATGATGATGATGATAAAACGGCTAAGACAAGGCTATGGTGATGATGATGATGATAAAAGAATGAGATGTAAAAAAGGTGTATCTAGATAAATCAATATACAGCGAAAGAATAGATATGTTGCTGCACAAATTTTTAGTTCGTAACCATAGCATGTTAAATTATGCCTTAGATAAATAGGCAATCACCTAAAAAAAAAAAAAAAAGAAAAAAGAAAAGAAGAAGAAGAAGAAGAAGTTTAGTACAGTACCAGTACAAACAAAGGGCGAAAAAGAAAAAGAATGAACTCAGGTTCTAGTAGCTAGAACTAGAACTAATAGGATGCACGCGACTAGCATGTTGTATGTGTGTTCAATGGGGGAACTTTTTAAACATAGAGTTCCCTGGTAATTAGTCATTCAGATGGTTAAAGGTTCCAGGTCAAAATAGCATTGTGCAGATTACATCATATATGAATTGTCAAGCATGTCTGACATGTGTGTTCAACAAGCAAACTTTTTAAAATAGGTCGCTTGTTATGCAGTCATTGAGATCTGTGAAGGTTCCAGGTCAAACTTAGACATCCAAATTACATTCTACATGAAGAAACAGAGCAACTTTCCAGAGCCACTAAATAAACAGCTATCAAGAAACCATTCCTGCAAAAGTTCTGTGGAGATAGACAACATTACCAGCTACAATAGATCAACAGTTTGTATGACTAAGGAAAAAGAAAGATCCTTTATAGTACCAAGCAAATGACCAATAATACCTCTGATATACAGATAGCAGAATCTTCAATGCTGCTGCTTCGGAATCCCATGATTTCTGGGAACTTTGAAGAAGGTTATTTCTACTTTTGGTTACCAATCACTCTGGGGATTCTGGTAACTAAACTCTAATACATCTCATCTAACAGAAGAGTAAGTGATGAACTCCCTTGAAGTAAACTGAAATGGTTGATGGGGAATGGGATTCCTGTAACAGAACAAAAGAAAAGCTTCAGTTGGAAGATCTGTGTGCAACAACAAGCAAGAAAATTGGAGGGTTCTGACATACGGTCTGGGTCCGTAAAGTTTGATCTGGCGCACATGGGTATCCCTCCCATTCAGGTGGTTGGACAGCACAGCAAGTTGCACCATGAATGTATTGATAAATGCTTCTCTGAAACAGGGAGTAAACAAAGTAGCATAATGTTCAAGCATTATACTATTATTATAGTACATACCTATCATCATCATTGCAACCTTGTCCCAGCTATTCAGGGTCAGCTTTAAGAATCTTGTCTTGTGAATCAAAGATTCAAAACAGGAATTCTTATGATACTAATTATCTATGGAGGGTCAACTGAAAGAATCAGTTTTAAACTTTTAATAATTTAAAGCCGACCAGAACCTCCCATGGAAATTGGAATTGTAGTTCCAACGAATTGATGCTGAATCAAACTCCCTAAACACTAAATTACTTAAGCCTTATGAAACAAAAGTCTGTGAGAACATCCAGTAACCTAAAGGCACATTCTCAACAAAAGCAACCTTTCAAGTTCAAAAGTCAAACATGATAAACCTTTTTTATTTTTATTTATTTATTTTTGAGAATTCATGAAAAGAAAGAAAAGAGCAGAGCAAAGTTGAGTAATCTACACCCAGGCATTACAAAGATCCTAACCAAAAGAAGCAAAAGTCTAAAAAGAGCAATTTACAAATGGCTTAGGAATCAAAGCCCAAGAAACCATGTACAGTTTGGTCTTCCTAAACAGTAAACACCTTGTCAGGACTACTAGAACAATTCTGAAAACACCTATTATTAGGTTTTGCCTAGATCAACCAAAGAACAGCGAGCAAAGAAAGCCTCCACATAATGATACTTTTCTGGCCAAAGACACCCCTGTGCGACATAAAAAAAGTAGTTAATCAAAGCCAGATTACCTAAGAGCATTGCAAAAGCTGAAAGAATCTTTCCCACACAGCTCTTGCTGGAATATAGTGTAAGAATAGGTGATCAATGGAATCAGCTTCCTGAAGGCAACATAACACCCATGTTAGGTATGATTGGGTCCCTTTTGAAGGTTAACTGTTAGCACTCTGTTTTTTCCCTGCTGGCCAAGCGGAGGCAATAACTAGAGCTGAACCATTGAATGACCGAATAATATAAACTGCCGCGTCATGAGAGGAATGAGTTAGGAGAGAACGGAATGACACATAAAAAGATCTGAAGTACAGATTGAACTTCCCAACCATCCCTGTCAATCACAGGCAGGGCCCTGTCTGCAACAAGTCATAACATGTCCTCCAGTTCATCATCATGCAACTTACTACAACAAAGGGGAGCCCACACCAGTCGACCACCCAAAATAAGAAATAGTGCGAAATGGGTATAACTTCTTTCAGAGGCAATTTTGACCCATCTGGAGAACACCAACCAAAGGGGGGATTCGCCACAATGGGGATCGTCCCAAAACTCGATTTGAATACCATTATCCATTAGGTACAAAATTTCCTTCTTGCAAGGGGAAACTATTTGGAAAATAGCCTTCTAGGCTCCTGAAGCGCTATGCATAAAAGAGGATTTAGTGAACCAGCCTCCCGCTTGTACTTGCTTGTAATACCACGTCACCAATAAACTTTCTTCCTCCACCCCAAATCTCCATAGCCATTTCCCCAGTAAGGCCATATTCATATTCATATCTCTTATCCCAGCTCCACCATCGTTGATAGGTTAGAAGTCACTTCGCCCCATCGATTAAGATGAAACTTGTGATTATTTTCCAAAACTATCCAAAGAAAGTCCCTCTATACCTTTCCGATCTATCAAGGACACTAGCCAGACAATAAATAATGGACATGAAATACAAAGGGATGTTGAACAAAGCCGATTTAAGCATCATTCTTCCACCCAACGACAGGTGTCAGCCATTCCAACTACAGTCCCTCTTAAAGTGTTTATCTCACTTCAGCCCAAAAGTACTTAGCAAGTTTCCCAATACGTGGCAGGAAGCACAAATATGAAGAAGAAGCCTACCAGCCCTACAACCAAACACCTCGACAATCTCTTGATTTTGTCAAAGGCCACCTAAATGCCCAAAATTTCACTTTTGGTGATTGTTGAATTTAAGCCCCAAGATGACGTTGAAACATCTAACAACTTTCCTCACATTGTCAACTTGCACTTCCACAACATCACAAAACAAAATCATGTCGTCTGAAAACTGAAGATGAGAGATCCAGGGGCTTGCATTTGGAACCTTGAATCTGTTAAACATACCTACCACACCCAATTTTTTCAAAAAACCCACTAAGTACCTCAGCCACCACCACAAAAAGAAATGGCTACAATGGATCCCCCTAATAAAGACCCCTTGATCCCTTGAAGAAGCCTTTTGGGAGAGCCTTTAACCAAAAACTGAGTACCAATCCATAAACCCATTACTGAATTCAACTACTCCATTTAATACCACATTGCAATCAAAGAAGCAAGTTATTAAGGAATTTCCAATCGACATGGTTGTAAGCCTTCTCCATATCTGGCTTACAAATGCCTCCCTTTGTTCCCATGGTCCTAAACATTAGTACTGAGGGGTGTATCGGCCCAACGGGAAAACGATAAGATACAGGCATCACATATTAATATCAATACGTATCGGATTGTATCGGCTTGTATCACTCCAAATTTTTATTATGCCAAAGAATTAAAGAAAACATTGGAAAAAGGAAAAAGTGAGATATTCAAGAATCTATCTTTTTCTTTCCTTTTTTTTTTTTTTAATGTGTTTTGGACATGTATATAATGGTATATCAAACCATTCTTTGATAAGAATGTTGTCCACAAGCATGACCTATTGAAAGTCAACCAAATGGGCCCTAATTGAACAATAATCAAGCATGATTTGGTGAATTAGGGCCCATTACATTGAAATACAAGAAAAAGAAGACAAAAAGATGAAAAGGTGAAGGTTTACCCTTTTCTCCAATTTTTCCCATAATTGTTCATGCCACTTCAATTTGTTAAATCCCCATCAAATCTTTTGTTAATCCGTAAAAATAGTCCTAAATCTAATATAATATGACTTTTTAAGCTTCCTCGGTTGAAATGAAAAGCAAAGAAGAAAAATGAGTGGAAAAAAAAAAGAGATCATATTTGGGCCTTTATGAGTGTATTGGCCTGTATCGGCCCAGCCGATACAGTCCCCCCCCTTTTTTTAAGGTGGGCCATTTAGGGTTGTATCACATAATGCATCGAGCCGATACAAATATGATATGGACCGATATTCAAAACTATGTTTCTTCCCTCACCTGTATCTTGAATCAATGCATTCATGAGCAAGTAGTGTCCCATCTAAAATGTACCTCCAATGAATGAAATATAGTTGCATGAAGCATGAAGGGAGCAGCAACAGATTCAAGTGCAGGAACAACCGAGCCCATTTCAAGATGTAAACAAGTATAAATGAGTAGGAAGCAGGAGCAGGAGCGAGATTCCAAAGCATGAGTGGGATCGGCACCTAGTTAGAATGATTCTGCAACTAAGGAATGAAAGCCCCTTTTGCTTTGGATATAACGTTCCCTAAAACCTTTTGAAATTTGGGTGCAAGAAGTTTTGCCAACATTCATTTCAGAACCATATCAAATTGATAGGGCTTAAGGTCCCTTTAGACATTAATACTTCTTGGGAATGAGAGCTACGGAAGAAGCTCCCAGTTTAGATAAATGACCTAGACACTAATGGGAGAGGAACATGCATCAACCACCTCAATCAGTGGATTGCAAGGCGCCGAGCTCTGTGCTCCATCACCAGCAGACAAAATGTTGTCAGTCCCATTCTTCATCCCTAACGCCAAGCCCATCCGTACGACTCCCTGGTCAATGGTTCCTGCGACATATTATTACCAACATCCTTAACGATCTAACCGGAATGCAATAGTCCCCGATTCTAACTTCGATCAATGCTGACAAGAAGCTTGACTTCTCCTTTCTGATTTTCAATCACACAAACTTGATGAATTCACAGTTCACAGCCTCGTATCAACAATCAAAATTTCAGCTCAGCACGAGCCTATTGATACAGGATCTCGGGAATCCAGACTTCCAAAGGGAGTCCTCAAATCTTATTCTAAATCTCTTCCTGCTCCAAATTCAACTAATTAGACCCTTGAGGCAGAGATTTGGTCAGACCATCACAAAAGAACTATCATGCATAAACCAGGATGCTGATATCTAATTGAGGACAGAAAGATCAGAAACGTTGAGCTATTGGTATCCTTAATGCAACCATCTCCCTCGAGCAACCTGCATCTAAGTTCTAGCCAATCTGCCACCTTAGAAATGGTGGTCCATCCACCACCTGAGCTACCACACACCAATCCATAGCATTGCGAATGGATTTCATCACCTCTAGTTGAACCTTAACGACACTTCTCACAATGCAGCCATCAAACCACACTGATTTGCTATCAATGACTATTGTTGCTCCCTGCTCAGCACCCCCATGATCTGCTACTCTTGAAAGCTTGAGAACTTCACAATGGGATTTCTCTCCCAAAGCTTGGGATAACCTGAAGGGAGAACAGCCACATTAGAATGAGCTCAAGAACTAACTCCCTATCATTGTTTGAAGTATCCCCACTATTACCGAAATATCCCTAATATTATCCGTATCTCCAGCTCGACGATACCGATAACACTAATAGTATTGGAAATTCCAAGTATCGGCGATGTATCACTAATTATCGCCAATGTATCGTCTAATATTTTTGACTGTGTAAATTCCAGGTGTTGCATGTATTGCCAATGTATCGATATCGCCAATGTATCACCAATATTTTTTACCGTGTAAATTCTGAGTGTTGCTTGTATTACCAATGTATTGGTGATATTTCAATAATATGACAAACGTATCAATATCATCAAAAATTTATTTATTAAAAAATATTTCTATTTCAATTTTTTTTATGGGTGCATGATTGTATATAGTGTTCAATTTTTCGATGATAATATCACTATTTAATTGTTATCGTAGCATGCACGATATTATTGTTATTGCAACTGAGACCACAATCTTTCGTCTCCTTTCTAGTTATTGATGATTTCTCAGCGAAATATCGTGTGTTGTCAATATTCTGAAATATCAATGGAAGGTTAGATGGATGAATGGTTGGATGGATACATGGGATGGACAGGATGGTTGGAGTGTACTGATTTCTTACGACAACAAATGCTTTTAGGCCCCCATTAAATGGAAACTCATTACGTATGCATTCTTGTTGTAATTTTTTATTCCTAAATATACAAATGTGTATTTTAGCATCTCATGAAGTTTCACAGAAAAATTCCACTGTTTTCTCCACGTTTTCCCAATGTTTCCTCGCATTTTTAGTTATTGGTGATATCGATATTATTTCTGTATCCCTGGCCAACGAAACTTGGAGCAATACTAATACTTCGAACACTGCTCCCTATTAAATATGTGGATTGATTTCTAATAGGAATAAACTTCTGGACCCCCAACTTCTTGTGATGCAGGGGCATGCAATGACCTAACCCTAGATGCATGTATATTCAGTTGGAAGATATTCAAATAATAAAATTACGAAACTATTTACTTTCAATCAGAGGAAACTAACAAATTTCAACACGAAGATGAGATCCGTCTGTCCGGATCATGCCCTTCAGCATAAACCCATGTAAAATCGTAAAACAGGGAGGATCTAGGGATATGAGAATATCCCAGATCTAGCATAGACCAGTCCACAATCAAGTTCGGATTCTGTTCTCATGGCTAGGCATCCCTCTTTTCGATCGTACCCAAAAAGGGGGGGGGTTTAGAAAAGGATGAGGTATGTCGAAAAGCAATGAGTTCTCATGAAGTACGAATTAGGAATTTAAAGAAGCTTACCTTTCCTCGCACCTTGAAGAAATAGAGAAGATAAAACGGGAACTTCGGGGTAGAATCCTCAACACCCTAGGGCCAATCCTGAAACTCTAATCTCTCAAACAAAGAGGAAGAAACTCACGAATTTTCTATTCATTCAATAATTCGAAATAGGGTTTCTCCCAGTATATATAAGCTACGAAAATAAAAAAAAACGTACACTAAAGTGCCTGAAAACTAAAGAAATAACATAAAAACGCCTAAAGTAAATAACGACATTAAAGCGCCTAGAAACAAGGAAATAAACAGAAAAGCGCCTAAACGTAAATCCGCTCCATGGTCCAGCAGTCATGATGCTCCTGCGCGATCCTGGATCTCGCGTACTCGTAACGCGTCAGAAAATGGGCCCAATGGGCCCGTCATCCATCCACATCAACTCGTCTGCTCCAACACTCGATCTGCGACGTCGCCTCCTCTGGTACACTCTAAAGGGTGCACCACTGATGTCCGCATCATCTTGCCTCGCAAAACATCCAAATATACATTGCCTTATGAAAAATGAATCTCCTATTGGAAAAGTAGCAGTTGCATCTCAAAGATTATTATTTTTGCATCTCCAGAGGCCTCAGATCGAACAAATGTGGAACTTTGGTCACCAACAAACACTTCAGCCTTGATATAATGACTTTTGTCACCTTGCTTAATCTTCTAAAAACCTTGGATAAATCCATTTATGCCTATTCTTTGGGAAATTACTCTACTAACAAGGTTGGTAATGCTATTTCACTTGCTGAGTTCTTCTGCAACAAGCCTCCTTTAACTTTTCCCTCCTGATGAGACACAAGAATCCCCCTCCCTCATAGTCAGAAATCCAGGTCACTAGGGTAGCTTGATATTGAGAATCTTTCAAATACAACCCAAACATGCTAACATGTCTTGAAAAACTACAAAGAAAAGAAATAAGAAAACTTTGCAAAAGAATATAAAATAAGGAAGAACAACAACAAATGTAACACGAGTTTAAATGTATTGCTAATGATAAATTTTGGAACACCAGAAAAGAAAACTATAATGCTTCCTTAGGGAACCAAATTCAGAAGAGTCCTAAACAGTGTTTCAAATAGCGCCCATAGCGTAGCATAGTCATAGCGCTACGTAGCGTAGCTAAATAGCGTAAATCCCCTGTATGTACGCTACAACTACGTAGCGTGTAGCGTACGCTACTATGTTTTTTTTTTTTTTTTTGGAAGAGTGATAAGAACATATATTTATTTATTTTACTTTTGTTTGTTAAAAATGGTGTAAAACTTATATTATAAAAAAATTAAAAATAATAAAACTTAAAATATTAAGTTAAAATTAAACCTTTCTTTGCATACTTTGACTTAAAATGGTGGTGATCCTTCGTTTAAAGATGGTGTGAAACTCACACGCTAAAATACCTTTAAAACTAGAAAGAAAAAGGGTTTCGAAAGAGGGTTTCGAAAATCCCTCTTTATATAAATGGCATCTATATTGTATTCAATGCTCTTAACCTGTAGGATTGGTTTAATTCCAAAAAATTTAAATGGCTTGCTTAGAAAGTTGTTGATGTAATAATTATTTGATCGGTTTATGACTTTATATGTAGATTGGCTTTTGATAAGTGATAATTAATAACTTATTTGAATATGCTTATACTTGAAAAAATTAACTATCTTTTAGGCATTTTTATATTTTTTGCTTTTTTATTACTATTTATCATATTTTTTCTATACTTAAATTAAAAAATAGAAGTATCATGTAGCTTACGCTATACACTAAAAAATAGAAGTATCATGTAGCTTACGCTATACACTACGCTATTTACTTTACGGGCTATAGAGGGTTGAATGCTACGTAACACGCTAGCGCTATTTAAAACACTAGTCCTAAAGTGTCGTTGAGTAAATCCTAAAAGGGAAAATTTACAGATCCTAATTCAAAGTGTGCCCAGGACACAAAGTTTCACAAGATAATTGCATTGTAAAAAGCACATAAATCTAAGGTAAGTGAAGAACCCTTTTTCCAGCATGGAGACTTTAGAATTAGGAGACATTGCCCTAGTGACTTTAAACAAAAATCCCAAAGTGATACTCCCCAAATCCCATTCTAGCCAAACCCAAATTACCCAAGGAATTGCTGTCAGACCTCTACTTATGAAAACCCACCAGAAGGGGGTTCCCAATCCACCACCCTACCAACCAACACCTTTACAGATTATCCCAAGACACACTAGAAACTCCTAAGGAACTAAAGCCGATGACATGATCCTGACTTTTATTTTCTTCTGGATGTGTTAATACTCAGTATAAGTGTCCATGCAAGCTAAACACATGAAAGGGGCATTCAGGCACAAATATCTTGAACTTTGAATTTGGATGATTAAAATATTTGTCTTGAATAAAGATTCAGAAAATTTCAATATTGTCAAGTCTCATATCTAAAATGCTGTTGGGCATGCAATTCCATAAAAAGGATATGTAGGTGAATGAATTCGCTTCCAAAAGGTTCTGGCACAGAGGACAGATACTTATGAAAATAAACAGCATCAGATTGATATCATATCTAATAAGGAGATAGAATGGTCAAACCAAAATAATAAAACAAGCATATATTACTACGAATGCAAAATGCGAATATCGGAATACTTGGAAAAGGATCTTTGTATGTAAAATCCATGAGGATATATGACTTACCGAGGATCAGTTCCAGATAAGGATATAGAAACCCATCCAACTGGCTTGACGAGTTCCACAGTTTTTATCTCCTGGAAAAAGCAAAAAGGAGGTATGTGCAGCATGAAGGCCAAACTTCTTGATAGAGTTTAGGATGCATTTGGATGCACAGTTGAATTGAATTGCAAACATACAGTTTAATCAACGACAAATGTAAAAACGAGAAAAAAGAATTGAGATGAAGTTTCTGAGTATTCATAATGATGAAGCAGCCCTTCAATTGCAATAACTTCCATTTCAACTCCAATTTTGAAGCAACGTAATTGAAGTTTGGAGCCTAGATCCCTTAATATGAATGCTAACAAAGTAAGGGAATTACGCATGTGGGTTTATTTATTTATTTTTACTTTTTATAGCCCAGTTTATTAGACTACTTAAAGAAATTCAATTCAACGGGGCATCAAAATAAATCGTGTTGGTAAAAAGGCAACGTATATGATTACCTTCAAGTTGTGGAAACCATCCCCTGCTCGAATCGAAATCTTGCTTGGGGTATAGCTCTCATCGAGTTTGAAATCAACATAGAGTACAAGCAACTGAAAAAAATAAAAAATAAAAAAACCCAAAGGGTTCCAACTCACCAAATATATAATAGGAAAAAGAGAAAAAGAGAAAAAGAAATGTACCTGGAGCTTGACTTTTTTCTGGAACTGGATGTTGATAAGGTGGGGCTGGGCACCATCTGATCTGAAACAAGGCAAAGAAAGGGTAAGATTGTAAGTATACAATCAATGTTAGAGGGCCAGAGAGAGAGAGAAGAGGAATGGACGGGAGTAACTGCCAGTAGGTGTCGAGGTTATCATCGCGAAGGGAATGGACGCCATTGCCGGGCTTGCAAGAGCTGACGCTCCAAACAGCCTTCTTTCCCATCTCCCTAAGATCATCCTCCACCACTAGATGCTCGTTCCCCACCAGCTTCCCTTCTTCCTCACCTTCTGATTCCGTCGCCGTCGCCGTCGCCATTTGATTTCTTTCCCCCTCTCTCTCTCCCACACACACACACACACACAACAAGGTTACAAGAGAGTAAATGGAATGGTTTGAATTCTTTCGAATTCGGAATCTTTGTCACTGTTTAAAAGAGGGGAACCGCTTTGAAAATGGTAAGAACCATTCTGCTTCCATGATGCACTCCTCTACAGCATCAGGATCCAAACTGCGGTTCATACTACCCCCACCGTGGGGCCCACCTTGATTATTTTATGTATATCTACGCCGTATATCCGTTTCTCCAGACTATTTTAGGTTGGAGTACCAAAACTAATGCATATACAAATATCATGTGGACCACACCACAGGAAACAGTAGTGATTCAGTGACTCACCATTAAAAATTCTAAAGGACTCATAGTAACGTTTTATTAACTTTTATTTAAAATCAATTCTGTTGATAATGTCAAGAAACTCTGGATGAAGGTAAAAATAAAAAGATAAGATTTGTTCAAAACTTTTGTGACCCACAAAAAGTTATTAATGATCATTTATCAATTTTTCTAGTGGTATGGTCCACCTGAGATTTCAACATTCTTAAGATTTGGGATCCATTCCTAAAATTAGATGGGAAAACAAATGGACATAGTGGATATACAAAGAATACATCAACGTGGGCCCTACATGGTTTGGGTAACACTCACTAAGCTGTTCCAGGGTAACAGCAAATTCGCTCTCATACGGGTGCTATTGCCAGTGGACCCGGATTTACTGCAAAAGCGTTTCGCAGGATGTTCATGCCTGCAATTTTTATTTATTTTTTTATTTTTTTTTATTAAAGTCAGATGCAACACACTCAGCCAGTGAGCCTGTTAACTTGGTTAGTCACACGATGCACCCACCCACCAGTGGGGTTAGTACGTTTCCTTATCACTCAAACCTTACACCTGCTGTTAAACGCCTAAGCATCTTCTAGCTAGGCTAGCAGGCAAGACACAGCCTGAGAACTTAGGTAGGGCTCCCCATGATGTTTGTGAGAAATTCAGTAATACATCCGTTTTGTGAGCTCATTTTAAGACTTGATATCAAAAAATGGAGTCCCGATCCTCTATTTGCTACTAACAGCTGCAAAAAGGGATTTCCTGTTTACTATAAACAGCCCTATTCCAAAAAATGAGCTGGATCCAAGACTCTAAGGGGAAGATGTGAGGATTGAACACCTGCAGTTGAAATATTTGTGGACCCACAGGAGTTTTGAATCAGGCTAATAATATTTGTGTTTTCAGTTGATCAACCAAGTAGGAATGTTGTTATGGAACAGTATGGATGGCATAAAAACATCAATGTGAGCCCTAGGGAGGTTTTAACTGTAGAAATTTCCCTACAGACCTTTTACTTTAGTGAGGTGTAGACACCCCACCTTCGGCTACACTTGGTAGAGATAGCTGGTTGAACGGAGGACCATACCCCCAAATCCCAAGTCCAAACTCAGCCAAACTCACCCTTATAAGCCCCATTCCATAGCCCAGTTCAAGCCTGAACCCAGTCAACCCAGTCCTAAACACCACCCTGAAAAACCCCCCATAAAAAAGTCCAGTCAAAAAATCCCAAAAAAAGTCAAACTCACTGAGTCAACTCGCTGAGTTAACCCGCTGAGTCAACCCGTCGAGTCAACCCGTCGAGTCAAAACACCGAGTCAACCCGTCGAGTCAAACCACCGAGTCGACCCGCTGAGTCAACTCACTGAGTCGACCAGCGAGTCCAACAGCAGCCCCGAGGGAACGGCCGTAATCGCTGGAAACCGAGGAGCGGCCGTACGGGCGGCCCATGGCAGGCCGCCCGGACAAAATTACGACTTCTGCCACTGCTCGCTGCTATAAATACCCCCTCCCCTTCTCATTTCAAGACACCACTCAGCTAGAGAGAGACCGTCCGTCTGAGTCACCCTCCTTCATCCTTTAGCCCATTCCTTCACCAAGGAGAGCCCGAGTGAGGAGAGCCTAGCCCTGGTCCAGCCCAGCCTGACCACTGGTCCAAGCCTCCCAAGCCACCCAAGTCTTGATCCAGCCACTCGAAGCCAACCCTTGCGACACCTCCGTCCACCCAGCTACTCTTTTCCAGCATCATTTCATTTGCATCTAGCATAAGTGCAACATTTACTTTTCTTCCAACCCCCCTGCTTCACTACAAGCACCTTGATTACTCAAACACACATGCATATGTCTTTATATTAAGCACTTGTCAGTTCGAGCGTATGCTCTGGGCTTGTCCGTTGTTGGAACCTGCCCATCAGAAACTCTTACTGTTCAGACCTGCATTCATGCTTCACTAAAAGCACCTTGATTACTCAAGCACACTGCATACGTCTTACATTAAGCACCTGTCAGTTCGAGCGTACGCTCTGGGCTTGCCCGTTGTTGGAACCTGCCCATCAGAAACTCTTACTGTTCAGACCCGCATTCATGCATCATGTCATTCATGAGAATATACGAGGATTAAATTAGACTTTCAAGTATTCGATCGATTCTGTGAAGTAGAGACCGTACTTCGGTACGGGCAGTGTGTGGGGTGCTTAACCTCTTCCCGCCCTGTAACCGTGATCCCTTACCTTGAATCTCTGGCCGCAGATCAACAGGAGTCATTTTAGAGGAAGGAATCTTCGGATTCTCTTCTCTAACGTTTCTACAGGGTCTAGCCGACTGTAGATTCGAAGTAACTGGTTAGTGGCGACTCTGAACTCACTTAAACATATCCAGCTTAACACGACAACCAAACAAAGCCCTCGAGAACGAGGCAAGCCAGTGGCACAAACGGCGATTTCGCACTCACGCACCTCTTCTTCTTCTTCTTCCGAAAGGAAAGGGAGAACGACGTCGTGTGGGAGCGCGGAAAAATCGGCGAGGGTCCACAGAATGGCGACTCCACTGGGGATGAGCTAGTCCCACTAGTCGTGATCCGACTTGAAAAACAGAATCTTTCCCGTACTTGAAAGTCACTAATCCTCATACAATCTCATCTACATAGCATTCTACCCAAAACCAACAAAAAAAAAAAAAAAAAATCCCAAAACCCAAAAAGAGTAGAGTACAGTCCTCACCATTGCGCCTCCTCGGGCTCAACGTATGCGGAGACAACTTCCCTTCCGCAGCATAATCCGCACTCGGGCTCAGCAAGCCATGTCCGACCACGAAGAAGAAACTCATCACTTCCCTGCTCTTGAAATGACCGAAGCGCAACCTCCAGCGCAACAGCCTGTTGACAATACGCCAATCATACAAGAATTGGCACAAGGAGTGAGAGCAATGCAAGAAATGCTCTTACAATTCATGCAAGCACAAGTCACCGCAGCAGCCAACAATCAGCTTGGCCCAGTTCAGCAATCTCAGCAACCATGCCGGATCCCTCCGGCCTCCAGTTCAAATCAAGCACAACCAGCGGAGTCCACCCAAGACTACCGACAACAGCCATCTCAGCCCTTCGCTATGGGGCATCCTTCTCAATATCTTCCTGCAACAAGGGGACCATCTCAGAGCATCCCAGTCACAGGGACTTCCAGTCAGCTTCCAGTCAATCTTGCAAACAACAATCTTAGTAGATCTCAGCATGCCCCCGCCGATGGGACACCTTTTCAATTTCAGCACATCCCCGCCGATGGGATTTCAATTCAATTTCCAGCAACAGGGACAGCACTGGCGAATGCCCACAACGGGGGTCAGTGTCAAGCCCACATCAATCAGCGGACAGTGGCGAATACCCAACAAGGGGGTCACTTCCCAGCATCTCAGCCTCCTGCAAACAGGAGCACTTTTCAATTCCAGCACATCCCCGCCGATGGGGTTCCAGTTAATTTCCAGCAATCTTCAATTCAGCAAAATCCAGTTAATTTTCAACAATCTTCAATTCAGCAAAATCCAGTCAATTTCCAGCAAGTTCCAGTTCAACCTTCAGTACAGTCTCCAGTTCAGTTACCATCATTTCAAGCACAAGTTCATCAGAATCCAGTTCAGTCATCAAATCAATTTCAGCAACCCGCGGTTGCTTTTCAGCAAGCCCATAGGGTCGAAGACATCGACCACTATGCCGAAGAAGAACGTGCCTTACTCCAAGAGGCACCAGTCGCTCGAACAGATCATTCAGGACTTGACGAGTTGCGGGAGCAGTTCCAGATCTTGCAAAATCAGCTTCAGCGACAACAAGGAATCGACTTACCTTCGACCAAGTTCAGAGACTTGTGTCCTTTCCCAGATGCTCAAGTACCTCAAAACTTTGAGGTTCCGAAATTCAAGAGATACGATGACAGCGGTTGTCCTACAGCACATCTCAAGGCTTTCTGTGGAGAGCTGAGTGCAATCTCAGGAAATGAAGGGGCCCTCATTCGTTTGTTCCAAAAATCTCTGAAGGGCGATGCCCTAGATTGGTACACTTCATTGGACTGCCACCGCATCAGGACATGGGAGCAGCTTTCCCAGGCTTTTGTCGACAGATTCGCATACAATCTCAACATGGCACCCAGAAGAGCCGACCTCGCAGCACTCAGGCAAAGGAGTGATGAAACACTATCAGCTTATGTGGGACGTTGGCGAGCTATGGCAGCCAGAATGCGGACACCCATCGACGATGAAGAACAAATCTCCATGATTGTTCATTCAACATATCCAGGCATATCCGGATATCTCATCTCGCATCCATATGCGAATTTCTCACAATTGATCCGTGCTGGAGAGCAAGTCGAAGCAGGGATCCGGGCCGGGACGATCTCCCCATGGCCTCATCAAGCCACTCCAATCAAGAGGAACAGAGTGGAAGGAAGACCTATCGGGCACGGGAATGGAAACCGCAGTGGCTCTCCTCCTCGCCCAACAGAGGTAAACAACATCAACACCACTGCTCAAGGAAATCAACGTGCTCCCCCACAGGGACGTCAACAGTATCAGCAGCATCAAGTTCAGCATCAGCCTCAGCGGTATCAGCCACAACCAAATCCTCAGCCACAACCATCTTGACAACAGCAGCAGTTCAGAGGAAACGGCCAATACTCATACCAGAACAGGCAGAATTACAGGGAGTTCAGGAAGTTCACTCCACTCAGTCAACCACTTAGTCAAATCATGACTACGTTGGTACAAAAGCAGTTACTCACTCTGATGACACCTAGGCCTCCGCCTCATCCTCTGCCTCCAAACTACCGAGAAAATGAGTACTGTGCCTACCATCAAGGACGTGGCCACGCCACTAATCGATGCTATACTTTGAAAAATGCTATACAAGACCTAATTGATGACCGCAAGATCGTCATCTCGGTCCCTGGAACTTCTCCAGCAGCTTCCACCAACATCCTTCAGAATCCTCTGCCTCAACATCCGACGGACCCCAGTTCATCTCGTGGCCCTGCAGTCAATAGTATAGAAAAAGGGGACCATCTCGATCGCTTCTTCTCCCCCATCCAATCCATTCACACCTACACTTATGAGCCAACAAATCCTTCTCCAGTCTTGCAAGGGGCAAGTCCCTTTCTTCCTTCAATCTCCAAGCCAGTAGTGCTTGAAGGAGCACCTCCATACGATATACCAGTTGTTCAAGGGGCACCTTACAACCATTCAAGCTGGGAACCAGTCGTCCTGGAAGGAGCACAATCATACATCGAGCCCGTATACGAACCTGTCATCTTGCAAGGGGCAACTCAAGAACAATCCAATCCACAATGGAGGGATTATACTCATCAGCAACAAGAACCCGTTGTATTGGAAGGAGCTCTTCCAGTCGAGCCAGTCGTATTGGAAGGGGCAAACCCCGGAGGCGTGTCAATCACGCTACGATAGCTCGGACGAACAGAGAAACCTCCTGCCATATCAAGAGGACCAGTATTCATTCCATGGGAGCCTCCCGCCCCAGGAACGATCAAGCCAGGACCACGACCTTATGTGGTCTATGAAGATAAGCCTCGATATTACCCCTTCAGCACAGGCAACAATGTAGTCCTCAAGGCAAAAGCTCCATATGAGGAAGATCTGGTACCCACAACAGCACCGTTGCAAGAACCAGTGGTCCTAAAAGGCAAAAGGGAGGAAAACTACAAACAAGTTCCATGGCACTATCCAGAATGTGCGGAAGTGGGGAACATGAATCCCAACGGGCGTTGCATCCGAAGAGATAATCAAAACAGAGGAGATCCCAAAGGCGCCCTTTCAGGCCTCGGCAACAAAAATGAAGCCGCATACGATGTGGCTAATCAGCTCAAGTCAATCCCTGCACAAATTTCAGTATGGGAGTTACTCTGTACATCTCGCATACACCGAGAAATGTTTGCCAAGACCTTGAACGATGTTCATGTCTCCTCTGATACGGCACCAGAAATGATAGCTTTGATGATTGGACAACTCCTGGCTCCGCGCGCCATCACCTTCACAGATAATGAGTTACCACCAGAGGGACGAGATCATGGGCGATCCCTCAACATAGCCTTACGATACAAAGACCTCTGCGTCCCATTGGTCCTTATCGATAATGGCTCAAGCTTAAACGTCTGCCCGCTCAAGACTGCGGAACGTCTGGGAATCAGTCCCTCTTCATTTCGACCCAGCACCATATGTGTCAGAGCATTCGACAACACCCGCCGATCAGTGGAAGGGGAAGTCGACATAGAGGTACAGATAGGTCCGGAAGTCTCTACCATCACCTTCCAAATCCTGGATATATCAGCCTCTTTCAACATGTTACTTGGACGACCATGGCTGCACAAGGTTGGAGCTGTGCCATCAACCCTGCATCAACGAGTGAAATATATCTGTGGAAATCAAGTGATCTCTATCCATGCAGAGAAGGAGCTCATCATTCCTTCCAATGCTGCTGCCACTGAACCAGACATCCCGGTCATCGATATCCAGCACTCTGAAGAAGACATCCCGTTTCACAGTTTCGAATTCGAGACTGTGAACTCTATCGCCAATCCAGAACCAATAAGGGTGGACCGTGTCTTTTCACCGGCAGAGCGTCTAAGCCTCAAATACCGAATGAAGAATCACTTCAAGTCCAGAAAGGTATCGCTAGTATATAACCAACGCAAATGGGGACTCGGATATAGGGCAACCTTCATGGACAAAAGGAGGAAGAAATTTCGGTGCTCACCCATCCAATTCGTCAAGCCAGGAGAACCGTACAAAGATCCAAGAGGGAATCAACCGACTGCACTACACAAAGGCCTCCCGATGAGCCTAGTTTGGGCCACATGGCCTCCCATTCGATGGGATCAGATTCTCGAACCATCTAAGCCTCCAGAAGAAGAAGAAAAGGATGAAGACGAAAAAGGAAGTCAAATACAGCAGCTTCAGGACCAGGTTACTCTGACACCTGCTCCCAACCAGGGGCACAACTTGCCCACTTCTCTCAACCAGGGGCACAACTTGCCCACTTCTCTCAACCAGGGGCACAACCTGCCCACTTCAGTCAGCAAGGGGCACGACTTGCTCATCTCAGCACCAATTAGCAAGGGGCACGACTTGCCCATCTCTGCAAAGTCAACATCATCAATCATCAGCCAGGGGCAGAAGCAGCCCATCCATTGGACCAAGAAAGGGAAGTGGCCAGCCCTAGATTGGTCTGATGTCCAGGTTCCAAACTTGTGTCTCACTGCGGAACCAGACGAACTGCAATGCGAGGTAAGTAATCTGGGAGGGACTGAGTACGACTCAGATCCCGAACCCGACCAGCGAGAAGTCATGGTCATTGGGCCAGACCATGATTCTTCGCCCAAATCATCAACCCCCACCACTTCAGGGGAGGAAGTGTGGGGTCCTGAATGGTCATCTGTTCCCCTAACTTTTGAATCAGCTAAAGAGCCATCTGAGGGCTCTGGCTTCCAAAAAAAAAACGCCTGTTTAAGCAGCGACCGGAACTTTGGAACAAGTTGGGCTCAATCATGGTCTGCAATGCCTGCTTGTTCAAAGTCCCGTAAATTTCAAAAACCCAAAAAAATAAAAAACTTTCAAAAACCAAAAACATCTATCATTTCAATTTCAGAAAAATCTCAAAAACCAAAAAATATTTCTTTCCCTGCATTCAATAGTGTGCCAAGTTCGTCTAAAGAATCGCATGAGTTTGAAGTCGAATCATATGATTTCGACATCGAATTAGACTTCGAGCTCATGCGTCTGGACGAAGCTCGGGATGAGGAAGATGATGATCCTGCTCCCAAACTAGAGGATCTCCTCAAAAAGTTCGAATCTAAAGCCAATGTTGTAGCCGATGATTTCGAGATAGTAAACTTGGGGACGCCTGAGATCCCTAGGGAAGTACGCATTGGAAAATCGTTGCCACCTGAGATGAAACAGAAAATGATAGAGTTCCTAGCTCCAAGATTGTCCAACTTCGCGTTCTCATATGAAGACATGCCGGGGCTCGATGAAGAGCTCGTTGTACACCATCTGCCAACCAAGGCAGATATGAAGCCAGTGAAGCAGAAACTCCGAAGAATGAAGCCAGAATGGGCTCTGAAAGTCCGAGATGAAGTCATTAAGCAATACAATGCGGGATTCTTGGTAGTCTCCAACTACCCTGAATGGCTCGCCAACATCGTACCAGTACCGAAGAAGGATGACAAGGTTCGAATGTGCATCGACTTCCGAGATCTCAACAAGGCCAGTCCAAAAGATGACTTCCCGTTGCCACATATCGACACTCTGGTCGACAACACCGCTGGATACAAGATCTTCTCATTCATGGACGGGTTCTCAGGTTACAATCAGATCAAGATGGCCGTCGAAGATCGCGAGAAGACATCGTTCATCACTCCCTGGGGAACCTTCTGTTACAGGGTAATGCCGTTCGGTCTGAAGAACGCAGGAGCAACATATCAGCGAGCAATGACAGCACTATTCCACGACATGATGAACAAGGAGCTCGAAGTATATGTGGACGACATGATCGTCAAATCTCGCACAATTGAAGGACACTTTGAAGATCTGAAGAAATTATTTAACAGATTAGAAAAGTACAAGCTCCGTCTCAATCCTCAGAAATATGTCTTCAGTGCAATGGGAGGTAAGCTCCTCGGCTTTGTGGTGAGCGAGGATGGCATCAGGGTCGACGAGACCAAAACCAGAGCAATCATCGAGATGCCCCCTCCTAGAACAGAGAAAGAAATTCGTGGCTTCCTCGGCAGAATTCAATACATCAGTCGCTTCATCGCACAGCTCACACCTATCTGTGAACCCATATTCAAGCTCCTCCGAAAAAACGTTCCAAAAGAATGAAATGATGATTGCCAAGTCGCCTTCGATCGCATCAAGAGATATCTCATGAATCCTCCAGTCCTAGTGCTGCCCGCTCCCGGACGACCACTATTGTTATACATCTCGGTAGCAGCAGAAGCCATCGGCTGTGTCCTCGGCCAACACGACGAGACCGGGAAGAAGGAACAAGCAATATACTATTTGAGTCGAAAGTTCACCGACTACGAGACCAGGTATTCCCCGATCGAGAAGACTTGCCTCGCCCTAGTCTGGGCAACTCAGCGACTCCGTCAATACATGATTGCATTCCCTATTCTCCTCCTCGCTCACATGGATCCGCTCAAGTACCTGTTCGAGAAGCCGGCACTCACTGGAAGGATAGCTAAATGGCAGCTACTCTTGTCTGAGTTTGACATCACCTATGTCACTCAAAAGGCAATCAAGGGACAGGCCCTCGCCGATCATCTTGCGGCTCACTCTCTCCTAGATTATCAACCGCTCAAGACGTTCTTTCCTGATGAAGATCTCTTGCTCATTGAAGAGGATGAAAAGAAGAAGAAAGATGAATGGACATTATTCTTCGACAGCACAGCAAATTCTAAAGGGAGTGGTATTGGAGCAATCCTCTACTCTCCAGATGATGTCCCTATTCCTATCTCGAGGCGCATCGCATTCGAGTGCACCAACAACATGGCAGAGTATGAAGCATGCATCGCTGGCTTAAGGGAAGCCATAATCTTGGGCGTCAAGAAGCTACGAGTGTTTGGAGACTCACAGCTTATCATCAATCAGACCAATGGCGAATGGAAGACCAAAGACGAGAAGTTGATACCATATCATGTGTATCTTGACAATCTGATCGAAGAATTCAAGGAAATCACCTTCTCATACATGCCCAGAGCCAAGAACCAGTTCGCAGATGCTCTCGCCACGCTCGCATCAATGCTCGAGATCCCAAAAGGAGCTTCAGAATGGGAGCTCACAGTCGAAATTCAAGAAGAACCTACTTTTTGCCTGCAAATAGAAGAAGCCGAAGCTGTCCCTGACAAACCCTGGTATGCCGACATCAAGCAATATCTCGAAACCCAGGAGTATCCAGAATCAGCAACAGCAACAGATCGCCGAACCATCCAACGTTTGGCCGGCCAGTTCACCATCAGTGGCGAAGTTCTCTACAAGCGATCCTATAATCACATCCTTCTTCGATGCGTCGATGAAACAGAAGCTGCAAAGATCATGGAAGAAATACACGAAGGAATCTGTGGCCCACACATGAATGGGCACATGATGGCAAAGAAGATTCTACGACTCGGCTACTATTGGCTCACCATGGAGACAGACTGTTGCCAGCACGTCAGAAAATGCTTCAAGTGTCAGGAGCATGCGAATCAAATCCATGCCCCATCATCAGAGTTATACAACCTGACCACCCCCTGGCCCTTCTCCATGTGGGGACTCGACATCATCAGCAAGATCAGTCCCAAAGCATCAAATGGTCACGAATACATACTTGTGGCAGTCGACTACTTCACCAAGTGGGTAGAGGCAGCCTCCTACACCACGATTGCAGCATCTCAAGTGATCAAATTCATGAAGAACAACATCATATGCCGGTATGGAATCCCTAATGCCATCATCACAGATAATGGGACCCCGTTCGTCAACAAGAAGATGGATGACTTCCTCAGCAAATTCAAGATCCAACATCATCGATCAAGCCCCTACCGTCCCCAGATGAATGGTGGGGTAGAAGCCGCAAACAAGACAATCGTCAGGATACTCGAGAAGATGGTCGTGACCTATCGAGATTGGTCAGATATGCTCCCATATGCACTTTGGGCCTATCGAACGTCTGTACGGTCTGCTACGGGCGTTACTCCTTTCGAGCTTACTTATGGAATGGAAGCAGTTCTACCAGTCGAAGTGGAAATACCATCACTTCGGGTGTTATTAGAAAGCGAAATTGAAGAAGGAGAATGGCAACGGGCCAGATTCGATCAGTTGCAGCTGGCAGATGAAAAACGCATGCGTGCACTAAGTCATTCACAGTGCTATCAGAAAAGGATCGCTCGGGCTTACAACAAGAGAGTCCGAAAAAGGAGCTTCAAGGTAGGCGACATGGTCATGAAGAAGATTCTACCGTCGCACCTTCCAGATCCCAGAGGAAAGTTCAAACCCTCGTGGGACGGGCCACTGATCGTCAGAGAAGTACTTCCCGGAGGCGCCCTCAGACTCACCAGCATGAGAGGGGTGGATCTTCCTGAGCCAACCAACGCCGACAACGTGAAGATCTTTCACGGGTAAGTTATTCTGACCTTATCAAAGGTTACTTTAATAGAGCTGAAGTCAAGGGGTCAAAGTTAAGATCTCTGAGAAATCATTCCGTCAACCAACAAGTGTTTCAAATAAGGGGATTCCAAAAGAGAAAAATACAAAAAAAAGGGGGGGATTCAAAAAGAGACAAAAAAAAGAGAGAAAAAGAATGCAAAAGAAAAAGAAAAAGAAAAAGAAAAGAAAAGAAGAAAAGAGAAAGAAAAAGGGAAGCCAAAGTAAAGCACCCGAGAAAAAATCAACCCAAAAAGAAACACAGTCATCCATCCATTCATCTCAGAGGGGTCTTTAGCAAAGACCGACAGCTCTATCATCGTAACTTAGGATAAGGGCTGAAAGACTGCCATCGGCCGGCAACGATGGATTCCCGACCTCTAGCCGCCGCAGTTATCCAGAGATCCAGAAAGAAAAGAAAAAGAAAAAAAGAAAAAGAAAAAGAAAAAGAAAATGTGTGCCTAAACAAAGAGGGCGGAGTGAAAACCCGAAAGGGCGCTCCGAGTAAAAACAGTGGGCATACAGCGGACTTGGTGAAAACCCGAAAGGGCGCCGAGGGTAAAAACAGCATAGCTGCCAAGGGGCAGGCAAGACCAAATACCCGGGACGTGGTGAAAACCCGAAAGGGCGCCACGGGCAAAAATGACGGGAAAAAGTCGGCTGTGGTGAAAACTCGAAAGAGCACTGCAGGCAAAAATGGCTCAAAATAAAAAAAAAAGATAATATAAAAGTGCAGGTACCAAGAAAGCAGACGGTCCAGATCAGTTCAAGCGGTTACAGTTCAAGAACAAGAAGAAGCGCAGTCAGGAACGAAGAGCTCTACAAACTCTGACAATCTCAGGAAGCAAGAGTTTCCATTGCCTACATCTCTAGGGAACCAAAGGATCAAGCAAGTCGAATCTCGAGACATCGGTCAAATCATTGACCGAGCCCCAGTTTTGATTCCTATATCCCGACACAAAATCCAGACACACTCACAAGACAACTCATGGCACAGTAGATTTTCAAACAGTTTTCTCTTTTTTAATTAGATGCATCATATTTCTTTTACACATATCATATCATCTTTTTCAAAAAATACAAAAAATACATCATCATCAATCATATATGCAAAAAAGGAATGTGCAGGTGGCCAACACAATCAATCTCTACCCTCCTCCTCGGCCACATCAGGTGAGTTTTCTGACTCATAAAAAGATAGTCTCGCTCTCAACCTGCTCATCTCCATACGCAGGTAATGCACCTCATCGCGCTCAAGGGTACGGATCGCTGTCTCCTCATCAGACAACCTCCGATCGGCAGCCAATCTCCTCGACATCATCTCACAATGATACCGATGTGCAGAGATCTCAGACAGCAGATGACCATGAGTGGCCAAGAGGAAGCCAGGATCGATAAACGGGCGCTCCTCAAAAGGTTCATATGAACCAGATGAAGATCTAGCATCTCCAAGAATATCCTGCTCATCCTCATCAGCAGTCTGGTGCCAACAAGGGATACACAAAGACTGCTCAGCAACCCAGTACTGATATGGGGCGGTCGCCATCGGAAAAGTCCGCAGCTCAAATCCCAACAAATCAGCTGTCAAATAACTCGCCCAGGAACAATCAATCCGGGTCCTGAAGTCAGAAGATCTAGAGGGGAGTACTCGACACCCAATACCCGTGAGAGCGAAATGAGGAACATCCTGCTCATACCCAAACTGCCGCAGGAACCGGATGGGATGGTAAGAAAAGTAGGATCGAAAGCCTACCAACATCAGAGGACGGCGGTGTGCATCGCAAAGCACTTGAGGAAGTGAAAGCCAAGATAACTCCCAACGAACGTTCCAGTCACGAAGCTCAGCAAACATCCTGCGATACAAGGGCTCGCTCATCCTAGCCGTATGCGGAAGGAACTCCATGATATAACGCATGATGTCAGAGCTAGGGATGCCAGGAAGACGTACAAGAACGGTCAGAGAAAGACGCTCCCATAGCCAGACCTGATCACAGAAAGCAAGAAGTTCAGCTAGAGCAAAACAATTCCTAGCAAAGCAAGAAGAAAAAAAAAAGATGCAGAAAAGATACCTGAAGAAATGCACAGCAGCCGCGAAGAACACGAGTGCGACCCAGGGCGCAGTCAGTCAGCCCATCGAATAGCTCGGCCAAAATGAGAGAAATGATCCCCTGCCGATGGATAGCTCGGCTCATCACCTCAAAAAGCAAAGGAGTCTGGGATCTGCGCCATCCCGAGAACAGCACCTCAGCAATCAAGCAGAACATCAGTGCGTTCCGAGCAAAGGTAGAACCGGCCGTACTCTGAGGACCCGAAAAAAGATCATACAGCAGGTCCAAAGAGAACACCACAGCATCCTGGCCACCGGCTGCAGGCCGAACAAGATAGGGGATCCCGAACCAGTTCTGCGGTGTAGCAGTCTTCGGCGATGTCTTCGGCGAGAAGTACTGAGTGTAATCCAAGGGTAAGCCTGTCAAGCGTGCAAGCTCCTCCAAAGAAGGCCCCATCTCCATATCGTTAAACGCAAACAAGTTCAACGAAGGGACCTAGTCAATCAAGGCAGCTCCGAGCATCCTCCAGTCAATATCAACTCTGGCCATATGGATCAGACTGCCGAAGCCATAGGACTCTAACTCCCGAATCTCATAAGCCGACAAGCTGTCAAGCCAAGCAAGCAGTCGTGGTGAGCAAGAAGGACGAGGAAGCAGCTGACAAGTCCTCACTGGTACCCCCTCCAGCACAAAAGGACCAGAAGTCAATAATGGCTCATCAAGGATCGGAAGGTCAACAGGCGAAGGAGAAGGAAAAGCTGGAACCTCTGCAGACTCGACAACCCCTGACCTGCCCTCAGTGACGGCTATGTCTGATATGGTCGCATCGCTGTCTGAAACTGTCATGATCTCAGCCGCGTGAGAAGACTCGCCCACCTCATGAACAGAGTGCGCAAAAGGCCGATGATCAAGATGATATTCTCCAGCAAAAGGGCCATCGGTGAAGATCACACCGCACATCGTGGAATCCTGACCAATCCGACCGTCAAAGAAAGCATCTGAACCATCCAAAGGGGTCCCGGCAACCCCGATCAAAGAATCAACGGTCAGATCTGGACCTGCGGCCCCCTCCAACAGAAAATCATGAATCCAGTCATCATCCTGGCCGATCAAAGGGATCATCGAGGCATCCACACCGTCCATCATCAAGGGGACATCATCAATGATCACATCAAGTCCACCCAAAGAAGTATACCGCACATCCTGGCCCTCATCCAGAGCATCCAAACTGTCAAAGGTACCATCTGAGCCATCCATACCATCCAGACATGAGATCAGCCTATCTATGTCCATCATGGTCCCATCACCACCGTCCATCACATCATCCATGGGGCCCACACTCAAGGGATGCATAGCCTCACCTATGTCCCATCCCATCATCCCATCTATACCATCCATTCCTCCCATGATGAAGGTCCCATTCAAATCTGAAAATCCAGCCATCCCACCATTAATGGAGCTATTCAAAGCTTCATCAACCACCATCTCTAGCCCCTCATCAATGCCCCCATTCAATGCCCCATCTCCACCATTCATTAAAGAAATTTCACCATCATTAAAGCCTGCACCACCTCCTGGAATGTGGGACCCATCATGAACAGTCCCTACAGCCCTTGAATCTCCACCATCCATTGTTTGAGAGAGGACAAAGTGAGAAGAAGACAAAAAGAGAAGAAAGGATGAGACAAAGAGAGGAAACATGGCTGGAATCGGAAGGCCTGTTACAGAGAATGTGGGGACAGCAGCAACAGACAACAGGGAATGTCCGAACCCGAGCCAGCCCAGGCCGCTCAAGAGGCGAGCCTTGGGCGGCCTGCTCTGGGCCGCCGGTATGGACGCGCTCCCTCTCTCTCTGCGGGATTGGCTCCAGGGTTCTTGGTAGGTGAGGCTGACAGTCCACGTCAGCAGATGGCACCCCGTGGGCCGCCCAAGGCTCCGGTCCACTCCAGATTTCGATTGAGGCTGATCAAGATTATATAAAAGGTACCCCACCGGTCCAATCATGAAGCAATGCAGCCAGAACATGGCTGATCAAGTCAAAGAGAAGGAAAGGTGATTAAGTGGGGGCCACAAGCAATCCAAGTCATTCAAAGACTAGATCATCATGATCTAAACCATTGAAGGACCTACATGAGCCATCAAACAACAAGATCAAATGTCTGATCATCAAAAGAAGGGCCAGAATCCAAGATCTAATCATCAAGTGGGCCCACAAAGCCAAGTCAAGCGATCTGAGCCGTTCAAGTCATCATCCACACCATAAGAAGCCTTCGTAGCCTCACAAAACATCAAGGATAAGTGCTCCAAAGTAAAGCTGAAGTTTGGAAAGGGACCACATGGCCCACTCAAGCAATCCAGACCATTCGAGTCACAATCGGCCCTATCAAAAGCCAAATAAAGCAAGGTAAGTATGCCCAACCCCAAACTTGGTCCGAAGACCTTAAACTACGTCGGGATCAACATCCCGAGAGATTTTTAATAAAATCCAGCATCGATCCCAGCCTTTCAGGCCAAGATCTGATGATCTGGATCATTTCGAAAAATAAAAAATGTCTTTGCCCCCTCTTGTACATGTTTTTGGTCCGAAGACCTTAAACTACGTCGGGATCAAGATCCCGAGGGACTTTTTAATAAAAACCGGTAGCAGTCTGGATCGTCGAATCAAGATCCGCTGATATCGGATATTTTCTATAAAAAAAAAAGAACAAAAAGTAGGTTTTTCCTGTCATGCACAGTTTCAGGGTCCGAAGACCTTAAACTACGTCGGGATTCACATCCCAAGAGATTTTCAATAAAATCCGGTATTGGTCTTGATTGCTCGAATCAAGATCCGACGACACCGGGTACTTTCGAAAACCACAAAAAATATATTTATGCATTTCCAACACTTATTTGTACACATGTTTTGGGTCCGAAGACCTTAAACTACGTCGGGATCAACGTCCCGAGAGATTTTTAATAAAAACCAGCATCGATCCCAGCCTTTCGGGCCAAGATCTGATGATCTGGATCATTTCGAAAAACAAAAAAATATGTTTGCCCCCTCTTGTACATGTTTTGGGTCCGAAGACCTTAAACTACGTCGGGATCAACATCCCGAGAGATTTTCAATAAAAGCCGGCGTCGGTCTTGTTTGCTCACATCAAGATCAATGACTCCGGACATTTTCAAAAAATCATAAAAATATATTACCAGCCCCGCTTTTAAAGTTTTGGTCCGAAGACTTTAAACTACGTCGGGATCGACATCCCGAGAGATTTTCAATAAAAACCGGCATCAGTCTGGATTGTCCATCCGCTGACACCGGACATTTTTCCAAAAATAAAAAAAAATATGTTGCCCCTCTTTTGTACAGTTTCATGGTCCGAAGACCTTAAACTACACTGGGATTAATTTCTCGGGGGACCTTTCTCGCTTTCAACTAAAAACCGGCATCGGCCTCGACCGTGGGGATCATGGTTCGATAACCCGGATCATTTCAAAAATACCAAAAATAGTTTAAAGCTTTCCATAAAAACCAGTATCAATCTTGATCACCCGAGTTGAAATCTGGAACCTTTTCAAAACAAAAAAAAATATATATAGATACAATATAAAACAAAAAAAAATTTCGCCACTAGTTCAAACGCACCAATTTATCTCCAGCGGTCCGAAGACCTTAAACTACACTGGGATTAACTTCTCGGGGGCTTTCTTTCCTAACATGTTCCAGGCATGGCTGACACTTGACCGTACGGGTGTCTGGAATCTCTTAAACAGGTAAGGGCTGTGGCAGGCAGAACTCCGCAATCCTGTTCGTGTTGAACGCACCGTGATAGACAACCTTGATTTGGGAGTCGCTGTTGAAGCTGACGGATGTTCACTGTTCCTAGAACTCATGAAGGGGATTAAGGCTGTTGGGAGGTGGAGCTCACCCTCACGGAATTGTGAGCAACGTAAGACCCCAAACTGGATTGACTAAGGGAAATGTGAGGATGTGGCTCATT
Source organism: Liriodendron chinense (assembly GCA_003013855.2). Lineage (NCBI taxonomy): Eukaryota > Viridiplantae > Streptophyta > Magnoliopsida > Magnoliales > Magnoliaceae > Liriodendron > Liriodendron chinense. Next base: position 246,622 of record PVNU02000815.1, on the reverse strand, counting down.
TTGTGGCCGAAGGAGTCCGTCGGACGATACGTGGTCTATGTGCATTGCACATGAGGAACAGGCAACTTTGTGGGTGTGTTGACTGAAAACCCTCAAAATCCCCTCATCCGAAGATGTAAAATTACGGCACTTAACTGTGTGAGACCCGTCTTGCTCGCTGACGTAAAATGGATCGGGTGCCTTACCAGCAGTAGAAGCTGGAAGTGGATGGAAATTCCACATCTTTTCCCTGCATTTCAGAAAAATAAAAAAATACAAAAACATTGCAAAATCACCTTTTCAAAAATCACAAAAAATATTTCCCTTGCTTTCAACAAAATATTGTCAAAAATCACAAAAATATTTCTCTTGCTTTCAAAGAAAATATCCTCAAAAATACAAAAAATATTTCCTGTGTTTTCAATAAACTGATCTCTACTCTGACCGCTCAGGTAAAGATTCGGATCCAAATATCTGCAAAAATTACAAAAATTAGCATCCCCAACACTACAATTCAGGAATCTTGAACTCCGCTCACTTCACAGTATGGGATGACGGATCCAATCGCCCGCAAATTGGAATCTTGACCAAAACGGGCAACCAAACACCATCTCAATCACATGTATGCCCAGAAGAACCTCTTGAAGTCGGATAACATCCTCGTACATTCTCATTCGCAAAGAAACAGCATCTTGGAACGATGGACCTGATCGACCACGGGTCGGGATCTTGACCAACCTGCTGGCCAAACACCCGTGTAAAAAAGAAAAATCCCCAAGGGAGTACAACCTTGCAAGCAATAAGCTCAAAATTCTCTGCATCTCCAGCAAAAGCAAAATCATCAAACGAAAAGAGAATGAGCCAAACCATGCATTCATCATGCATCTCCATGCATCAGCATCCATCGCACCAATCATCATGTTTACCTGCTTTCAAAATAAAAGTCGGTTAGCTAAAAACCCCACAGGCATCCCTAGTGGAGGCACGTGCAAACCAGATTTCCATTTCAAAAAGACAAAAAAAAATATTTCTATTTGCAAATAAAAACCCCACGGAGTATCACTCCCCAGAGTGGGTATCTTTTCAAAAATCCAAAAATATTTTTCCAGTAGAGCGTTCTGCCTCCAAAACGCTGGAAGATCTTCCATATCTCTAGGTAGGAGCTGACGCAAAAAATCAAATAAGATCGGATGTCTCGCGGTTTCCCCGGAGACCATCGGATCCAATGCACTCAAAGTACGGTCGAACTGAACTCCAATGTCAGTGCGGTCGTACCACATGCCAAGATACAAAAAAGATGAAAGCCAAAAGGCTCGGTCACAGAAACCATTTGAACAGGTGGAAACGATGAATTGTAACCCAAGTATCAAAATCAGCAGATTGGGTGGAGAGAGTTCACCCGCACATACTTAGGCGTGGATGCCTGAAGTACCTTGACTGAGTCCAAGTCGGCGTAGTAGAATCCCGTAAGACTATCTGACGCAGGGCGTCTAACCACTTTGACAGTCAAGCGAAACAAGTACTCCTGGAGTGATCTGGGAAAACATCAAACATCACACAATCAGTCTCAGGGTCAGCATCCTCGTAAGACTGTCGACGCAGAGGCTTGCTGTACCTTCCCGATGTTAGTACCGGTCGGGAATGGAAGGGTTGCGATTGGGTACCCAGGTTGCAGCAAACTGCAGGGACAATCGCAACGTTTTCTCCAAACTCTCGCGGTATGTGCGAGTTATCAATTTCCAGACAATCAACTGACTCAGATACAAAGGACAACAAAGACTCCAGACCACAATCAAGGAAAGAATGAATTGCAAACCAAGCATCGAAACCAGCAGATCGGGTGGAAAAAGCCCACCCGCACATACCTAGGCGTGGATGCCTGAAGTACCTTGACTGAGTCCAAGTCGGCGTAGTAGAATCCCGTAAGACTATCTGACGTAGGGCATCTAACCGCTTTGACAGTCAAGCGAAACAAGTACTCCTGGAGTGATTTGGGAAAACATCAAACATACAATCAATCACAGGGTCAGTAACCTCGTAAGACTGTCGACGCAGAGGCTCTGCTGTACCTTTCCGATGTTAGTACCGATTGGGAATGGAAGGGTTGCGATTGGGTACCCAGGTTGCAGCAAACTGCAGGGACAGTCGCAACGTTTTCTCCAAACTCTCGCGGTATGTGCGAGTGAGCGATCTCCAAACGATCAACTGGCACAGATGCAAAAGCAAGCAAAGATTTCAGACCATGATCTATGAATGACCGGGTCAGAAGTGGGGTGTCCACTCGCTTTGGCATTCGGTTGCATGCAACCTCTGCCAAAGAGGGGCATCTGTAGACACCCCACCTTCGGCTACACTTGGTAGAGATAGCTGGTTGAACGGAGGACCATACCCCCAAATCCCAAGTCCAAACTCAGCCAAACTCACCCTTATAAGCCCCATTCCATAGCCCAGTTCAAGCCTGAACCCAGTCAACCCAGTCCTAAACACCACCCTGAAAAACCCCCCATAAAAAAGTCCAGTAAAAAAATCCCAAAAAAGTCAAACTCACTGAGTCAACTCGCTGAGTTAACCCGCTGAGTCAACCCGTCGAGTCAACCCGTCGAGTCAAAACACCGAGTCAACCCGTCGAGTCAAACCACCGAGTCGACCCGCTGAGTCAACTCACTGAGTCGACCAGCGAGTCCAACAGCAGCCCCGAGGGAACGGCCGTACTCGCTGGAAACCGAGGAGCGGCCGTACGGGCGGCCCATGGCAGGCCACCCGGACAAAATTAGAACTTCTGCCACTGCTCGCTGCTATAAATACCCCCTCCCCTTCTCATTTCAAGACACCACTCAGCTAGAGAGAGCCCATCCGTCTGAGTCACCCTCCTTCATCCTTTAGCCCATTCCTTCACCAAAGAGAGCCCGAGTGAGGAGAGCCTAGCCCTGGTCCAGCCCAGCCTGACCACTGGTCCAAGCCTCCCAAGCCACCCAAGTCTTGATCCAGCCACTCGAAGCCAACCCTTGCGACACCTCCGTCCACCCAGCTACTCTTTTCCAGCATCATCTCATTTGCATCTAGCATAAGTGCAACATTTACTTTTCTTCCAACCCCCCTGCTTCACTACAAGCACCTTGATTACTCAAACACACATGCATATGTCTTTATATTAAGCACCTGTCAGTTCGAGCGTATGCTCTGGGCTTGCCCGTTGTTGGAACCTGCCCATCAGAAACTCTTACTGTTCAGACCTGCATTCATGCTTCACTAAAAGCACCTTGATTACTCAAGCACACTGCATACGTCTTACATTAAGCACCTGTCAGTTCGAGCGTACGCTCTGGGCTTGCCCGTTGTTGGAACCTGCCCATCAGAAACTCTTACTGTTCAGACCCGCATTCATGCATCATGTCATTCATGAGAATATACGAGGATTAAATTAGACTTTCAAGTATTCGATCGATTCTGTGAAGTAGAGACCGTACTTCGGTACGGGCAGTGTGTGGGGTGCTTAACCTCTTCCCGCCCTGTAACCGTGATCCCTTACCTTGAATCTCTGGCCGCAGATCAACAGGAGTCATTTTAGAGGAAGGAATCTTCGGATTCTCTTCTCTAACGTTTCTACAGGGTCTAGCCGACTGTAGATTCGAAGTAACTGGTTAGTGGCGACTCTGAACTCACTTAAACATATCCAGCTTAACACGACAACCAAACAAAGCCCTCGAGAACGAGGCAAGCCAGTGGCACAAACGGCGATTTCGCACTCACGCACCTCTTCTTCTTCTTCTTCCGAAAGGAAAGGGAGAACGACGTCGTGTGGGAGCGCGGAAAAATCGACGAGGGTCCACATGAGGTCCACTTGAGTCTTGGATCCAGCTCATTTTAGTTTGAATGTCCAAAAATGATCTCAAAAGACGGATGGGCGGGGTGAATTTCTCACAAACATCACCACCTAGGTTCCGGGGCAGGAACTTCCTGCGAAATCCGCGTCCACTGAGAGGAACTGCGAATGGACTATACCTCCAAAATTAAACCGATCAGGAAATCCTAACCAGTCTAAATTGATGGCTATGAAATGGATGTTGAGTCGTTATCTTCTTAGAGTAAATTTTAGCCCACGCCCCATCTACAGTTCGTCAGTAATATGGACGGTCTAGGTTGGCTTAGGACTATGCCACGTGTAAGGTGTTAAGTCATCTCAATGTTTTAAATGGTATGAAACTAACATAAGAAGTCTTCCCCGATCAAATAAATCATCACTGCATGCAGAAAAACTTTTGACTCTGGCAGAATTGATGGATGATGCATTGGCACTGAGAAATTGCATACGTGGCGTATAATTAATTAAACATTACGGATTTGCTTATGGTGGGCCTTGGGAAATTTTTAATGTCGATCCTTCAATTGCCATTGTTTCCTGAGGTGTGGTCCAACAGGCTAAGATTTGGATCTGTTTAATTTTTTGGACTGCATCCTAAAATGGGCTGGAAAAACGAATGGACCGGCATGGATATACAACATCATCAAGGTGGGTCCCACAGTAAGGGTTAACACCTACTAAATTGTTGCACAATTAACACCTAATCTCAGGTGGACCATACCACACCATAAGAAACAATGGTAATTGAATGCCCACTATTAAAAGGCCTGCCATAATATTTATATCCAATACAACAAGTTGATTAGGTGAGAACACAAATATGATGCAAAACTTTTGGAGTCGTAAAGAAGTTTTTAATGGCGGGTGTTCAATTGCTGCTGTTTCTTATTGTGTGGTCCACTTAAGATATGGATTTACCTGTCTTTTCCCTTTTTGCATCTTGTACTGGTTCATGCTCCAAAATGAGCCGGCAAAAATGAATGTTCAACGTTGATGAAACATATACTTTTGGTCTCCTTCTCCTTTGGCACACTTTAAATGGTTGGATGCCCTCATCAGAGAGTAAAAAGGTTGAGTCATCGTACACCATATATATAATTCCTAAGCACTTGTGTATTGAGCATCATATGCGGCTAGAGTAACAAATAAAAGGGGATTTTGGGCTTGTTAGCAAGAATCCTACAACCTCAAAATCACTCAAGGGTCACATCTCCTCGTATCATTTTTTTTTTTTAATTTTTATTTTGTAATAAAATGCCCTTGGACGGATTCACCCGGACCATTCCCTCTGGTGTGGCCCACTTAAGTTTTGGATGAGCCTGATTTTTTTTAAGGGAAGGAGAACATGAAGGGTGCAGCACATGATAAATAGATTAGATGTCATTTAAACATTGTCTCATGCATGGCTGTAGTCAAACCATTTTCAATATGGACTATCATGGTAAACAGGCCAAATATCAGGTTTTGGATTTCAGCCATCAACCATCCATTGGTGGTGGCGCCCCCACCAAACCAAGCAAAATGGTTTGGGCCAGGCAAAGATGGGCTTATCCTCAATGGACTAAACATATGCTTACTCTCATGATAATGATACAATTAATCTCGTACTTGTACATGGGGGGCCCACTATCACTATGATCCATGTCATTGATAGGACGGGCCCCACCGGAATGGACCACACCACCAAATTACCTGAGATTGGGAGATCCCAAACAGACAACCTGTGGCCTTCCTTTCATCTGAATATGGACATAGCTGTACTTGATTCTTAATTTGTATTTGCTGCCACAGATAGAAAGGTGGTAATTTTCTGAGGAGATTTTTGGCCATTTTGCATCTATGGTGGGGCCTATCAAACAAAGTCCGGATCACTGATCAATTGGGAGTTTGTTCAACGTAATTGATCTGCCTTCAGGTGTCATTCATGTATATTTTGAGCTTTCTTCAATGTAATAGATCGGCTTTATGGTGATCCGAATCATTCCTCTGGTGGGTCCATGGTCGAATTCACCTGTGTCTGATGACCTCGCCTCTCCTATTTGGCCTGCATTTGGGGTCGCAATGGGGTGGGGTTAGCCCTGGCCCAGCCCTAGTTCCGAGAAGCCACTTTGGCCCTATCAGGTTATAAAGGCTTTGGCCCTAGCCTTATTCCTATAGGCCAGGTCAGACCCTGCAAGGAAAGGAGTGACATGATCTAACATTTGAAATAGTTAAGTCTAAGAATTTTTTGGCAGTATGTCCTCCGTCGGCAACCATCCCATCATATAAATGGTTTGGATGATGATGACGATGATAAAAAAAAAACAAAAAAACAAAAAAAAAAAAAAAACGTGAAGGATTGAATGGGACCCTCACAAATGACTTCCAATTGGCAAACCATTTGTATAACAGTGATCCACTTGATTATTGGACTGGGCAACAGGCTAGGCCAATACCAATTTAGGGGGTCCAAACATTATTTTATGGAGTCTCGTTTTGATGCCTCTTTTATTTTTCAGATGGGCATCTATCTGATTGAGGAAGTTAATGGTTGAATGCATGCTATTAATTAGTTGCAAGTTGGGAGTCCCTGGCCATGAATGGCCATCTTAGGATCAGTTCAACCGTAATCCGAATTTCATGAGCTTTCCTAGTTTATTTATCAGTTGATTAATTAGTTGCATTTCATCATTCACATCCACTTTCTGAGATGCCCCAAACGCGCAGCAGATTGGAAGAACAAAACCAATCTCAATTTGGGGTACATTCAAATGTGATAACACCACTCGGAATCCAATTTTCTGGATGAGAAAAGAATATAAGCCAGCCCAAGAGTCCCCTCTCCAAGCACATTTGCATTTCTTAAGGGCTGTTTGGATGAAGCGACTTGTACATCTCTTACAGAAGCTGTTTGAGGAGGGAAATTCTCTTACAGACATACTGCAGGAAACTCATGGGGCTTGGGGTGAGAAGTTACTTCCCTGCAAGTGACTTACTGTTGAAAATCACTTTCAGATAAATGTCATAACATAGAAACTTACAGGCATCCAAACACGACCAAAAAGCTAAAAGATGAATTCCATGGAACTTGCCAAGTAATGGAAGTAAAAGTCGAGTGGGAAAAGGAAAGATGGGACAAAGGCATATGAGAGGCAAAACCATCTTTCCCCATCCATAAAAGAGAGGGAATCTTTACATCCTTTTGATGAGGATAGCCCCACCTCCCCCATCCATAATCAAGAGGAAGGAGAGGCTGTCAATAACCCAAATGAGGTAAGGAAGGTGGAGAGAAGGTGCCAGGAAAGCAGGGATGAGCCTTCGAAATTACACCCTAAAAACTTCTCTAAACAAATATCGGTTGTGTTCCTACAAGGATAGCTACACCAGTCCTAACGGTCTGGTATTATAGTCTCTATGGGTCACTTTCTTCCCGGGGGAGAGAGAGGCAGCAGGCAGGCCACGCTGTGTCTGTTGCTGATCAAGTCACCACCTAGATAGCAACCGTTGGGCCCCACCAATTTGCAACCAACTTTCCTCTTCTCCCTGCTCCCACAAAATTTAAAATTTCCTCCAACCATACATCACTCTCCCCTTTATGGCTCGCTACGAGTTAGGTATCTGTGGTCCTCCCTTGTCTCTCGTCCTGTCTTGTTAATGGGCATGCTCGGCGGCAACCCCCACTGAATAAACTTGTAGTCTCTGTGACACCTACCCATAGATTCCGGGTCTGCGGGCCAAGGCTTGTCTTGGCCCAGTTTTCTATTCACCTGATCGATGTTGTTTGGAAGATTTATCTTTAATACATTGATGTCATTTCCACTTGCAGGGTTGGCAATGATGAATATTTGTATGAACACACTCCAATCTGCCCACTGGCCTTGGCCTGATTCTCGTGCAGGACTAGCTTCAGGCGCAGGTGCAGCCCCAGGCTAATTGGTTATTACTGGTGAAACCCAAGCCCAGCCTTGTGCAGATTAGGCTACAGCCAAAACCCACCCGAAGAAAGTTGGGCCAAGCCACACCAGCCCATTGGTACCCGAAGTGTCACTAGAAAATTCACAACAAGAATGCCTGGATAGGAAACACACAAAAACTGACAGACAGGAAGATGAAGGAGAATGACAAAGGGAATGCCCAGAAGACAAAATCACTGGAACAACTTAATATCTGTTACAGAAACCAACTCATGACTCATGAATCTCTCAATTCTCACATTCCTCCCTTGTTTATATACAAAAGAAACAACTAATTTGATCTCTTATACTTTTGCTAAAACAGCTATAATCCAAGCCACTGAGGATTTATCTAACAAAAACTCAAATTTTATTTTAATCATAACTCATATGGCAAACCTCTACAATGCATTTGTGGGAATTCATCAAGCAATGTCTTCCATTTTGATTATCTATTAACCAAAGACTCCAAACTAAGTTGAATACTTTCTGAAAGCACCTATCTAAACTTGTGAAGTATCTCAACAAAGGAAGTATCTGCACCATAGTAGCGAAAGGTTGAGATCATTCTGCTTCTAATACAGTGTGTACTTAGGGTTATACAATGCACAAACAAGTAAGGTTGATGGTTAATACGTATTTCTTGTTATTATTGCTAGAATACAAGTATGGATACACATATACATGTACTTAGAAAAGAATCAGCCTCTCTCCAGCAACTGGGAATTGCTCCTCCAAGAACTGAATATATCTAGGATCACATCTCCATCTTGAGATTGTTAGCTTCAAGGTTGCCTGCAAAGATAAATGAGGCTCAATCTTAGATTGCCTATCGATGTATTACCATTTTCATCACTACTACAATAAAAAATGTAAAATGGGAAAATCGTATAAACTTTTGAGGCTGATTAAGGTGCAAGAGATTTAGTTTCTCTGGAAAGCACATTGGTAAATTTTGAAGCTTGGGACCTTGGCCCCAATGCTTGCCTAAGTGAGGACACCCTCCCCACCCACCCCAAAGATCTACGACACCATCTATCATCTATTCGAATGACGATTTCCTCATGAATGAACCAAAATTTTCCTTGTGAATGCCTATCCCACATTTCTCTCTCTTTTATTCTTTATGTGAAGCTTGTAGCATCATGAAGACATTTGAAAAGAATAGTTATTGCAGATGGGGGTTTCAATGCACTTGAAAAAGAAAATGGTGACGATCCAACCACTTGCTAGATTATATTGGAAAGGGTTGAAAAGCGTCTTAAGAACGATTATACCACTTGAAATTTTATAACAGCTAGGATGCTTTCTTTCCAACAAGCGCCCCCCCCCCCCCCCCCCCCCCCCCCCCCCCCCCCCCCCACCACCACCACCACCATTCTATCTTTTCACATGCTTTCATGTTCATCTCTAACGAATTTATCTTTAAACAGAAGCATATGATCATATCATGAAATTTACCAGTAAATGGTTGAGATGGAAAGGCAGATTGCCTTCCTTGATGGAACTCCGCATTGTAAAGAGTTTGCAAATCAATGTCCCAATTTGAAGAAGATCCATGGGCCTGGAATGTAATGTAATGTAAGAGGAGGAGAAACAAATGCAAAATGAACAGTTTACTTCACTCATATAATTCACTATCTTATACATGATTTCAATGAAGAAAAAGAAAAATCCTTGAAGGGTAGATAAAATACATGGAAGTAAGAGTCCATGAACGCATCGGGCAACGATACAGGAGCGCTAGTGGTTCTGCGGAGTGACATATCAGGAGGGTTTATCGCCATATCCAATCCAGAACATGCAACAGCTTGCTGCACTGGGTTAAACTGAAGGTATGCTGGATTTGCCAGTTCTGGTGACATTCCAACTGCTGGCAAGCTTCCACTGCAACCCGGGAACATCTGTACAAAAAGTATTAGGAGTTATCTAAAGAAGGAACCCTCAATGGAGGGTTAAATTCACCTCCACTAATAATCGCCTCAGAAAAGAAGAAGAAGAAAAAGAAGCAGGCAGTGAAGAATTACAGTTTGATCACTGAGGTGAATATGTCATGTGATTTTCAAAAGGGCCCAGTAATGTAAATTCCTTGTCTATGTTTTCTGGTAAGACGTCAAAGAAGCTTTGCTTTCTTCTTCTTCTTCTTTGTTTTCTTTAATTATTTCTTTCTTACTTTCCTTTCCTTTTCTTTTGTTTCCTTTTATCCTACCATCTCTTAGAAAGATAATTTTCAAAATGGGTAGAGCTTTCTATACCTCTTTTGTGAAGAAGTTGTCAATGTTGAAGTCAAGCCTCGGATTCACAGCGGCAAGTTTCATGGACAAGAACTGGTGGTAAAAGTTCCAAAGCACATTCTTAGAAAATGCAAGAGAAGAAGAATAAGATGATAAAAAAAAAAAAGGGGAAAGATTAGTAATTGATTTGTTACCTCTACTTGTCTCTGAAGAGATTGAACATAGTTGATAATTTCATCGAGCATTCCCGCCTTTCCTGTGATCTTGTTGCATCCAGGGACTAAATCCTGGAGATATTTCATCCTTTCACTGATTTTCTCCCTTCTCACCTGCAGCCAGAGCCTAAATCACTCAGAACCCCTATACATATCATTGACAGATGTATAATTGGAATGAGGGAACTAAGTTCTCCAACTCACTCTCTCTGCCAAGCTATGGCTGTCAGTGGCCTGGCCTCGGCGTGCTCGAACATGGATGTAGTCAGGCTTCTGAACCTCAGAGACCTTAGAATTCTCTTTCGACGTCTCAGCAGAAGTTTCTCCATTGTTGTTGTTGTTCTGTTCTGTGGCCTTGTACTCCCCCTCATTTTCATCTACTTTAATTCTCTTATCTCGGGTATCCTCACTTAAATTAGTCTGTGGAGCCAAAATAAATGAATTCTTCTTGTGATGCTCCTACATTAAACAATGCAATCTACATTTTTCAAGAAATAATTCCAGCATTCGAACAACCGTTCTGTTTTTCTTCGTTTTTTTTTTTTTTTTTGGGTTCTTCCCTAGAGATTCAGTGCATTGAATTTTAATTTTCTTTAGCTGAAATTTTAGATAAAAAATTATGACAAGGAAGATCACGGAGAAAATTCAAAAAGAGGAGAGAAACAGAGTAATTCAAATTGAAAAACATACCTTTGGGCTGTGTGCCTTATCAGCTTTCCGCTTCTTGAAGCTCTCTTTCCCAACAGGAGAGGCCATCTTCTCCCGCGGTAAAGAATTTCCGGGTTTCTCATCAGCTGCAACAACATCTGCCTGACCATTCCCGGCGACCACAGGCGGGCAACTGGACGTCCTGGAGAGGGAAAAGTCAAGTCCCCGGGAAGCAGAGAATCCAACTGAGGGGAATTGGGTGGGAGGGACGGGAAGTGGGTACTTGGCGAAATCAGGCCAGCCATTTTCAAGAGAGGCAACGGCCTTAGAGGAGAGTGGAGAGAGCTCTTGGAAGGAAGCGTGAGAAGGAAAAGGCTCGAGGGGTTGAGTGTTAGGGAGAGCCAAGGAATTGAGATGTGAGTCGGTAAGGAAGTAGCTCTGCTGCTGGGATTGCTGTTGCTGCCATTTGAGATGACTTCTCTGCCTTTCTAAGACTGTGAAGTCTGTGCTGTTTCCAGCTTCATTCTCTTGCTTTTGAAGACAGTGTAGCATTTCCGGTAGATTTATGTTAATCTCACCCACAGCAGAGAGACAGTGAGAGCGAGAGAGGAGAGAGATGGGTTTTGTTCAGGAAAGGTAGGAGAATTTCATGCCAGAGTCGTGTACCTCGTTTGTTGAGGAAGAAGAGGAGAAACAGGGGCACGCCAGATGTCTGGCAGTGGTTGCTATCGTACGCTTTGGGCGAATCAAATCACCTAACCACTCTTCTCTACTCGGAGAAACGAGCAACGAAAAAAGAAGGAAGCCGCGATTCGATCGCCGCTTCTCTGCCTTTATTACTTACCTTATCCTTTTGGAAGAAACAAATGCAAAGCCGAATGGGAGAGATGATAGGTAGCTTTATAAGCAGATATTAGTCGCCGGGATTCTGACACACTCTGCCGGTTTTCTGACATTACCTGCCGGGATAATAAATTTTATGATAAAAAACTTTGATACTCTGTCAGACAGTGATGGATGATACGCACCCACTTACAAATTACTTAGAAATTGCACACAATTAGCTAATTAAACCGTCCAGTGTATATAGTAACCAATATAAATGTTATCTTAAATAAAATTTAATCTTCTATTAATGATCTGAATATCAGATTATTGGACCCTTTATTACATGGTTTAAAATGAAAGTTATACAACGCTCGTATTTTTCATAAAACATGTGTACACGAATCAGAGGCTACGATCGTCCAACAAAATCTTTACTTTGAATTATGTGGGATCCGCAGTCTAGTCAATGTATTTGAGTTACTAAATGCCACGTGTACAATTTCTAAGTGCATGCGTATCAAGCGTCTTGAGCGACCTGAGTATATATAATTCGTATTTCATAAATATAATAATAATAATAGAAAAGAGGATAGATGAGAGAGAGAGAAAAGAGTGGGAGGGAGGCCGGGCGTGGTGCAGAGTGCCCTCCAAGGTATCCATAACGGCTGTGGCCCCCACTGACATGACCGCCACGTGGGCGTGTCTCCCTAGTGACGGCCCATTCTAAAGGTACTCTCGCGCATGATATGATAAACGTGACTCGCCACATACATTGTGACGTGGATACAATGGGATAGATCTCATCCCTTAAATACTCAAAATTTAGACGGACCAATCAGTAGATTGGCCAAACATCCAACGACAATGGCCCATTTGATGGATTTCAAGTCACGACGTGGTCACCCTGATACCTCTCTAGATGATGGCTTGGATATGTAGTATGTTTTCAAATCTGTCACGTGCGGTGGAGATGGACGATCTCCATCTCAGTCGCGGGAGTCCTGTTGGCATCTCACAACTGAAAAGGAAAGTCGGCTGGCTCAGCCCGTGAAGAGAGGCGGGGGACTCCGCTCGGATGATGTATTCCCTCACGTGGGCTCTTACACGTGGCGTGCAATGCTTGTTCGGGAGAGTATACGTGGCAGAATAGGCACGTTTGGGGGGCGCGACTTGGGTGAGACCCGGAACCAGCGATGTGGGTGGGATCTGAACCTAGGGCCCACCTCTATATATGAATTTTATATCCATGCTGTTCATCTTCTTTTTCAGCTTATTCTATGACATGGTACCAAAAATATAGCAGATGCAAATTTCGGGTGGAGCCAATCATAAGAAAAACTGGTTAATGACTATTAAAAACCTTTTGTGGGCCGTGAAAGTTTTCTATCAACCTGATATTTATTTTTTCCTTTCATCTTTGCCTACGTGACCTAATCAACAGATTGGATGGTCAATAAACATTACGGAGGACTCCAGGAAGTTTTTAATGGTAGCAGTTCAATGAGCAGTGCGTCTTGTGGCGTGGTCCACCTCAAATTTTCATGTGATTCATTTTTGGGACTTAGGCCTAAAATAATATGAAGAAACAGATAGACGGCATGGATATACAACAAATACATCGAGGTGGGCCCTAGGTTCAGGGTCCCACCCACATTGGTGGTTCCGGGGTCTCACCCAAGTCGCGCCCGTTTGGGGGACTCCACATGGGCAGTTGGGGAACCGTCTGGTTTTTCGTTCTGACATGTCAGCATGTATGATGACGTGGGCGAACCCGGTTCTTTAATCTGGTGGACGCTTCCGCACGATGGTTTGGCCACAAATACAGCTGATTTACGAGCCCGACTAGCAATACATCTATACGCGCACTTCACATTACACACGTGCCACTCTGCAAGCGTGTGAGAAATCTGAGCGGTGTATAAGGTGAATCTCACCATGAAAGTTCGTATACAAGAAAATCATCAAAATTCAGTGTACACGTGTGGACTTACCAATGTGTGGACCGTCATTCATTATTCACAGCTCGGATTCCTTACATACTTTCCAGATCCACACGTGTACCACGTGTAAAGAGCGCGCGTGGAGATGGGTAGAGCAACAACAAAGTAGAGCATTGAAAGCTGTGAACGGCGATCGCATTCGTCTTGCATCTGTCGCGATTCATTAATTCCAGCATGTGTCGCCTCATTGGGACCCACGTGATGATATGGTCGTATGATTTTAACCGTCTATCCTCTCTTTACTATACTAAGTAATTCTCGTTTGTATAATTACACTACGTCCAAGATCTTGACCGTCGATTTATGAACGGGAATGTAGGTATGAAAATCAAGTGTGAGTTTCTTATGCTGGCCCTAATAGACGGTTCTGATCACCAGACCGTCGCCTCACGTGGGTCCCTACTTATTAGGGCGACACATGCTGTAGTTTCCGACTCAGGACGGAGGCAAGACGAACTCGGCTGGATTAGCCGAAAACTGTCAGGATAACCAGGCTTTAAGTTAAGACGGCTAAAAATAGGAAGCGGATTGCGCACTGAGTCCACACTAAGCGTACTGAGTAAACTGTGTGGGGTCTACAGTAATTTTTGTATTTTATCCACTCCTTCTATCGATTTTAACAGATAATTTTAGAGATTAATACAAAAAAATGAAGCATATCCCAATCTCAAGTGGACCACACTACACGAAACAGTGTGAATTGAATGTCTACAGTTAAAACATTCTTGGGGCCATTGAAGTTTTGGATCAAACTGACATTTGTGTTTTACCTTCATCCATGTCTATTTGATATTATGAACAGGTTGGATGACAAATAAACATCACTATGGGCCCTATAAATGTTTCAACGGTGGAAGTCATTATTCTCACTATTTCCTGTGGTGTGGTCCACTTGAGCTTTGGATATGCTTCAATTTTGGGATCAACCCATAAAATGAGATGGATAAATGAAAGGACGGCGTGGATAAACTACTTAAATGCATGGTGGGCTCAACAGAGTTTACTCGCTCTGATAAAAGTGTAGTAACTCGTTAAGCAGTCCAGTTTACTAAAAATAGAAACATAAAATCTTACATTTCATCACTATGAAATAATGTGGCAACTTAGCCGCGCTAAGTACACGTGAGGGTCCTCATGCTCGTGCACTTATTATAAGCCTTGCTATTTTTTTCAAGATCCAAACCGCTCATTACTCATCAGGTGGGCCCCACTGAGCACTGATTTAAAAATACATATTCTAGACGACTCTTGATCACCCTGTAATTGAGTCAGCTGCCTTATGTTTAGCTCAAAAACAGGTACTTCTTCATTCATATGAGGGCATGCCAAAGACTATTATGACTTGATTGAACGTCTAGGAATCGAGAAAATTTTGAAATAAATGTGGGGCCCACTGTTATGTATGTGGCTTATCCACACCACCCATTCATTATGTCAGTTGAATTTAGGGTATGAGCCCAACAATGAGGCTAATCGAAAGCTCAAGTGGACAACATCACAGGAAATAGTGGGAATCGAATGCCTACCGTTGAAAAGATCTGCGGCCCTTAAAAGTTTTGGATCAAGCTGATATTTGTGTTTCCACCTTATCCATGTCTGCGAGATCCTATAAATCAGTTAGATGATGAATAAACCTCAATGTGGGCCTAATTAAGGAAACAACTTTCGACGGTGGATGAATTAAGGTCATTGTTTCCTTTTGTGTGGGTCATTTGATAGATCTACCTCATTATTCTGCTCATGCCCCCAAAATGTTCTGATAAAATGGATGAATGGCGTGGATATTTCATATACATTACCATGGGTCCCACATATATAAGTCAACACTTTTGGATCGATTTTCGAAGTAGAATTACTCACCCATTTTCAAACAAGGTGAGAAAAATAATAATTACTTATTTATTAGGAATTTACGTGTATAATGGAAAATCAAAAAGACAAAGACGAACACTATCCATAATCGAGAACCAAAGTAGTTTAGTTTTTTATTTGACCCCCTATAAATAAAATCAGATAATTTGCAAGGAATGAGTTCAATTTTCTGGGGAGTTTTTTTTTTTTTTTTTTAAATTTTTTTATGATCTTTTAGTAAAAAAAAAAAAAAAACAAAAGCTCATTGTAATAAAGATTATTCATTGTGTAATATGACATTAGAAGGAATTGAATTGTATTAATAAAAATTTCAAAAATAATCCTCAATGATCCAACATCAATGGTGTAGATGGCGAAATCCTGAAAAATCTTTATGAGTATAATGACTTGAGCATAGATGAGTCATTTATTTACCAATTGTAAGATTTTAAATATTTATGGCCACTTCAAATACTTTCATTTGCAATGTTACATGATAGTTGTAAGATTTTAAATATTTATGGCCACTTCAAATACCTTCATTTGCAATGTTATAAGATGAGTGTATGAGTTGACCCGACCCAGCTCAATGTCGAGTTAAGCCTAGTTTTTGTGTTTTTGAGCTATTGAGCTGCAAAAGAATAGAAAGAAGAAAGATGAGATGATGAGAAGGGCTAGAGGGGCATTCTAGTGGGTACCGTTATGGTCATTATTAGAAAATACTTCAATTTCTCCTGGTGAATCGATTTTCATCTCACTCATGATCAGGTTGAAGGCCACCAAAGTACGTGTTTATACGGATAGGATCGACCATGGGAAGGACGGTCTGGATGCTCCAAACCACCCAAAAGAGTGTGAGTTATTACTTGATAGAATGGCAATTTAATTACACGAGGAGAGTAATGAGATGCATGTGTTGGGAAGATGGTCTTGTCATTTGATAGGTTCAAGTGAGAAGAAAGACATACTTTGGGGATGGTGGGAACAGATCCAGAGAGGATGAAGCCTCTCTCTCTCTCTCTAGTGGGCCTCTCTCCACACCCCGCTCCATTCATCAGCCCCACTGCGCATTTACACCCACTGCACATTTACACATAATCCACATCCAAACCAGAAGCAGGTGGACCCTATCTTTCTCATATTTCCCCATCCTTTTCTTTTCTTTTCTTTTTTCTTTATGTGTGTGTGTGAGCTTGATCAGAAAATCTCCCCTGGTCTTCGTTCTAAATGTACCAAATTACTAATAGAAGCCAGGTGCAATGCATTTCACTTGTATACTTTTTGTTGGGCCATTAAGAGCAGTGCTTTTGTCTCAATATAATGAGGCTTATTTATTTATTTATTTTCTTTCCTTTTTCTTTTTCTCTGCGTAAAGTGTGTGTTTTGACAATTAGGTAATGTGTCGTTGCCTTTCATTTCTCGCTTTTATGAAAACTCTCTACTTTATGTAACACAAGTGGCCTTTGGCTAATTTTAACCCTACAATTAATCACACTCCGGATCAAAGCCTACAAGAGAAATCCCAAGCTAATAAAGCTAATTCTCACATGAGAAGGACAAACCCATCTCTTTCCTTCATCCTCGATAACTCCAAGCATCCTCCTGGCTCTTTCTCTTGCCCTAGAACTCTCTCAATTCATTGGCCCATTGGCGGCAACATCCTAATCCCGGATTACATCCCCTTAAATAGGAGAAAATCGAGATTAGAAACTCCTTGCTAAAAAATTATGCAAGAAATAAAGTCCAAAAGGTGACTGCTGACCGGTCGGCCGGACACCCTTACTAGCCGGATGCCCAAAAATAGCTCTAGCAAGTCTACTATCTTGGCTCCATCGTGACCAACCGTTCGGTGGCCTTCATGCATGATGATTTGAGGCGTCCAATCCCAACACTTTCTTTCTCCCTCTACATGTATATAGCTACTCCTTCCCTACATTTCTCTATACCTTGTTCTCCGTCTCCTACTCTCTCCACGTGAAGTGTGGGTGCCATAACCGTCGTGTTCGACGAAACGCTTCTTAACCTTGAAAAAACAATGAAGGACCAGTGAAAAGGATAAGGTCGGATGGTATAATGAGGTGAATTTTATGGGAGCGATATTACTCAACCCTAGGATATGTAATTTTGTGGATGGACCCCTCTTTCGCAAGTGGGGCCTGCAGTTCACTGGTATAGGCTTGTCATCTGATGGCCTCACAGTTCATGTACATTGCAGGGAAAATATCCCAATTGGGCGATCCAAAATCGTCAATTAGTGGCTCACGACTAGATAGTTAAGAAAAAAAAAATGTAACAGTCCACGCTTGCCAGAAAAATCGTCCAAAGATTGGATATTTTTTAAGTTCCAATTCAGAAAAGATTTTATTTCATAGTTCACAATTCTTGTTGGCCTAATCAAATCAACGGTGTGGATCACCAAAACATGGTCCCACTTGCACAGATGGACCAACATACCATGCACATCCTGGGGTTAAGGATCATATACTTCTTGATTTGGGAGGATGATGTTCCCCTCTCTCTCTCTCCCCTTTCCTTGGTGATTGGATCGGATTGTGTGAAATCAATGAATGGAAATAATGGAGAGAGAGGGGGGGTTAAGCAGCAGATCCAAGGTAAGGAATCCTCGTTCTCCCGCCCCGAAATAAAGGCAACGCCAGTACTGATCAAATCCAACGGATTGGCACCCTCGAAGGTTCCTACTTCATCCAATTCCATACATGCTTGCTTTTCCTTTCCCACTCTCCATCAGCTAGCCCAAATGCCCATGTTTGATCGTCTAATCAGAACCATTCATCTAATGATCTCTACTTATAATGGATCGTAACCAGTTAAAAAAACACTGATTGGATGATCCTAGACCTTGTAGCATTTAGCCTTGAATGGATGGTGAAAATAGAATAAAATCATCGTTGCCCAAATGATCAAATGTGTCAGATCATCCAATAGATGCAGCTTTTGGCCTATAAACCATCGAACATCCTAAACCTGAGTGGCGGTTCAGGTTTAGCGTTGCAAATGGGTCGGGTTCAAGTCAAAAATATCTGAAACCCATTAAATTTAATGGGTCGGGACTGTGTCCAGGACCTGATTCATTGATCACACATGGGTCAGGTTTGGGTCAAGTACGGGGTCAAGCAAGCAAACTATAATTGAGATTTCACACAAATAATGTTTCAAACCATCCAATTTGAAGTAGGCTATTATTTTGTTGGTAAAAAATAAAATAGCTAGCCATCCAAATTCAATGAGTGGGAAAAAAAATCAGACGGTTTGAATAGTTCAATCAATATGATTTTTGGTAATAATTTCTATCAACAATGGCTTATAACTTACAAGGTCTATATTGTAACAAGTAGCGGATGGGTAACCATGCTTTAAAAAAAAATTGTGGTGAACCATTGTTATAGTCTAGCATAGAAGAGAACAAAAAAAAGAAAAAAAAACCACATCGCTTATTAATCACTTTTTCTTGGATATGGGTCTAGGTCGAGTCAGGGTTAGGTCCATTTTTGCATGATCCAACTTAGACTCATTCTAAAGCTGAATCTGGGTTGACTAGTTTGGGTTGATTTTGAGAGGACTCAAAACCTATCCCATTTAGTAATTCTGGTTAAACTTTTGGAATTGCCAGAACTACCCCATTTGTCTAAATTTTAGACTAGACCCACTGGTTGTCGGCTTGAGAACTAGAACTACCCCATTTGTCTAAATTTTGGACTAGACCCACTGGTTGTCGGGTCGAGTCAAATGATCCATTGGGCTGATCCTCCTACGCATATACACCATTACCCAAGTTCACACAAGGTTTAGCCACGTGAACGTGAACGTTGAGTGACATGAGTCAAGGTTGATCTGATAGGTAATTAAACCCAATCATGAAACTAAGTGATTCCGGTCTAAGAATTTAGACCCATGAGGCGAGCATGAGTCCAAAAATTTGACCCCTTTACTAATGGGCCACATCTTGAATCTCCCAAAATCAATTCGTCTGAACCCCTTCAAAACTTGTGTTTAAATGAGTTGAATTTGGATAATCCTAAAATGGATACATGAGGCACACAGCATAGGCTTGCACTGGACACAAACTCACTAAGGTAGTTAATTACTACAAATCCAAGGAAAAGTTAGAATTGGGAGATTGCCTATATTTACTAAGTTGAATTAGGAAATTATATTAGTTAATTAGTGGATGGATGTGAAAGTTGACAGGATTGAATGCTCTCATAATGTTGGGAGGAAAGAAATGGATGAATGTAAATGTTCACATACCACCATTGTATGTGTATCTCATGTAATACAAAGAAAAGAAGACTGCCCAATGAATGTTATTGCTGAGGTTGGCTGCTCCTGTGGAGGGGATTTCACAAAACACATGCCAGCAATGCACCCCTTCACAAAATTCGGGCATCACTGTGGGAATGCCTTGGCACAATCTCGATCTGGCCTCGACCCCTCCTATCTTGGACCTGACCCATGATCGGCTTATTCTGACTTGGACCCAACCTAGATTTTCCTGAGTAGGGACTCCATGAAAATGAAAATACAGACTTTGACCTGATCTACCCATTTTCACCCCTACCCAGAGCCTGCAATTTATCTTTTTTCATATGCGAGCCATCAAATATAATTCCAACAATCTTATATAATGCAATCTCCATCCTATCATATGAGTGTCCGCCGTTACAATATTGGATCTGAACATTCCATTTGACAGCTCCTACCTTGATTTGCAAATGACCCAAAATTTCCTTTAAAAAAAAAAAAAAAAAACTGTAGAGATTTTGGTGCCTGCTGGCATGGGTTATGTCCGTTTAACCCCTCTTTTGGTTGAGGTTTTGGTGCCTGCTATGAGGGGTTCTATGTCTGTTTACTCCCTCCTTGCACATAAGTTTTGGTAACTAGCTGTGTTCTATGCTCTTTTTTAATGGTCATGTGACTACTTATGTCGACTGTTGGAGAAGGCAACAATTTTGACAATGTCACCATGCACCGATGGTCCACATATAAATGTCCCCCTTTTTGTACAGTAGTTTTGGTGCCTAGCTGTGTTTTATACCTGTTTTTAATGGTCATGTGACGATGTCATCCATCATATAAATGTCACACGGGCACAGCACATCACCAATTGATAAACCCTGTCAACCTTGCAACCATGCCCCATGTAACTAGATACCATAACTTGGTGAGCACGATGACGCTAGGTCGGTTTCTACCATAACAATTGCAAACCCGTGGCTAAATCCACGGCTCAACTTTGGCCTAGGCCAGTTAGGAAGAGGTTTTGAGGGGTAGGTGAATGCTCTCCCCTGGCTAGGTGTTATTTTTAATTTTTCATCCAAAACACTCCCACTGGCACCAGTCCACCTTCTAGGAGAAGAAAGACAAAAAAAAAAAAAAAAGAAGAAGAAAAAAAAGCTAGATCCATCGTTGGTACATTGTATCTGGATGGGCTATAACACACACAAACACAATAAATAAATAAATACTGGGCTCTTTCGTGTGTGGGTAGGATATCAAATGGTGGGTCCAGATCAATGGTGTGAATACCTACCTAAAAGATGGGCCTCACTTGTCAGAACTTAGAAAGGACTCTACTCCCTTTGCCAAAGATGTCCCAGATCATATGATATCATTTCTTTCGTACTATTCAAGTAATTCTCACCTTTTTTTTTTTTTAATTTTATCTTCGGTAATGCAAGTAAAGCCGAAGAATGATGCGACTGTATTTTTGTGGTGCAGAAGGCATCTCAGCAACCTCTTTTCACTTGTCTTCTTCATCATCCTCATCTTTCCTTTTTTTTTTTTTTTTTTTTTTTTTTTTTTTTGCCTCGTTTTTCTCTTCATGTTGAATCGCTTACATGCATGGTGCTACTGTGTGAGTGCTTATCCTGAATTTGTTCTTTTGATTTTTCTTTTTCTTTTTTTTAGGAGAGAATTTTCGAAATGAACTCTAGTCACCCAGCTGGGCCATGCCAATCACTGTCAGAAACACTTTTAAAGATAGTCCCACCATTGATAGCCCCTGCACGACTCCAATTTTTCTGCAAAGACTATCCTAATTAACCGTTGGGGAAATGTGATTGAATGTGTTACTACTCTTCATGTTCTATGATTTTACAATTCTGCAGATTGAATGATTAGGATTGTCTTTGGCAACTCATCCCTTGTAATGGCCTATTTATGGGGTGATCTATCACGTGAACAATCTAGGACATATCCCGTAATGCCTTGCCCAACTAGAGGTCTTTGAATTCACCTTAGGAGTTCACGGGCTACAGGCCTGGGTCTCCATGCATGGCCAATGCACCGTTTGTACAATCGTTTGGGTTACATCACAAATCAGGATCGCCAGCATGTGAGATGGTCCAACGATCTTGGTTACTACCTTAAAGTATTTATCATCGACTAATTACATTTCCATGTTGATTCTGATCTTTGATTTTTTGTGACAATTTTCATTTCAGTGTTCTAAATTCATCTACCCATCTATAGTTCAGCTTAACTTTCTTAGGTTGTCCCGAATAGCATAGCATTTAGAATATGGATAGTTTCAATCATCTGAACATCTCAGCATGTAGGTCCCAATTGGGCGACAGATATGCAAGCAATCGGGATGTGACTAGGTAGAGCTGGAAGAACCGGAATAAGGTTGGGCCACCTATTGTATAACGAGAGTTATCCAACTCCGAAAGTGTAGCTAGATGTGGTAGACTTACATGCTCAATACCACAGAAGAACAGTAAAAATCCACATCTAATTGTCATAACACATTTGAGAGAAATCAAGAATAAGGATTTTCATTCAAGCACAACAACAATCTCTACATATCAAGCTTACCAGCACAATTTCTCGCACACAATGCAAATAAAACCCTTTATATAGATTTTATAGAACTTTATTCACGTTCTAGAGTATTTACTATTCATTACAAATTATTTTTTAGGGGTTTTTATGGTCATACGAAGTTCTACACATTTCTTCTCTGGGCAGTTCTAAATATTTGAAAGTAACAATTTTATCCACTCCTAGACACTTCTACTAATTAAATTACAAAAAATGCTACTCAATGTTAGTACACAACTTTAATACTCCATTTGTGCAACCTTGAGTTACTACGCCTAACCATGCCCAAAATTCTCCAAATTCACCTTTCATGAGTAGCCCTGTGAAGATATCCATCACTTAATCTTTGGTATAATCAAGTTGATCTCATCCCCAAGCACCTTCTTACAAATGAAGTGAGGATGAACTTGTATTTTCTTTGTTCTCTTTTATGAAAAATTATATTTAAAGCTACTTAAATTGCACTTTGATTATCACAATTTATTTCCTTCGGTTCTTCAATAGCACGAGAAGTATCTCCAATGAGCCTTCTCAACCACAGAAACTATTGAGCAGTAAGTGTTGCGGCCATATATATATTCGTCTTCTGTACTAGATAATGCCATCGTTGCTTGTTTTATCCCACATATAACCTGAGTACTTTGATAACCGTCCAATCCACATCTGTGAAGTCGTGAAGTGCAAAATCAACAATTAATTTTATTGTATAACAAGCCATGATCATAAGTACTTCTCACAAATGAAAGAATTCTAATAGCGTCAAGATTTGAGTAATTTTCTCAAATTGGCTAATAACTCTGATGGCATATGAGATGTCCAGTCTAGTGATTGTGAATAAATCAAGCTTCCTACCATCATCTGGAACATAGTAGTGTTCTTAATTAAGTTCTTTTTTTTTTTCATTTGTCTTGAGCATGTGATGTTGTTCAATCAAAGTCATTAATGGCTTGCCTTTCTCCAAGTCAAATTTATTGAACGTCTTCTTCGTGTATTGCCTTTGAGTCATAATTAGTAGTAATTTTTTTGCGCATTTTCACCTTAAGACCAATCAGCCTGCCCGTCTAGTTACTCTTATACTATGGATGGGAAATAGTTCAAAAGGTACATGATCAAATAATCTTTGGGCATTTGACTGGGCCTGCTACAGAAATGGTTAAATTTAAAGAAGAGTATATATGGAATGTCCATGACAAACCCTTAGACCAGTAAATCCAACAAATATCAGAAATATTATTGAAACTTAGTAGAGTTACATGGTCTAATCATAATTAAGTGTTGCACATGACAAAAGTTATAGATTTATCTCGAAGTTTCCCAACAACCCTAATCATGGGAGATAACTTGGATAGTTATATAATTGAATGCGGTCATATTATTGGCAATACAACGATTTCAAAGATGTCGGAAGTGAGATGGGGCTTGTCAACCTTTTTCTATTTTCTACAAAATTTATTTGTTTACGCTTTCAAACGTGGCAGACAGATATACATGGAATATGACTAATATTATGGTTGGCGGGGAGGCCGACAGAAGGAGAAGATAAATCCAAAATCAGTGTCAATATTTATGTAAGTTTAAGACTATCTTAGGGACTAAACTCCCATGTTGCCTTTTAGAGTTATCAAGACCAAACACCAACAGGGATAGGTTGGTGGAGAGACTGTAGCTCTCATTTTCATGGCGTTAGACGGTGTTATGTTCCCCTAACAAACACCAAGCTGGGTCCACTAATCTCTTTTGAAATTGACGTTCTTCCCCAATAGCCAATTGAAGCTTGATAGAGGCCATGATGCATGTTGGAAGTCCTCAGTAAAAATAGGATCGATTTCCGAAGTCCTCAAGTTTCATTACTTACAAGGTGTCTACTATTTATAAGACTTAAGAGCTTTGTTAAGTGCATACGCATATACTAGTCACCTAATACACACACCCACCACATATGGCAGCCTGGCAGCCATGTGAAATATTGAAGCCATTCATGAAGTTAACCTCACCGTATAGATGTTATTTCCTAAACATAAAGGTGGGTCATTTCGTAGGTGTTCCATGATGGTAGAAATAAGTAGACATGTAAGTAAACTCATGCAGAAATTAAGTTTTTCAGTTAATTGTGGCCCACATGACTATTGGACCAACCTAATTCCTTTGATAGAGAATCTACTAAGTGGTACCCTTCTGATCGATGGCTTGGATATTGCACCTACCCACCATGCTGGCATATGAGGTGGCATGTGAATTAGCTGATTTGTACATGCGTGTGGGATTAGCAAAGCTCCTATGTTAATAGGTATTGTAATATAATTAGTAGAAGCTGTTGATGTGGATACCACAATCACACAGTTACTTTTACATATAGAGTGTTAAACGTGTGAACAAATGGGAATGGAAAATCATTAGTTGTGATATGAATGGTTTCTTAATTCATTGATAGTGATTGATTGATCGATTTATCAAAAGGCTCATCAAATTAATCTAAAAGAGCCATCAAATAGATCTAATCATGGGATCCAAAAGAGCCAACAAGGCATGCATGAATGAGAGAGAGAGAGAGAGAGAGAGAGAGAGACAGACGCTTATGGAAGGACTCAAAAACAAAGGGCTACCTATTGGGATGTACTTTTTCACCTATCACTAGCTCTATTTCCGTTTGAAGAATTTGCTCATGTCTAATTTCAAAGGACAAACGAGGGCACATGAACATGTGCACTTTCCCAATGAGATAAGACCCATGAATAGTTAAAGGAGAGCAAGGTGAGCAGCTATGTTATTATAAGAGTTGCTACTCTAAAAGCAAGGGTGTGTAAATGTACGTTACATGAGTCTAGAGCCATGTCAAAGACAGCATGTGCTAAATTCAGCCAGCCAACCCCAAACCTTACTCATCACACACATGGACAATTCCCTTTGAGATGTGAGATAGGCCAGGATCTTCAGAAATCAGAATATCAGCCTTCTTTCTCCCTCTTCAAAACCCTACTCATTTGGGTTAGAAGATTGATGTGGCAACTTTTTTAGGCGTATGACATCCAACCCGGCCAACAGATGAATATTGCCGCAAGGGTCAGATGAACTAAAAATTCCAACTTATCCAATTATAAGATGGCGTAACATAAAACAATATACACCACCAAAATGCATCCAAATTCACATGTAGCCCATTTGATGATTCGCTGTACCAGACATATGGCTTGACTGGTCATTGTGGTGGGTGCATATGTTGGATGTCCTACACATACCACATGACCCCATAATTCCGATACATCACTTCTTAGATATTAAAAATAAACAAGTGCATTTTGTGAGGGATTTGATTTGTGGAGGGCAAATTCAAAATCCGAGAATTTTGCAGTTACCTAACTGTAACCTTGTTTAGGTTCCTACAGCTAACCGTGCTGCATACCGTGCTGCATGGGTGAAACTTTCATGAGATCCACCCCATCCACTATACCCTGGAACCCAAAAAATCATGATGATAAAAAAACTCAAGCAGGCCACATCATAGGATATAAATTTCCACCATTAGTTTTGTGTGGTGCCCACTGATGTGTTTATATGTTGTCACACCCAAAAGGCTAACCTATTAGGTGGAGTAACCCCAGGATATACGAAGACAAACCCCGCCTCTCTCCTAATCGATGTGGGACAAACCAGCAATCCCCCTCCCCATAGCAGAACCCTGGGGCATGCAACATATGCACAAGGTCCTCCCCCTCCTTTCCGCTCACGTGGGCCTGAGGCATGGACCAGGCAGATAACCTTGGCTTTAATACCATTGTTGTGTCACACTCTAAAGGCTAACCTATTAGGTGGAGTAACCCCAGGATATATGAAGACAAACTCCGCCCCCTTCCCAACTGATGTGGGACAAACCAACATTACTTGCCGTCCAATGCATTCATCTAGTGTGCCTCATCAGGATAAATAGAGTACCCCAAAGAATCCCAGTACTTGAAAACTCATGTGGGCCCTAACATGAGAATTTAGGACTTTTTTTTATATAATTTTAAATGTGGGTGTTTTCAATAAATAAAAGAGTAAAATAATAATAAATGCAAGTTGATAGAGAGAATAGGAGAAGAAAATGGATAAGTAGACATGGGTGAGACCAGGTGGGGAGACCAAAGGTTTGGGAAGTGTTGGAAGGCTCTCTCCACCCTTCATATGGGTGTGTCTCCAGATCATGGGCCATTTCAGCCCTCCTTGCCCCCACCACTCCACTCTCTCTTATCTCACCCCTCACCCCTCACCCCTTCTCTTCCCTTCTGTCCCCCTATCATTAACACCCCATGTCCACGTGCCCCCCTCCCTCTCACCCATCACAACTAGAATTCAAGACTGCATTTGGAGTTGAATTTCAACTAATTACCAGATTCTAATTTCATTTGTTTACCATTCATATTCACTCAGAGTAAGTGGCCAGGTCCTACCAAAATCAAGTTAATCCCGATTTAGTAGGATCCCCTACGCAAATGGACCCTTATATTTGTCATTTCCTGTTGATCACTGCTTGAATGTTTTCAGTCCATCTAATTTCCACCCTAACATTGGACACTAGGAGAACTGAGAACATCCATCTAGACTGTCTATCTAGCCCCCCACCATTCATGATCTCTACTTCCTGATCAATCACCCATTTTTTCACAACCACCACCGATTGGATGGTTAGGATCGCCATAGCAAAATGAAGCTCAAGAGGTACAATCCAAGGCGGGGCCAACTGGATGGACTATCAAGTTTGGCGACTGCAATGGTTTTGTTAGGAAGTATATGGACTGCCTATTTTCAAGCCCTGGATTGGATAGCTACGATTGTCAGACTGGATTGAAAACTGCATATTTTGCGAGCCCTCATCTAGGGGTGGAGGATTAAAAAAGATTATCTTTTCTTTATTATTATTTTTTTTTCCTTCTTATTTTGGGGTTGAAAACTGATTGGATGGATCTTGACTCGCAAGCAGCCGGTAGTCAATAATTTCTTAATACTAAAATGGTGGCGGGCAAAGAGGCAATTGGAGTGAATGAATGGTCCAAATTGAAGATTGGACTACCCATTTGCAGTATCCTATGGTGCAACAAATCCCATAGGATCAATCCCAACAATTCAATTAGAGCATGTTTGGTTGCAGAATCTAGATTCTAGAGAAAATTGAAATTCCAATATTATAATCCAAAATTGTAGAAACTGAATTGGAAACCTAGATTCCATTTTGAACTTGCTGTACGTTTGGTTGAAAACGGTGTAATTCAGATTCTGTTTGGTTGAAAACTCTGTTATCCAACCATTGCTTGCGGCATGTTCCACTTGGGCTTCAGATCTGCCTGAGAACATGACCCTTGGCCTATAGTAGTCCCGCAATACAGGTGGTCGGGTTGGATGGCAAATAAACATTATAGTAGGCCTTAGGAAGTTTTTAAAGGTGGACATTCAATCAACACCGTTTTCCTGTGGTGTAGTCCACTCGATATTTAAATCTGACTCATTTTTTTTGTCTAATACCCTCAATTGAGCTCTAAAAAAGGATGGACCGATGTGGATATAAAATGCATACAACATAGATATACAACGCATACATTGAGGTGGGCACCACCCTATAGGGGTATTATCGTCAATATCAAATGATGCTCACTTCCACTACCCACACCGTTTCCGCTAATCCCAATTCCAGCCAATTTAGATTTCTAAATGGAATCTTGTTTGGCTGGAATTTGCCGCCTAACACATCAGTTAAAATTGGATTTCACTGAAATCCAGAGTTTAAGCTGAAAACATGTTTTCCATATGCCAACCAAACATGTCCTTACACTCAACTAAAGTTGTTCCAAGGGTTTCAAAGTCCATATAAGGTTCCAACCCATGGCCTAGTGGTAAATAGATTGCATTTTAACATTCAGGTCATGGGATGGCCTGCCCATGTGAGGTGTGTGTAGAAAAAAAATAAAAGAAATCCATATAAAAGCTATTGGATTAAAGGTTTAAAAACAGTCTATCAAATGTGATGTCATATCATTCACCCTGTATCAGCCATGCATCGCCCTGTATCAAGCTTGATCAGTTTCGGAAGATACTTTAAACCTTGATTGGTCTCCCTTGTCGAGGATTTCATCAATGGAGACAGAGGGCCCCTCCTGTTCACCCAACCTTCAATTATGCACTATGATGCAAATGTGGGGCAATGACTTATATGACCATTGATTGAATATCCAAAAGAAAATTGAAATGCATACACCTGCAGACTATGACCATCTACCTCATGCACACACCCGCTTTCAACGACGAAAACAAAAATGTTCATCATCCAAGCGGTCCAAATCTTGGGCTAAAGTTTCACATCCAAAGAACCTTATCCACCCATTAATAGACACTTTTTTTTTTGTTTTTTAGTATGGATCACTGTCTTTGTTTGCATTTTAACTGTCCATTAAATAGCCAAAACTGGACAATTAATTATAATAAACCACTCTGCATAACTTTTGGATTTGTACACAATCCATGATGGGTCCTGAGATCTGAAAGGTTTGGATTGAGTATATGTATCAGAGGATGTATATGAATATAAGTACACTGCAGAATTATGTAAAAACTAATAAAATGAAATTGCCTGGTTCCTGCAAAAAGAAAGTGGGAGGGAAATCCACTTTAGGAACTTTGACTTAGATTCGTCCCCACAGAAACCTCTTTTTCCCATCTTCATCACGTCTATCTACATCTGTGTACAACTAAGATGATAGTTCCTCTCATGATGTTTGCTACAATACATTCCACTTATTGCTTCTTCTACGTTGGGATTCTTTGAATCGGGTTCATATTTCAATCATTCAAACCGTACAGATGGTGGGTTGCACCGTCTCACACAGAGAGAAAAAACTCTCTGAGGTTGGAATATTTCAACCGTTGGATGTGATTGTTCTTAATTTTACTCTGAATATGGATTGCACTAGGGACGCGGATTTCCTGCGAAAGCCTTGCGCAGGAAGTTCCAGCGCTGGGAACCTAGGTGGGGCCCATAGTGATGTTTTCTGATAAGTCCACCCCGTTCAGTCCGTTTTGGGAGCTCGTTTTAGAACATGAGAAAAAAAAATGAACCGGATCCAAGACTCAAGGGGGCCGAAAACGGAAGGATTGAACATCCACAGTTGAAATATTTGTGGGGCCACAGGAGTTTCGAATCAGGCTAATATTTGTGTTTTCAGTTCATCCCAGTAGTAGTGACGTTATGAACGGTATGGATGTCATATAATCATCACTGTAGACCCCAGGGAGGATTCAACGGTATTAATTTCCCTACCCACCTTTTCCTTTAGTGAAGCCCACTTGAGTCTTGAATCCGATTCATTTTTGTTCTCATTTCCTAAAACGAGCTCCCAAAACGGATGGACGGGGTGGATTTATCAGAAAACATCAGTGTGGGCCCCACCTAAGTTGTCAGCGCAGGAACTTCCTGCGCAAGGCTTTGGCAGGATATCCGCGTCGGACTGAATGTAGTGTTATTTTTGTGGGCCATTTATTGGATGGTTGAGATGAGAAATAGCCCAATGTTCAAATTCAACAGAGTTTATAAGACTGTTTCATTTCTAAATTTCCACTTGTAATTACCCCTCTTGAGAGGGACAGACAATCAAAGATGGGAACCACAAATGCATATAGCTTGTGTCTTTCTCTTGCCCATGATGGCTGGTCTAACTCAATAATCAGAGTCTGCAGTAAGAACAATATGAGCTGTCCATTTCCCTAGCTATTGATTGGATAATTAGGATCACTCTTTCAAAGTAACTTTTTGAAAGAGTGGACAATCAAGGGTCAGATCATGATCAATATGCACCGTCCATTTTCGTAGATATTGTCTCAACGATTAGGATCATCTGATCTAGGGCTGTCAATGGGCATGGCCGGGCTAGGGAAAATCAAAATTTTAAGTAGGGCAGGCTAAACACTTCAAAATTCGGGCCAATGTGATGGTCTAGGTGAGTAATCGGATAATTCGTAACATGATCAATATGAACCATTCATTTCCGTGGGCATTGAATAGATGTTTGGGGTCACCCGACATATTATCTTTTGAGAGGGATGGACAATCAAAGGTGGCAACATGATGGATGATCAATATCAATGATAGGATCAATTTTAGTATTATGATTAATGTGGATCATCTATTTCCATAAGTATTAAATCGATGGTTAGGATCATCCAACAAAAGTGATCATTTGGGAGGGATGGGCAAACAAGGGTGGGACATATATGGAAAACTGTCTAGATCAATATGGATCGTCCATTTCCCAAGGCATTGAATGGCTTGTTAGGTTTATTTGAGAAAAAAAGTGATTTTTTTAGAGGGAAGGAAATTCAAGGTGGGACCCACATCATGGATGATCTAAATTAGTGATTAGACTGTTAATACCATGAATGATCAATAGCGGACTGTTCATTTCCATAAGACTTGAATGGACGGTTAAGATCATTTGGCCAAAGTGAATTTTTGAGAGAGATGTGCAATCAAGAGTAGGACCCACATGATGGATGACTTAGATCAACAAATTAGAAAC
Organism: Liriodendron chinense; assembly: GCA_003013855.2. NCBI lineage: Eukaryota > Viridiplantae > Streptophyta > Magnoliopsida > Magnoliales > Magnoliaceae > Liriodendron > Liriodendron chinense. The sequence continues at coordinate 215,690 of PVNU02000815.1, read as the reverse complement.
CTTTTATAGTATGGTTATTAGGGACTGTCTGTTCCCATTCACAATATTTGAATGGTTAAAGATCTTTTGACCCAGGAGATGGCAGTCAATGGAGGGATGCACAATATGGATGATCTAGATCAATGACGGGATCATTTGTAGTAGGATCAATATGGACCATCCATTTCCCTGGGTATTGAGCATCATCTAATGGAAGTGATCTTTTTTAGATAGATAAGCCATCACAACAATAGATAGGCTAGAAAAAAAAATTCAATGATTTTATACCACAATGACTATGACCATCACATATTTTGATTTTATCCTATAATAAGTGAGTATCATTTTCTTTATTGCATTTATTATTATTATTATTTTCAATCCATAGATGGGATATGGGTAGGTGATTCAAGATGAAGGTTGGAGCAATTTTATTTCTGTCCTTAATCTGTCCATTTTGAGGTGTTATTAATCAAATGGTTAGGATCATAGCTTTTTGGTTGCCCCTAATTACAAAATGATTGAATGTATTGTCTAGATCGTCGATGTCCCACCTGTGAAATGAATGGATTCAAGAAAACAATCTCACACAACTACTCGTAGATTAAAAGTTCGTGCAATAAGTGGTGTGGGCCGACCATAGCATGTGTACGGTATCCAACCTGTCCAACGGGCTTCAACACTACTATGAAGATGGGACGTTCCAAAAATTAAGTTAGCTGAACCATTAGAAGGGCCCTACGTGAAGTTGGAGGTCTGGGTATGCTTGTCCATTATTTTTCTATGGTGTGACCCTACAAGCTGGGTGGATCCGCCTGGTTTTTGGGGTCCCACTTTCACGATGGGGAAATCCTTGAACGGCTAGAAGCTATATACACAGGTTGGTGGGACCCAACGAACAACTTACTTATCATCCACTATGTGTGAGAGGTTCTCATATGTGTGGGTGCACATCTAGAAGATCGTGTCATATGTCTTTAGCTTTGAGTCAGGGCTAGGCCAGGTGCAGATTGGGCCCTTACTGATGGCTGAGTAGTAGACTAATAAAAGTTTCAACACGAGGTCATGGGTTCAAGTACCCATTCTAGTGTGAGTGCGTGATGTGAGCTATGAGAGCGTATGTAAATAAAAAAACTCAAAAAGGGCCAGATCTATGGAATGGGTTCCATGAGAAGAATAAAGTAATGCAAACAATATAGTGCGCTAAGTGTATGGGGAATCTTTCTACGCTTATAGTGTCATTTAGATTCGGTGACATCCAAATCATCCATCTGGAGCGTCCATTTGGTCCAGTGAACTCATCATAGGCTCCTTGAAAAACATATGCTCATCAGATGATCCAAACCGTCCAACTAGTGGCATGTAATTTTTCTTTTTGGAAAGTGAGGAATACTCTCTTATTACTTACCAAGAAAGCTTGAAAAAGATACAACAAACGAGGCAAACCCTAGAAAAAGATTTTAAAAAGAGAGAGAGAGAGAGAGAGAGAGAGAGAGAGAGTAAAAAGGGAATGGTTGAAGAGAAAGAGAGGAGGAACCCCACAACCCTGAGCCAAGCTTCAAAGCAACCTAGTAATCTCTTCGTGATGAATTTGGAAAGAGAAAGCATAGGGATATTGACGACTCTGAAAAGAACTGTCCAAATGTGAGCAGAAGTAGTCCTAACACGGGTGTTAGAGGTGGTAATATAGGAATGCAATCTTTGGGCTGATAGGCGCATATCCCAGGAAGAGGGACAACGGATCCTTAGAAGCTACAAGACTACCAATTGTGCACCATTATACAAGTCTCTGTATTTTGATCAATACAAAAATTAGTCATGCCTAAGGACAAGGTATAAAGGCACCTATCCACTGTTCGTTGAGTGGTATACCACTTAAGCTGGCTTCCACTTCAACATAACACCCACCAGGATATGGAGGATCGAAGATCGGTCTTTTGGTGCGCTCTTAGAGTGATATGCTCTTCCTTCAGTCCCTCTTATACTATGAGCAGAAGTCCACATAGTGAATTTGGAGACTATTCCCCAAATAGGAGTTGAATTAAGAGTGAAACATAGGAGCCTAACTTTGGAATCTGAGATCTCGGCACAAGCAAGAATCCAATACAACATAGAACTGAGGCGTTGAGTTACATGGTGAATGGGGGCCACAAAATCGAGAAAGCTTTAGGAAAATCACAAGCAATAGAGATAACGGTGGGAGCCTTAGCTGCAATGGCAAACTTGAAGAGGAAAATAACTCTAACTCTCATATCTCAAATAATATTTTGAAATATGGATTCCTTTAGAAAATATTTTTTTGTTAAAAATACAGTAATTTCTTTCTCTTCAAATATGCCAGAAAAGAAAGGAGAAATAAAGCTTGCTGAGAGAGGAAGAGATAGGATTATTATCATTTTCAACAAAATAAGCAATAGATTGGAGTATAATGGTTGGTGGGCAAAAGGAATAAAAGGTTTTGAGTGAAGATTCTGTAACGTATTTAAATGGCCTCCCGTGGGAGAATATGTTACCAGTGGATTTGAACACAGGACATTTCGGTCTGATACCATGTCAAACAACCACTTGCTCTAAAAGCTCGAACGGTTAAAGGATGATGTATCTATGTATATCAAGGGACTTCAACAGATTCCTCCAAAGCCAACTAATAAACCTACAAAAGAAGAATAAATAATTAATAGATTTCATACCATGTTGACAAAAAATATAAGAAATATCATCAATAATACTGTGAGAAGATAGAAGTCTTTAGCTTTAAGCTTTCCAAGAAGGTCATCCAATCCATAATAATATCTAGGAATGTAGCCATTGAACAAAATAAGTTCACTCCAAAGCAAGGCGGGTTGGGGGATACAATTCTACGGGCCTTCACAACAGAGGCATAGTTAAGGGCACCACTAGGAGAAATTGGGTCCAAACGATCTCATCCTAGGCTGGAATAATTTGATAAATTTTAATTTCCTAGAAGAGCTGAGCCTTGAAGAGCTAGGATAGGGAAAGATCCACTCAGTGAGAAAAAGATCTACTCAGCAAGGGAAAGTTAGGATAGGGATAGATCCACTTAGTCGCATGCAAAATTGATGTAAAAGATTGTTCGTAGAAGGTCTCAATCAGGGATGCAAAGAACAATTTGATTGCTGCATCTTTTGTACAGCGGGAGAAGAAGAAAGGACTTGACCACGTGGACGGTTCAGATAGGTGATGAAAATGCCAACAAGTCTAAATGCAACAATGTGCACGGAAGGTTCTGATTCACTCAGCCCACCATAGATCTTTACGTGTATATAAAGTAAAAGGGAGCACTATAACTTACAGTGCTCAAAGAGCACTGCAGATAGAGACATGATCACTCCTTATAGATCTGAGCTGTTCATTAAATAAAGCACACAGTTCATGGCCTACCCAATAATAATAATTAAAAAACAAACACTAATCAGATGTTTCTTAACATTTTATCAATAGCCTGTAAAATGAACGGTCATGATTGTTTATGAAAAACTAGGTCCAGTAAACAATCGGATTGATCTATGTATTGTTGGGTACCAGGTATTATTCAAAAGTATCCCTTTTAGCAGGCAATAGTAACAATCCTATACAAGGGTGGATAACCAACGGTTATAAAAGAAAAGGCCCACTCATGGATGGATGGAAGTCACTCCTAGGAATTAGCTTTCCACGGTGCCTCATGGAAAATGAGGTGGCCTAATGACCACTCCAGATTCGAGTTACGTACTATCCACATTAGGACATCATCAATAATACTGTGAGAAGATAGAAGTCTTTAGCTTTAAGCTTTCCAAGAAGGTCATCCAATCCATAATAATATCTAGGAATGTAGCCATTGAACAAAATAAGTTCACTCCAAAGCAAGGCGGGTTGGGGGATACAATTCTACGGGCCTTCACAACAGAGGCATAGTTAAGGGCACCACTAGGAGAAATTGGGTCCAAACGATCTCATCCTAGGCTGGAATAATTTGATAAATTTTAATTTCCTAGAAGAGCTGAGCCTTGAAGAGCTAGGATAGGGAAAGATCCACTCAGTGAGAAAAAGATCTACTCAGCAAGGGAAAGTTAGGATAGGGATAGATCCACTTAGTCGCATGCAAAATTGATGTAAAAGATTGTTCGTAGAAGGTCTCAATCAGGGATGCAAAGAACAATTTGATTGCTGCATCTTTTGTACAGCGGGAGAAGAAGAAAGGACTTGACCACGTGGACGGTTCAGATAGGTGATGAAAATGCCAACAAGTCTAAATGCAACAATGTGCACGGAAGGTTCTGATTCACTCAGCCCACCATAGATCTTTACGTGTATATAAAGTAAAAGGGAGCACTATAACTTACAGTGCTCAAAGAGCACTGCAGATAGAGACATGATCACTCCTTATAGATCTGAGCTGTTCATTAAATAAAGCACACAGTTCATGGCCTACCCAATAATAATAATTAAAAAACAAACACTAATCAGATGTTTCTTAACATTTTATCAATAGCCTGTAAAATGAACGGTCATGATTGTTTATGAAAAACTAGGTCCAGTAAACAATCGGATTGATCTATGTATTGTTGGGTACCAGGTATTATTCAAAAGTATCCCTTTTAGCAGGCAATAGTAACAATCCTATACAAGGGTGGATAACCAACGGTTATAAAAGAAAAGGCCCACTCATGGATGGATGGAAGTCACTCCTAGGAATTAGCTTTCCACGGTGCCTCATGGAAAATGAGGTGGCCTAATGACCACTCCAGATTCGAGTTACGTACTATCCACATTAGGACACAGTGAGAAACGGACAAGTGCGTGGTAGGTCAGGATTGGTGGAGAGCATAGGCCCACACCGGAGTGCTGACAAACCATCACATTACCTTGGGCTTCACCTGCTCTCTACCAATCCCAACATGCCACGTAACTGTCCGTCTCTACTGCATCCTGGTGGGGGTAGCTAGTACCTAGTCCAACTCAGGATTGTTGGAGTGTGCACGTGCTATCACTGTCCCATGCACGATATTGAGAATTTTCATGTTGTTGGACGGTCGATGTCAGCCATTTTGGTTTTGGCATAACGGAATTAAGTATAATCCTGATTTTGGTGGGCCCTTACAATCCACGTCAGATTTGCTGCACTTACCTCCACGTAACTTTTATTAGTGGCATTTTTAGTTCTTTCTAGAACTTTCATGATTGCATTTTTTTTAAAGGAAATCCCCGCTTTAGTGCAGCAAATCTGAGGTGGAGGGTACAAGGCTTACCAAATACCCAGATGGACTCAAAACATTGCATTCTCTGCTTCTAGCTAATTCCAAAAAGTCATTAGTTTGATTTTTATTATTATTATTATTTTTTTTTTATTTTTACACACACAATACACGCTATGAGGTCAACCTCATGGAAGCTTCCCATGAGGTTAAGTTCTGTGGGCCCCACCGTGATGCGTAATGGGCGTCTAAGGTATGCATTTGGCAGGTCCCCTCTAGGTTGTGGGATGAGCAAAAGAATCAGCCGTATCTGGAGCTCAGGTGGGTCATGCCATCTGAAACCATGGAAAATCAGGCTTAAAACATTCTAAAGCACTTGGTGGGGCCTACCTGAGTTTTGGAATGGCTTGAAATTTGGTGCAACCCCTCATCCAAGTGGGACACACACAACCGGTGGGTTGGATGTCTGAATCACATCACATTGGGCCCTATGCATAATCAAGAAGGTATTAATGGGTGGGCATCCACTCTCAACCATTATCTGTGGTCTGGCCCACCGAAGTCATGGATTTAATTGAATTTTAGACCCACGGCTCATAATGGAATGATGCATCTGATTGATGGGCTGGATGTCCATCATGCATCACGGTGGGGCCTATAGAGCTCAACCTCATGGAAAGCTCCCATGAGGTCGACCTCACAGTACCTCACAGTACCATTTCCATCAAAAGAGAGATGCTCACACGCAACTAGCTGTACGTTCAACATGTTGGTGTATGGGACCCACCATGGTATTTGTACCACGTCTTGCCCGCCCATTGAAATTGTCCCATCATCAAAATGAGATGCCCCAAAAAATCAGGTTGATCCAACTATTATGTGGCGTACACCGTAGAAAACCATGAAGCAACACTTAAAAACTCCACATTCACATGGAGCATCACATTTTCATAGTTGAATCGTCCTACTTTTTTGCGCATTCTATTTTTCTGTTGGGACAACCTTGTTGTACGGAGGAGATGTCATACAAATACCATAGTGACCCCCACATACCAATAACTAGTTGCGAAAGAGCATTTCTTTATATATATATATATATATATATATATATATATATATATATATATATATATAGTGGGGCATGAGAAAAAGCTTCTCCACTATCTAGTCTAAAGGACAGAGCCTTTTGAGAGTTTGATTGAGCTAATTCAATGCAAGGGTTTCCCACCCAACTGTAAAGATGGTGGATAAGGAAGTCGTTTAGGGTCATGATGGTGTTTGGTTGGGACAGTCGTCAAAGTCAAAAAAAGGATTGAGAGGGGCTAGCTGTATTAGGGCCATGACCCTTCCTTTCCTCGATTTCAGCCTCTAAAAGAAGAGAGCTTTTTTTCTTGAAACTCCCTCGCGTATGCAAAGTACACAGACAGGGTGTTATGATCACAATCATTTCCCCATGGAAAATATTCAAGTAGAGGATCCATGCAATCTTTTATGGAATAAAACTTACAAATATTTCAAACCCCATATGAAGAAATATGGAGAAAACAGATAGTGGAATGATTGTTTAGTTGATTAGTCCTTTCATGGCTTCATTTCACAAATCTAAAGTTTGTGAACTTGATATGGATTCCACCCATTATAAAACTCACTTTTTATCTTTTTCTCTTTCTTTTTTTAAACTCTCTTTCTTTTTCCATTTCAACTTAGTAATTCTCTCATCATATGCATCATATCTTTGGGAATCATGATTATAACTCCACTCAAATTTCAACCCAACGGTAAAAGCTGTCAATGTCATGCAAATCTACATTCACAATCGTAGCAAATGTAAGGCCTGTTTGTTAAATCTAAGGTTTGAAGTCTGAATCTAAAATCTGAATCTAAAGTATGAATCTGAATTTAGAAAATTAGCATTAAATATAGAACAATCTATTTGTTAATTTACGTCTGAAATGTTTAAAATATGTTAATTTGACACATTTGCCCTTATTTACATATGAAACAATTGAGATTGAATCCCTACCGATAAAAATTTCATGGATTCCATCATAATGTATGTGTCGCCAAATAGATGAATGGTGTAGATATAACACATAACTCATAGTAAGCCCACATAACTTGGTGATGTCAACAGCCAGGGGTCCCACCAACTCGGTGGATTCAGGTCTCGCCTGTGGATTAGCTACTGAGAGTTGAGTAGCAGATTGGTATGGAAGTGATGTCACTGAGTTATGTGGGCCCACCATGATGTATGTGTTTTATCCACACCGTCCATTTGGAGAGATCATTTTAGGGCATCATCCAAAGAATGAGGCAGATCCAAATCTCAAGTGGACCCCACAATAGAAAACAGTGGGGATTGAATGCGTACCATTAAAAACTTCTTGGAGGCCATAGAAGTTTCCGATCAAGCTGATATTTGTGTTTTCCTTTTGTCTATGTCTGTGTTAACTTATGCACAGGTCAGATCTAAAAAAAATATCATGGTGGGCCCTAGGAAGGTTTCAATGGTGGGCATCATTGTCCACACTGTTTTCTGTGGTAGGGTCCACTTGAGCATTGGATCTGCCTCATTCTTTGGCTCATGCCCTAAAATGATCTCTAAAAATGGATGGACGATGTGGATACAACACATACATCATGGTGGGGTCTACAGAACTTGGTGATGTCGCTTCAATGGGAAATTCCCAACTAGCTAATCCGTGTCCCTAATGGCTCCCCCATATTCGGGAGGGATTGGGTACTACCCCCACCTGGATTTAGCTAGAGACGGATGGTCCTGGTAAGGGCTCTGTGGGGCCTATCGTGATATATATTTTTATCCACATCGTCCATTCGTTTTTCCATATCATTTTAGCTAATAAGAACAAAAACAAGAGAGATCTAAGGCTTGAGTGGGCCACACTACAAGAAGTAGTGGGAATTGGGTGTCTACCATTGAAAACTTTTTGGGGCCACAAAAGGCTCTGATCAAGCTGATTCTTGTGTTTTCCCTTCATCCAGGTTTGGGTGACCTTATGAAGAGGTTAGATGACAAATAAACTTCACAGTGGGCCCCAAAAAGGTTTTAATGCTAATTGTTCCATTCCCATTTTTTTTTCTTTGGTGTGGTCGATTTGAGTTTTGGATGTTCCTCTTTTTTGGGATCATGCTCTGGAATAATCTGAAAAAGTTTATGGATGATGTGGATCTAACACATAAATAATGGTGGGCCCAAAGAAGTGTCACACATAAAAGGTTGGGATGTGTAATAGGTAAAGTGAAGGGCAATTTTGGATTTTTTAAAAAAGAGTCTAGAGTGCATTCTAGATTTACCATTAAGCCAAACCTCCTTGGCCGAAAAATTTCAGAGTAATGATGGAACGCTTTCTGAATTCAACATTAGCAAACAACACTTTAGGCCAAGCGCAATCTAAATTCCGCATTCTGTGTTTTTTTTTTTTTTTTTTAAGTGTTAACAAACAAGCCTTAAGTCTACCTAATATTTGAAAGACTCGAAAACTCTATTTCTTTAACAGCCTGTATCCATCTCTTCGAAATTTTAGGCATTCCTTATTACATCCCAAACTAGCCAAGATTGAAGCATCACATTTGATAATTGATGAACAAGCCAATTAAATGATCTTTAACTTTCTTTTTTTTTTTATGATGATAGGGTGTCGCCGGCCCTTTTTAAGGCGAGACTAATCCCTGCAGATGCACACACTCACCAACAAACCATGTGCAACAAGTAAATCACTAGGAGGGAAATCGAACTCGCGTATGTGAGGAACAAACCCACAAAAACTAAACTAGTAAATATTTAAGGCATTGTTTGGTAGGTGCCCAAAAAATGAGTTCATTTCATTTTAATTAACAGTAATTCTGTAATAGAGATATTAATCTAAAAAACGTGATTACTTTTAACATGAACTCATTATGTAATTATTGTTAACTAAAATGATGTAACCTTGCTTTTCGACGTCTGACAAAACAGGGCCTAAATGTTTTTTTCCATACCAAGTTATGTTCCTCACACCTTCATAGCACTCTTTTTCCTAGAGAGAACCAGGCCCTTTTCAAAAATGTATTTTTTTTTCCTTTTTGGATCTGTAAAAATGAAATTATTAAGCAAGAAGAGAATGTCCAAACCAAGCTCAAACAAAATAGCAATGAAAACAAAAAAGACCAAACAAGAGAAGGGAAATACAAACACCCAGGAGAAACAAAGATAAAAGCTACAAACTTCACTGGCCCCTTCTATTGAGAAAGGACAGCACGGTGCTCAATGTACCACTCTTGGATAGGCCATCCGCTGCAAAGTTAGCCTTGTGGTGAACTTCAGCAAAAGAGATTGGCTTGTCACTAGTGATAGCTGGTATCAGCAAAAGAGACTGGCTTACCATCACGAAGTCAGTATTGGTGGCATCGGCCGATGTACTATCGATGTACCATGTGGGTAATACCAAACCGAGGTTAAGTTCACTTTCTTCTCATATCATGAGATAGTTTGAAGTATCGACAATATATTGATATATTACCATAGTTTGCAAATATAAACAACTCCTTTGCATGGTACGTATCATCCAATCCATTTGCAAGAATTTTGAAAAAATCACCAAACTCTGCATCCTTTTTTTGTAAATATTTTTGTTTTGGTAATTTTCCTACGGTGATTTCTACCACCCAATTATTTTGAGAGAAAAGGAAATTTGGGTGCAAAAATCGGGATCAGAGAGCGTGTGGTACCGTAAACGAAATCAGTGAGTATTTTTGAAGTTGAATAGTTTTTGTTATTTAAATCACTTGAAATCAGTGGAATGAAGTTCATAATCCACAACTTTGCATGTTGTGCATTCTCAATTATGGATTTTGGCCTATAATTTTCTAATTTGGGAGAAAATAGGAATACTTGGAAAAATCTAATTTCTTTTATATTATATTGGCCTTTGAATTTTTACTTTCTTACGTGTCTTTCATGATTTATAAATTACATATGAACTGATTTTGAATATGATAGAATTACTTCTATGATACAGTGGATAGTTTATATCCCTATACAAAGGAAGCCTATTATGTTTACTTGTTTTTGTGATCTTTTGAATTCTGTAAGTGTAAAATAATGTCTTTTTTCAACATCCCCTGAACTTCATTGAAAAACTCAATTAATTTCCTAATGTTTTTCATTGTTTCCCAAAAACAACAACACATTATGTGATACATGCTATAATTCCCATGCAATACCCGATATATTTCTGTATTCCAAAGGTCGATATCGATACTAAAAACACTACTTACCACCACAAAGTCCTACTTCCATCAAATCAGCTACTCTCCAAGGGAACAGACCCTCATACCAACAGATGACAATACTCTAATCTTCCCCAATGATGGCCTGGAGAAGATAAGAGGAAACAGAAAGTCTTGAACAAGAAGTCTCAGCTCACTCTCATTTTGTTAATTGAAGAAACTGGAGAAGTCGTAATATTGACTTGGTTGACTTGCATAATCTGCAAAAGACGATCAAAAGGGATACTACATTCAGAAAAAAAGATGAATAACACATGGATTTTGTTTAGTAAATCCTCTCATCTCCTCTGACCAGAAATGATAAAAACCCATCTCTTCTTTACAATTTAGTTTATCGAGACAATTTGTTGATTGTTTCTTATCATTCCCCCTTCTTTTTTTTCTTTTTTCTTTTTTTTTTTTCACTGGTACAATTTAGTGTCTGACTGAAAAAGGATGACAAGGTGGGAAGCATTTCACGGCTGTTCTTGCCTCCACAAACGGAGGGATTACGACACAAATGACTGCTTCACTCCCTATCAAAGACCTCTGCGGATGAGGACCCATTAGTTGATGAGAAAGTATATGATCCTCAACCAAAGGATATGCACTGTATACTCCAGTTTTCAATTTGTAAAAGTTTGGCGATTGGTCCAGTAATCTAGGCCATCAGTATGATGCGACCCGCCATGTATGCAGTCTTCTAGGTTTGGTCATTTCATGGAGTGAATTATGTGAAAGATTCATCCTTCCAGGGCGACGAGGTGACTTGGGCTCTGCCATGTAGGAGGAACTTAGATGATGAGGAGGCCGAGGAGTTAGTCGGTTTGTTAGCTCTGCTTGGAAACTTGAGGCCGGAGCCTACAAAATCAGACTCGATGGTGTAGATGGGAGATAGGTCCGGGAAATTTTCTTTTAAATCCTTTTATAAGATATTGGAAGGAGGTGCTTACAACAGTGGGTTAAAGCCAAGGAAAGGAAGATTCTTCCAAATGTTTGTGTTATGTGCTATCAAGATGGGGAATCAGTGGATCACCTGTTCATTCATTGTGATTTTGCAGCTCAATTGTGGCAAAGATTTCTCAATCTTTTTAGAGTTAGTTGGACTTTGCCAGCTTCCATCGGGCAGTTTTTTTCTGTGGCATGATGGTGTGCAGTCGGAAGTGGGGCGTAAGGTATGGAGGCTCATGCTATTGGTGGGGTTATGGTTCCTATGGCTGGAAAGGAATAATAGATGTTTCAGGAGCCGGTCGGGCCAAGCAGCAGCAGTATTCAAGAATGCGAAACTGCACGTCATGGAATGGGAATTGGCATCAAAGATTATAGCATGTGCTCCATCAGATTGGGCTGATATATAAGGACTCTCCTCGGGTTTTAGTATAGTTTTTTCTTTCTTGTATATTCTGGTTTTGCCTCTTCTTTAATAAAATTTCATTATCGCTCAAAAAAAAAAAGAAAAAAAACTTCACAGCTGGGAATGGGAGCTTCTGTGAGAGGAAGGTGGTCTGAATGGACTAGGAAGAGATTAAAAACTTAGTGCTGAAATCATGAAGCTCAGACAGCAAGAGCAAAACTCATAAAGTCAACTCTTTGTGAGGCACTAAAATAAAGATGCAACAGATGACAACCTTCCTGGTCGGTGTCTTAGGAACTCAGCCTTCATCTATCTCAAAAGCTAGAGCAGTGAAGACTCCCTCCCTCTGTCTTTTTCTTCTTTCTTTGTAGATCACCTGATGGTTATACTGCCTCATTCGGCACTTTGAGATGCCTTGAGCTTAGAAACCACAAAAGACAGGGTTGCCTATACAAACATAGAGCATATGAATATCTGCAGTACACACACACGAAATCTCAATCACATCTAATTATATTTCCAGAATCTCAATAACATGAAAAAAAAGCAGCATGAGACAACATTCTTATTAGGTACAGAGCCAGAAAAAAAAAGAGCTGACCAACATATGCAAGGAACCAAACTGCAAATGCATGGGAGAGTAGCACAACAACCAAAAGCAGTCATTCACCCAAACTACATCTTAACAGTACACCAGCATTTTCTCTGCTATAAGAATATAAGCTGGAAAGGGAAAGAAGAATTTGTACAGGGAACTTCACCTTGAGCCTCCTACACACTTTTCTACATGCTCAGGTCATATAACCAATTCACCACCTGCTTAAAAGAGGGCCAAAGATCTACGTCTCGTGAAGATGCTCATTTTCCTTTTGAAAAAACCGGAAGATTTGAAAGCTGGTTGCTTTTCTTTGCAGCTGCTGCCAGAATCCCTTGATAATTCAGCATCAGATCCAGCCTGGAGGGAACTGTCAAGAGGATCGTTATGTCTGAGATCTCTCAATAGATGGAGTAACTTCTTGGCACTTTCTTTCCCCCTCATATTCCCATTGATGGATATATTGACAAGAGCCGGGATAACACCCTCATTCATGACCGAATGGCAACAGTCTGAACTATGAGAACAAATGGACAGGAGAACAGCAACTGCATGTTCTTGTTCATCATGAGTGCCCGTGTCAAGCAGTTCTGCGATAGACTCGATGCATCCTTTGGTTTCAAAGATCGCAAGTCTAGCTTCTTCAATGTCGCATACATTTTGCAGAATGTTTATGCAGTTTCCGGTGACTTCTCCATCACCCAAAAGCTGAACCAGCTTCGCGATGCATCCTGAGGACAGAATGTGTGATCTGAAGTCCCTGTGAGATGACAAATCACAGAGGATTTTAACAGCTTGCACCTGCAATTCATTGACTTGTGAGCCGAGAATCTTTATGAGCGAAGGAAGAGCACCAGACTCCATGATTTTGGATTTAAAACTCTGGTGTTTGTTTAACACTTGCATGATTGCCAAAGCTTCTTCAGATAGCTCTGAATCAAGAAAAGATGCCAAAAGCTGAAATGTATCTTCATGTAAGGGTGGTATGCCATTTCTGCATGGTGTACCACAAAGATGGTTAGTCATGGTCCTGTGCAAAGGGAAATACTTATTACATGACAATGTAGAACAAACATAGCATGACCAAGGCCTTAGTTGCAACATGCAAAAGAAGCAGAGGAGTAAGCAGGTATTATGCATGCAAACACCTCTAGAATTGCGGATGATAATGATGGATCTTAGCAAACATCACACAATTTTAGCACCTGCTGCAATTGAGGCTCGAGAAATTCCTATGTTTCGTCAAACAACTCAATGAAAGTTTCCAGTAATTAAAGACTGATTAATCATAATGGTAAGGTAGATGAGAACTTACCTAATGTTGCTTATAAAAGCCAGAAGGATCTGAGCTCCTGTTCTCTGTGCTCCTACATTGGACAGGTCTCTTGCATCCATCAAAAATCTCATCAGTGCTTCCACGAAACCATTAGAGTGCATTGAATGACAGGCTTCATCATTGCGTTTCAAAAAGATCTTGACATCATCCACTGCTTTCAATTGAAATTCCAATGGAAGCATGCCAAGTTTCGAAAGGAAGTCCGAATACATTTCCTGGCTAAAGTCAGCGAAAGATTGACTTCTGTTAGAGTTATCATTCCAACAGAAGATTTGAGTGTGATTATCTTTCAAGCTTTCTATGCTGTTAGTGTGGGATGAATCCAAACAGTTACTTGTATCAAAGGAGCTGATTGATATATTGCTGGTGTCACTTTGATTTACGTAATCAGAAGTTCGGTTGTCTAACAACAAGTTGGGCATGACATTAAATGAACTTCCAAAACTAGAGATGGAACTGGAGTATGAAGTGTTCCAAGATGAAAGTGCTTCATGAATAGGCTGTAAGCATGGATTCTGAATGGTGACATTGTGCTTTCTGCACCATTTTGAAATAAGATCCTTCAGGCAAGAGTTTGGAGTCATAGAAAAATGTGATAACTTTTTCTGTGTCTTTGGACATGTATCATGACCCTCACTGAACCACTTCTCTATCCATATCCTTTCATAAGTTTGCCCAGAAGCTATGACCACAGGGTCAAACATCAGTTTTGATGAAATGGGGCACTTGAATTCCTCAGGGGGCATGTCTGTTCTAGATCCGTCGCTTTGAGCTTCGCAGCAATCAAAATCCCTATGCTGTCTGAGCTCCACAGACTCATCGGGTTTTTCGCATTGACCACTATCGCATGCAGAATTAATTATTGAAAGCGGTTCTTTACACTGAGCATCAGCATTTTCTGCTTGTTCACATCCTACTAAATTTCCATACTTACTTAGAAGGTGTAGGAGGTATTTAAGGATATTCTCCTTTCTCTGGTCAGTATCACGGACCTTATCAAGTAGTTTTTTAATAGCTCTTTTCTCTATCAAAAGAGCCTTGGAAGACGTAATATGCAACCGAAGAGCTGCTATTTGGAATGCTTCAAATTCTGGCATTTGCGTTGAATCTGTAGCAGATTTATCATGCCTGAGCAATGCTAGCACCACTCTGCCCGCCTCCTCTTCAGAAGGATCTATTATAAACTTTGCATCTTGAAGATCATTGACAATGGCAGAAATCTGAGAATGACATTTTTTTTAGCAACCATTTCTACAAGGGAGGAAAACCATTTGAATAGTAAACAGCAGTATTCAGATGGCATAACCAACAGATGCCTCGCACTTAAAATCCATATGACTCAATCCAGGGAAATGATAATTTGCAACACAGAGCTGAGTCATATCAGAAACATATTCAAATTAATTTACAGCACAATCTTGCACATGGACAATATATACAAAGAGGATCAAGTGCTCAAAATTAAAGAGAGGATAAAGTGTTCAACATTAACTAAGTTATCAAGCATTCAGTATCTGCAAATGTGTTATGTGTACTGGACCTGTACCTTTCATCTTTCGGGCTCTATAGTTGATGGGGTGTATCCAAGATTCACACCAGTTCGTTGTACATAGCTACTGATTGGAGGACTGTTGAGGACTTCAAATGGGTGATGAGGAAAAAGTCCTACCAACAGCTGGCATTTAATGGGCAAAAATCCTCCAAAAGATCACTACCATCATCTAATTGGTACCATTTTTGGTGCATGGCCTCTCCACAAAGAGGTATAGTAGAGACTATCTGCAAATGCGGCATGTGTACTGGACCTGTACCTTTCATCTGTCGGGCTCTATAGTTGATCGGGTGTATCCAAGATTCAGACAAGTTTGTTGAACATAGCCGCTGATTGGAAGACTGTTGAGGACTTCAAGTGGGTGATGAGAAAAAAAGTCCTACCAACAGCCGGCATGTAATGGGCAAAAATCCTCCAAAAGATCGCTACCATCATCTAATTGGTATCATTTTTGGTGCATGACCTGTCCGCAAGGAGGTATAGTAGACAAACAGTCTACATTTCATACATGTGTGCCATACAGCCATGTGTATGGAGATTGAATGATTGATGACAACTTAGATATTAGCATTTAGTACTGGCTGCATGATATGCATACATACATACCTATATACATACACAAATACATACATGCATACATGCTCTTCTGCTTGTGAGTCCCCGTATATATATATGTGCCTATCTATACATAAGAATGTACATCCATATTACACTAGAAAAGGAAAATGTATGTAATCTGAGTTACCGTGTTAAATATGTGATAAATTAAGCTGTTAGCATATCAGAGCCAATGCATCTATTAGAACACTTCTACAACCAGGTCTTATATTAGGAGGCCTAAGAGTGGAATTACTTACCAATCCTATTTATTCTGTCTTTTAATGGGATTGGTTCTTGTTCCAGACTTCCAGAAACACCTAAACAGTTTTGAGGGCTGTCGATGGGCCAGAACGAGGTCTGTTCAAGCCCAGCCCGCAAAGTAAAACATAGAATTGAGCCCGGCCTGGGTCCCTAATCAACCAAAACAAACAGGCCCAAGCCCAGCCAGTGAGCATAGCTATCTACTTATTTTTATGCAGAATCTAGGCTGTTCATAGCAAGGTGTTCCATAACGGTAACGGTGGCCGTAACGGCCACCACCGTTACCGTTACGATACGGGTTGTAACGGCCGTTACGGACCCTATATCGGCCGATACGACCCCTTTTTATTTTCTGAAAAAAAACAGTCACATGACCGTTACGGGACCGTTACGGGGCTGTAACGGTCCGTTACGGGGCCATAACGGTCCCGTAACGGCCGTTACGGGGCTGTAACGGTCCGTTACGGGGCCGTTACGGCCTGTTTTTTCTGTAACTGGCCGTTACGGCCGTTACGACCCCGTAACGCGTAACGGCCACCACCGTTTCCTATACGTATCGGCCGATACGGCCGTATCGTAACCGTTTTGGGATACCATGGTTCATAGGCTTACCCCACCACATATGATGCATTACAAAAATGCCCTTGAAACCCTAAACGGGCCGGGTCAGGCCAATGGGCTCTTGGACACAACCCTAGCCCTGCCTGATTAATAAAAGGGCTTTAATTTTAGGTCCAGGCCAAGCCCCCGGGCCTAATATTCCAGTCCAAGCAACCCCAAAGCGGGTCAGCCTGGCCATTGATAGTCCTAGTTGAGAATACAAATTCATCTTTTATTGTGTTGTCTTATGTTTGTTGTCTAGTGTTCTTTTGTCCTACATCTGGTAAGTGTGTTTGTCACTCCTATCTATATAAAGGGGCTCAAGTCATCTAATCTTGTGTGGAAAGTGTGCAAACAATGTAGCACCATGTGCACTTGGAGATCTAATCTAGCGAGAATGCTACAATACTTCTGTTAATATAAATCTTTGTGATTTCTCTTCATTTAGTTTGTTCAACATGGACTCAAAGAGGGTAAGAACATGTTGATTTTGTCTACTTGTTCTTGTTCTTCTTCTTCTTCATCCTCATTCACCGAACGGATCTCTGAGGTCATAGGAAATACTCTGTGATTGACCGCTTCTTCAACACTATCGATTTCGCTTTATTGCACACTCGCACAGCATTGATTTTTCCTTTGGTAGACTGATGGGGACATCACATCACGTGCGCCTCTACGCACCTATCAAAGGAGGAGGCGAGCCCCAGTCCCTCTGTGGATAGGCGAGGACGCATTTTGAAGACCCCACATGTCATGTACGTGCATCTGGAAGACCCTACGGTGGGAAGATACATGTGGGCTGCTAGAGGAGAACATTCGGACTATTGGATTAGATGGATGCGATGATCGGGCCATTAGATCACATAGAGTACATGATCGGACCGTTGATGGTGGACCATCTTTGGCCGAGGACATTAGTTTTATTCTAGGTTTTTTTTTTTTTTTTTATATTGTTGAGTAGTTTAGATGTTTAATTTCAGGTTTAATTACTCTCTGTATATTATTTTTATGATTAGGACGTGTTGGGAACCAAGACAGAACTGAAATGGCATTTTTGTAATTATAGCCCAAATAGGTAATAAAGCTTGGACGTCCCCCCCTTAAAGGGCATGAATGGTTGAATGAAATTTCAGATTTTCTCCTCTTTGTTTGTGTGCTTAAGAGATTGCCAAGGTGTGAAACCTTCTCTTGGAGTGATTCCAAGGGTTACTATTTGATATGAATCCAAGTTTTTTTTTTTTCTTTTCTCCCTCTACAAGGTATTTCCCAGACCTATCTCTCTCTTTCCCCTCTTCTCATCTCTCCCCATCAATCACATTAACCCTAAGCCCGCAACCCTATCCACCCAAACAACCCCACCCGCACGTATAGGGCCATTCCCATCCGTACGTCCGTACGGACGGGCCAAACGTGCAAGCCCCCTTACACGTGGTTTGGTTCTTTCCTCCCCCCCTCATTTCATCAAAACCCTAACCCTAATTTTCTAATTTTCCCTTTTCTCAAAACCTTAAACCTAATTTCAGGTTTTCCCCCTTTTCTCTCAAAACTCTAACCCTAAATCATCTCAAAACCCTAGTTCTATTTAATCCCTTTTATATACAACTAACTTCCCTTGATTAGTAGACTTTCCCTATGTTAATTGTAGAGTTTCTTAATTCCATTGGGACCTATGGTGATAGTATATTATTATTTCCTATTTCGAGCATGTGATAGCCTAGGATCTAACATGATTACTACTTGTTGATTGTTTGGATTTACATGAAGTTGCTAAAATTTATTGTTCTTGCTCACATTATCTAAGACATGAATTTTCTTCTCATTCTAGGATAGAAAACATTGTCCTACATCATGGACACTCCATTCTCATCTTTTCTCCATTCTCACATCCTGATCATCCCTCAAGTCGCTACTAATAAGTAGTCATCCTTGTTAGACCTAGAAGCCATAGTTTTGGTGGGTTTCTATCCAAGTGATTGTCCACCACCATTTTTTGAAACCACTTTCTTTTCGTCATGCATCACTTTTTCAATGTCATGAATCGTCAATGGTATGGTCTCATAGTGGAGCTTCATGAGGTTCTTTTGTGAACTGTGAGGGTCAATGTAGATGTGGCCCAGGCACTAAATGTTGAAGTTGGAGGAGCATCGGATTAGGCAATGGACGACAGTTCTATGCACAAACCAACATCCCAAAGACACATGAGTTCCAAGTTCCAACCTTATTTGCTCGCCCCGCACAAACTATTCGACATATTTCTCGACCAAGTTGACATGGAGTATTTCAACTGTCACTTGAACTTCCCTTTTCCAAAGATCGTTTCTTCTTTTATTTAGGCCTTTGTTATCTGTTTTGGGCATAGTTTACTTACCTGTTGCACTTGTGTCATCACATGCCATTGTGGGTGTAGTTCTCCTCTTAACCATTATGAGTACATTTCACTCACCTCGTCTAGTAGTGTACTTTTGTCTTTGAGAGAAGCTTGTGTGTGAATGGTAGTTTGATGGCTCAATGGTTGCTGAGTTTGGCTACAACCTACTATTTCAAATGAAAATTCAGTAGACCTCGAAAGGTTAATCTAAAGCCAAGATGTAATTATAGATCTTGAATCCCACCATGTTGAGTTTGGGGGGGAGTACTAAGAATACAAATTCATCCTTTTCTTGTGTTGTGTCTTACGTTTCTTATCTTGTGTTCTTTTGTCCTACATGAGTGTGAAATGCAAGTTGACATGCTTATCTATATAAAAGGGCTCAAATCATCTAATCTAGCAAGCAGAGTAAGCAATGTAGCATCTTGTGCACTTGGGAGTTAATTTGATAAGATTGCCCCAACCCTTCTCTTAATATAAATCTCACGTGTTTTCTCTTTGTTAGTTTGTTTAACACATATCGTTCCGATTTTTTTTTTCTCCTTTTCCTATTTTCCTCGTTTCCTCCTGCTCCTCCTCCTGCTCCTTCAGCTCAATTTCTCCTGCTCCTTCTCTGGCTTTCTTCTTCTTCCTTCTTCTCCTATTTTTACTTATACTCCTTCAGCTTCTTCTGCTTGTTCTCCTCCTACTTTTGCTTCTTCTCCTTCTTCAACTGCTTCTGCTAAGCGTTCTCTTCTTGCTTTTGCTCCTGCTGCTTTTCCTCCTCCTCCTGACCCTCTTCCTTCCCCTCCTACCCCTTTTTAATCCCAAGGATGTAATATGGATGCATGTTGTTGTGTATTATCATTTGATGATCATAAATAAATTATCAGAAAAAGGAAAGTATTAACAAATAAAAAGAAGGAAAGATCAAAATGAGAATGAATCAGAGCACTAGAAGTTCTTTCATCCAGAAAAAATGGGGGAAAACAAAAAGAAAAAGAAAAAGATTGAGCCATTGCTTGTCATAGCAACTGCCCCAACTCTATAAAAAATAAAAATAAATAAATAATTCAAAGATGACTTTTATCTGAAAATGAATAGGAACTATTCTCAGAAGAATAATGCTTGACAAACCTTTGCAGCTAATGGTTGTGGAACCATATTCTGAATTTTTGTTAAACTTTGAACTATTGCCTTTCTTGCTCTGTCAAATCTTAACTGAATGGCTTCCCCTGTGATTGCCTGAGAAAATTTATAGAAACAATAATGCATACGAATTCAGAAAAACAAAAGGTAATGTTCAGATGAATAAACTGGAATCTGCAGGTTGCATGATTTTGACTATAATCATTATCACAAAGAGCTTCATGCATCAATGGCATTAGATATAAACAACAGAGTTTCAAAGGTTCAGTCTCAGCAAATTATAGAACTTGGTAAAAGAGGATCAGAAAAATGCTAAAACAGAAAACACCTCGAACATAATTACTACAAAATTCTTTTCCTGTCAATACGAACTACCAATCTTCAGAAAATAGGGGTAGGATAAAAAATAAAAATAAAAAAGCTTCAAAAAACATAACTAATTCCAGAGAAAGTGACCATACAAGTTTGGAAACACATCCATCTAAAGAACAGTACTAGGACCCTTAAACATAAAATTAAGTCTGTCATCATCTAAGCCTTATCCCAATTAATTGGGGTTGTCTACATGAATCATGTTCCACCATTCCACTCTATCAAGGGCCAGAGCTTCAGTTGGACCATAGGTCATTAAGTCTTTTCTTTCTGTAAAGTCATTGTTTGGTATAATCTCGGACCTTGGTCAGAGTCCCTCCCCTCATCCTTTTCACCACTGGCATTATGGGGCCCCTCCTCAGGTGGCAGTGTTCGTCTGGCTAGTGGACAGGAAGAGAATTCTGACGATTGACAACTTGCAAAAGAGAATGATGATTCTTCCCAACATATGTTTAATGTGTATGGCAAACAAAGCGTCCATAGATCACCTCTTCATCCATTGCCCCTTCGTGGGGAAGGTCTGGAATCATTTTCTCTCTTCATTTCAGGTGGATTGGGTGATGCCAGAAACGGTTCAAGATCTTCTTTGGGTGTGGCATAGAAGGACCTTTTCCTTCTTAGAGTGTTGGACCTGATGTGGCCTAGTTGGGGTTGTATTATTTGCTCGCTTTGCAAGCCTTATTAATAA
This sequence comes from Liriodendron chinense, assembly GCA_003013855.2. NCBI lineage: Eukaryota > Viridiplantae > Streptophyta > Magnoliopsida > Magnoliales > Magnoliaceae > Liriodendron > Liriodendron chinense. The sequence goes on along the minus strand of PVNU02000815.1, from coordinate 194,391 downwards.
AATTTGTTGCTATCTCTAAAAAAAATTAAGTCTTTTCTTAATACCTTCATCCGCATCCTTTTGGGCCTTCCTCTTGCCCTTTTAGAGCCCTCCACTTGTACCAAATCTCTCCTTCTAACCAGCACGGTTCTTGGTCTCCGTTACGCATGACCAAACCATCTAAGTCTACTTTCCCTCATCTTCTTACCTATTGGTGCACATGACCAAACCACTTATATGATCACCTTCTCTGGAACTAATTGTGTTTGAATAATTCTTCCATATGCGCAATAATTCATATATATGGGGACTCATCCGTTGTGGGGACTCTTCTCTTCACGATTCTTTCCCTTCTCTAGCCCGTCTTTGCCCTGTAGCAGACATCTCAGTGGCCAGCTGCATCATGACTCTGGGAATGGGAGTATTTGGAGCCCTCCTTGTCGCCGGAATTTATAGGACCCTTGAGTTTGATGAACTGTTGTTACTTCTTTCCTGGTTGTAGGGCTTTCATCCTTTGCCGAAGTTGTTGAATCTTAGGTGTGCCTAAAAGATAAATTGAGGAACCTTCTCAGTGAAATCTCTTTATAGGCTCGTGGCTTAGCATGGGATTTCCGAAGCCCACTCCCATAGTGGTCATGTCTAGTCCTAAGGAGTGCCTTTGAAGGGGGTGGGGTTTGTGTGGCTTGAGAGCAGGAACAAAATTCTAACCATCGACAATCTTCGCAAGAGGGAAATGGTGCTGCCTAACGCTTGTCTCTTATGACTCAAAGATTCAAAGTCGGTGGATCATTTGCTCATCCACTGTCTTTTTGCTTTGAAAGTCTAGGACATTGTCTTATCTTCCTTTAAGGTGAGATGGATGATGCCGATCTCCATTGTAGGCTTGTTTTTGTCTTGGCACTTCGGTGGGATTGGAAGAAGGTCCACATTACATTGGAAGGTCATTGTCCTTGTTGTTCCTTGGGTGATCTGGGATGGAAGGAATAGTTGTTGTTTTGCAATAGGAGTAGTTCGCCTAGGGGCATTGTCAACCAGGTTTATTTGTACATTGGGAATTGGGCACCCAATGCCCTAAATGAGTGTATTTTTTTTGTCACTCTTTCCTTTCTTTTGTTTTTCTATCGTCCCTTGTTGGCTTTTTGGCATTATAATAAATTGCATCACCTTTAAAAAAAATCATATTTATGAATTTTAACTATTGGGTAAGCACTTATTAGCAATGTTTTTAATATCGTTATCGCGTAATGTATCATACCCTTGGGATATAGATACATATCGGTTATCACATGGGATATATTGGCTGTATCACATAATGTGTCGCTGTTGTTGGGAAACTTGGGGAAATAATGGGAAATTTGTCAAAATTTTCAATGTAACTTTAAGGATTGTTAAAAAAAGACATCAATACACACTTCGAAATCAAAACATCACAAAAAACAAGTACACATAATAGCTTTCGCCTTTGTATCGGGTCCTAATCTATGAGCTATCTAACTAAATTGATGCAAGTATATTCAAAGTCCATTCATATAATTTATAAATGCAAGAAGACATGTATGGAAACCAGTGTTTTAAATAGCTACGCTATGTAGCGTGTAGCTTACGCTACGTAGCATAGCTTAGCCTAAACGCTACGTAACTCATGAAAATAGCTTAAGTTGTGTGTAGCCTAAGCTACATGATTAATTTGGATACACTACACGCTTCAAAGACTACACTACACACTACATAGCTCACATTACAAGTCATTTTTCACTATAACATTAAAATCAATAATGTTTTTAATGATTTGTTACATTTTTCTATTTCAATGAAAATTCATTAGTTTTTTCAATGCTTTTAATAAAATAATATAAGAAATAGTTTTAAATAAGTTTTGTTGCTCTTTTTTCACTTTTATACTTAATCATTACCCCTTGCTATTACTTTAGGTTGCACCAAATATCATGAAATTTTGTTAAATTTTATTATTAATCATCTAATTTGGTGCAACCAAGTGCAACCTTGATTAAAAATCTAAGTAGTGTGTGTGTGTAGCTTACGCCACACGCTATGTAGCTCACGCCTCACGCTTCAGAGGAGTGAAGGCTACGCTACACTCTATTCGCTATTTAAAACACTGATGGAAACACAAGCAGTACATTTAAAAGAAAAAAAGAAATAGAAAACTAGAAATATACTTGTGAATAATGTGTGGCTATTGCTCAGACCCACATAGAGCTATACAGGTGGCTCAAAATCATCATCTTCATCTCAACGGGGCTGGGCATAGTACTACTGCTCCACAAACTGACAATATTATGCCTGGATCGTAGTAGAATGGTACCAGTGAAGATACTCTCTAACATAACTCTAGCACTTATCCTCTCCAATTTAAGAAATTTTGGAGAAATTTCAAATTTTATTCAATTTTCTGCAGATTGGCTCATCTTCCCCTAAATTCCAAAATAAGAATATTTGTGATGATGATTTCATTAAACACTCCTAAATACTCTAAAATAGGGGCCAATTGACCGCTCATCGAAGTGGAATTTCGAAAAAAAATTATATTTTTATTATTTTTAATTAAATTTCTTTAAATCTCCAAATTGCCAAGAATCACTAGATTAAGTTACATGTTTGATTTGATGTTTGGACACTAAAAGTTTTGAATTTCTCCAATTTTATGCAAATCGGCCCATCTTCCCCAAATTTCAAAAGTAGTGTGTGATGATGATTTCATCAAACACTCCTGGATACTCTGAAATGGAGCCAACTGACCACTGATCGAAGTAGAATTTCAATTTTTTTAACGTTTTTATTTATTTTTATTTTTTTTTGAAAAATCCCCAAATTATCAAGAATCACTAAATCAGGTTACATATATGTTTGATTTTGTGTTTGGACACAGATTGCAATTGATTTGAGAGAAATTGGAGAAATTTCAATTTTTCCCAATATTCCACAACTTGGCTAATCTTCTCCAAAGTTCAAAATCGAAACTCCAATTCATGGATTTGTAACCATTTGACATTGATTTAACATAATTTACAAAAAAAAAATGTGTTTCATATCACACTACCTATGCGTTTTGTATCATACATGTGGGATACCAGATATATATCATGGGCAATGTTGTTAAAATCGTACAATTTATGATTCAAATCGTATCGTACACTCGTACGATTCAAATTGTATGAGTGAATCGCAGATCCCATTGAATCGTACGATTCGATATCGAATCATACGATATTATCGTGAATCGTACGATTCAAGTTTTCCACATGAAAACTGGCAGCGTCCAATTAAAAATCTTGTTTTTTCTTTTTCTTTTTTTGTTTTCTTGCAAGTTTTTTTAGGGATTTCTCTTTAAAGTATATTTAGGCCCACCCTCATTAGAAAAACACGTCTTTTGCAACTTTTGAGAGATTTTAGAGACTCTTGGAGCTTGTGGGGCCAAGAAATCTTGGAGAAAGAAGTTCTCATATCTTTTAGTGGGGGGGAGACCCCCCACACCCCCCCTTTGCCTGGGTGCACATAGAGATATAAGGAAACATAATACAAGACACAATCAATACCACCTACATTAGAATATATCATCTTTTCTTTTTCCTTTCTTTAATTTTTTAAATAAAATATCCTTTGGTTCATGTCTTTTAACTTGATTATGATATGATACAACACAATGATACATTTATACAAGGATACAGACGTATAATTAATGATACATTCATACAATTATAATTTTTTTTGTATTTTGTTATGATATATTTATGAAAATCTGAAAAAATCTTATGATTTACGATACGATACGATTCAAACCCGATTACGATTCACAATATGATTTACGATTTGACAACATTGATCGTGGGATATATCGACCGATATCGTCGATACTGAAAACATTGCTTATTAGTAAACAAAGCTCATTTATGATGTCCGTGTTGCATTCAAACTCAAAAACAAGTCCCTTTAGGACTATTGTGCATGGATACCGACACATGACAAGGCACCCAGAGATATCGATTCCCACAACATGAATATTTTAGAGGATATGTACAAGTCTTCCATATTGTCACATGAGCAGAGGATGAATGTTGCAAAGATGAGGATAATGAGCTAAATGTATGGGAAGAGCAGGAAGGATAGAAATAAGAATAAGGGCATTTAAAGCAGCCTGTGGGTAGCTGTAATTGGAGAAAATAATGGAGAGCCGATCATGATGGTTCAGCCATGTGCTGAGAAAACTGGACACAGACCTATGAAGACGGAAACTTTCATTAGTTGAAGGGCCTGGAAGAAGGGTGAGACGAAGACCTAAAAGGACATGGATAGTGGTTGTGAGAAAGGTTGAAAGCATTATCACTTACCAAAAGATATGGCCTAAGGAATTTTTTTTTTAGCAAAACAGGATTTGTAAAACTCACTCCAAATAGCTAGGATAGGTTATCTAAGGATAAAGATGATGATCATGTTTTTCATTTCCTTGTAATTCGAAGTTCATTAAAATGTAGAATAACTAAAATATTACCTGAAAGTAAAAGGGTAAGCACCAACTCAAGATACTTGATCTTGGTCATACGAGGGTTAGTTCAAGATTTTATGGCATAGAAGTATTATGACTCACAAGCATCAGGTTAATGTGAGATTGGGTACTTTAGGTGAGACTTGTCATTGATGAAGTGCTTCCCCCAAGCGTACACTGTACGGCACTCGATTCACACCCCTTGTGAATGAGTCAGCCAACACAAAGCAGCTTGAACAGAAGAGAGAGCACAACAGAGTCTTGAAGGAAAGAGACCTTGCATTGCACTAATTACTCAAGAGAGCTTATAACTTTCTTGGATGCTTTACAAATGAGGACCCCTCCTTATATAGAGCTAGAAAGCTTCTAGTTTCTCCACATCAAAGGCTAGGATGATGCCTTGTGGCAATTATCCAACAGCTAGGAATGCTGTAGAATATTTTGAAATAATTTTACGTTAAGTCTAGCTACAGGAAGACACAAGAGAACTCTAGAATGTTCTAGAGATCTCTAAACAAATCTAATTTTTGATAGAATTCTCTACACTGCAAAATCTTGGGGTTACAAGCAGTTTCAAAATGGTTAAGTCCGTAAGATGGGGCATGGATATGATCGGTCTGCGACAGACTGCTAGCAAACCTCAATTTTGATCAACATATTAACCACATCCCTTAGGAAATGACTTTCTCCAATGTGTGCATTTAAATTGTACTTCAAGAAGCTAAGCTAACTAACATCGAAGTTGACTGTATACATTATTCTTCATCTGAATTATGCTAGGTGAAGTTTTATTCAGGAATGAAGAAGTAATGCTCCTTTGTCCTCGGAAGATGTCAGATAAAAATAGTGAGAGTTATTACTCATGTACTGAGCCACTGTAGGCAGATGGAAATTGGAATAATAATCACCAATTCACCATCCCAGATTTATACCAATTCAGCAAATTACATTGAAGGCGTTTCAAGCAGTTTCAAAACTTGAACTGATGCTTCAACATTTTCCACGTTTCTTAACTATTCCAAATGCCTCTTCAATTGAATATGGGAAACGCACCAGGTAAAGCTTGCTAGATTCAGCACAATGCTGAAGAAGTAACTTGGCTTTCTCGATTGCAAGGTTTAAAGCACACAACGCCTGTATTCCAGACATGCATCCCGGTCGAGCTGATTCTATGTCTGGAAATATCTGTGTGATCCTATCAATAAACTTTGTGAGCTCCCTGTACATTAAACTATGTACCTGCCATCGAGGAATATGCTCAGATAAAATGTGCCAACAAAAATAGGATAAACTGTCGAGCTTTTGAAAAATAATGCATAAACATTAAAATATAATGAAGAACTTCTGGCAAAAAGATTTTCCAGTTGTCCACTGGAAAATCATACAAATAGAGACAGAAAGAGAAACAATAATTTCTTCATAGAGGTATGACTTAGGATCTTTAGGTTGTTTGGTGATCAGATTCAGTGTTTTAAATAGCTACGCTATGTAGCGCGTAGCTTATGCTACATAGCATGGCTTAGCCTTAACGCTACGTAGCTTTGAGTCATGTGTCGCCTACGCTACATGATAATTTGCATACACTACACACTTTATAGACTATGCTACATGCTTGCTAACATTACAAATTATTTTTCACTACAACATTAAAATCAATTTCGTGGCTCTTTCTTTACCTTTACACTTGATTTCCATTGATTTGTTACATTTTTCTGTCTTCAATAAAAATTAGCTAATTTTTTTCAATGCTTTTCAAATAAATAACATAAGTAACAGCATTAAATCAATTTCATTGCTCTTTCTTTACCTTTGCACTTGATCGTTACCCTTTCTTATAACTTCAGATTGCGTTTGGTTGCACCAAACATGAAATTTTGTTAAATTTCATTATCAATTAGTCTACATGAAATTGGTGCAACCAAGTGCAACCTTGATTAAAAACTCTAGAAGTAGAGTGCCGTGTAAGCAACATGCTATGTAGCTTACGCCTCACACTTCAGATGGGTGAACGCTACGCAACACACTGTTCACTATTTAAAACACTGATAAGAGTTTACACGTTGATTTAGATTTTGAATGACCCAATTGTTCTTTTGTTTTACTGTGTGACATGCAGATTTGCATGGTGGAAATTAACTATAAAAGTCCACAAATTATGTAGCAAAGGTACAGCAATAACTCACAGAGCTGAAAAGTTCTACAATATCAACTCTTCAAAGATCTATGGAATTTTTGAAAAAAAAAAAGAAGGTATTATTATCACTAGCATAGGCTATACTATGAATGCACAATGAATCCAATCCTCAATAAGTAAATCATTTTCCATCCATCAATAATAGATCTCTTCTTTGTTTGTTGATTCCTAACCAGACCACTATCTTTAGGACTAGTTCCGCCCTACATAGGTGCAATAGTTGTCCTACAAAAAGTCCCCAGGATTTAAATTGATGTGTAGATCCAATTTTGGTTGCACAACCAAATCAAATCAATGAACAGCGGTGGACTTTGGATGCACAAATGCTACGAGAAAACAATATGGAGCCATGACCCTCCCTCCCAGTGTGCACGTGCGCACACATGTGTGTGATGGTTCACATTTAGACTGCGTTCCTGCGTGATGATTCACATTTAAAGGAAAACCATTACATTTTTAATAGCATTTTAGTTTAAAAATTAAATAAATAAAAGCTGTGGACATCACCATTAAAGCATCGAATTTGAAAACATCTGTAGTAGAAAACCACACCACACTACACTGTACTATGCCACGCCACGAGTATGGCTTGGCTCGGCACATGTGTGTGAAAAATGCACATTGGCACACCCTCTACACTATGCATACTCTCTGTAAGGGGCTCAAGCCCCTACGAGAGCAACAATGCCTATAAGGGTGTCTAGGAGCTCTTCCCTATCCAATGTGGGACAAAAACCAAGATGCTTTTGGAAACAAAACACTTGTTTATTTTGAAACAATATAAAACAACCACCAAAACATCAATTGCTCCTTGATTTCTTTATAAAAGGAGAGGAGATAATTTTCTATGATTCTTATTCCTTGCTTAGTGCATGCAACAATGTTGTACAAGATTCACCTAAAGCATGCCACTTTTATAGAAGAATTAAACGCATTTAGAATTTAATATTGCACAATTCTGTAAGTGTTCTTAATATGCTAATGATCCGTTTATTTTTCAAGGTGATCTTCTTCATATGCTCAAGGACCTGCTTAGATTGAGAGCAAAATAGGGGAAGCATTCAATTTACATCGACATAAAGTATGCACTTGCTTGGGAAGCGGGGATGCAATAGCAAATCGTTTGCCTTTGCTTTTCCCACCTCAACAAAGGAGTATAATATTTTTTCAAAAAGTCAAATAGTGAGTAAAAAAGTTTGCCCCTGATTTGACGTTTTAAATGGCAAAATTAGGGCTGTAAATGGTTGGGCTTGGGGAGGGTTTAGCCAAAACCCGACCCGCCCATTTACTAAATGGGTCTGGGTCCAAATTTTTTACCCAGACCCTTTTACTAAATGGGCGGGTTTGGGTCGAGTCTGAGTCAACCCCATCAAACCCATTTATAAATGGGTATGGGTCTGGTAGAGGGAGATCCACCCAGACCCATTTATAAATGGGTTGGGTCTAATGGGTCTGGGTCTGGGTCTGGGTCTAGGTCTGGATCTGGTATGAAACTATTTTTACTAGGCTTAAAACCAGGTCTTGACAGGTCCGGGACTAGATGGGTCCCTTAGAAGATAAACCAAACCCACCCATTTACTAAATGGGTACGAGTCGGGTCAGGTCGGGCCTAATATAAAGGAAACCAGATCTAGACCCATTTAGCAATTGGGTCTGTTCTTGGACCTAGACCCGTACCATTTAACAAATGGGTCGGGTCTAAATGGGTTGGGTCTGGGGTACCCCATCGGGTCCACTGACCCATTTACAGCCCTATGCAAAATTGAAGGGAAAAGAGTTTTCCTTAGTAGGATTGCAACCCAAACACTTTCAAATGCAAAGGCAAAGCATTTTCCAGAACTTTTCTTTACCAAAACAAACAAGTGCAATAGAGTTGCTTCCCCTAGTGCTGATGTTAGTTTACCATCCGCCTATGTCACAATTTTGATTTCACTTGCATTCCGGCTAGTTTTCCCCAATCCAAACAGGTCTCAAGCTTCAAGCCCAGTCATATGTCTAAGGAAGGGATAACCAAAAAAAAAAAAAAAAAACAAGAAGAAGAAAAAGAAAAAAAAAAAAAAAAAAAAAAAAAAACTTGATGAAGCTCCAAGGTCCAAATATGTCACTGAACCTTGTACTGGATAAAGTCAAGAAAATGTATAGCAGGATGGTAAAACTCTAAATTCAGAAAACTTTAAAAAAGATTCTGGACCAAGTCTGAACAAATGTAACTGTTTTATTTGTACCTTTACACGAGCAGAATATGGCAATACTTGCTCAACTTCAGCAACATCATTCCCCATCCAATAAGAAGCAGCCTTGATCTGCGCATCAAATATAAATATATGAAATGCCCACACTTATTGCTTCTTAAAAAAATCATATTATCTAGCAGATTAGAAATTATCAATTGCATGCTAACCACTATATCAGACGTTGGTAGCCGAAGTGATAAAAGAAAAGTTAACCAACCTGCTTCATAGATAACAAAATCATTTTCAGCAAAATCAAACTGCATCGAAACAGGTGGAATGATATATATTTGAAGTTGGAACCAGACTGAGAATTGTCAGAAGGGACCTAAAAAAATAAAAGGAAAAAGAAATTTAAACGAGAAGATTCTGAAGTTCACAGGAAACACCCTAAGAAGGTGTTGATGCTAATAGGATGCACCTCGACAAAAGCATGAAGTTAACCTCAAAAGGTGCACCTCAAAGATGGCCAAAATGCATATCTATGTTTTCCAATGGCTGCTTTGGATTTAGAATTGCGGGACTTGTATGTGTTATCACACCATCATGGCATGCCTGTATCAGTGCACTTGCATAAATAACGAAGGACGGACCAAATGGATCGATACATTTGAAGAGAAATCTTAAAACATGGCTCCAATACATTCAATAGAGATGCTCATTCTCTCTTGGCAATGGTAAGAGTATTAAATTTTGGTTGGACCGGGGGAATGGGGATTAATCTCTTGTTGAATCCTTTCCAGCTTTATTTGTGGTCTGCCGTAATCCAAATGTTTTGGCTAAGGCTTGCTTCTTACAGGTTGAAGGGGAAGGGACTTGGATTCCTCCTACTAGACATTATCTGTCTGAGACTAAACTTCAGGAACTGACCCAACTTTCAAGTTGCTTGCAGTTTCATGTTCTTGATCTAGACTCTGATGATGCTATTAAGTGGTCTCTTTCTGGAGCAGGAGAGTTTTCCATCCGGTCCTTCTACAAGTCCCTTTCTTCTCCGGAGATTTCTCCTTCCTCGCATCATTTGGGCCTGCTTTGGTCCTATGGCATGCCCCCTAAAGTGGCTGCTTTCAATTGGTTGGTGGGTAGAAATTGCAGCTTAACGGTTGATAATCTGAGGAAAAGAGGTTTCAACCTTCCGAATGTTTGTCTTCTTTGTCTTTGGATGGAAGAATCGGTAGATCACCTCTTTATCCACTGCTCGTTTGTCACCGATATCTGGTGGAGCATTCTAAGGCTGGTTGGAGTCTCCTGGTCGATGCCTAACTCCGTCGAGTCTCTCTTCTTCAACTGGCATGGAGAACCTAGTGGAGGGCTCGGGAAAAAGAAGTGGAGGTCCTCCTTCTAGCTATTCTGTGGGCCATTTGGGCTGAGAGGAATAACCGTTGTTTTCGGAACATAAGGGGGTGTTTGTTTTTTCAATTACATATGTAAATAGGGGTAAATAACTAATAATTAGTTTTGAAGGGTGTTTGTTTAAGAGGTAAATACATCCGTAATTACACCTCGAAAACAGCACCATGAAGAATGTAATCCAACATGCTTCGATATTGCCAAAATTTGTGGGTCCCACGGTGATGTATATATGTGATCTATACCATCCATCCATTTTATCATCTCCTTATAGGGCATGCGAAAAAAAAAAATGAGGTAGAATAGAAGCTCAAGTGGAACACACCACAGGAAACAAGGGGGTTAATGACGTCCACCATTCCCACCATTTCCTATGGTGTGGTCCACTTGAGCTTCAAATCTGCCTCATTTTTGGGCTCATGCCTGTAAAATGAGCTGGTAAAACAGATGGACGGCGTGGATAAGATACAAACATCATGGTAGGCCCCACAATTTTTATACGTGGAAATTGTACGAATTCAATGGTATGAAATGGGAAGCTTAACAAACAAACTCACGGTCAATATTAACCTCGAAACTGATGCGGTAATTACATAGGTAAATAATGATTACCTATTTACTAGTAATTGCATATGTAGGGGGATTTTCTAGAGTTCTAGTGCTCTTTAGGGATTGGACTCCCTAGGTTCTGTTGTTTTGGGTTTCTGGCCAGTTGTGGGACTGGTTTTCTTGTATTTTCTTTTTCTCCTTTCGTCTTTTTCGTTTTTGCTTTTTTCTCTTTTCTGTGTTGTTTTCTGTTTCTTCTTTGAATAAAATGTCATGTTTCAAAAAAAAAAAATCCCCAAAGTCTTGTCGATCTTCAGAAAACGCCAGAAAGCCTCTCCTCTTCTTCATATAGTCTTTTGGTTGTTATACATTTATCTATTTAGGGTGTGACTGGAAGCACTACAGAATTGAATTGCAATCATAGTAACTAGTCCAATGAGTGAAAAATAACTATGTTGAGCTTCTTGGGTTGGAGCTGAATGGCACTTACATCTTCATCATGCATGCTTCTTGATTAAACAGAACGTCTGCAATTCAACTCACTCGTGCATTCAAAAGCAGCTTTATGGTCTCATGTGACCAAATATTCATTCAATGACAGGAGGTAACCTATGTGGGATTATTATTATTATTATTATTATTATTATTATTATTTTAAAGGTAGAGAAACATGAATTTAATATAAGCATTTCTTTCTTTGTTTGTTTCTTTCATTCATTGGGTAAAAGCAAATGACACTGGCAATAAGCAATAGCATGGAGCTATGAAGAAAAATTGACCTTAACACACAACAAGAGCACCACAAAAGCATGGGGGCGTTTCCAATTTCCTACAAACAGGAAAAATTGCAAAATCATGTCAACATAAAAGCCACCTAAAGAATCTATTAATGAACCCTCTACTCTGTTAGCATGAATGGGCGGAACACGCAAAATTCAAATCAGAGTCAATCAATTGTCGTCGGCAACATAGGAAAGAAATGCAGGAGAATAGGTTGATCCAAACAAATGAGAGAAAAAGTCACATGAATTCAATTAACAGAATTTTAGGGAACTCTCAATCAACGAATTAAAAAATAAAAAATAAAAAATCAGAAAAGAAGAGAAAGGAGAATTACATGTGGAATATAGGTGAGTGAGCTGAGAACTTCAAGAAGAGGAGGAAGCGTCCGCTTTCACAGGAATGGGAATCGAAAAGCCGCAACAACGAGAATAGCATCCAAATTCCAAAACCATAACATTATTCTCCGCTACTGCTTATATGATCTGATCTTCCTCAATACAATAACTTTAGTTAAGAATTTTCAGAAGGGTTGGCTGAATAACTATATAAAATATCTATCCCTAATGAAAGAGAATCTCACAGCGTTTGGTTTTGGGTAAAATATCTATCCCTAATGAAAGAGAATCTCACAGCGTTTGGTTTTGGGTTTTGGACTTATGAGGAAGAAAATAGAAATAAAAATAAAAATAAAAAAATACAAAAAGAATAGCTGACGCTGAAAAAGCAGCCGTTGGCTTAGCAAGCGTGTGACACACTTGCTACCCTTCGACACGCCTTCCCACGGGACGCGGATTGACTACCAACGCCGTTAGTGGGCCCGCCATGATGTAAGTGTTTTATCCACGCCGTCCATCAATGTTTCCATTTCATTTTATCGGAAGATACCAAAAATGAGGGGAGACAAATCCCAGGTGTACCACACCACAAGAAACAGTAGTGAATTGAACGTTGGATGAAGTAGATATTTGTGTTTTTCCTTATCCATCCATATGACCCAATCAACAGTTTGGATGGAAAATAAACATTACAGTAGGCCCTAGAAAGTTTTTAATGGTGGGTGATTAATCACGACTATTGTTTTCTTGTGGTGTCGTCCACTTGAGATTTGTTTGTCTCAATTTAATTTTGTGCTCATACTATGAAATGATTTGAAAACATAAAACACATACTCCATGATGGGCCCATAGAGCACTGTCTAGTAGGCAAATCGCGTCCCTGCCCACACGCTACAAGCTACACACGCATAGAGAATCAGAGAAGGGTTTTAGGACGGTGATGGTGGCCGCCCATCTCCACTGAGGCCCACTCGAGCTTTAGCTTTAAATATGCTTAATTTTAAATTAACGTCCGAACATGAGATCGAACTACTGTGGGCCCCACATACCATTCGTTGTACGGTCTCCCTCGTTGCCACACTTACGCGTGTGCTGCACCTGAAAACGAAATGGAGAGGAAAGCAGGCTACTCATATGACGAAACTACTCCTCGATTGAAAACCACATGTTATCTGTTCCGCCACTCTCTCCACCACTAGGCAATTCCAGCCGATAAAATTGACGAATTCCATGCAATAAAGCTCATATAAACGTGACACATGCCATCATACTATATGATAGGTCGAAAATCCAATCAGTCCATCAGAAACGGCCCTACCTCTAGATTCAGTTTGATTAACTAGTCAGGTGGGCCATAATTTGCAAAACAAATCAACGGTTTTGAAAAACTCGCTGAATTTCCTAACTCATTCACTTATTTTCAATATTCGGACCTATGTGGTGTGCTGATTTTACCCTTTCTTTTTCTCTTTTTTCAAACTTAGCTGAAATTTTCGAACCCATCCACCTATTTTCAGCATTGGGCCCATGTGCTGATTAGACTATGTTTTAAATATTGGAAAAACATGTACACGGTGGGACCTACCTAATGGATGTAACTGCATATATGTGCTAGCATGTAAATGAGTTTTATTGCACACCACAGCAAAAAGTACACTAAAATATAGTTAGACAGTTTGGGAAGCGGATTGCGAGTAAACTCTGTGGGGTCCAGCATGATTTATGTATTTTATCCACTCCGTTGGTCCATTTTACCAGATAATTTTAGGGCTATAGAAAAAAAATGAAGCATATCCAAATGTCAAGTGGACCATACCACAAGAAACAGTGTTAATTGAATGTTTACCGTTGAAAATTTAATGGGTTCAGGTTGATATTTATGTTTTGGCTTCATCCATATCTGACTGATCATATGAACAGGTTGGATGACAAATAAGCATCACTGTAGACCTTAGTAAGGTTTCAACTGGTGGAAATCATTATTCCCACTTTTTCCTATGGTGTGGTCCACTTGAGCTCTGGATACGCTTCAATTTTAGGAACAACCCCCTAAAATGATCTTGGAAAAAAGGATGGAAGGCGTGGATAAACCACATACATTCACGGTGGGCCCAACAAGGTTTACTCCTACTGAGTAACTCAATACGCAATCCGATTCCGACAGCTTGGATCATCCAATCTGTATGAATTTATGAAGGCTTTCTATCAATAGAAGATTGGACTAACGGATGGTTTAGATTGGTGATGTGGTTGCCAGACTCCCAATGCAACTATGTGCATGGAAAGGTTCCGATGTAGTCAGCCGGTCGCAGATTTCCTGCGAAAGCCTTGTGCAAGAAGTTCCTGCGCTAGGAACTAAGGTGAGGCTCAAGGTAATGTTTTTCTTATAAATCCATCCCCGTCCATCCGTTTTGGGAGTTCATTTTAAGACATATAAACAAAAACGAACCGGATTCAATACTCAAGTAGGCTGAAAACGTGAGGATTGAACATCCATAATCGAAATATTTGTGGAGCCACAAGAGTTTTGAATCAGGATAATATTCATGTTTTCAGTTCATCGTCGTATAGTGACATTATGAATGGTATGGATGTCATATAAACATTATTGTGGATCCAGGGAGGTATCAACGGTAGTAATTTACCTACCCACCTTTTTCTTTAATGAGGCCACTTGAGTTTTGGATCCTGTTCATTTTTTTTTATATGTCTTAAAATGAGCTCCCAAAACGGATGGACGGCGTGAATTTATCAAAAAACATCACTGTGGGCCCTACCTTGGTTCCCAGTGCAGGAGCTTCCTGTGCAAGGCTTTCGTAGGAAATCTGCGATCGGAACTTTCGTAGCAAGCTCCTGTGCTGGGAACCAAGGTGGGGCTCAAAGTGATTTTTTATTATTATTATTTTTTATAAATTCACCCTATCCATCCATTTTAGGAGCTCATTTTAGGACATAAATAAAAATGAACCGAATCCAAGACTCAAGTGGGCCGAAAACATGAGGATTGAACGTCCACGGTTGAAATATTTATGGAGCCATAAGAGTTTCGAATCATGATAATATTCGTGGTTCTAGTTCATCCCAATAATAGTGACGTTATGAATGGTATAGATGTCATATAAACATCACTGTGGATCCCAAGGAGGCTTCAACGGTAGTAATTTACCTACCCACCTTTTCCTTTAGTGAGGCTCACTTGAGTCTTGGATCCAGTTCTTTTTTTTTCATATGTCCTAAAATGAGCTCCCAAAACGGATGGACAGGGTGGATTTATAATAAAAAAAAATCACTGTAGGCCCCACCTTGGTTGCCAGCGTAGGAGCTTCCTACGCAAGGCTTTCATAGGAAGCTCCTGCGCTGAAAGGTGGGGCTCGAAGTGATTTTTTTTATATTATAAATCAACCCCGTTCATCCGTTTTGGGAGCTCATTTTAGGACATAAACAAAAAATGAACTAGATCCAAGACTTAAGTGGGCCGAAAACGTGTGGATTGAACGTCCACAGTTGAAATATTTGTGGAGCCATAGGAGTTTCGAGGATAAAATTTGTGGTTCCAATTCATCCCATTAGTAGTGACGTTATGAACGGTATGAATGTCATATAAACATCACTGTGGATCCCAGAGAGGTTTCAACTGTAGTAATTTACCTACCCACCTTTTCCTTTAGTGAGGCCTACTTGAGTCTTAGATCCAGTTCATTTTTTTCATGTCTTAAAATGAGCTCCCAAAACAAATGGACAAGGTGGATTTATCAAAAAAATCACTATGTGTCACGCCCCAAACCCGGGGACCGGGCTCACTAAATTCCCGATCGCCGACCTTGGTGCCAACAGCCTCCGTAGTACCCCCATTCTCGGCTCCTAGCTCTCATGTGCCAGGTTCCGATCCTGGGATCCTACCAGGAGGATTTTCAGGGTAAATTTTTTTTTGTACAGGAGCATAATCAAAATCATAAAACATCATCAAATATCCACTAATAAGTTTGTTGAGTACAGTACTGGAAATGGAAATACAACATGAATCAGAAGTCCAAAATATCAGGTACATGAACCGCGCTCAACGCTGCTGATATGCTCTAGTACCTGCAGTGTAAACAAACACGCATGAGCTTCCTACGAAGCTCAGTAGAGTGCGTGTGTGCGCGTGCATATGACAAGTATACAGATATCAGAGTAAGCGAAAGTAGTAGAGGGCTAAGTTACTAAGTTTATGAATGCTATCGGCCATCCCAAGGCTATGCGATGCAAGGGCCTACATGGCCGAGTGTTACATGCTAGAGATGCAATGCAAACATGTCAATCCTCAACTGATCCACATATCAAAATAGTTCTCATCTGGGACATCACCGGGGTCTAGTATACTCTAATACTGGCCGCCGCACATCGCGCGCATAACCAAGCGAGTAGAAAAGACCTCACTATCCGCCTCGTCAGTGGTATGCCAATGCCCACCCGGCTCGCCGATAGCGGACCTATTCCATGAGCTGGTCAGACTCGACCTAGCTTACAGCCCACTGCACCCGGGCGGATAAGGTCACACCCCTTTCCAACCGACCTCGACACAGTAGGAGACACGACCTACTGGTATTTGGCACACGAGCGCTCATGTTATCCACTCGGTCTCGACGCTGGAGCATCCTACTGGTACCACAGGGTTTAGGGACTTTCACCCAAGGACATCCATAGCGCCCACGTACTAGAACAAGTTTCCGGTGTCCAATACTGCCAACCATGATGTGACTATGGTGGCCACCACCCCGATGCTGCTAAGGTGTGAAAGCGATCGTGACATACATAATGCGAAATTCATGAGTCATACAATCCAAATCATGCACCAAACTTACGCATACTGCGCAATCATGTGGGGCGACCCTGTCTCACACGAGTCCCCTAAGTATAACAAGCCAACTAGCATATGCTATGGTTAATCATGATCCATAACAGGCATACAAATGATGCGTATGGGCATATGAATGAGCATGGTATTCATTATACTAAGCATGTTATCAGTGTGACATATCAAGCTAATCATACTAGCATGTTACCAAACATATCATGTAACATTGGCCTTAAAAGGCCCAATATATACGGAGAGTGGGACCCGGACGGTGGGTCCCATTGGAAATGTAAAGGTCTTTGTGGCATAGCCCACTTGAGACCACATCGGCCCCATACTTGGGCCTGCACATATAAGATAGGCCGTCAAAATACGTGTACGGCATGGATAAAACATATACATCATGGTGGAGCTAATAGATACATCATGTTGGGACCCATAGGGTGGGCCACCTGCTAGGCAGCGTGGTACCCAACTGGTTCCAAGAAGTTTTGAATCAAGCAAATATTTGTGTTTTCTCCTTCATCCATATCCATGTGATCTTATGAACAGATTGGATGGCAAATAAACATCACTGTAGAACCTGGAAAGGGTTCAACGTTTGAAATCATTATCCCCACTGTGGCATGGTCCATTTGACATTAGGATATGCTTAGATTTTGGGCCCAGCCACTTATGAATAGGTTGGGTGACAAATAAACATCATTGTAGGATGGGGAAGGTTTCAATGGTGGAGATCATTATTTCCACTATTGTCCCGTGGCATGGCCCACTTGCCGTTTGGATATGCTTAAAATTTGGGCTCAGCCACTAAAATGAGTTAGGAAAAACATATGGACAGAATAGGTAAGGCACAAACATTTTAGGTGGGCCCAACGAGTGGGGCCCATTGACAATGCCCAAAGAGACTACGCTGCTGGGTAGTAGCGTCCCCTGGACGCTGTCTGTCTAGCAGCCAGCATTTTATTTATTTATTTATTTATATATATATATATATATATATATATATATATTATTATTATTATTATTATTATTATTATTTTATTTTTACTCTCAACAAGTGGGGCCCACAGGAGTTTCCGATCAAGCCGATACTTTTGTTTTTCCTTCTTCCATGCATGTGTGAACTTATGAACAGGTTGGATCTCAAATAAACATCATGGTGGGCCATAAGAAGGTTTCAACGGTAGGGCCGCTGTCCCTACTGTTTTCTGTGGTGGGCCCCCCTTGAGACTTGGATCTAACTCATTCTTAGGATCATGCCCTAAAATGATCTCACCAAATGGATGGACGGTGTGGATACAGCACGTGCATCATGGTGGGACCCACGAGTGGGCCACCAGCTGGCACGAGCCAGCGTCCTGGACGCTGGTACTCCCCACGTCAGAGGCTCCGCCTCTTCTTTCCTTTTTCTTCTTCTTTTCTTGTTTTCTTGTGCTCATATCAAGTGGGGCCCACATGGGTCTGATCCACTCCGTTCATCAGGTTACTCATCTCATGGGGGACCCAATAAGCTCAATATTGGGTATATGATTTGATCTAGAAACTTCAAAGTGGGCCGAAAGATTTCTGACAGTAGAAATCATTATTTCCACTATTTTATGCGGTGCGGTCCACTTAAGATTTGGATCGGCTTCATATTTTGGCCCTGGCCATATATTTTGGCCCTGGCCATAAAATTATCTGAGAAAACCGATGGACGGCGTGGATGGAACACAAACATCAAGGTGGGTCCCACGAGTGGGTCCCAGACGCTGGACGTCCGCTGCATACTTTTTTTTGTGGTTATTTCATGTGGGGCCCACTTAGGGACGATCCACCCCCTTCATCATGTTCCTCAGCTCATTGGGGACCTAACAAGCCCAATATTGGGTGGGTGATGTGGTCCACAAACATCACGATGGGCCCAAGAAGTCTCAACAGTAGGCTTCATTAGCCCTACTGTTTTTCAATGGTGTGGTCCACCTGAGATCTGGATCTACTTCATTTTTGGCTTCCTACCCTAAAATGGGATGGAGAAACAGCTGGACGGCGTGGATTGGATGCATACGTCAAGGTGGTTCCCATGTGTGGGGACCTCTTCCACGCCCAAAGGCTTGCCCCGCTGGGCAGCAACGTCCTCTGGACGCTGTCTGTCCAGCGGGTAACTTTATATATATATATATATATATATATATATATATATATATATATATTATTATTATTAAGCTGTGGGGCCCATTCATGGATGATCCAATCCATCCATCAGATTGTCCACCACCAGATGGGCCCAAAAGAAAAGGAAAATGAAAGGAAATAAGAAAATGGGGGATTTATGTCCCCCTTGCACTCACCTCGAAGGATGGACGGTTGGATTGGATCGGGTTGATGATCGGACGATCCGGACTGTCCGAATGATGGTTGAGGTCCTCCAAGCTTGGATCTCCACCCTCAATCTCTCTAATCTCTTTCTTGATCACTCAAATCTCTCTCTTCTCTAAAATCTTTCTCTTTCTCTCTCCTCTCAAATCTCTTTCTCTCTTTCTCTCTCCTTTAGCTATTGAAAATATGGAATGAGCTTTCCTCTCCCCCTACGTATGGACTTGTATGGGGGGAGAGAGAGAGGAAATCATGGGGTCATGATGGTGCATGGGAGGGGGGTATGGGTGGTATGGTTGAGAGTTGACTTTGGAAGAAGAGAGAGGGATGGGGGGTATGGGGTGTGTAGAGTAGGGGTATGGGATGGGTATAGGTGAGAATGATGGTGATAGATTTGACATGATCTTGGAATTTATGTAAGTGGGGCCCACGCCACACGCGCGTTGTGCGGCCCACCTCGGATTACGTAAATGACACAACTTACACACCGGGTATCGCAATGGGGCGTGCCGCGCGGCGTTGGAATCGCAACGCCTACGCGGTCGCCGGGGTATAGGTCTTGGGTTGATGTGGTACTAAAATAGGGTCGCGATCAAGGCTCGCTAATCTGGTTCATTCGGAACGTACCGGCACCGAAAATTAAGCGTACGGAAGGCAAATAAGGGTACGGGTCTTACACTATGGGCCCTACCTTGGTTCCTAGGAGCTTCCTGCACAAGGCTTTCACAGGAAGCTCCTGTGCTGGGAACCAAGGTGGGGCTCAAAGTGATTTTTTTTTTTTTTTTTTTTTTTTTTTTTTATAAATCCATCCCGTCCATCCGCTTTGGGAGCTCATTTTAGGACATATAACTGGATCCAAGACTCAAGTAGGCCGTAAACGTGAGGATTGAACGTCCACAGTCGAAATATTTGTGTAGCCACAGGAGTTTATAATCAGGATAATATTTGTGTTTCTAGTTCATCCTAATGGTAGTGATGTTATGAACGGTATGGATGTCATATAAACATCACTGTGGTTCCGGGGAGGTTTCAACATTAGTAATTTACCTACCCACCTTTTCCTTTAGGGCCTGTTTGATTTTCCATGATACATGTAAATATGTGGTAAATGGTAAATATGTGGTGAAACACCTTGTTTGGAAATGGATGAGTAATTCCACCTCGAAAATCGGTCCAAAAGTGTTGACTCAAACCTGTGGGCCCCACCATAATGTATATGATATATCAGCGCCGTTCATATGTTTTATTAGCACATTTTGGGGCATGAGCAAAACAATGAGGCAAATCTAACACTCACATGGCCCATATGAAAGGAAACAGTGGTCTTGATTCGTCCACCGTTGAAAGTAATTTCTTTCATTGGGCCCGCATTGAGGTTTATTCATCATCTAACCGGTTCATATGGTCACACAGACATGGATAAAGGAAAAAAATAAATTTCAGCTTGATCCAAATCTTTTAGGGCCCCCAAGAAGTTTTTAATGGTACGCGCTCGATTCCCACTGTTTCCTTTGGTGTGGTCCACTTGAGCTTTGGATCTGCTTCGTTTTTTGGTCCACGTCCTAAATTCAACTGGCATAACGAATGGGCGGTGTGGATAAGCCACATACATCACAATGGGCCCCACATTTATTGTACAAATTTCTCAATTTTAGTGTTAAGAAACGTAACTGTAACTGTCTTCATGGGGAATGATGCAGTAATTACTTAGGTAAATAATCATTACCCATTTACAAAGGTAACTACAGTTGAGGGAAAAAATCAAACAGGCCCTTAGTGAGGCCCACTTGAGTCTTAGATCCTGTTAATTTTTTTTTATATGTCTTAAAATGAGCTCCCAGAATGGATGTACAGGATGTATTTATAAAAAATAAACATCACCGTAGGCCCCACCTTGGTTCCCAGCGCAGGAGCTTCCTGCGCAAGGCTTTCGCAGGAAATCTGTGCCCCAGTCAGCCCACTTACATCAGTACTCCGGGGTAGATCGGTGTTTACTGCCTTGACCTTTAGCCAACATCAGCCATCCAGACGGTGGGTCACATCTGATCCACGGCTTGGATGAGATATTCCTTTGGCATGCGTGGCGGCTGGGGAAGGTGTGCAATCTTTCTCTACTCGAAGCAAATTCTTCGGGCTTACGGCGATATCCCAACCGCTGACACTTTCATATTTTACAAAATCGAGTCGAGCGACTCACCTTTTTCCTACTCGCTTCCCGTACGTATAAATTTTGAATCTACTTGCAAAATCAAAACCGTTCATCTGGTGCGTAGATACCCATAAAATATAAAATCGGTCTTATCATACTCTGACCCACTTATCCTTTTTCAATTTAGAACAATGATTAAATATCTATTAACGATCCATTTATTTTGAGCATTTGTAGCTAATAGATGTTGAGGCCATCTTGACTTTCTGGACATGGCGAAGGAAAAGGCAGGGTCCCTCTGATGAGTGGATTTGATCTGGTACATGTGTGATGTGGAGACTTGTGTCAAAAAAAAGTGTGCACCTCGTTATTCCCCCCTTGTTCTCAACTAGTGATCTCCTTTTGAATCCCATTATCGCTGGTCAGTCAACAGACCAACCACTTTGGGATGAGAATCGTGAAAGCTCCGCCTCTCGTTTGTAACAATTTTAAACAAAGGAAAATTATCTCTGGTTTGGATTATTGCAAGTCGGGGTTAGCGTGCTAGACCAATGGAAGCCTCCCACGTCACGGTTTGATTTTTCCTAGCCTATGTAATTAGGGCTGTAAATTGGTCAGCAGACTTGATGGGTACCGGACCCAACACATTTAGACCCAACTAGACCCAACCCATTTGTTAAATGGTACGGGCCTGGGTCCAAGAACAGTCACAGTTGCTAAATGGGCTTGGGTCTGGTTTACTTTATATTAGGTCCGACCTGACCCGAGCCGAACCCATTTAGTAAGTGGGCAGGTTTGGTCTATGTTTCAAGGGACCCGTCCAGCCCAGACCCATCTAGACCGGATTTTAAGCCTTGTAAAATGCTTGTATACTTGATCTAGACCTGAACCCATTAGACCCGACCCATTTATAAATGGGTCTGGGTGGATCTCCCTCTACTAGACCCGGACCCATTTATAAATGGGTTTGATGAGTTGACTTAGACCTGACCCAGACCCAGACCCAGACCCACCCATTTACTAAATAGGTCTGGGTCCAAATTTGGCTAAACCCGCCCCGAACCCGACCATTTACAGCCCTATATGTAATCCGAACATACAGCTTTGTGGGTCTTACCATGGTTCATCCCCATCTATCCATTTTTATAGTTCATTCTAAAAAGACAAAATTAAGCAGCTCAAAACCTCCGGTGGAACACACCACAAGAGACAATGGAGGCTGAATGCCCACCATTGAAAACTTACAAAGGGCTATTGTAATATTTATTTGCCATCCAACTTACTGAAGAAAGAACACTTATATAAGCTTGATCTATAGCTTTTGTAGCCTTCAAGTAGTCATTAATGGTAGGGTGTTCAATCACCATTGTTTCCTGATGGTGTGGTACACTTCGTAGTTGGATCTACTTTATTATTAAGCTGGTAAAATGAATGAACATGGTAGATACAGTAATATGGGCTCGATAGAACTTTTCCACCAGTTAACACATGGTGCTAGGCTAATGTTGTGCGTTACATTAGGATTGTGCATTCTTAATAGCCACATGACTTAATCAAATCTTACCTCATAAGGTTGGTTTTTTCGTCTTCTTTTATATTCATGCAACATATCCCACCCTGCTAGCTGGGCAATGCACCTACACAATTAAGCATACAATACTATTGGAAAAAACGCCGACAATGGAAGCAAAAGCCGAACAACAACACAATAGAATATTGTGATCAAATGAGAAATACAAATGCAACCGATCACACAAGCATTCAACCACATAGACAATTCGATTTTATGTGGAAAAACCCATCAACGGGTAAAAAATCACGATACAAAGCGATGTATTATGAATTAGAAGATTATAGAGATGAACAGCCAACAAGCAAGGAAACCAAGAGAAAACTCAAGCTCTCTCACTCTCTCTCAAAACACTCTCCCATCTTCCTAATACACTTAGGAAACCTAAGACACCTTAGGATTCAATCTAAGTCCAGATTCATGCCATATATATAACAAACAACCTAAAAATAGAAACAACTTATGTAAATCTATGTAACTACGTAAGAAATCGTGTATACAACCAACCGATCGGACAACGCAAAAAGTCCAGAGAAAAAAAAAATCCAAATTTGTCACGTCTACCTCAACAGCCGACCGATCGGACCCTTTTATCCAACCAATCATGACCCATGAATCCTGTCCAAAGACTACACTACACACACCCAGTTTGAAATCTAACGGGTCGATGTATAACTTTTGTAGCCTTCAACTTATGGAGGAAAAAACACTTATATGAGCTTGATGTATAACTTTTGTAGCCTTCAAGTAGTCATTCAATCACCATTGTTTCCTATGATGTGGTCCACTTCAAAGTTGGATCTACTTTATTATTGAGCTGGTAAAATAAATGGACATGGTAGATACATCACATACAATATTATAGGCTCGATAAAACTTTTTCACCAATACATGGTGCTAGGCAAATGTTGTGCGCTACATTGGGATTGTCTATTTCCAATAGCCGCATGTGGCTTAATAAAAAAGTACTCAATGTTTTTTTTTTTTTTTCCACCCACCCTGTTAACTAGGCAATGCACCAACATGGTTAGCCACACAATGCACCCACCCACCAATGGGGTTAGTGTGTCTCTTAACATTTCGAGCCTAAGACCTGCTATTGAAACGCCTAGGCGTCTTCCATGTGGGGCCGATTGTTGAATCCACCATATCAGTTAATCTATGCCCAAAAACACCTATATTCATGATTTATTTCACCCATGTGTGGGGCCACTGTTATGTATTTACATCATTTAGAGCTCAACGTTAGCGTCTGAATATATCCTGATTTTTGGGGCGTCCCATCATCTGGCTGAGGCGCTTCAGATGAATGGTTCGGATATCATATACACACCACGGTGGACCCCACACACAATTTGATCTATTTTAATGGAGGGTGTCCGCATCTAAACTGCTCCCTGTGGTGTAGCCCATGAGTTTTGATTGGTCAGATTTTGACCCGTCCAAACACAGGGTGGAGCACCATACTGACGGGGTAAAATCTCTATCTCCTCGTTCCATACACGTGAGCCAAAGTCATGTCCCGTGTGACTATGCAACTGCTTGTGTTCCACAAACCATTGATTGGTGAATGGGACAATAGATCTGGACCATCTAACCTATGGTCCCTCGTCTTGGAAAGCGATAGTCAGATAATTGCAATGAATGGAAGCTTGTATAGCTAGCTATAGGAATTAAAATCCATCACTCCATCTTTAATGGCCAAAAGAGCTCTAGAGCAATGGGCCAGATAAACTATAGATAGAATGCTTGTCATCTATGAATTAGACCATTAGTTTTTTAGGTTGTCGGCCCACCTCAACGCTGGTACCATTATTAAACACCGGATGTGCACCAGATTCAGCCTCCTTTTTCATGTATATAAATTAATCAAAAGCAGACTCAATCAACGGTCCAAGCTTTTCCACGATTTTGACTAAAACCTCATGATTGACCGGGAAAGAGGGGGGAAAAAAACGGAAACAAAACTGAAAAAACGGATGCCGGACCCCACCACCAAATCCAATCAATGTAGGAAGCGGATTGCGTAGTGATAGCGTGCGGAGTAAACTCTGTGGGACCCACCGTGATCTAAGTATTTTATCCACTCCGTCCATCCATCTTAAAAGATAATTTTAGGTACGGTGACAAAAAATGAAGCATATCAAAATCTAAAGTGGACCACACCACAGGAAAAGTGTGAACTGAATGTCTACCATTGAAAAATTCTCAGAGGACACAGAAGTTTTGGATCAAGCTGATATTTGTGTTTTCCCTTCATCCATGTCCATGTGATCTTATGAACAGGTTGAATGACAAATAAACATCACTGTGGGGCCTGGGAAGGTTTCAACGGTGGAAATCATTATTCCCACTGTTTCCTGTCGCATGGTCCACTTGGGATTTGGATATGCTTAAATTTTGGGCTCAACCCCTAAAATGAGCTAGGAAAAACATTTGGACGGAATAGATAAAGCACATACATTCTATGTGGCCCAACAGAGTTTACTCCGCACGCAATCCGATTTCATCAATGTATCCGTGAGTATGCGAATTACCTGTGCCCCCCCACCACACGAAGTTCATGTGCATGGTCGGAAGCTATATGGGGCACACAGAGATTCCCATAATAAATCCGTTCCGTCCATCCGTTTCTCAAGATCAAAATAGGTGATAAATCCAACAATCAGATGAATCCGAAGCTAAGGTAGACCACACCATCTGTCCGGGTAGGCCACACCTCCACGGGTCTTCCCGGACAGGTGATGTTTATATGCCATCCAAACCTATTATAGGGTCCACCGTGATGTATCTGTTTATCCACTCCGTTCATCCATTTTATAATATCATGCTAAGATATGGTCCTAAAAACGAGGCGGATCCAACGCTCAAGTGGGCCACACCAAATAGTGAGAGGAAACAGAGTGGAAAAACGGATGCATCACGGTGGACCCCTCCACAGGTCTGCCCGGACGGTAATGGTAATCCATCCAGGCGGGGGCAGGACGCAATCCGCGTCCATCATGGTCGGCTCTAGCAAGGTTTCAATGGTGGAAGTTTCCTTTCTCAATGTTTCATTCGGTGTGGCCCACCTTAGGTTTGGATCTGCCTGCGTTTTGGACTCCTTTCGTACTGTGATATTTCGAAACTGATGGACGGAGTAGATGTCTCAAAGACATCTCTGTAGGCCCCACATAGCTTCCGACCACACGAAATTCCTGTTGCTGGGGACCAGGGATATCAGGCGCTTAAAGTTCAAAAGGCAGGCCGATCAGGCGTCTTAAACAATGGTCTTGGGCTTTCGGTTTATAACAAGTGCACACCATGATCCAGTGGTCCATGTTGGTGTTTATGGGCCAACGCCTATATGCCAAAAATCTCCAAAATGTGAAAATCCTAACCCTTTATTTGGTGGCCAACCACAGATGGTTGACAAAGAAGTAGCACTGTTTCATGCTCAATTCAAAGAAGCTGAGGAGATTTTTGGTGCATGACTCACATTATATCAATAGGTTTGATCACTGAACCTGGGCCCCAGGAGACGAACGTAGGTAATTAGATGCTCGGACCATCATTCACATAACACCTCATCATCAGTCACTTCTGGCTTCTCAATGTGCCAACTAGCCCAAAAGTGCTTCATCGGCCCATAAGGGCAACTGAGTGGAATACTAATATCATACTCTTTTTTTTTTTTTTTTGGCTAGTCATGCAACGCACCCACCTGTTAACTGCACAACACACCCACATGGTTAGTCACACACACGATGCACCCACCCATTAGTGGGTCTCCTTCAGCATTTCGAACCTAGACTAGCTGTTGAAACGCCTAGGCATCTTATATAGCGTTTGATTTGGGTAGATCCCATTATTTTAGGGGGTGCAACTTGGGGGCGAGTGGGGTTAGGTTGAGGGTCAATCCAAGCCCAATCCAACCCAAAGATGAGTTGTCCCAAGACCCAACCAAACTTTGATGGCTTGGTTTTTTTTTTTTTTTAATTATTATTATTATTTACCTTTGTGATATATGGGTTGTAGATCAGAAGCTTAAACCTTGGGCTATGACAATAAATGGTGGG